>OZ035875.1:42806306-44015499 GCA_964034865.1 Eristalis intricaria
TCGCAAAACATTTCTGGACACTAGGTGTCCAGAAATATATTGCGCGCCGTACCGCAAAATATATCTGGACACTAGGTGTCCAGAAACATATTGCGCGCCATACCGCAAAATATTTCTGGACACTAGGTGTCCAAAAATATATTGCGCGCCGTACCGCAAAATATTTCTGGACACTAGGTAAACTAAAATATATTGCGCGCCGTACCGCAAAATATTTCTGGACACTAGGTGTCCAGAAATATATTGCGCGCCGTACCGCAAAATATTTCTGGACACTAGGTGTCCAGAAATATATTGCGCGCCGTACCGCAAAATATTTCTGGACACCTAGTGT
The DNA here is from genome assembly GCA_964034865.1 of Eristalis intricaria. Lineage (NCBI taxonomy): Eukaryota > Metazoa > Arthropoda > Insecta > Diptera > Syrphidae > Eristalis > Eristalis intricaria. The sequence continues at coordinate 42,806,641 of OZ035875.1, forward strand.
CCGTACGGCAAAATATTTCTGGACACTAGGTGTCCACTTGCGCTAGGTGTCCACTAGGTGTCCAGAAACATATTGCGCGCCGTACCGCAAAATATTTCTGGACACTAGGTGTCCAAAAATATTGCGCGCCGTACAAAATATTTCTGGACACTAGGTGTCCAGAAATATATTGCGCGCCGTACCGCAAAATATTTCTGGACACTAGGTGTCCAGAAATATATTGCGCGCCGTACCGCAAAATATTTCTGGACACTAGGTGTCCAAAAATATATTGCGCGCCGTACCGCAAAATATTTCTGGACACTAGGTGTCCAGAAATATATTGCGCGCCGTACCGCAAAATATTTCTGGACACTAGGTGTCCAGAAATATATTGCGCGCCGTACCGCAAAATATTTCTGGACACTAGGTGTCCAAAAATATATTGCGCGCCGTACCGCAAAATATTTCTGGACACTAGGTGTCCAGAAATATATTGCGCGCCGTACCGCAAAATATTTCTGGACACTAGGTGTCCAGAAATATATTGCGCGCCGTACAGCAAAATATTTCTGGACACTAGGTGTCCAGAAATATATTGCGCGCCGTACCGCGAAATATTTCTGGACACTAGGTGTCCAGAAACATATTGCGCGCCGAACCGCAAAATATTTCTGGACACTAGGTGTCCAGAAATATATTGCGCGCCGTACCGTACCGCGTACCGTACCGCGCCATACCGCAAAATATTTCTGGACACTAGGTGTCCACTTGCGCTAGGTGTCCACTAGGTGTCCAGAAACATATTGCGCGCCGTACCGCAAAATATTTCTGGACACTAGGTGTCCAGAAATATATTGCGCGCCGTACCGCAAAATATTTCTGGACACTAGGTGTCCAGAAATATATTGCGCGCCGTACCGCAAAATATTTCTGGACACTAGGTGTCCAAAAATATATTGCGCGCCATACCGCAAAATATTTCTGGACACAAGGTGTCCAAAAATATATTGCGCGCCGTACCGCAAAACATTTCTGGACACTAGGTGTCCAGAAATATATTGCGCGCCGTACCGCAAAATATTTCTGGACACTAGGTGTCCAAAAATATATTGCGCGCCGTACCGCAAAATATTTCTGGACACCTAGTGTCCGTACGGCAAAATATTTCTGGACACTAGGTGTCCACTTGCGCTAGGTGTCCACTAGGTGTCCAGAAACATATTGCGCGCCGTACCGCAAAATATTTCTGGACACTAGGTGTCCAAAAATATATTGCGCGTCGTACCGCAAAATATTTGGACACTAGGTGTCCAGAAACATATTGCGCGCCGAACCGCAAAATATTTCTGGACACTAGGTGTCCAGAAATATATTGCGCGCCGTACCGCAAAATATTTCTGGACACTAGGTGTCCAAAAATATATTGCGCGCCATACCGCAAAATATTTCTGGACACAAGGTGTCCAGAAATATATTGCGCGCCATACCGCAAAATATTTCTGGACACAAGGTGTCCAAAAATATATTGCGCGCCGTACCGCAAAATATTTCTGGACACTAGGTGTCCAGAAATATATTGCGCGCCGTACCGCAAAATATTTCTGGACACTAGGTGTCCAGAAATATATTGCGCGCCGTACCGCAAAATATTTCTGGACACTAGGTGTCCAAAAATATATTCCGCGCCGTACCGCAAAATATTTCTGGACACCTAGTGTCCGTACGGCAAAATATTTCTGGACACTAGGTGTCCACTTGCGCTAGGTGTCCACTAGGTGTCCAGAAACATATTGCGCGCCGTACCGCAAAATATTTCTGGACACTAGGTGTCCAAAAATATTGCGCGCCGTACCGCAAAATATTTCTGGACACTAGGTGTCCAGAAATATATTGCGCGCCGTACCGCAAAATATTTCTGGACACTAGGTGTCCAAAAATATATTGCGCGCCGTACCGCAAAATATTTCTGGACACTAGGTGTCCAGAAATATATTGCGCGCCGTACCGCGAAATATTTCTGGACACTAGGTGTCCACTTGCGCTAGGTGTCCACTAGGTGTCCAGAAACATATTGCGCGCCGTACCGCAAAATATTTCTGGACACTAGGTGTCCAAAAATATTGCGCGCCGTACCGCAAAATATTTCTGGACACTAGGTGTCCAAAAATATTGCGCGCCGTACCGCAAAATATTTCTGGACACTAGGTGTCCAGAAATATATTGCGCGCCGTACCGCAAAATATTTCTGGACACTAGGTGTCCAAAAATATATTGCGCGCCATACCGCAAAATATTTCTGGACACAAGGTGTCCAGAAATATATTGCGCGCCATACCGCAAAATATTTCTGGACACAAGGTGTCCAAAAATATATTGCGCGCCGTACCGCAAAATATTTCTGGACACTAGGTGTCCAGAAATATATTGCGCGCCGTACCGCAAAATATTTCTGGACACTAGGTGTCCAGAAATATATTGCGCGCCGTACCGCAAAATATTTCTGGACACTAGGTGTCCAAAAATATATTCCGCGCCGTACCGCAAAATATTTCTGGACACCTAGTGTCCGTACGGCAAAATATTTCTGGACACTAGGTGTCCACTTGCGCTAGGTGTCCACTAGGTGTCCAGAAACATATTGCGCGCCGTACCGCAAAATATTTCTGGACACTAGGTGTCCAAAAATATTGCGCGCCGTACCGCAAAATATTTCTGGACACTAGGTGTCCAGAAATATATTGCGCGCCGTACCGCAAAATATTTCTGGACACTAGGTGTCCAAAAATATATTGCGCGCCGTACCGCAAAATATTTCTGGACACTAGGTGTCCAGAAATATATTGCGCGCCGTACCGCGAAATATTTCTGGACACTAGGTGTCCACTTGCGCTAGGTGTCCACTAGGTGTCCAGAAACATATTGCGCGCCGTACCGCAAAATATTTCTGGACACTAGGTGTCCAAAAATATTGCGCGCCGTACCGCAAAATATTTCTGGACACTAGGTGTCCAGAAATATATTGCGCGCCGTACCGCAAAATATTTCTGGACACTAGGTGTCCAAAAATATATTGCGCGCCGTACCGCACACAGGTGTCCAGAAATATTTTGCGGTACGGCGCGCAATATATTTTTGGACACCTAGTGTCCAGAAATATTTTGCGGTACGGCGCGCAATATGTTTCTGGACACCTAGTGGACACCTAGCGCAAGTGGACACCTAGTGTCCAGAAATATTTTGCCGTACGGACACTAGGTGTCCAGAAATATTTTGCGGTACGGCGCGGAATATATTTTTGGACACCTAGTGTCCAGAAATATTTTGCGGTACGGCGCGCAATATATTTCTGGACACCTAGTGTCCAGAAATATTTTGCGGTACGGCGCGCAATATATTTCTGGACACCTAGTGTCCAGAAATATTTTGCGGTACGGCGCGCAATATATTTTTGGACACCTTGTGTCCAGAAATATTTTGCGGTATGGCGCGCAATATATTTCTGGACACCTTGTGTCCAGAAATATTTTGCGGTATGGCGCGCAATATATTTTTGGAAACCTAGTGTCCAGAAATATTTTGCGGTACGGCGCGCAATATATTTCTGGACACCTAGTGTCCAGAAATATTTTGCGGTTCGGTGCGCAATATGTTTCTGGACACCTAGTGTCCAAATATTTTGCGGTACGACGCGCAATATATTTTTGGACACCTAGTGTCCAGAAATATTTTGCGGTACGGCGCGCAATATGTTTCTGGACACCTAGTGGACACCTAGCGCAAGTGGACACCTAGTGTCCAGAAATATTTTGCCGTACGGACACTAGGTGTCCAGAAATATTTTGCGGTACGGCGCGCAATATATTTTTGCACACCTAGTGTCCAGAAATATTTTGCGGTACGGCGCGCAATATATTTCTGGACACCTAGTGTCCAGAAATGTTTTGCGGTACGGCGCGCAATATATTTTTGGACACCTTGTGTCCAGAAATATTTTGCGGTATGGCGCGCAATATATTTTTGGACACCTAGTGTCCAGAAATATTTTGCGGTACGGCGCGCAATATATTTCTGGACACCTAGTGTCCAGAAATATTTTGCGGTACGGCGCGCAATATATTTCTGGACACCTAGTGTCCAGAAATATTTTGCGGTACGGCGCGCAATCTATTTTTGGACACCTAGTGTCCAGAAATATTTTGCGGTACGGCGCGCAATATGTTTCTGGACACCTAGTGGACACCTAGCGCAAGTGGACACCTAGTGTCCAGAAATATTTTGCGGTATGGCGCGGTACGGTACGCGGTACGGTACGGCGCGCAATATATTTCTGGACACCTAGTGTCCAGAAATATTTTGCGGTTCGGCGCGCAATATGTTTCTGGACACCTAGTGTCCAGAAATATTTCGCGGTACGGCGCGCAATATATTTCTGGACACCTAGTGTCCAGAAATATTTTGCGGTACGGCGCGCAATATATTTCTGGACACCTAGTGTCCAGAAATATTTTGCGGTACGGCGCGCAATATATTTTTGGACACCTAGTGTCCAGAAATATTTTGCGGTACGGCGCGCAATATATTTCTGGACACCTAGTGTCCAGAAATATTTTGTACGGCGCGCAATATTTTTGGACACCTAGTGTCCAGAAATATTTTGCGGTACGGCGCGCAATATGTTTCTGGACACCTAGTGGACACCTAGCGCAAGTGGACACCTAGTGTCCAGAAATATTTTGCCGTACGGACACTAGGTGTCCAGAAATATTTTGCGGTACGGCGCGCAATATATTTCTGGACACCTAGTGTCCAGAAATATTTTGCGGTACGGCAAACCCAGTGTTCAGAAATATTTTGCGGTACGGCGCGCAATATATTTCTGGACACCTACTGCCCAGAAATATTTTGCGGTACGGCACGCAATATATTTCTGGACACCTAGTGTCCAGAAATATTTTGCACCTAGTGTCCAGAAATATTTTGCGGTACGGCGCGCAATATATTTCTGGACACCTAGTGTCCAGAAATATTTTGCGGTATGGCGCGCAATATATTTTTGGACACCTAGTGTCCAGAAATATTTTGCGGTACGGCGCGCAATATATTTTTGGACACCTAGTGTCCAGAAATATTTTGCGGTATGGCGCGCAATATATTTCTGGACACCTAGTGTCCAGAAATATTTTGCCGTACGGACACTAGGTGTCCAGAAATATTTTGCGGTATGGCGCGGTACGGTACGCGGTACGGTACGGCGCGCAATATATTTCTGGACACCTAGTGTCCAGAAATATTTTGCGGTTCGGCGCGCAATATGTTTCTGGACACCTAGTGTCCAGAAATATTTCGCGGTACGGCGCGCAATATATTTCTGGACACCTAGTGTCCAGAAATATTTTGCGGTACGGCGCGCAATATATTTTTGGACACCTAGTGTCCAGAAATATTTTGCGGTACGGCGCGCAATATATTTCTGCACACCTAGTGTCCAGAAATATTTTGCGGTACGGCGCGCAATATATTTCTGGACACCTAGTGTCCAGAAATATTTTGCGGTACGGCGCGCAATATATTTCTGGACACCTAGTGTCCAGAAATATTTTGCGGTACGGCGCGCAATATATTTTTGGACACCTTGTGTCCAGAAATATTTTGCGGTATGGCGCGCAATATATTTCTGGACACCTAGTGTCCAGAAATATTTTGCGGTACGGCGCGCAATATATTTTTGGACACCTAGTGTCCAGAAATATTTTGCCGTACGGCGCGCAATATATTTCTGGACACCTAGTGTCCAGAAATATTTTGCGGTACGGCGCGCAATATATTTTTGGACACCTAGTGTCCAGAAATATTTTGCGGTATGGCGCGCAATATATTTCTGGACACCTAGTGTCCAGAAATATTTTGCCGTACGGCGCGCAATATATTTCTGGACACCTAGTGTCCAGAAATATTTCGCGGTATGGCGCGCAATATATTTCTGGACACCTAGTACGGCGCGCAATGTATTTCTGGACACCTAGTGTCCAGAAATATTTTGCGGTATGGCGCGCAATATATTTCTGGACACCTAGTACGGCGCGCAATGTATTTCTGGACACCTAGTGTCCAGAAATATTTTGCGGTACGGCGCGCAATATATTTTTGGACACCTAGTGTCCAGAAATATTTTGCGGTATGGCGCGCAATATATTTCTGGACACCTAGTACGGCGCGCAATGTATTTCTGGACACCTAGTGTCCAGAAATATTTTGCGGTACGGCGCGCAATATATTTTTGGACACCTAGTGTCCAGAAATATTTTGCGGTATGGCGCGCAATATATTTCTGGACACCTAGTGTCCAGAAATATTTTGCCGTACGGCGCGCAATATATTTCTGGACACCTAGTGTCCAGAAATATTTTGCGTTACGGCGCGCAATATATTTTTGGACACCTAGTGTCCAGAAATATTTTGCGGTATGGCGCGCAATATATTTCTGGACACCTAGTGTCCAGAAATATTTTGCCGTACGGCGCGCAATATATTTCTGGACACCTAGTGTCCAGAAATATTTTGCCGTACGTCGCGCAATATATTTCTGGACACCTAGTGTCCAGAAATATTTTGCGGTACGGTGCGCAATATATTTTTGGACACCTAGTGTCCAGAAATATTTTGCGGTATGGCGCGCAATATATTTCTGGACACCTAGTACGGCGCGCAATGTATTTCTGGACACCTAGTGTCCAGAAATATTTTGCGGTACGGCGCGCAATATATTTTTGGACACCTAGTGTCCAGAAATATTTTGAGGTACGGCGCGCAATATGTTTCTGGACACCTAGTGGACACCTAGCGCAAGTGGACACCTAGTGTCCAGAAATATTTTGCCGTACGGACACTAGGTGTCCAGAAATATTTTGCGGTACCGCGCGCAATATATTTTTGGACACCTAGTGTCCAGAAATATTTTGCGGTACCGCGCGCAATATATTTTTGGACACCTAGTGTCCAGAAATATTTTGCGGTATGGCGCGCAATATATTTCTGGACACCTAGTACGGCGCGCAATGTATTTCTGGACACCTAGTGTCCAGAAATATTTTGCGGTATGGCGCGCAATATATTTCTGGACACCTAGTACGGCGCGGTACGGCGCGCAATATATTTTTGGACACCTAGTGTCCAGAAATATTTTGCGGTATGGCGCGCAATATATTTCTGGACACCTAGTACGGCGCGCAATGTATTTCTGGACACCTAGTGTCCAGAAATATTTTGCGGTACGGCGCGCAATATATTTTTGGACACCTAGTGTCCAGAAATATTTTGCGGTATGGCGCGCAATATATTTCTGGACACCTAGTGTCCAGAAATATTTTGCGGTATGGCGCGCAATATATTTCTGGACACCTAGTGTCCAGAAATATTTTGCGGTACGGCGCGCAATATATTTCTGGACACCTAGTGTCCAGAAATATTTTGCGTTACGGCGCGCAATATATTTTTGGACACCTAGTGTCCAGAAATATTTTGCGGTATGGCGCGCAATATATTTCTGGACACCTAGTGTCCAGAAATATTTTGCCGTACGGCGCGCAATATATTTCTGGACACCTAGTGTCCAGAAATATTTTGCCGTACGTCGCGCAATATATTTCTGGACACCTAGTGTCCAGAAATATTTTGCGGTACGGTGCGCAATATATTTTTGGACACCTAGTGTCCAGAAATATTTTGCGGTATGGCGCGCAATATATTTCTGGACACCTAGTACGGCGCGCAATGTATTTCTGGACACCTAGTGTCCAGAAATATTTTGCGGTACGGCGCGCAATATATTTTTGGACACCTAGTGTCCAGAAATATTTTGCGGTACGGCGCGCAATATGTTTCTGGACACCTAGTGGACACCTAGCGCAAGTGGACACCTAGTGTCCAGAAATATTTTGCCGTACGGACACTAGGTGTCCAGAAATATTTTGCGGTACCGCGCGCAATATATTTTTGGACACCTAGTGTCCAGAAATATTTTGCGGTACGGCGCGCAATATATTTTTGGACACCTTGTGTCCAGAAATATTTTGCGGTATGGCGCGCAATAAATTTCTGGACACCTAGTGTCCAGAAATATTTTGCGGTACGGCGCGCAATATATTTTTGGACACCTAGTGTCCAGAAATATTTTGCGGTATGGCGCGCAATATATTTCTGGACACCTAGTGTCCAGAAATATTTTGTCGTACGGCGCGCAATATATTTCTGGACACCTAGTGTCCAGAAATATTTTGCGGTACGGTGCGCAATATATTTTTGGACACCTAGTGTCCAGAAATATTTTGCGGTATGGCGCGCAATATATTTCTGGACACCTAGTACGGCGCGCAATGTATTTCTGGACACCTAGTGTCCAGAAATATTTTGCGGTACGGCGCGCAATATATTTTTGGACACCTAGTGTCCAGAAATATTTTGCGGTATGGCGCGCAATATATTTCTGGACACCTAGTACGGCGCGCAATGTATTTCTGGACACCTAGTGTCCAGAAATATTTTGTCGTACGGCGCGCAATATATTTCTGGACACCTAGTGTCCAGAAATATTTTGCGGTACGGTGCGCAATATATTTTTGGACACCTAGTGTCCAGAAATATTTTGCGGTATGGCGCGCAATATATTTCTGGACACCTAGTACGGCGCGCAATGTATTTCTGGACACCTAGTGTCCAGAAATATTTTGCGGTACGGCGCGCAATATATTTTTGGACACCTAGTGTCCAGAAATATTTTGCGGTATGGCGCGCAATATATTTCTGGACACCTAGTACGGCGCGCAATGTATTTCTGGACACCTAGTGTCCAGAAATATTTTGCCGTACGGCGCGCAATATATTTTTGGACACCTAGTGTCCAGAAATATTTTGCGGGATGGCGCGCAATATATTTCTGGACACCTAGTGTCCAGAAATATTTTGCGGTACGGCGCGCAATATTTTTGGACACCTAGTGTCCAGAAATATTTTGCGGTACGGCGCGCAATATGTTTCTGGACACCTAGTGGACACCTAGCGCAAGTGGACACCTAGTGTCCAGAAATATTTTGCCGTACGGACACTAGGTGTCCAGAAATATTTTGCGGTACGGCGCGCAATATATTTTTGGACACCTAGTGTCCAGAAATATTTTGCGGTACGGCGCGCAATATATTTCTGGACACCTAGTGTCCAGAAATATTTTGCGGTACGGCGCGCAATATATTTCTGGACACCTAGTGTCCAGAAATATTTTGCGGTACGGCGCGCAATCTATTTTTGGACACCTAGTGTCCAGAAATATTTTGCGGTACGGCGCGCAATATGTTTCTGGACACCTAGTGGACACCTAGCGCAAGTGGACACCTAGTGTCCAGAAATATTTTGCGGTATGGCGCGGTACGGTACGCGGTACGGTACGGCGCGCAATATATTTCTGGACACCTAGTGTCCAGAAATATTTTGCGGTTCGGCGCGCAATATGTTTCTGGACACCTAGTGTCCAGAAATATTTCGCGGTACGGCGCGCAATATATTTCTGGACACCTAGTGTCCAGAAATATTTTGCGGTACGGCGCGCAATATATTTCTGGACACCTAGTGTCCAGAAATATTTTGCGGTACAGCGCGCAATATATTTCTGGACACCTAGTGTCCAGAAATATTTTGCGGTACGGCGCGCAATATATTTTTGGACACCTAGTGTCCAGAAATATTTTGCGGTACGGCGCGCAATATATTTCTGGACACCTAGTGTCCAGAAATATTTTGCGGTACGGCGCGCAATATATTTCTGGACACCTAGTGTCCAGAAATATTTTGCGGTATGGCGCGCAATCTATTTTTGGACACCTAGTGTCCAGAAATATTTTGCGGTACGGCGCGCAATATATTTATGGACACCTAGTGTCCAGAAATATTTTGCGGTATGGCGCGCAATATATTTCTGGACACCTAGTACGGCGCGCAATGTATTTCTGGACACCTAGTGTCCAGAAATATTTTGCCGTACGGCGCGCAATATATTTTTGGACACCTAGTGTCCAGAAATATTTTGCGGGATGGCGCGCAATATATTTCTGGACACCTAGTGTCCAGAAATATTTTGCGGTACGGCGCGCAATATTTTTGGACACCTAGTGTCCAGAAATATTTTGCGGTACGGCGCGCAATATGTTTCTGGACACCTAGTGGACACCTAGCGCAAGTGGACACCTAGTGTCCAGAAATATTTTGCCGTACGGACACTAGGTGTCCAGAAATATTTTGCGGTACGGCGCGCAATATATTTTTGGACACCTAGTGTCCAGAAATATTTTGCGGTACGGCGCGCAATATATTTCTGGACACCTAGTGTCCAGAAATATTTTGCGGTACGGCGCGCAATATATTTCTGGACACCTAGTGTCCAGAAATATTTTGCGGTACGGCGCGCAATCTATTTTTGGACACCTAGTGTCCAGAAATATTTTGCGGTACGGCGCGCAATATGTTTCTGGACACCTAGTGGACACCTAGCGCAAGTGGACACCTAGTGTCCAGAAATATTTTGCGGTATGGCGCGGTACGGTACGCGGTACGGTACGGCGCGCAATATATTTCTGGACACCTAGTGTCCAGAAATATTTTGCGGTTCGGCGCGCAATATGTTTCTGGACACCTAGTGTCCAGAAATATTTCGCGGTACGGCGCGCAATATATTTCTGGACACCTAGTGTCCAGAAATATTTTGCGGTACGGCGCGCAATATATTTCTGGACACCTAGTGTCCAGAAATATTTTGCGGTACGGCGCGCAATATATTTCTGGACACCTAGTGTCCAGAAATATTTTGCGGTACGGCGCGCAATATATTTTTGGACACCTAGTGTCCAGAAATATTTTGCGGTACGGCGCGCAATATATTTCTGGACACCTAGTGTCCAGAAATATTTTGCGGTACGGCGCGCAATATATTTCTGGACACCTAGTGTCCAGAAATATTTTGCGGTATGGCGCGCAATCTATTTTTGGACACCTAGTGTCCAGAAATATTTTGCGGTACGGCGCGCAATATATTTTTGGACACCTAGTGTCCAGAAATATTTTGCCGTACGGCGCGCAATATATTTCTGGACACCTAGTGTCCAGAAATATTTTGCGGTATGGCGCGCAATATATTTCTGGACACCTAGTGTCCAGAAATATTTTGCGGTACGGCGCGCAATATATTTTTGGACACCTAGTGTCCAGAAATATTTTGCCGTACGGCGCGCAATATATTTCTGGACACCTAGTGTCCAGAAATATTTTGCGGTACGGCGCGCAATATATTTTTGGACACCTAGTGTCCAGAAATATTTTGCGGTATGGCGCGCAATATGTTTCTGGACACCTAGTGTCCAGAAATATTTTGCGGTACGGCGCGCAATATGTTTTTGGACACCTTGTGTCCAGAAATATTTTGCGGTACGGCGCGCAATATATTTCTGGACACCTAGTGTCCAAATATAGTGTTCAAATATTTTGCGGTACGGCGCGCAATATATTTCCGGACACCTAGTGTCCAGAAATATTTTGCGGTACGGCGCGCAATATATTTCTGGACACCTACTGCCCAGAAATATTTTGCGGTACGGCACGCAATATATTTCTGGACACCTAGTGTCCAGAAATATTTTGCACCTAGTGTCCAGAAATATTTTGCGGTACGGCGCGCAATATATTTCTGGACACCTAGTGTCCAGAAATATTTTGCGGTATGGCGCGCAATATATTTTTGGACACCTAGTGTCCAGAAATATTTTGCGGTACGGCGCGCAATATATTTTTGGACACCTAGTGTCCAGAAATATTTTGCGGTATGGCGCGCAATATATTTCTGGACACCTTGTGTCCAGAAATATTTTGCGGTATGGCGCGCAATATATTTCTGGACACCTAGTGTCCAGAAATATTTTGCCGTACGGACACTAGGTGTCCAGAAATATTTTGCGGTATGGCGCGGTACGGTACGCGGTACGGTACGGCGCGCAATATATTTCTGGACACCTAGTGTCCAGAAATATTTTGCGGTTCGGCGCGCAATATGTTTCTGGACACCTAGTGTCCAGAAATATTTCGCGGTACGGCGCGCAATATATTTCTGGACACCTAGTGTCCAGAAATATTTTGCGGTACGGCGCGCAATATGTTTCTGGACACCTAGTGGACACCTAGCGCAAGTGGACACCTAGTGTCCAGAAATATTTTGCCGTACGGACACTAGGTGTCCAGAAATATTTTGCGGTACGGCGCGCAATATATTTTTGGACACCTAGTGTCCAGAAATATTTTGCGGTACGGCGCGCAATATATTTCTGCACACCTAGTGTCCAGAAATATTTTGCGGTACGGCGCGCAATATATTTCTGGACACCTAGTGTCCAGAAATATTTTGCGGTACGGCGCGCAATATATTTCTGGACACCTAGTGTCCAGAAATATTTTGCGGTACGGCACGCAATATATTTTTGGACACCTTGTGTCCAGAAATATTTTGCGGTACGGCGCGCAATATATTTCTGGACACCTAGTGTCCAGAAATATTTTGCGTTACGGCGCGCAATATATTTTTGGACACCTAGTGTCCAGAAATATTTTGCGGTATGGCGCGCAATATATTTCTGGACACCTAGTGTCCAGAAATATTTTGCCGTACGGCGCGCAATATATTTCTGGACACCTAGTGTCCAGAAATATTTTGCCGTACGTCGCGCAATATATTTCTGGACACCTAGTGTCCAGAAATATTTTGCGGTACGGTGCGCAATATATTTTTGGACACCTAGTGTCCAGAAATATTTTGCGGTATGGCGCGCAATATATTTCTGGACACCTAGTACGGCGCGCAATGTATTTCTGGACACCTAGTGTCCAGAAATATTTTGCGGTACGGCGCGCAATATATTTCTGGACACCTAGTGTCCAGAAATATTTTGCGGTACGGCGCGCAATATATTTTTGGACACCTAGTGTCCAGAAATATTTTGCGGTACGGCGCGCAATATGTTTCTGGACACCTAGTGGACACCTAGCGCAAGTGGACACCTAGTGTCCAGAAATATTTTGCCGTACGGACACTAGGTGTCCAGAAATATTTTGCGGTACCGCGCGCAATATATTTTTGGACACCTAGTGTCCAGAAATATTTTGCGGTATGGCGCGCAATATGTTTCTGGACACCTAGTGTCCAGAAATATTTTGCGGTACGGCGCGCAATATATTTTTGGACACCTTGTGTCCAGAAATATTTTGCGGTATGGCGCGCAATATATTTCTGGACACCTTGTGTCCAGAAATATTTTGCGGTATGGCGCGCAATAAATTTCTGGACACCTAGTGTCCAGAAATATTTTGCGGTACGGCGCGCAATATATTTTTGGACACCTAGTGTCCAGAAATATTTTGCGGTATGGCGCGCAATATATTTCTGGACACCTAGTACGGCGCGCAATGTATTTCTGGACACCTAGTGTCCAGAAATATTTTGCCGTACGGCGCGCAATATATTTTTGGACACCTAGTGTCCAGAAATATTTTGCGGGATGGCGCGCACTATATTTCTGGACACCTAGTGTCCAGAAATATTTTGCCGTACGGCGCGCAATATATTTTTGGACACCTAGTGTCCAGAAATATTTTGCGGTATGGCGCGCAATATATTTCTGGACACCTAGTGTCCAGAAATATTTTGTCGTACGGCGCGCAATATATTTCTGGACACCTAGTACGGCGCGCAATGTATTTCTGGACACCTAGTGTCCAGAAATATTTTGCCGTACGGCGCGCAATATATTTTTGGACACCTTGTGTCCAGAAATATTTTGCGGTATGGCGCGCAATATATTTCTGGACACCTTGTGTCCAGAAATATTTTGCGGTATGGCGCGCAATATATTTCTGGACACCTAGTGTCCAGAAATATTTTGTCGTACGGCGCGCAATATATTTCTGGACACCTAGTGTCCAGAAATATTTTGCGGTATGGCGCGCAATATATTTCTGGACACCTAGTACGGCGCGCAATGTATTTCTGGACACCTAGTGTCCAGAAATATTTTGCGGTACGGCGCGCAATATATTTTTGGACACCTAGTGTCCAGAAATATTTTGCGGTATGGCGCGCAATATATTTCTGGACACCTAGTACGGCGCGCAATGTATTTCTGGACACCTAGTGTCCAGAAATATTTTGCCGTACGGCGCGCAATATATTTTTGGACACCTAGTGTCCAGAAATATTTTGCGGGATGGCGCGCAATATATTTCTGGACACCTAGTGTCCAGAAATATTTTGCCGTACGGCGCGCAATATATTTCTGGACACCTAGTGTCCAGAAATATTTTGCGGTACGGTGCGCAATATATTTTTGGACACCTAGTGTCCAGAAATATTTTGCGGTATGGCGCGCAATATATTTCTGGACACCTAGTACGGCGCGCAATGTATTTCTGGACACCTAGTGTCCAGAAATATTTTGCGGTACGGCGCGCAATATATTTCTGGACACCTAGTGTCCAGAAATATTTTGCGGTACGGCGCGCAATATATTTTTGGACACCTAGTGTCCAGAAATATTTTGCGGTACGGCGCGCAATATGTTTCTGGACACCTAGTGGACACCTAGCGCAAGTGGACACCTAGTGTCCAGAAATATTTTGCCGTACGGACACTAGGTGTCCAGAAATATTTTGCGGTACCGCGCGCAATATATTTTTGGACACCTAGTGTCCAGAAATATTTTGCGGTATGGCGCGCAATATGTTTCTGGACACCTAGTGTCCAGAAATATTTTGCGGTACGGCGCGCAATATATTTTTGGACACCTTGTGTCCAGAAATATTTTGCGGTATGGCGCGCAATATATTTCTGGACACCTTGTGTCCAGAAATATTTTGCGGTATGGCGCGCAATAAATTTCTGGACACCTAGTGTCCAGAAATATTTTGCGGTACGGCGCGCAATATATTTTTGGACACCTAGTGTCCAGAAATATTTTGCCGTACGGCGCGCAATATATTTCTGGACACCTAGTGTCCAGAAATATTTTGCGGTACGGCGCGCAATATATTTTTGGACACCTAGTGTCCAGAAATATTTTGCGGTACGGCGCGCAATATATTTTTGGACACCTAGTGTCCAGAAATATTTTGCGGTATGGCGCGCAATATATTTCTGGACACCTAGTGTCCAGAAATATTTTGTCGTACGGCGCGCAATATATTTCTGGACACCTAGTGTCCAGAAATATTTTGCGGTACGGTGCGCAATATATTTTTGGACACCTAGTGTCCAGAAATATTTTGCGGTATGGCGCGCAATATATTTCTGGACACCTAGTACGGCGCGCAATATATTTCTGGACACCTAGTGTCCAGAAATATTTTGTCGTACGGCGCGCAATATATTTCTGGACACCTAGTGTCCAGAAATATTTTGCGGTACGGTGCGCAATATATTTTTGGACACCTAGTGTCCAGAAATATTTTGCGGTATGGCGCGCAATATATTTCTGGACACCTAGTACGGCGCGCAATGTATTTCTGGACACCTAGTGTCCAGAAATATTTTGCGGTACGGCGCGCAATATATTTTTGGACACCTAGTGTCCAGAAATATTTTGCGGTATGGCGCGCAATATATTTCTGGACACCTAGTACGGCGCGCAATGTATTTCTGGACACCTAGTGTCCAGAAATATTTTGCCGTACGGCGCGCAATATATTTTTGGACACCTAGTGTCCAGAAATATTTTGCGGGATGGCGCGCAATATATTTCTGGACACCTAGTGTCCAGAAATATTTGGCGGTATGGCGCGCAATAAATTTCTGGACACCTAGTGTCCAGAAATATTTTGCCGTACGGCGCGCAATATATTTTTGGACACCTAGTGTCCAGAAATATTTTACGGCGCGCAATATATTTTTGGACACCTAGTGTCCAGAAATATTTGGCGGTATGGCGCGCAATAAATTTCTGGACACCTAGTGTCCAGAAATATTTTGCGGTACGGCGCGCAATATATTTTTGGACACCTAGTGTCCAGAAATATTTTGCGTTACGGCGCGCAATATATTTTTGGACACCTAGTGTCCAGAAATATTTTACGGCGCGCAATATATTTTTGGACACCTAGTGTCCAGAAATATTTTGCGGTACGGCGCGCAATATATTTTTGGACACCTAGTGTCCAGAAATATTTTGCGGTATGGCGCGCAATATATTTCTGGACACCTAGTGTCCGTACGGCAAAATATTTCTGGACACTAGGTGTCCAGAAATATATTGCGCGCCGTACCGCAAAATATTTCTGGACACTAGGTGTCCAAAAATATATTGCGCGCCGTACCGCAAAATATTTCTGGACACTAGGTGTCCAGAAATATATTGCGCGCCGTACCGCAAAATATTTCTGGACACTAGGTGTCCAGAAATACATTGCGCGCCGTACTAGGTGTCCAGAAATATATTGCGCGCCATACCGCAAAATATTTCTGGACACTAGGTGTCCAAAAATATATTGCGCACCGTACCGCAAAATATTTCTGGACACTAGGTGTCCAAAAATATATTGCGCGCCGTACCGCAAAATATTTCTGGACACTAGGTGTCCAAAAATATATTGCGCGCAGTACCGCAAAATATTTCTGGACACTAGGTGCCCAAAAATATATTGCGCGCCGTACCGCAAAATATTTCTGGACACTAGGTGTCCAAAAATATATTGCGCGCAGTACCGCAAAATATTTCTGGACACTAGGTGTCCAAAAATATATTGCGCACCGTACCGCAAAATATTTCTGGACACTAGGTGTCCAAAAATATATTGCGCGCCGTACCGCAAAATATTTCTGGACACTAGGTGTCCAAAAATATATTGCGCGCAGTACCGCAAAATATTTCTGGACACTAGGTGCCCAAAAATATATTGCGCGCCGTACCGCAAAATATTTCTGGACACTAGGTGTCCAGAAATATATTGCGCGCCGTACCGCAAAATATTTCTGGACACTAGGTGTCCAGAAATACATTGCGCGCCGTACTAGGTGTCCAGAAATATATTGCGCGCCATACCGCAAAATATTTCTGGACACTAGGTGTCCAAAAATATATTGCGCACCGTACCGCAAAATATTTCTGGACACTAGGTGTCCAAAAATATATTGCGCGCCGTACCGCAAAATATTTCTGGACACTAGGTGCCCAAAAATATATTGCGCGCCGTACCGCAAAATATATCTGGACACTAGGTGTCCAGAAACATATTGCGCGCCATACCGCAAAATATATTGCGCGCCGTACCGCAATATATTTTTGGACACCTAGTGTCCAGAAATATTTTGCGGTACGGCGCGCAATATATTTTTGGACACCTAGTGTCCAGAAATATTTTGCGGTACGGCGCGCAATATGTTTCTGGACACCTAGTGTCCAGGCGGTACGGCGCGCAATATGTTTCTGGACACCTAGTGTCCAGAAATATTTCGCGGTACGGCGCGCAATATATTTTTGGACACCTAGTGTCCAGAAATATTTTGCGGTATGGCGCGCAATATGTTTCTGGACACCTAGTGTCCAGATATATTTTGCGGTACGGCGCGCAATATATTTTTGGACACCTAGTGTCCAGAAATATTTTGCGGTACGGCGCGCAATATATTTTTGAACACCTAGTGTCCAGAAATATTTTGCGGTACGGCGCGCAATATATTTTTGGACACCTAGTGTCCAGGCGGTACGGCGCGCAATATATTTTTGGACACCTAGTGTCCAGAAATATTTTGCGGTATGGCGCGCAATATATTTCTGGACACCTAGTGTCCAGAAATATTTTGCGGCGTACGGCGCGCAATATATTTTTGGACACCTTGTGTCCAGAAATATTTTGCGGTATGGCGCGCAATATATTTCTGGACACCTTGTGTCCAGAAATATTTTGCGGAAATATTTGCGGCGCGCAATATATTTCTGGACACCTAGAGTCCAGAAATATTTTGCCGTACGGCGCGCAATATATTTCTGGACACCTAGTGTCCAGAAATATTTTGCGTTACGGCGCGCAATATATTTTTGGACACCTAGTGTCCAGAAATATTTTGCGGTATGGCGCGCAATATATTTCTGGACACCTAGTGTAGTGTGTCCAGAAATATTTTGCGGTACGGCGCGCAATATATTTTTGGACACCTAGTGTCCAGAAATATTTTGCGGTACGGCGCGCAATATATTTTTGGACACCTAGTGTCCAGAAATATTTTGCGGTACGGCGCGCAATATATTTTTGGACACCTAGTGTCCAGAAATATTTTGCGGTACGGCGCGCAATATGTTTCTGGACACCTAGTGTCCAGGCGGTACGGCGCGCAATATATTTTTGGACACCTAGTGTCCAGAAATGTTTTGCGGTATGGCGCGCAATATGTTTCTGGACACCTAGTGTCCAGAAATATTTTGCGGTACGGCGCGCAATATATTTTTGGACACCTAGTGTCCAGAAATATTTTGCGGTATGGCGCGCAATATATTTCTGGACACCTAGTGTCCTAGAAATATTTTGCGACACTTAGTGTCCAGAAATATTTTGCGGTACGGCGCGCAATATATTTTTGGACACCTTGTGTCCAGAAATATTTTGCGGTATGGCGCGCAATATATTTCTGGACACCTAGTGTCCAGAAATATTTTGCGGTACGGCGCGCAATATATTTTTGGACACCTTGTGTCCAGAAATATTTTGCGGTATGGCGCGCAATATATTTCTGGACACCTTGTGTCCAGAAATATTTTGCGGTATGGCACTAGTACGGCGGTATGGCACTGGTACGGCGCGCAATATATTTCTGGACACCTAGAGTCCAGAAATATTTTGCCGTACGGCGCGCAATATATTTCTGGACACCTAGTGTTCAGAAATATTTTGCGTTACGGCGCGCAATATATTTCTGGACACCTAGTGTCCAGAAATATTTTGCGGTACGGCGCGCAATATATTTCTGGACACCTAGTGTCCAGAAATATTTTGCGGTACGGCGCGCAATATATTTCTGGACACCTAGTGTCCAGAAATATTTCGCGGTACGGCGCGCAATATATTTCTGGACACCTAGTGTCCAGAAATATTTTGCGGTACGGCGCGCAATATATTTTTGGACACCTAGTGTCCAGAAATATTTTGCGGTACGGCGCGCAATATATTTTTGGACACCTAGTGTCCAGAAATATTTTGCGGTACGGCGCGCAATATATTTTTGGACACCTAGTGTCCAGAAATATTTTGCGGTACGGCGCGCAATATATTTCTGGACACCTAGTGTCCAGAAATATTTTGCGGTACGGCGCGCAATATATTTTTGGACACCTTGTGTCCAGAAATATTTTGCGGTATGCGCGCAATATATTTCTGGACACCTAGTGTCCAGAAATATTTTGCGGTACGGCGCGCAATATATTTCTGGACACCTAGTGTCCAGAAATATTTTGCGGTACGGCGCGCAATATATTTCTGGACACTTAGTGTCCAGAAATATTTCGCGGTACGGCGCGCAATATATTTCTGGACAGCTAGTGTCCAGAAATGTTTTACGATACGGCGCGCAATATATTTTTGGACACCTAGTGTCCAGCGCAATATATTTTTGGACACCTAGTGTCCAGAAATATTTTGCGGTACGGCGCGCAATATATTTCTGGACACCTAGTGTCCAGAAATATTTTGCGGTACGGCGCGCAATATATTTCTGGACACCTAGTGGACACCTAGTGTCCAGAAATATTTCGCGGTACGGCGCGCAATATATTTCTGGACACCTAGTGTCCAGAAATATTTCGCGGTACGGCGCGCAATATATTTCTGGACAGCTAGTGTCCAGAAATGTTTT
This sequence comes from Eristalis intricaria, assembly GCA_964034865.1. Classification (NCBI taxonomy): domain Eukaryota; kingdom Metazoa; phylum Arthropoda; class Insecta; order Diptera; family Syrphidae; genus Eristalis; species Eristalis intricaria. The sequence continues at coordinate 42,826,541 of OZ035875.1, forward strand.
ACGATACGGCGCGCAATATATTTTTGGACACCTAGTGTCCAGAAATATTTTGCGGTATGGCGCGCAATGGACACCTAGTGTCCAGAAATATTTTGCGGTACGGCGCGCAATATATTTCTGGACACCTAGTGTCCAGAAATATTTTGCGGTACGGCGCGCAATATATATTTTTTTTTTTTTTCAATTCAATTTTGCTTTTATTCAATAAAAATGTTTCTTAGTTACATTATCTGCAAAGCCAAAGGGGCTTGTCTGCAGAAGACTGAATACAATATTTGTTTCTGTTATTTTTGTTGTTGAATTCAAGGCTTAAACTACTTCAATTATATAAAAATTAAGAAAAAATAAAATTTCAAGTTGAGAATTATACAGATTGAATTATTAAATTAAAATTAAGACATGCATGTATTTTATTATTTTGAAATGAATGGACGCAAATTTACAAATAAAAAAATGAATGATTGAAAATAAAGATATACATATAATAATTGTTTTTTGTGATTTTTTCACGATTGTAGATACATTTGCTTCATCTTCGTTAGCGCTTCAGTTCTCGTGATGTTGCGGTATTCTCTTGGGATGCTGTTTAATATGTTTGGGACTGCTACGTTGAAAGTTCTTCGACCATATTCGTTCCAGAACCTCGGTACTGCGTATAGCTGCTGTTGTCGTCTTCTGGTGTTCACCGTTTGCTGCGTCTGGATTCTGTATGCGTTGTCGTTATAGAAACTTGCGATCACTTCGAGGTTATGGATTTGTGTGATGTTCAGCATATTTGTTTTTTGATCTCCCCGATTGTGCTCTTCATTGTACCTCGCTTTTTGTACAATTTTTTGTAGTCTTGTTTGTAGATTTTGAAGTTGTTGCATCTGCGAAGCTCTTCCCCATGCAAGTATGCCGTACCTAATATGGGATTCCACCAATCCGAAATAGCATTGTTTAAGAACACTACTTGTACATTTATCGCTCAGGTGGAACAGAGCTGCTTGATACAACTTCTTCTTAAGCGCTTCTATGTGGTTCCTCCATTTAAAGTTGTTGTCAACAATCAGGCCAAGATATTTGTATGTTGATACGTTGTCTAAGTGTTTGCTGCAGTCATCATCTTCTCTTATGTGTTCATTATTACGACTTCTGTGCAAGCAATCTATGTCATGCATTTTTATCTTTAGTTTTGTTTCTGGGATATGCGGCGGACGAATGTGCATTACCTTTGGACACCTAGTGTCCAGAAATATTTTGCGGTACGGCGCGCAATATATTTTTGGACACCTAGTGTCCAAATCTGGACACCTACCTACACCTACCGTGTCCAGAAATATTTTGCGGTACGGCGCGCAATATATTTCTGGACACCTAGTGTCTAGAAATATTTTGCGGTACGGCGCGCAATATATTTCTGAACACCGGTACGGCGCGCAATATATTTCCGGACACCTAGTGTCCAGAAATATTTTGCGGTACGGCGCGCAATATATTTCCGGACACCTAGTGTCCAGAAATATTTTGCGGTACGGCGCGCAATATATTTCTGGACACCTAGTGTCCAAATCTGGACACCTAGTGTCCAGAAATATTTTGCGGTACGGCGCGCAATATATTTCTGGACACCTAGTGTCTAGAAATATTTTGCGGTACGGCGCGCAATATATTTCTGGACACCTAGTGTCCAGAAATATTTTGTGGTACGGCGCGCAATATATTTCTGGACACCTAGTGTCCAGAAATATTTTGCGGTACGGCGCGCAATATATTTCTGGACACCTAGTGTCCAGAAATATTTTGCGGTACGGCGCGCAATATATTTCTGGACACCTAGTGTCCAGAAATATTTTGCGGTACGGCGCGCAATATATTTCCGGACACCTAGTGTCCAGAAATATTTTGCGGTACGGCGCGCAATACATTTCTGGACACCTAGTGTCCAGAAATATTTTGCGGTACGGCGCGCAATATATTTTTGGACACCTAGTGTCCAGAAATATTTTGCGGTACGGCGCGCAATATATTTTTGGACACCTAGTGTCCAGAAATATTTTGCGGTACGGCGCGCAATATATTTCTGGACACCAAGTGTCCAGAAATATTTTGCGGTACGGCGCGCAATATATTTCTGGACACCTAGTGTCCAGAAATATTTTGCGGTACGGCGCGCAATATATTTTTGGACACCTAGTGTCCAGAAATATTTTGCGATACGGCGCGCAATATATTTTTGGACACCTAGTGTCCAGAAATATTTTGCGGTACGGCGCGCAATGTATTTTTGGACACCTAGTGTCCAGAAATATTTTGCGGTACGGCGCGCAATATATTTCTGGACACCTAGTGTCCAGAAATATTTTGCCGTACGGACACTAGGTGTCCAGAAATATTTTGCGGTACGGCGCGCAATATATTTTTGGACACCTAGTGTCCAGAAATATTTTGCGGTACGGCGCGCAATATATTTTTGGACACCTAGTGTCCAGAAATATTTTGCGGTACGGCGCGCAATATATTTCTGGACACCTAGTGTCCAGAAATATTTTGCGGTACGGCGCGCAATATGTTTCTGGACACCTAGTGGACACCTAGCGCAAGTGGACACCTAGTGTCCAGAAATATTTTGCGGTTCGGCGCGCAATATATTTCTGGACACCTAGTGTCCAGAAATATTTTGCGGTACGGCGCGCAATTGTGTCCTTGTGTCCAGAAATATTTTGCGGTATGGCGCGCAATATATTTCTGGACACCTAGTGTCCAGAAATATTTTGCGGTACGGCGCGCAATATATTTTTGGACACCTAGTGTCCAGAAATATTTTGCCGTACGGCGCGCAATATATTTCTGGACACCTAGTGTCCAGAAATATTTTGCGGTACGGCGCGCAATATATTTTTGGACACCTAGTGTCCAGAAATATTTTGCGGTATGGCGCGCAATATGTTTCTGGACACCTAGTGTCCAGATATATTTTGCGGTACGGCGCGCAATATATTTCTGGACACCTAGTGTCCAGAAATGTTTTGCGATACGGCGCGCAATATATTTTTGGACACCTAGTGTCCAGAAATATTTTGCGGTATGGCGCGCAATGGACACCTAGTGTCCAGAAATATTTTGCGGTACGGCGCGCATTATATTTCTGGACACCTAGTGTCCAGAAATATTTTGCGGTACGGCGCGCAATATGTTTTTGGACACCTTGTGTCCAGAAATATTTTGCGGTACGGCGCGCAATATATTTCTGGACACCTAGTGTCCAAATATAGTGTTCAAATATTTTGCGGTACGGCGCGCAATATATTTCTGGACACCTAGTGTCCAGAAATATTTTGCGGTACGGCGCGCAATATATTTCTGGACACCTACTGCCCAGAAATATTTTGCGGTACGGCACGCAATATATTTCTGGACACCTAGTGTCCAGAAATATTTTGCACCTAGTGTCCAGAAATATTTTGCGGTACGGCGCGCAATATATTTCTGGACACCTAGTGTCCAGAAATATTTTGCCGTACGGCGCGCAATATATTTCTGGACACCTTGTGTCCAGAAATATTTTGCGGTATGGCGCGCAATATATTTCTGGACACCTAGTGTCCAGAAATATTTTGCGGTACGGCGCGCAATATATTTTTGGACACCTAGTGTCCAGAAATATTTTGCCGTACGGCGCGCAATATATTTCTGGACACCTAGTGTCCAGAAATATTTTGCGGTACGGCGCGCAATATATTTTTGGACACCTAGTGTCCAGAAATATTTTGCGGTATGGCGCGCAATATGTTTCTGGACACCTAGTGTCCAGATATATTTTGCGGTACGGCGCGCAATATATTTCTGGACACCTAGTGTCCAGAAATGTTTTGCGATACGGCGCGCAATATATTTTTGGACACCTAGTGTCCAGAAATATTTTGCGGTATGGCGCGCAATGGACACCTAGTGTCCAGAAATATTTTGCGGTACGGCGCGCAATATATTTTTGGACACCTAGTGTCCAGAAATATTTTGCGGTACGGCGCGCAATATATTTTTGGACACCTAGTGTCCAGAAATATTTTGCGGTATGGCGCGCAATATATTTCTGGACACCTAGTGTCCAGAAATATTTTGCGGTTCGGCGCGCAATATGTTTCTGGACACTAGGTGTCCAGAAATATATTGCGCGCCGTACCGCGAAATATTTCTGGACACTAGGTGTCCAGAAACATATTGCGCGCCGAACGCCGGACACTAGGTGTCCAGAAATATATTGCGCGCCGTACCGCAAAATATTTCTGGACACTAGGTGTCCAGAAATATATTGCGCGCCGTACCGCAAAATATTTCTGGACACTAGGTGCAAAATATTTCTGGACACTAGGTGTCCAGAAATATATTGCGTGCCGTACCGCAAAATATTTCTGGACACTAGGTGCAAAATATTTCTGGACACTAGGTGTCCAGAAATATATTGCGTGCCGTACCGCAAAATATTTCTGGGCAGTAGGTGTCCAGAAATATATTGCGCGCCGTACCGCAAAATATTTGAACACTATATTTGGACACTAGGTGTCCAGAAATATATTGCGCGCCGTACCGCGAAATATTTCTGGACACTAGGTGTCCAGAAACATATTGCGCGCCGAACGCCGGACACTAGGTGTCCAGAAATATATTGCGCGCCGTACCGCAAAATATTTCTGGACACTAGGTGTCCAGAAATATATTGCGCGCCGTACCGCAAAATATTTCTGGACACTAGGTGCAAAATATTTCTGGACACTAGGTGTCCAGAAATATATTGCGTGCCGTACCGCAAAATATTTCTGGACACTAGGTGCAAAATATTTCTGGACACTAGGTGTCCAGAAATATATTGCGTGCCGTACCGCAAAATATTTCTGGGCAGTAGGTGTCCAGAAATATATTGCGCGCCGTACCGCAAAATATTTGAACACTATATTTGGACACTAGGTGTCCAGAAATATATTGCGCGCCGTACCGCAAAATATTTCTGGACACTAGGTGCAAAATATTTCTGGACACTAGGTGTCCAGAAATATATTGCGTGCCGTACCGCAAAATATTTCTGGACACTAGGTGCAAAATATTTCTGGACACTAGGTGTCCAGAAATATATTGCGTGCCGTACCGCAAAATATTTCTGGGCAGTAGGTGTCCAGAAATATATTGCGCGCCGTACCGCAAAATATTTGAACACTATATTTGGACACTAGGTGTCCAGAAATATATTGCGCGCCGTACCGCAAAATATTTCTGGACACTAGGTGTCCAGAAATATAATGCGCGCCGTACCGCAAAATATTTCTGGACACTAGGTGTCCATTGCGCGCCATACCGCAAAATATTTCTGGACACTAGGTGTCCAAAAATATATTGCGCGCCGTATCGCAAAACATTTCTGGACACTAGGTGTCCAGAAATATATTGCGCGCCGTACCGCAAAATATATCTGGACACTAGGTGTCCAGAAACATATTGCGCGCCATACCGCAAAATATTTCTGGACACTAGGTGTCCAAAAATATATTGCGCGCCGTACCGCAAAATATTTCTGGACACTAGGTGTCCAGAAATATATTGCGCGCCGTACGGCAAAATATTTCTGGACACTAGGTGTCCAAAAATATATTGCGCGCCGTACCGCAAAATATTTCTGGACACTAGGTGTCCAGAAATATATTGCGCGCCATACCGCAAAATATTTCTGGACACAAGGTGTCCAGAAATATATTGCGCGCCGTACGGCAAAATATTTCTGGACACTAGGTGTCCAGAAATATATTGCGCGCCGTACCGCAAAATATTTCTGGACACTAGGTGCAAAATATTTCTGGACACTAGGTGTCCAGAAATATATTGCGTGCCGTACCGCAAAATATTTCTGGGCAGTAGGTGTCCAGAAATATATTGCGCGCCGTACCGCAAAATATTTCTGGACACTAGGTGTCCAGAAATATATTGCGCGCCGTACCGCAAAATATTTGAACACTATATTTGGACACTAGGTGTCCAGAAATATATTGCGCGCCGTACCGCAAAATATTTCTGGACACAAGGTGTCCAAAAACATATTGCGACACTAGGTGTCCAGAAATATAATGCGCGCCGTACCGCAAAATATTTCTGGACACTAGGTGTCCATTGCGCGCCATACCGCAAAATATTTCTGGACACTAGGTGTCCAAAAATATATTGCGCGCCGTATCGCAAAACATTTCTGGACACTAGGTGTCCAGAAATATATTGCGCGCCGTACCGCAAAATATATCTGGACACTAGGTGTCCAGAAACATATTGCGCGCCATACCGCAAAATATTTCTGGACACTAGGTGTCCAAAAATATATTGCGCGCCGTACCGCAAAATATTTCTGGACACTAGGTGTCCAGAAATATATTGCGCGCCGTACGGCAAAATATTTCTGGACACTAGGTGTCCAAAAATATATTGCCGTACGGCGCGCAATATATTTCTGGACACCTAGTGTCCAGAAATATTTTGCGGTACGGCGCGCAATATATTTTTGGACACCTAGTGTCCAGAAATATTTTGCGGTATGGCGCGCAATATGTTTCTGGACACCTAGTGTCCAGATATATTTTGCGGTACGGCGCGCAATATATTTCTGGACACCTAGTGTCCAGAAATGTTTTGCGATACGGCGCGCAATATATTTTTGGACACCTAGTGTCCAGAAATATTTTGCGGTATGGCGCGCAATGGACACCTAGTGTCCAGAAATATTTTGCGGTACGGCGCGCATTATATTTCTGGACACCTAGTGTCGCAATATGTTTTTGGACACCTTGTGTCCAGAAATATTTTGCGGTACGGCGCGCAATATATTTCTGGACACCTAGTGTCCAAATATAGTGTTCAAATATTTTGCGGTACGGCGCGCAATATATTTCTGGACACCTAGTGTCCAGAAATATTTTGCGGTACGGCGCGCAATATATTTCTGGACACCTACTGCCCAGAAATATTTTGCGGTACGGCACGCAATATATTTCTGGACACCTAGTGTCCAGAAATATTTTGCACCTAGTGTCCAGAAATATTTTGCGGTACGGCGCGCAATATATTTCTGGACACCTAGTGTCCAGAAATATTTTGCCGTACGGCGCGCAATATATTTCTGGACACCTTGTGTCCAGAAATATTTTGCGGTATGGCGCGCAATATATTTCTGGACACCTAGTGTCCAGAAATATTTTGCGGTACGGCGCGCAATATATTTTTGGACACCTAGTGTCCAGAAATATTTTGCCGTACGGCGCGCAATATATTTCTGGACACCTAGTGTCCAGAAATATTTTGCGGTACGGCGCGCAATATATTTTTGGACACCTAGTGTCCAGAAATATTTTGCGGTATGGCGCGCAATATGTTTCTGGACACCTAGTGTCCAGATATATTTTGCGGTACGGCGCGCAATATATTTCTGGACACCTAGTGTCCAGAAATGTTTTGCGATACGGCGCGCAATATATTTTTGGACACCTAGTGTCCAGAAATATTTTGCGGTATGGCGCGCAATGGACACCTAGTGTCCAGAAATATTTTGCGGTACGGCGCGCATTATATTTCTGGACACCTAGTGTCCAGAAATATTTTGCGGTACGGCGCGCAATATATTTCTGGACACCTACTGCCCAGAAATATTTTGCGGTACGGCACGCAATATATTTCTGGACACCTAGTGTCCAGAAATATTTTGCACCTAGTGTCCAGAAATATTTTGCGGTACGGCACGCAATATATTTCTGGACACCTAGTGTCCAGAAATATTTTGCACCTAGTGTCCAGAAATATTTTGCGGTACGGCGCGCAATATATTTCTGGACACCTAGTGTCCAAATATAGTGTTCAAATATTTTGCGGTACGGCGCGCAATATATTTCTGGACACCTACTGCCCAGAAATATTTTGCGGTACGGCACGCAATATATTTCTGGACACCTAGTGTCCAGAAATATTTTGCACCTAGTGTCCAGAAATATTTTGCGGTACGGCACGCAATATATTTCTGGACACCTAGTGTCCAGAAATATTTTGCACCTAGTGTCCAGAAATATTTTGCGGTACGGCGCGCAATATATTTCTGGACACCTAGTGTCCAAATATAGTGTTCAAATATTTTGCGGTACGGCGCGCAATATATTTCTGGACACCTACTGCCCAGAAATATTTTGCGGTACGGCACGCAATATATTTCTGGACACCTAGTGTCCAGAAATATTTTGCACCTAGTGTCCAGAAATATTTTGCGGTACGGCACGCAATATATTTCTGGACACCTAGTGTCCAGAAATATTTTGCACCTAGTGTCCAGAAATATTTTGCGGTACGGCGCGCAATATATTTCTGGACACCTAGTGTCCAGAAATATTTTGCGGTACGGCGCGCAATATATTTCTGGACACCTAGTGTCCGGCGTTCGGCGCGCAATATGTTTCTGGACACCTAGTGTCCAGAAATATATTGCGCGCCGTACCGCAAAATATATCTGGACACTAGGTGTCCAGAAACATATTGCGCGCCATACCGCAAAATATTTCTGGACACTAGGTGTCCAAAAATATATTGCGCGCCGTACCGCAAAATATTTCTGGACACTAGGTGTCCAGAAATATATTGCGCGCCGTACGGCAAAATATTTCTGGACACTAGGTGTCCAAAAATATATTGCGCGCCGTACCGCAAAATATTTCTGGACACTAGGTGTCCAGAAATATATTGCGCGCCATACCGCAAAATATTTCTGGACACAAGGACACAATTGCGCGCCGTACCGCAAAATATTTCTGGACACTAGGTGTCCAGAAATATATTGCGCGCCGAACCGCAAAATATTTCTGGACACTAGGTGTCCACTTGCGCTAGGTGTCCAGAAATATATTGCGCGCCGTACCGCAAAATATTTCTGGACACTAGGTGTCCAAAAATATATTGCGCGCCGTACCGCAAAATATTTCTGGACACTAGGTGTCCAGAAATATATTGCGCGCCGTACCGCAAAATATTTCTGGACACTAGGTGTCCAAAAATATATTGCGCGCCGTACCGCAAAATATTTCTGGACACCTAGTGTCCGTACGGCAAAATATTTCTGGACACTAGGTGTCCAGAAATATATTGCGCGCCGTACCGCAAAATATTTCTGGACACTAGGTGTCCAAAAATACATTGCGCGCCGTACCGCAAAATATTTCTGGACACTAGGTGTCCAAAAATATATTGCGCGCCGTATCGCAAAATATTTCTGGACACTAGGTGTCCAAAAATATATTGCGCGCCGTACCGCAAAATATTTCTGGACACTAGGTGTCCAGAAATATATTGCGCGCCGTACCGCAAAATATTTCTGGACACTTGGTGTCCAGAAATATATTGCGCGCCGTACCGCAAAATATTTCTGGACACTAGGTGTCCAAAAATATATTGCGCGTCGTACCGCAAAATATTTCTGGACACTAGGTGTCCAAAAATATATTGCGCGCCGTACCGCAAAATATTTCTGGACACTAGGTGTCCAGAAATATATTGCGCGCCGTACCACAAAATATTTCTGGACACTAGGTGTCCAGAAATATATTGCGCGCCGTACCGCAAAATATTTCTAGACACTAGGTGTCCAGAAATATATTGCGCGCCGTACCGCAAAATATTTCTGGACACTAGGTGTCCAGATTTGGACACTAGGTGTCCAGAAATATATTGCGCGCCGTACCGCAAAATATTTCTGGACACTAGGTGTCCGGAAATATATTGCGCGCCGTACCGCAAAATATTTCTGGACACTAGGTGTCCAGAAATATATTGCGCGCCGTACCGCAAAATATTTCTGGACACTAGGTGTCCAGAAATATATTGCGCGCCGTACCGCAAAATATTTCTGGACACTAGGTGTCCAGAAATATATTGCGCGCCGTACCGCAAAATATTTCTGGACACTAGGTGTCCAAAAATATATTGCGCGCCGTACCGCAAAATATTTCTGGACACTAGGTGTCCAGAAATATATTGCGCGCCGTACCGCAAAATATTTCTGGACACTAGGTGTCCAAAGGTAATGCACATTCGTCCGCCGCATATCCCAGAAACAAAACTAAAGATAAAAATGCATGACATAGATTGCTTGCACAGAAGTCGTAATAATGAACACATAAGAGAAGATGATGACTGCAGCAAACACTTAGACAACGTATCAACATACAAATATCTTGGCCTGATTGTTGACAACAACTTTAAATGGAGGAACCACATAGAAGCGCTTAAGAAGAAGTTGTATCAAGCAGCTTATGCTCTGTTCCACCTGAGCGATAAATGTACAAGTAGTGTTCTTAAACAATGCTATTTCGGATTGGTGGAATCCCATATTAGGTACGGCATACTTGCATGGGGAAGAGCTTCGCAGATGCAACAACTTACAATATACTTACTTACAATATATTTCTGGACACCTAGTGTCCAGAAATATTTTGCGGTTCGGCGCGCAATATGTTTCTGGACACCTAGTGTCCAGAAATATTTTGCGGTACGGCGCGCAATATATTTCTGGACACCTAGTGTCCAGAAATATTTTGCGGTACGGCGCGCAATATATTTTTGGACACCTAGTGTCCAGAAATATTTTGCGGTACGGCGCGCAATATATTTTTGGACACCTAGTGTCCAGAAATATTTTGCGGTATGGCGCGCAATATATTTCTGGACACCTAGTGTCCAGGCGGTACGGCGCGCAATATGTTTCTGGACACCTAGTGTCCAGAAATATTTTGCCGTACGGACACTAGGTGTCCAGAAATATTTTGCGGTACCGCGCGCAATATATTTTTGGACACCTAGTGTCCAGAAATATTTTGCGGTATGGCGCGCAATATGTTTCTGGACACCTAGTGTCCAGGCGGTACGGCGCGCAATATGTTTCTGGACACCTAGTGTCCAGAAATATTTCGCGGTATGGCGCGCAATAAATTTCTGGACACCTAGTGTCCAGAAATATTTTGCGGTACGGCGCGCAATATATTTTTGGACACCTAGTGTCCAGAAATATTTTGCCGTACGGCGCGCAATATATTTCTGGACACCTAGTGTCCAGAAATATTTTGCGGTACGGCGCGCAATATATTTTTGGACACCTAGTGTCCAGAAATATTTTGCGGTACGGCGCGCAATATATTTTTGGACACCTAGTGTCCAGAAATATTTTGCGGTATGGCGCGCAATATATTTCTGGACACCTAGTGTCCAGGCGGTACGGCGCGCAATATGTTTCTGGACACCTAGTGTCCAGAAATATTTCGCGGTACGGCGCGCAATATATTTTTGGACACCTAGTGTCCAGAAATATTTTGCGGTATGGCGCGCAATATGTTTCTGGACACCTAGTGTCCAGATATATTTTGCGGTACGGCGCGCAATATATTTTTGGACACCTAGTGTCCAGAAATATTTTGCGGTACGGCGCGCAATATATTTTTGAACACCTAGTGTCCAGAAATATTTTGCGGTACGGCGCGCAATATGTTTCTGGACACCTAGTGTCCAGACATATTTCGCGGTACGGCGCGCAATATATTTCTGGACACTTAGTGTCCAGAAATATTTTGCAGTACGGCGCGCAATATATTTTTGGACACCTTGTGTCCAGAAATATTTTGCGGTATGGAGCGCAATATATTTCTGGACACCTAGTGTCCAGAAATATTTTGCGGTACGGCGCGCAATATATTTTTGGACACCTAGTGTCCAGGCGGTACGGCGCGCAATATATTTTTGGACACCTAGTGTCCAGAAATATTTTGCGGTATGGCGCGCAATATATTTCTGGACACCTAGTGTCCAGAAATATTTTGCGGCGTACGGCGCGCAATATATTTTTGGACACCTAGTGTCCAGAAATATTTTGCGGTACGGCGCGCAATATATTTCTGGACACCTAGAGTCCAGAAATATTTTGCCGTACGGCGCGCAATATATTTCTGGACACCTAGTGTCCAGAAATATTTTGCGTTACGGCGCGCAATATATTTTTGGACACCTAGTGTCCAGAAATATTTTGCGGTATGGCGCGCAATATATTTCTGGACACCTAGTGTAGTGTGTCCAGAAATATTTTGCGGTACGGCGCGCAATATATTTTTGGACACCTAGTGTCCAGAAATATTTTGCGGTACGGCACGCAATATATTTTTGGACACCTAGTGTCCAGAAATATTTTGCGGTATGGCGCGCAATATGTTTCTGGACACCTAGTGTAGTGTGTCCAGAAATATTTTGCGGTACGGCGCGCAATATATTTTTGGACACCTAGTGTCCAGAAATATTTTGCGGTACGGCGCGCAATATATTTTTGGACACCTAGTGTCCAGAAATATTTTGCGGTACGGCGCGCAATATGTTTCTGGACACCTAGTGTCCAGGCGGTACGGCGCGCAATTCATTTTTGGACACCTAGTGTCCAGAAATATTTTGCGGTATGGCGCGCAATATGTTTCTGGACACCTAGTGTCCAGATATATTTTGCGGTACGGCGCGCAATATATTTTTGGACACCTAGTGTCCAGAAATATTTTGCGGTACGGCGCGCAATATATTTTTGGACACCTAGTGTCCAGAAATATTTTGCGGTACGGCGCGCAATATATTTTTGGACACCTAGTGTCCAGAAATATTTTGCGGTACGGCGCGCAATATGTTTCTGGACACCTAGTGTCCAGGCGGTACGGCGCGCAATATGTTTCTGGACACCTAGTGTCCAGAAATATTTCGCGGTACGGCGCGCAATATATTTTTGGACACCTAGTGTCCAGAAATATTTTGCGGTATGGCGCGCAATATGTTTCTGGACACCTAGTGTCCAGATATATTTTGCGGTACGGCGCGCAATATATTTTTGGACACCTAGTGTCCAGAAATATTTCGCGGTACGGCGCGCAATATATTTCTGGACACCTAGTGTCCAGAAATATTTTGCGGTACGGCGCGCAATATATTTTTGGACACCTAGTGTCCAGAAATATTTTGCGGTACGGCGCGCAATATATTTTTGGACACCTAGTGTCCAGAAATATTTTGCGGTACGGCGCGCAATATATTTTTGGACACCTAGTGTCCAGAAAATATATTTTTGGACACCTAGTGTCCAGAAATATTTTGCGGTACGGCGACACCTAGTGTCCAGAAATATTTTGCGGTACGGCGCGCAATATATTTTTGGACACCTTGTGTCCAGAAATATTTTGCGGTATGGCGCGCAATATATTTCTGGACACCTAGTGTCCAGAAATATTTTGCGGTACGGCGCGCAATATATTTTTGGACACCTAGTGTCCAGAAATATTTTGCGGTACGGCGCGCAATATATTTTTGGACACCTAGTGTCCAGAAATATTTTGCGGTACGGCGCGCAATATATTTTTGGACACCTAGTGTCCAGAAATATTTTGCGGTACGGCGCGCAATATATTTCTGGACACCTAGTGTCCAGAAATATTTTGCGGTACGGCGCGCAATATATTTTTGGACACCTTGTGTCCAGAAATATTTTGCGGTATGGCGCGCAATATATTTCTGGACACCTAGTGTCCAGAAATGTTTTGCGGTACGGCGCGCAATATATTTCTGGACACCTTGTGTCCAGAAATATTTTGCGGTATGGCGCGCAATATATTTCTGGACACCTTGTGTCCAGAAATATTTTGCGGTATGGCACGCAATATATTTCTGGACACCTAGTGTCCAGAAATATTTTGCGGTACGGCGCGCAATATATTTCTGGACACCTAGAGTCCAGAAATATTTTGCCGTACGGCGCGCAATATATTTTTGGACACCTAGTGTCCAGAAATATTTTGCGGTACGGCGCGCAATATATTTTTGGACACCTAGTGTCCAGAAATATTTTGCGGTACGGCGCGCAATATATTTCTGGACACCTAGTGTCCAGAAATATTTTGCGGTACGGCGCGCAATATATTTTTGGACACCTTGTGTCCAGAAATATTTTGCGGTATGGCGCGCAATATATTTCTGGACACCTAGTGTCCAGAAATATTTTGCGGTACGGCGCGCAATATATTTCTGGACACCTAGTGTCCAGAAATATTTTGCGGTACGGCGCGCAATATATTTTTGGACACCTAGTGTCCAGAAATATTTTGCGGTACGGCGCGCAATATATTTCTGGACACCTAGTGTCCAGAAATATTTTGCGGTACGGCGCGCAATATATTTCTGGACACCTAGTGGACACCTAGTGTCCAGAAATATTTCGCGGTACGGCGCGCAATATATTTCTGGACACCTAGTGTCCAGAAATATTTTGCGGTATGGCGCGCAATATGTTTCTGGACACCTAGTGTCCAGAAATATTTTGCGGTATGGCGCGCAATATATTTCTGGACACCTAGTGTCCAGAAATATTTCGCGGTACGGCGCGCAATATATTTCTGGACAGCTAGTGTCCAGAAATGTTTTACGATACGGCGCGCAATATATTTTTGGACACCTAGTGTCCAGAAATATTTTGCGGTATGGCGCGCAATGGACACCTAGTGTCCAGAAATATTTTGCGGTACGGCGCGCAATATATTTCTGGACACCTAGTGTCCAGCGCAATATATTTTTGGACACCTAGTGTCCAGAAATATTTCGCGGTACGGCGCGCAATATATTTCTGGACAGCTAGTGTCCAGAAATGTTTTACGATACGGCGCGCAATATATTTTTGGACACCTAGTGTCCAGAAATATTTTGCGGTATGGCGCGCAATGGACACCTAGTGTCCAGAAATATTTCGCGGTACGGCGCGCAATATATTTCTGGACAGCTAGTGTCCAGAAATGTTTTACGATACGGCGCGCAATATATTTTTGGACACCTAGTGTCCAGAAATATTTTGCGGTATGGCGCGCAATGGACACCTAGTGTCCAGAAATATTTTGCGGTACGGCGCGCAATATATTTCTGGACACCTAGTGTCCAGCGCAATATATTTTTGGACACCTAGTGTCCAGAAATATTTCGCGGTACGGCGCGCAATATATTTCTGGACAGCTAGTGTCCAGAAATGTTTTACGATACGGCGCGCAATATATTTTTGGACACCTAGTGTCCAGAAATATTTTGCGGTATGGCGCGCAATGGACACCTAGTGTCCAGAAATATTTCGCGGTACGGCGCGCAATATATTTCTGGACAGCTAGTGTCCAGAAATGTTTTACGATACGGCGCGCAATATATTTTTGGACACCTAGTGTCCAGAAATATTTTGCGGTATGGCGCGCAATGGACACCTAGTGTCCAGAAATATTTTGCGGTATGGCGCGCAATATATTTCTGGACACCTAGTGTCCAGAAATATTTCGCGGTACGGCGCGCAATATATTTCTGGACAGCTAGTGTCCAGAAATGTTTTACGATACGGCGCGCAATATATTTTTGGACACCTAGTGTCCAGAAATATTTTGCGGTATGGCGCGCAATGGACACCTAGTGTCCAGAAATATTTTGCGGTACGGCGCGCAATATATTTCTGGACACCTAGTGTCCAGAAATATTTTGCGGTACGGCGCGCAATATATTTTTGGACACCTAGTGTCCAGAAATATTTTGCGGTACGGCGCGCAATATATTTCTGGACACCTAGTGTCCAGAAATATTTTGCGGTACGGCGCGCAATATATTTCTGGACACCTAGTGGACACCTAGTGTCCAGAAATATTTCGCGGTACGGCGCGCAATATATTTCTGGACACCTAGTGTCCAGAAATATTTTGCGGTATGGCGCGCAATATGTTTCTGGACACCTAGTGTCCAGAAATATTTTGCGGTATGGCGCGCAATATATTTCTGGACACCTAGTGTCCAGAAATATTTTGCGGTACGGCGCGCAATATATTTTTGGACACCTAGTGTCCAGAAATATTTTGCGGTACGGCGCGCAATATATTTCTGGACACCTAGTGTCCAGAAATATTTTGCGGTACGGCGCGCAATATATTTTTGGACACCTAGTGTCCAGAAATATTTTGCGGTACGGCGCGCAATATATTTTTGGACACCTAGTGTCCAGAAATATTTTGCGGTACGGCGCGCAATATATTTCTGGACACCTAGTGTCCAGAAATATTTTGCGGTACGGCGCGCAATATATTTTTGGACACCTTGTGTCCAGAAATATTTTGCGGTATGGCGCGCAATATATTTCTGGACACCTAGTGTCCAGAAATATTTTGCGGTACGGCGCGCAATATATTTCTGGACACCTAGTGTCCAGAAATATTTTGCGGTACGGCGCGCAATATATTTTTGGACACCTAGTGTCCAGAAATATTTTGCGGTACGGCGCGCAATATATTTCTGGACACCTAGTGTCCAGAAATATTTTGCGGTACGGCGCGCAATATATTTCTGGACACCTAGTGGACACCTAGTGTCCAGAAATATTTCGCGGTACGGCGCGCAATATATTTCTGGACACCTAGTGTCCAGAAATATTTTGCGGTATGGCGCGCAATATGTTTCTGGACACCTAGTGTCCAGAAATATTTTGCGGTATGGCGCGCAATATATTTCTGGACACCTAGTGTCCAGAAATATTTCGCGGTACGGCGCGCAATATATTTCTGGACAGCTAGTGTCCAGAAATGTTTTACGATACGGCGCGCAATATATTTTTGGACACCTAGTGTCCAGAAATATTTTGCGGTATGGCGCGCAATGGACACCTAGTGTCCAGAAATATTTTGCGGTACGGCGCGCAATATATTTCTGGACACCTAGTGTCCAGCGCAATATATTTTTGGACACCTAGTGTCCAGAAATATTTCGCGGTACGGCGCGCAATATATTTCTGGACAGCTAGTGTCCAGAAATGTTTTACGATACGGCGCGCAATATATTTTTGGACACCTAGTGTCCAGAAATATTTTGCGGTATGGCGCGCAATGGACACCTAGTGTCCAGAAATATTTCGCGGTACGGCGCGCAATATATTT
This sequence comes from Eristalis intricaria, assembly GCA_964034865.1. NCBI lineage: Eukaryota > Metazoa > Arthropoda > Insecta > Diptera > Syrphidae > Eristalis > Eristalis intricaria. The sequence continues at coordinate 42,843,541 of OZ035875.1, forward strand.
CTGGACAGCTAGTGTCCAGAAATGTTTTACGATACGGCGCGCAATATATTTTTGGACACCTAGTGTCCAGAAATATTTTGCGGTATGGCGCGCAATGGACACCTAGTGTCCAGAAATATTTTGCGGTACGGCGCGCAATATATTTCTGGACACCTAGTGTCCAGCGCAATATATTTTTGGACACCTAGTGTCCAGAAATATTTCGCGGTACGGCGCGCAATATATTTCTGGACAGCTAGTGTCCAGAAATGTTTTACGATACGGCGCGCAATATATTTTTGGACACCTAGTGTCCAGAAATATTTTGCGGTATGGCGCGCAATGGACACCTAGTGTCCAGAAATATTTCGCGGTACGGCGCGCAATATATTTCTGGACAGCTAGTGTCCAGAAATGTTTTACGATACGGCGCGCAATATATTTTTGGACACCTAGTGTCCAGAAATATTTTGCGGTATGGCGCGCAATGGACACCTAGTGTCCAGAAATATTTTGCGGTATGGCGCGCAATATATTTCTGGACACCTAGTGTCCAGAAATATTTCGCGGTACGGCGCGCAATATATTTCTGGACAGCTAGTGTCCAGAAATGTTTTACGATACGGCGCGCAATATATTTTTGGACACCTAGTGTCCAGAAATATTTTGCGGTATGGCGCGCAATGGACACCTAGTGTCCAGAAATATTTTGCGGTACGGCGCGCAATATATTTCTGGACACCTAGTGTCCAGAAATATTTTGCGGTACGGCGCGCAATATATTTTTGGACACCTAGTGTCCAGAAATATTTTGCGGTACGGCGCGCAATATATTTCTGGACACCTAGTGTCCAGAAATATTTTGCGGTACGGCGCGCAATATATTTCTGGACACCTAGTGGACACCTAGTGTCCAGAAATATTTCGCGGTACGGCGCGCAATATATTTCTGGACACCTAGTGTCCAGAAATATTTTGCGGTATGGCGCGCAATATGTTTCTGGACACCTAGTGTCCAGAAATATTTTGCGGTATGGCGCGCAATATATTTCTGGACACCTAGTGTCCAGAAATATTTCGCGGTACGGCGCGCAATATATTTCTGGACAGCTAGTGTCCAGAAATGTTTTACGATACGGCGCGCAATATATTTTTGGACACCTAGTGTCCAGAAATATTTTGCGGTATGGCGCGCAATGGACACCTAGTGTCCAGAAATATTTTGCGGTACGGCGCGCAATATATTTCTGGACACCTAGTGTCCAGCGCAATATATTTTTAGACACCAAGTGTCCAGAAATATTTTGCGGTACGGCGCGCAATATATTTCTGGACACCTAGTGTCCAGAAATATTTTGCGGTACGGCGCGCAATATATTTTTGGACACCTAGTGTCCAGAAATATTTTGCGGTACGGCGCGCAATATATTTCTGGACACCTAGTGTCCAGAAATATTTTGCGGTACGGCGCGCAATATATTTCTGGACACCTAGTGGACACCTAGTGTCCAGATATATTTTGCGGTATGGCGCGCAATATGTTTCTGGACACCTAGTGTCCAGAAATATTTTGCGGTATGGCGCGCAATATATTTCTGGACACCTAGTGTCCAGAAATATTTCGCGGTACGGCGCGCAATATATTTATATATATTTCTGGACACCTAGTGTCCAGAAATATTTTGCGGTACGGCGCGCAATATATTTCTGGACACCTAGTGTCCAGAAATATTTTGCGGTACGGCGCGCAATATATTTTTGGACACCTAGTGTCCAGAAATATTTTGCCGTACGGCGCGCAATATTTTGCGGTACGGCGCGCAATATATTTCTGGACACCTAGTGTCCAGAAATATTTTGCGGTACGGCGCGCAATATATTTTTGGACACCTTGTGTCCAGGAATATTTTGCGGTATGGCGCGCAATATATTTCTGGACACCTTGTGTCCAGAAATATTTTGCGGTATGGCGCGCAATATATTTTTGGACACCTAGTGTCCAGAAATATTTTGCGGTACGGCGCGCAATATATTTCTGGACACCTAGTGTCCAGAAATATTTTGCGGTACGGCGCGCAATATATTTCTGGACACCTAGTGTCCAGGAATATTTTGCGGTACGGCGCGCAATATATTTTTGGACACCTAGTGTCCAGAAATATTTTGCGGTATGGCGCGCAATATATTTCTGGACACCTAGTGTCCAGAAATATTTTGCGGTACGGCGCGCAATATATTTTTGGACACCTTGTGTCCAGAAATATTTTGCGGTATGGCGCACAATATATTTCTGGACACCTTGTGTCCAGAAATATTTTGCGGTACGGCGCGCAATATATTTTTGGACACCTAGTGTCCAGAAATATTTTGCCGTACGGCGCGCAATATATTTCTGGACACCTAGTGTCCAGAAATATTTTGCGGTACGGCGCGCAATATATTTTTGGACACCTAGTGTCCAGAAATATTTTGCGGTATGGCGCGCAATATATTTCTGGACACCTAGTGTCCAGAAATATTTTGCGGTACGGCGCGCAATATATTTCTGGACACCTAGTGTCCAGAAATTTTTTGCGTTACGGCGCGCAATATATTTCTGGACACCTAGTGTCCAGAAATATTTTGCGGTAGGGCGCGCAATATATTTTTGGACACCTAGTGTCCAGAAATATTTTGCGGTACGGCGCGCAATATATTTCTGGACACCTAGTGTCCAGAAATATTTTGCGGTACGGCGCGCAATATATTTCTGGACACCTAGTGTCCAGAAATATTTTGCGGTACGGCGCGCAATATATTTTTGGACACCTAGTGTCCAGAAATATTTTGCGGTACGGCGCGCAATATGTTTCTGGACACCTAGTGGACACCTAGCGCAAGTGGACACCTAGTGTCCAGAAATATTTTGCCGTACGGACACTAGGTGTCCAGAAATATTTTTTTTTTTTTTTTTTACTATACTTTTATATTTTCTTACTTTTTTACTTTTATATTTTTTTTTTTTTGGACACCTAGTGTCCAGAAATATTTTGCGGTATGGCGCGCAATATATTTCTGGACACCTAGTGTCCAGAAATGTTTTGCGGTACGGCGCGCAATATATTTCTGGACACCTAGTGTCCAGAAATATTTTGCGGTACGGCGCGCAATATATTTCTGGACACCTAGTGTCCAGAAATATTTTGCGGTACGGCGCGCAATATATTTTTGGACACCTTGTGTCCAGAAATATTTTGCGGTATGGCGCGCAATATATTTCTGGACACCTAGTGTCCAGAAATATTTTGCGGTATGGCGCGCAATATATTTCTGGACACCTAGTGTCCAGAAATATTTTGCCGTACGGCGCGCAATATATTTCTGGACACCTAGTGTCCAGAAATATTTTGCGTTACGGCGCGCAATATATTTTTGGACACCTAGTGTCCAGAAATATTTTGCGGTATGGCGCGCAATATGTTTCTGGACACCTAGTGTCCAGATATATTTTGCGGTACGGCGCGCAATATATTTCTGGACACCTAGTGTCCAGAAATGTTTTGCGATACGGCGCGCAATATATTTTTGGACACCTAGTGTCCAGAAATATTTTGCGGTATGGCGCGCAATGGACACCTAGTGTCCAGAAATATTTTGCGGTACGGCGCGCATTATATTTCTGGACACCTAGTGTCCAGAAATATTTTGCGGTACGGCGCGCAATATGTTTTTGGACACCTTGTGTCCAGAAATATTTTGCGGTACGGCGCGCAATATATTTCTGGACACCTAGTGTCCAGAAATATTTTGCGGTACGGCACGCAATATATTTCTGGACACCTAGTGTCCAGAAATATTTTGCACCTAGTGTCCAGAAATATTTTGCGGTACGGCGCGCAATATATTTTTGGACACCTAGTGTCCAGAAATATTTTGCGGTACGGCGCGCAATATATTTCTGGACACCTAGTGTCCAGAAATATTTTGCGGTACGGCGCGCAATATATTTCTGGACACCTAGTGTCCAGAAATATTTTGCGGTACGGCACGCAATATATTTCTGGACACCTAGTGTCCAGAAATATTTTGCACCTAGTGTCCAGAAATATTTTGCGGTACGGCGCGCAATATATTTTTGGACACCTAGTGTCCAGAAATATTTTGCGGTACGGCGCGCAATATATTTCTGGACACCTAGTGTCCAGAAATATTTTGCGGTACGGCGCGCAATATATTTCTGGACACCTAGTGTCCAGAAATATTTTGCGGTACGGCGCGCAATATATTTCTGGACACCTAGTGTCCAGAAATATTTTGCCGTACGGACACTAGGTGTCCAGAAATATTTTGCGGTATGGCGCGCAATATATTTCTGGACACCTAGTGTCCAGAAATATTTTGCGGTATGGCGCGGTACGGTACGCGGTACGGTACGGCGCGCAATATATTTCTGGACACCTAGTGTCCAGAAATATTTTGCGGTTCGGCGCGCAATATGTTTCTGGACACCTAGTGTCCAGAAATATTTCGCGGTACGGCGCGCAATATATTTCTGGACACCTAGTGTCCAGAAATATTTTGCGGTACGGCGCGCAATATATTTCTGGACACCTAGTGTCCAGAAATATTTTGCGGTACGGCGCGCAATATATTTTTGGACACCTAGTGTCCAGAAATATTTTGCGGTACGGCGCGCAATATATTTCTGGACACCTAGTGTCCAGAAATATTTTGCGGTACGGCGCGCAATATATTTCTGGACACCTAGTGTCCAGAAATATTTTGCGGTATGGCGCGCAATGGACACCTAGTGTCCAGAAATATTTTGCGGTACGGCGCGCATTATATTTCTGGACACCTACTGCCCAGAAATATTTTGCGGTACGGCACGCAATATATTTCTGGACACCTAGTGTCCAGAAATATTTTGCACCTAGTGTCCAGAAATATTTTGCGGTACGGCGCGCAATATATTTCTGGACACCTAGTGTCCAGAAATATTTTGCGGTACGGCGCGCAATATATTTTTGGACACCTAGTGTCCAGAAATATTTTGCGGTACGGCGCGCAATATATTTCTGGACACCTAGTGTCCAGAAATATTTTGCGGTACGGCGCGCAATATGTTTTTGGACACCTTGTGTCCAGAAATATTTTGCGGTATGGCGCGCAATGGACACCTAGTGTCCAGAAATATTTTGCGGTACGGCGCGCATTATATTTCTGGACACCTAGTGTCCAGAAATATTTTGCGGTACGGCGCGCAATATGTTTTTGGACACCTTGTGTCCAGAAATATTTTGCGGTACGGCGCGCAATATATTTCTGGACACCTAGTGTCCAAATATAGTGTTCAAATATTTTGCGGTACGGCGCGCAATATATTTCTGGACACCTACTGCCCAGAAATATTTTGCGGTACGGCACGCAATATATTTCTGGACACCTAGTGTCCAGAAATATTTTGCACCTAGTGTCCAGAAATATTTTGCACCTAGTGTCCAGAAATATTTTGCGGTACGGCGCGCAATATATTTCTGGACACCTGTTGTCCGTACGGACACTAGGTGTCCAGAAATATTTTGCGGTATGGCGCGCAATATATTTCTGGACACCTAGTGTCCAGAAATATTTTGCGGTATGGCGCGGTACGGTACGCGGTACGGTACGGCGCGCAATATATTTCTGGACACCTAGTGTCCAGAAATATTTTGCGGTTCGGCGCGCAATATGTTTCTGGACACCTAGTGTCCAGAAATATTTCGCGGTACGGCGCGCAATATATTTCTGGACACCTAGTGTCCAGAAATATTTTGCGGTACGGCGCGCAATATATTTCTGGACACCTAGTGTCCAGAAATATTTTGCGGTACGGCGCGCAATATATTTTTGGACACCTAGTGTCCAGAAATATTTTGCGGTACGGCGCGCAATATATTTCTGGACACCTAGTGTCCAGAAATATTTTGCGGTACGGCGCGCAATATATTTCTGGACACCTAGTGTCCAGAAATGTTTTGCGGTACGGCGCGCAATATATTTCTGGACACCTAGTGTCCAGAAATATTTTGCGGTACGGCGCGCAATATATTTTTGGACACCTAGTGTCCAGAAATATTTTGCGGTACGGCGCGCAATATGTTCTGGACACCTAGTGGACACCTAGCGCAAGTGGACACCTAGTGTCCAGAAATATTTTGCCGTACGGACACTAGGTGTCCAGAAATATTTTGCGGTACGGCGCGCAATATATTTTTGGACACCTAGTGTCCAGAAATATTTTGCGGTACGGCGCGCAATATATTTCTGGACACCTAGTGTCCAGAAATATTTTGCGGTACGGCGCGCAATATATTTCTGGACACCTAGTGTCCAGAAATATTTTGCGGTACGGCGCGCAATATATTTTTGGACACCTTGTGTCCAGAAATATTTTGCGGTACGGCGCGCAATATATTTTTGGACACCTAGTGTCCAGAAATATTTTGCGGTACGGCGCGCAATATATTTTTGGACACCTAGTGTCCAGAAATATTTTGCGGTATGGCGCGCAATATACTTTTGGACACCTTGTGTCCAGAAATATTTTGCGGTATGGCGCGCAATATATTTCTGGACACCTAGTGTCCAGAAATATTTTGCCGTACGGACACTAGGTGTCCAGAAATATTTTGCGGTATGGCGCGGTACGGTACGCGGTACGGTACGGCGCGCAATATATTTCTGGACACCTAGTGTCCAGAAATATTTTGCGGTTCGGCGCGCAATATGTTTCTGGACACCTAGTGTCCAGAAATATTTCGCGGTACGGCGCGCAATATATTTCTGGACACCTAGTGTCCAGAAATATTTTGCGGTACGGCGCGCAATATATTTCTGGACACCTAGTGTCCAGAAATATTTTGCGGTACGGCGCGCAATATATTTTTGGACACCTAGTGTCCAGAAATATTTTGCGGTACGGCGCGCAATATTTTGCGGTACGGCGCGCAATATATTTCTGGACACCTAATGTCCAGAAATATTTTGCGGTACGGCGCGCAATATGTTTCTGGACACCTAGTGGACACCTAGCGCAAGTGGACACCTAGTGTCCAGAAATATTTTGCCGTACGGACACTAGGTGTCCAGAAATATTTTGCGGTACGGCGCGCAATATATTTTTGGACACCTAGTGTCCAGAAATATTTTGCGGTACGGCGCGCAATATATTTCTGGACACCTAGTGTCCAGAAATATTTTGCGGTACGGCGCGCAATATATTTCTGGACACCTAGTGTCCAGAAATATTTTGCGGTACGGCGCGCAATATATTTTTGGACACCTTGTGTCCAGAAATATTTTGCGGTATGGCGCGCAATATATTTCTGGACACCTTGTGTCCAGAAATATTTTGCGGTATGGCGCGCAATATATTTCTGGACACCTAGTGTCCAGAAATATTTTGCGGTATGGCGCGGTACGGTACGCGGTACGGTACGGCGCGCAATATATTTCTGGACACCTAGTGTCCAGAAATATTTTGCGGTTCGGCGCGCAATATGTTTCTGGACACCTAGTGTCCAGAAATATTTCGCGGTACGGCGCGCAATATATTTCTGGACACCTAGTGTCCAGAAATATTTTGCGGTACGGCGCGCAATATATTTCTGGACACCTAGTGTCCAGAAATATTTTGCGGTACGGCGCGCAATATATTTTTGGACACCTAGTGTCCAGAAATATTTTGCGGTACGGCGCGCAATATTTTGCGGTACGGCGCGCAATATATTTCTGGACACCTAGTGTCCAGAAATATTTTGCGGTACGGCGCGCAATATGTTTCTGGACACCTAGTGGACACCTAGCGCAAGTGGACACCTAGTGTCCAGAAATATTTTGCCGTACGGACACTAGGTGTCCAGAAATATTTTGCGGTACGGCGCGCAATATATTTTTGGACACCTAGTGTCCAGAAATATTTTGCGGTACGGCGCGCAATATATTTCTGGACACCTAGTGTCCAGAAATATTTTGCGGTACGGCGCGCAATATATTTCTGGACACCTAGTGTCCAGAAATATTTTGCGGTACGGCGCGCAATATATTTTTGGACACCTTGTGTCCAGAAATATTTTGCGGTATGGCGCGCAATATATTTCTGGACACCTTGTGTCCAGAAATATTTTGCGGTACGGCGCGCAATATATTTCTGGACACCTAGTGTCCAGAAATATTTTGCGGTACGGCGCGCAATATATTTTTGGACACCTAGTGTCCAGAAATATTTTGCGGTACGGCGCGCAATATGTTTCTGGACACCTAGTGGACACCTAGCGCAAGTGGACACCTAGTGTCCAGAAATATTTTTCCGTACGGACACTAGGTGTCCAGAAATATTTTGCGGTACGGCGCGCAATATATTTTTGGACACCTAGTGTCCAGAAATATTTTGCGGTACGGCGCGCAATATATTTCTGGACACCTAGTGCCCAGAAATATTTTGCGGTACGGCGGGCAATATATTTCTGGACACCTAGTGTCCAGAAATATTTTGCGGTACGGCGCGCAATATATTTTTGGACACCTAGTGTCCAGAAATATTTTGCCGTACGGCGCGCAATATATTTCTGGACACCTAGTGTCCAGAAATATTTTGCGGTACGGCGCGCAATATATTTTTGGACACCTAGTGTCCAGAAATATTTTGCGGTATGGCGCGCAATATATTTCTGGACACCTAGTGTCCAGAAATATTTTGCCGTACGGCGCGCAATATATTTCTGGACACCTAGTGTCCAGAAATATTTTGCGTTACGGCGCGCAATATATTTCTGGACACCTAGTGTCCAGAAATATTTTGCGGTACGGCGCGCAATATATTTCTGGACACCTAGTGTCCAGAAATATTTTGCGGTACGGCGCGCAATATATTTCTGGACACCTAGTGTCCAGAAATATTTTGCGGTACGGCGCGCAATATATTTTTGGACACCTAGTGTCCAGAAATATTTTGCGGTATGGCGCGCAATATATTTCTGGACACCTAGTGTCCAGAAATATTTTGCCGTACGGCGCGCAATATATTTCTGGACACCTAGTGTCCAGAAATATTTTGCGGTAGGGCGCGCAATATATTTTTGGACACCTAGTGTCCAGAAATATTTTGCGGTACGGCGCGCAATATATATTTGGACACCTAGTGTCCAGAAATATTTTGCCGTACGGACACTAGGTGTCCAAAAATATTTTGCGGTACGGCGCGCAATATATTTTTGGACACCTAGTGTCCAGAAATATTTTGCGGTACGGCGCGCAATATATTTCTGGACACCTAGTGTCCAGAAATATTTTGCGGTACGGCGCGCAATATATTTCTGGACACCTAGTGTCCAGAAATATTTTGCGGTACGGCGCGCAATATATTTCTGGACACCTAGTGTCCAGAAATATTTTGCGGTACGGCGCGCAATATATTTTTGGACACCTTGTGTCCAGAAATATTTTGCGGTATGGCGCGCAATATATTTCTGGACACCTTGTGTCCAGAAATATTTTGCGGTATGGCGCGCAATATATTTTTGGACACCTAGTGTCCAGAAATATTTTGCGGTACGGCGCGCAATATATTTCTGGACACCTAGTGTCCAGAAATATTTTGCGGTACGGCGCGCAATATATTTCTGGACACCTAGTGTCCAGAAATATTTTGCGGTACGGCGCGCAATATATTTTTGGACACCTAGTGTCCAGAAATATTTTGCGGTACGGCGCGCAATATGTTTCTGGACACCTAGTGGACACCTAGCGCAAGTGGACACCTAGTGTCCAGAAATATTTTGCGGTACGGCGCGCAATATATTTTTGGACATTTGCGGTATGGCGCGCAATATATTTCTGGACACCTAGTGTCCAGAAATATTTTGCGGTACGGCGCGCAGTATATTTCTGGACACCTAGTGTCCAGAAATATTTTGCCGTACGGCGCGCAATATATTTCTGGACACCTAGTGTCCAGAAATATTTTGCGTTACGGCGCGCAATATATTTTTGGACACCTAGTGTCCAGAAATATTTTGCGGTATGGCGCGCAATATGTTTCTGGACACCTAGTGTCCAGATATATTTTGCGGTACGGCGCGCAATATATTTTTGGACACCTAGTGTCCAGAAATATTTTGCGGTATGGCGCGCAATATGTTTCTGGACACCTAGTGTCCAGATATATTTTGCGGTACGGCGCGCAATATATTTGACACCTAGTGTCCAGAAATGTTTTGCGATACGGCGCGCAATATATTTTTGGACACCTAGTGTCCAGAAATATTTTGCGGTATGGCGCGCAATGGACACCTAGTGTCCAGAAATATTTTGCGGTACGGCGCGCATTATATTTCTGGACACCTAGTGTCCAGAAATATTTTGCGGTACGGCGCGCAATATGTTTTTGGACACCTTGTGTCCAGAAATATTTTGCGGTACGGCGCGCAATATATTTCTGGACACCTAGTGTCCAAATATAGTGTTCAAATAGTTTGCGGTACGGCGCGCAATATATTTCTGGACACCTAGTGTCCAGAAATATTTTGCGGTACGGCGCGCAATATATTTTTGGACACCTAGTGTCCAGAAATATTTTGCGGTACGGCGCGCAATATATTTCTGGACACCTAGTGTCCAGAAATATTTTGCGGTACGGCGCGCAATATATTTCTGGACACCTAGTGTCCAGAAATATTTTGCGGTACGGCGCGCAATATATTTTTGGACACCTAGTGTCCAGAAATATTTTGCGGCATGGCGCGCAATATATTTCTGGACACCTTGTGTCCAGAAATACTTTGCGGTATGGCGCGCAATATATTTCTGGACACCTAGTGTCCAGAAATATTTTGCGGTATGGCGCGGTACGGTACGCGGTACGGTACGGCGCGCAATATATTTCTGGACACGTAGTGTCCAGAAATATTTTGCGGTACGGCGCGCAATATGTTTTTGGACACCTTGTGTCCAGAAATATTTTGCGGTATGGCGCGCAATGGACACCTAGTGTCCAGAAATATTTTGCGGTACGGCGCGCATTATATTTCTGGACACCTAGTGTCCAGAAATATTTTGCGGTACGGCGCGCAATATGCTTTTGGACACCTTGTGTCCAGAAATATTTTGCGGTACGGCGCGCAATATATTTCTGGACACCTAGTGTCCAAATATAGTGTTCAAATATTTTGCGGTTCGGCGCGCAATATGTTTGTGGACACCTAGTGTCCAGAAATATTTCGCGGTACGGCACGCAATATATTTCTGGACACCTAGTGTCCAGAAATATTTTGCGGTACGGCGCGCAATATATTTCTGGACACCTAGTGTCCAGAAATATTTTGCGGTATGGCGCGGTACGGTACGCGGTACGGTACGGCGCGCACCGTACCGCGTATTTCTGGACACCTAGTGTCCAGAAATATTTTGCGGTACGGCGCGCAATATATTTTTGGACACCTAGTGTCCAGAAATATTTTGCGGTACGGCGCGCAATATATTTCTGGACACCTAGTGTCCAGAAATATTTTGCGGTACGGCGCGCAATATATTTTTGGACACCTAGTGTCCAGAAATATTTTGCGGTACGGCGCGCAATATATTTTTGGACACCTTGTGTCCAGAAATATTTTGCGGTATGGCGCGCAATATATTTCTGGACACCTTGTGTCCAGAAATATTTTGCGGTATGGCGCGCAATATATTTTTGGACACCTAGTGTCCAGAAATATTTTGCGGTACGGCGCGCAATATATTTTTGGACACCTAGTGTCCAGAAATATTTTGCGGTACGGCGCGCAATATGTTTCTGGACACCTAGTGGACACCTAGCGCAAGTGGACACCTAGTGTCCAGAAATATTTTGCCGTACGGACACTAGGTGTCCAGAAATATTTTGCGGTACGGCGCGCAATATATTTCTGGACACCTAGTGTCCAGAAATATTTTGCGGTACGGCGCGCAATATATTTCTGGACACCTAGTGTCCAGAAATATTTTGCGGTACGGCGCGCAATATATTTTTGGACACCTAGTGTCCAGAAATATTTTGCCGTACGGCGCGCAATATATTTCTGGACACCTTGTGTCCAGAAATATTTTGCGGTATGGCGCGCAATATATTTTTGGACACCTAGTGTACAGAAATATTTTGCGGTACGGCGCGCAATATATTTCTGGACACCTAGTGTCCAGAAATATTTTGCGGTACGGCGCGCAATATATTTTTGGACACCTTGTGTCCAGAAATATTTTGCGGTATGGCGCGCAATATATTTTTGGACACCTAGTGTACAGAAATATTTTGCGGTACGGCGCGCAATATATTTCTGGACACCTAGTGTCCAGAAATATTTTGCGGTACGGCGCGCAATCTATTTTTGGACACCTAGTGTCCAGAAATATTTTGCGGTACGGCGCGCAATATGTTTCTGGACACCTAGTGGACACCTAGCGCAAGTGGACACCTAGTGTCCAGAAATATTTTGCGGTATGGCGCGGTACGGTACGCGGTACGGTACGGCGCGCAATATATTTCTGGACACCTAGTGTCCAGAAATATTTTGCGGTACGGCGCGCAATATATTTCTGGACACCTAGTGTCCAGAAATATTTTGCGGTACGGCGCGCAATATTTTTGGACACCTAGTGTCCAGAAATATTTTGCGGTACGGCGCGCAATATGTTTCTGGACACCTAGTGGACACCTAGCGCAAGTGGACACCTAGTGTCCAGAAATATTTTGCCGTACGGACACTAGGTGTCCAGAAATATTTTGCGGTACGGCGCGCAATATATTTTTGGACACCTAGTGTCCAGAAATATTTTGCGGTACGGCGCGCAATATATTTCTGGACACCTAGTGTCCAGAAATATTTTGCGGTACGGCGCGCAATATATTTCTGGACACCTAGTACGGCGCGCAATGTATTTCTGGACACCTAGTGTCCAGAAATATTTTGCGGTACGGCGCGCAATATATTTCTGCACACCTAGTGTCCAGAAATATTTTGCGGTACGGCGCGCAATATATTTTTGGACACCTAGTGTCCAGAAATATTTTGCGGTACGGCGCGCAATATGTTTCTGGACACCTAGTGGACACCTAGCGCAAGTGGACACCTAGTGTCCAGAAATATTTTGCCGTACGGACACTAGGTGTCCAGAAATATTTTGCGGTACCGCGCGCAATATATTTTTGGACACCTAGTGTCCAGAAATATTTTGCGGTATGGCGCGCAATATGTTTCTGGACACCTAGTGTCCAGAAATATTTTGCGGTACGGCGCGCAAAATATTTCTGGACACCTTGTGTCCAGAAATATTTTGCGGTATGGCGCGCAATATATTTCTGGACACCTTGTGTCCAGAAATATTTTGCGGTATGGCGCGCAATAAATTTTTGGACACCTAGTGTCCAGAAATATTTTGCGGTACGGTGCGCAATATATTTTTGGACACCTAGTGTCCAGAAATATTTTGCGGTATGGCGCGCAATATATTTCTGGACACCTAGTACGGCGCGCAATGTATTTCTGGACACCTAGTGTCCAGAAATATTTTGCGGTACGGCGCGCAATATATTTTTGGACACCTAGTGTCCAGAAATATTTTGCGGTATGGCGCGCAATATATTTCTGGACACCTAGTACGGCGCGCAATGTATTTCTGGACACCTAGTGTCCAGAAATATTTTGCCGTACAGCGCGCAATATATTTTTGGACACCTAGTGTCCAGAAATATTTTGCGGGATGGCGCGCAATATATTTCTGGACACCTAGTGTCCAGAAATATTTTGCCGTACGGCGCGCAATATATTTCTGGACACCTAGTGTCCAGAAATATTTTGCGGTATGGCGCGCAATATGTTTCTGGACACCTAGTGTCCAGATATATTTTGCGGTACGGCGCGCAATATATTTTTGGACACCTAGTGTCCAGAAATATTTTGCGGTACGGCGCGCAATATATTTTTGGACACCTAGTGTCCAGAAATATTTTGCGGTACGGCGCGCAATATATTTTTGGACACCTAGTGTCCAGGCGGTACGGCGCGCAATATGTTTCTGGACACCTAGTGTCCAGAAATATTTCGCGGTGCGGCGCGCAATATATTTTTGGACACCTAGTGTCCAGAAATATTTTGCGGTATGGCGCGCAATATGTTTCTGGACATCTAGTGTCCAGATATATTTTGCGGTACGGCGCGCAATATATTTTTGGACACCTAGTGTCTAGAAATATTTTGCGGTACGGCGCGCAATATATTTTTGAACACCTAGTGTCCAGAAATATTTTGCGGTACGGCGCGCAATATGTTTCTGGACACCTAGTGTCCAGAAATATTTCGCGGTACGGCGCGCAATATATTTCTGGACACCTAGTGTCCAGAAATATTTTGCGGTACGGCGCGGTACGGCGCGCAATATATTTTTGGACACCTAGTGTCCAGAAATATTTTGCGGTACGGCGCGCAATATATTTTTGGACACCTAGTGTCCAGAAATATTTTGCGGTACGGCGCGCAATATATTTCTGGACACCTAGTGTCCAGAAATATTTTGCGGTATGGCGCGCAATATATTTCTGGACACCTAGTGTCCAGAAATATTTTGCGGTACGGCGCGCAATATGTTTCTGGACACCTAGTGTCCAGAAATATTTCGCGGTACGGCGCGCAATATATTTTTGGACACCTAGTGTCCAGAAATATTTTGCGGTATGGCGCGCAATATGTTTCTGGACACCTAGTGTCCAGAAATATTTCGCGGTACGGCGCGCAATATATTTCTGGACACCTAGTGTCCAGAAATATTTTGCGGTACGGCGCGGTACGGCGCGCAATATATTTTTGGACACCTAGTGTCCAGAAATATTTTGCGGTACGGCGCGCAATATATTTTTGGACACCTAGTGTCCAGAAATATTTTGCGGTACGGCGCGCAATATATTTCTGGACACCTAGTGTCCAGAAATATTTTGCGGTATGGCGCGCAATATATTTCTGGACACCTAGTGTCCAGAAATATTTTGCGGTACGGCGCACAATATATTTCTGGACACCTAGTGTCCAGAAATATTTTGCGGTACGGCGCGCAATATATTTTTGGACACCTAGTGTCCAGAAATATTTTGCGGTACGGCGCGCAATATGTTTCTGGACACCTAGTGTCCAGGCGGTACGGCGCGCAATATATTTTTGGACACCTAGTGTCCAGAAATATTTTGCGGTATGGCGCGCAATATATTTCTGGACACCTAGTGTCCAGAAATATTTTGCGGTACGGCGCGCAATATATTTTTGGACACCTAGTGTCCAGAAATATTTTGCGGTACGGCGCGCAATATATTTTTGGACACCTAGTGTCCAGAAATATTTTGCGGTACGGCGCGCAATATATTTCTGGACACCTAGTGTCCAGAAATATTTCGCGGTACGGCGCGCAATATATTTCTGGACACCTAGTGTCCAGAAATATTTTGCGGTACGGCGCGCAATATATTTCTGGACACCTAGTGTCCAGAAATATTTTGCGGTACGGCGCGCAATATATTTTTGGACACCTAGTGTCCAGAAATATTTTGCGGTACGGCGCGCAATATGTTTCTGGACACCTAGTGTCCAGAAATATTTTGCGGTATGGCGCGCAATATATTTCTGGACACCTAGTGTCCAGAAATATTTTGCGGTACGGCGCGCAATATATTTCTGGACACCTAGTGTCCAGAAATATTTTGCGGTACGGCGCGCAATATATTTCTGGACAGCTAGTGTCCAGAAATGTTTTACGATACGGCGCGCAATATATTTTTGGACACCTAGTGTCCAGCGCAATATATTTTTGGACACCTAGTATCCAGAAATATTTTGCGGTACGGCGCGCAATATATTTCTGGACACCTAGTGTCCAGAAATATTTTGCGGTACGGCGCGCAATATATTTCTGGACACCTAGTGGACACCTAGTGTCCAGAAATATTTCGCGGTACGGCGCGCAATATATTTCTGGACACCTAGTGGACACCTAGTGTCCAGAAATATTTCGCGGTACGGCGCGCAATATATTTCTGGACACCTAGTGTCCAGAAATATTTTGCGGTACGGCGCGGTACGGCGCGCAATATATTTTTGGACACCTAGTGTCCAGAAATATTTTGCGGTACGGCGCGCAATATATTTTTGGACACCTAGTGTCCAGAAATATTTTGCGGTACGGCGCGCAATATATTTCTGGACACCTAGTGTCCAGAAATATTTTGCGGTATGGCGCGCAATATATTTCTGGACACCTAGTGTCCAGAAATATTTTGCGGTACGGCGCGCAATATATTTTTGGACACCTAGTGTCCAGAAATATTTTGCGGTACGGCGCGCAATATATTTTTGAACACCTACTGTCCAGAAATATTTTGCGGTACGGCGCGCAATATGTTTCTGGACACCTAGTGTCCAGAAATATTTTGCGGTATGGCGCGCAATATATTTCTGGACACCTAGTGTCCAGAAATATTTTGCCGTACGGCGCTCAATATATTTTTGGACACCTAGTGTCCAGAAATATTTTGCGGTACGGCGCGCAATATATTTTTGGACACCTTGTGTCCAGAAATATTTTGCGGTATGGCGCGCAATATATTTCTGGACACCTTGTGTCCAGAAATATTTTGCGGTATGGCACGCAATATATTTCTGGACACCTAGTGTCCAGAAATATTTTGCGGTACAGCGCGCAATATATTTCTGGACACCTAGAGTCCAGAAATATTTTGCCGTACGGCGCGCAATATATTTCTGGACACCTAGTGTCCAGAAATATTTTGCGTTACGGCGCGCAATATATTTTTGGACACCTAGTGTCCAGAAATATTTTGCGGTATGGCGCGCAATATATTTCTGGACACCTAGTGTAGTGTGTCCAGAAATATTTTGCGGTACGGCGCGCAATATATTTTTGGACACCTAGTGTCCAGAAATATTTTGCGGTACGGCGCGCAATATATTTTTGGACACCTAGTGTCCAGATATATTTTGCGGTACGGCGCGCAATATATTTTTGGACACCTAGTGTCCAGAAATATTTTGCGGTACGGCGCGCAATATATTTTTGGACACCTAGTGTCCAGAAATATTTTGCGGTACGGCGCGCAATATGTTTCTGGACACCTAGTGTCCAGGCAGTACGGCGCGCAATATATTTTTGGACACCTAGTGTCCAGAAATATTTTGCGGTATGGCGCGCAATATGTTTCTGGACACCTAGTGTCCAGATATATTTTGCGGTACGGCGCGCAATATATTTTTGGACACCTAGTGTCCAGAAATATTTTGCGGTACGGCGCGCAATATATTTTTGGACACCTAGTGTCCAGAAATATTTTGCGGTACGGCGCGCAATATATTTTTGGACACCTAGTGTCCAGGCGGTACGGCGCGCAATATGTTTCTGGACACCTAGTGTCCAGAAATATTTCGCGGTACGGCGCGCAATATATTTTTGGACACCTAGTGTCTAGAAATATTTTGCGGTACGGCGCGCAATATATTTTTGAACACCTAGTGTCCAGAAATATTTTGCGGTACGGCGCGCAATATGTTTCTGGACACCTAGTGTCCAGAAATATTTCGCGGTACGGCGCGCAATATATTTCTGGACACCTAGTGTCCAGAAATATTTTGCGGTACGGCGCGGTACGGCGCGCAATATATTTTTGGACACCTAGTGTCCAGAAATATTTTGCGGTACGGCGCGCAATATATTTCTGGACACCTAGTGTCCAGAAATATTTTGCGGTACGGCGCGCAATATGTTTCTGGACACCTAGTGTCCAGAAATATTTCGCGGTACGGCGCGCAATATATTTTTGGACACCTAGTGTCCAGAAATATTTTGCGGTACGGCGCGCAATATGTTTCTGGACACCTAGTGTCCAGGCGGTACGGCGCGCAATATATTTTTGGACACCTAGTGTCCAGAAATATTTTGCGGTATGGCGCGCAATATATTTCTGGACACCTAGTGTCCAGAAATATTTTGCGGTACGGCGCGCAATATGTTTCTGGACACCTAGTGTCCAGAAATATTTCGCGGTACGGCGCGCAATATATTTCTGGACACCTAGTGTCCAGAAATATTTTGCGGTACGGCGCGGTACGGCGCGCAATATATTTTTGGACACCTAGTGTCCAGAAATATTTCGCGGTACGGCGCGCAATATATTTCTGGACACCTAGTGTCCAGAAATATTTTGCGGTACGGCGCACAATATATTTCTGGACACCTAGTGTCCAGAAATATTTTGCGGTACGGCGCGCAATATATTTTTGGACACCTAGTGTCCAGAAATATTTTGCGGTACGGCGCGCAATATGTTTCTGGACACCTAGTGTCCAGGCGGTACGGCGCGCAATATATTTTTGGACAGCTAGTGTCCAGAAATATTTTGCGGTATGGCGCGCAATATATTTCTGGACACCTAGTGTCCAGAAATATTTTGCGGTACGGCGCGCAATATGTTTCTGGACACCTAGTGTCCAGAAATATTTCGCGGTACGGCGCGCAATATATTTCTGGACACCTAGTGTCCAGAAGTATTTTGCGGTACGGCGCGGTACGGCGCGCAATATATTTTTGGACACCTAGTGTCCAGAAATATTTCGCGGTACGGCGCGCAATATATTTCTGGACACCTAGTGTCCAGAAATATTTTGCGGTACGGCGCACAATATATTTCTGGACACCTAGTGTCCAGAAATATTTTGCGGTACGGCGCGCAATATATTTTTGGACACCTAGTGTCCAGAAATATTTTGCGGTACGGCGCGCAATATGTTTCTGGACACCTAGTGTCCAGGCGGTACGGCGCGCAATATATTTCTGGACACCTAGTGTCCAGAAATATTTTGCGGTACGGCGCGCAATATATTTTTGGACACCTAGTGTCCAGAAATATTTCGCGGTACGGCGCGCAATATATTTCTGGACACCTAGTGTCCAGAAATATTTTGCGGTACGGCGCGCAATATGTTTCTGGACACCTAGTGTCCAGAAATATTTTGCGGTACGGCGCGCAATATATTTTTGGACACCTAGTGTCCAGAAATATTTTGCGGTACGGCGCGCAATATGTTTCTGGACACCTAGTGTCCAGAAATATTTCGCGGTACGGCGCGCAATATATTTCTGGACACCTAGTGTCCAGAAATATTTTGCGGTACGGCGCGCAATATATTTTTGGACACCTAGTGTCCAGAAATATTTCGCGGTACGGCGCGCAATATATTTCTGGACACCTAGTGTCCAGAAATATTTTGCGGTATGGCGCGCAATATATTTCTGGACACCTAGTGTCCAGAAATATTTTGCGGTACGGCGCGCAATATATTTTTGGACACCTAGTGTCCAGAAATATTTTGCGGTACGGCGCGCAATATGTTTCTGGACACCTAGTGTCCAGAAATATTTTGCGGTATGGCGCGCAATATATTTCTGGACACCTAGTGTCCAGAAATATTTTGCGGTACGGCGCGCAATATGTTTCTGGACACCTAGTGTCCAGAAATATTTTGCGGTATGGCGCGCAATATATTTCTGGACACCTAGTGTCCAGAAATATTTTGCGGTATGGCGCGCAATATGTTTCTGGACACCTAGTGTCCAGATATATTTTGCGGTACGGCGCGCAATATATTTTTGGACACCTAGTGTCCAGAAATATTTTGCGGTACGGCGCGCAATATATTTTTGGACACCTAGTGTCCAGAAATATTTTGCGGTACGGCGCGCAATATATTTTTGGACACCTAGTGTCCAGGCGGTACGGCGCGCAATATGTTTCTGGACACCTAGTGTCCAGAAATATTTCGCGGTACGGCGCGCAATATATTTTTGGACACCTAGTGTCCAGAAATATTTTGCGGTATGGCGCGCAATATGTTTCTGGACACCTAGTGTCCAGAAATATTTTGCGGTACGGCGCGCAATATATTTTTGGACACCTAGTGTCCAGAAATATTTTGCGGTACGGCGCGCAATATGTTTCTGGACACCTAGTGTCCAGAAATATTTTGCGGTATGGCGCGCAATATATTTCTGGACACCTAGTGTCCAGAAATATTTTGCGGTACGGCGCGCAATATATTTCTGGACACCTAGTGTCCAGAAATATTTTGCGGTACGGCGCGCAATATATTTCTGGACACCTAGTGGACACCTAGTGTCCAGAAATATTTCGCGGTACGGCGCGCAATATATTTCTGGACACCTAGTGGACACCTAGTGTCCAGAAATATTTCGCGGTACGGCGCGCAATATATTTCTGGACACCTAGTGTCCAGAAATATTTTGCGGTACGGCGCGCAATATATTTTTGGACACCTAGTGTCCAGAAATATTTTGCGGTACGGCGCGCAATATGTTTCTGGACACCTAGTGTCCAGGCGGTACGGCGCGCAATATATTTTTGGACACCTAGTGTCCAGAAATATTTTGCGGTACGGCGCGCAATATATTTCTGGACACCTAGTGTCCAGAAATATTTTGCGGTACGGCGCGCAATATATTTCTGGACACCTAGTGGACACCTAGTGTCCAGAAATATTTCGCGGTACGGCGCGCAATATATTTCTGGACACCTAGTGTCCAGAAATATTTTGCGGTACGGCGCGGTACGGCGCGCAATATATTTTTGGACACCTAGTGTCCAGAAATATTTTGCGGTACGGCGCGCAATATATTTTTGGACACCTAGTGTCCAGAAATATTTTGCGGTACGGCGCGCAATATATTTCTGGACACCTAGTGTCCAGAAATATTTTGCGGTATGGCGCGCAATATATTTCTGGACACCTAGTGTCCAGAAATATTTTGCGGTACGGCGCACAATATATTTCTGGACACCTAGTGTCCAGAAATATTTTGCGGTACGGCGCGCAATATATTTTTGGACACCTAGTGTCCAGAAATATTTTGCGGTACGGCGCGCAATATATTTTTGGACACCTAGTGTCCAGAAATATTTTGCGGTATGGCGCGCAATATATTTCTGGACACCTAGTGTCCAGAAATATTTTGCGGTACGGCGCGCAATATATTTTTGGACACCTAGTGTCCAGAAATATTTTGCGGTACGGCGCGCAATATATTTTTGGACACCTAGTGTCCAGAAATATTTTGCGGTACGGCGCGCAATATATTTCTGGACACCAAGTGTCCAGAAATATTTCGCGGTACGGCGCGCAATATATTTCTGGACACCTAGTGTCCAGAAATATTTTGCGGTACGGCGCGCAATATATTTTTGGACACCTAGTGTCCAGAAATATTTTGCGGTACGGCGCGCAATATATTTCTGGACACCTAGTGTCCAGAAATATTTTGCGGTACGGCGCGCAATATATTTCTGGACAGCTAGTGTCCAGAAATGTTTTACGATACGGCGCGCAATATATTTTTGGACACCTAGTGTCCAGCGCAATATATTTTTGGACACCTAGTGTCCAGAAATATTTTGCGGTACGGCGCGCAATATATTTCTGGACACCTAGTGGACACCTAGTGTCCAGAAATATTTCGCGGTACGGCGCGCAATATATTTCTGGACACCTAGTGTCCAGAAATATTTCGCGGTACGGCGCGCAATATATTTCTGGACAGCTAGTGTCCAGAAATGTTTTACGATACGGCGCGCAATATATTTTTGGACACCTAGTGTCCAGAAATATTTTGCGGTATGGCGCGCAATGGACACCTAGTGTCCAGAAATATTTTGCGGTACGGCGCGCAATATATTTTTTTTTTTTTCAATTCAATTTTGCTTTTATTCAATAAAAATGTTTCTTAGTTACATTATCTGCAAAGCCAAAGGGGCTTGTCTGCAGAAGACTGAATACAATATTTGTTTCTGTTATTTTTGTTGTTGAATTCAAGGCTTAAACTACTTCAATTATATAAAAATTAAGAAAAAATAAAATTTCAAGTTGAGAATTATACAGATTGAATTATTAAATTAAAATTAAGACATGCATGTATTTTATTATTTTGAAATGAATGGACGCAAATTTACAAATAAAAAAATGAGTGATTGAAAATAAAGATATACACATAATAATTGTTTTTTTTTTTTTTTTGTGATTTTTTCACGATTGTAGATACATTTGCTTCATCTTCGTTAGCGCTTCAGTTCTCGTGATGTTGCGGTATTCTCTTGGGATGCTGTTTAATATGTTTGGGACTGCTACGTTGAAAGTTCTTCGACCATATTCGTTCCAGAACCTCGGTACTGCGTATAGCTGCTGTTGTCGTCTTCTGGTGTTCACCGTTTGCTGCGTCTGGATTCTGTATGCGTTGTCGTTATAGAAACTTGCGATCACTTCGAGGTTATGGATTTGTGTGATGTTCAGCATATTTGTTTTTTGATCTCCCCGATTGTGCTCTTCATTGTACCTCGCTTTTTGTACAATTTTTTGTAGTCTTGTTTGTAGATTTTGAAGTTGTTGCATCTGCGAAGCTCTTCCCCATGCAAGTATGCCGTACCTAATATGGTATTCCACCAATCCGAAATAGCATTGTTTAAGAACACTACTTGTACATTTATCGCTCAGGTGGAACAGAGCATAAGCTGCTTGATACAACTTCTTCTTAAGCGCTTCTATGTGGTTCCTCCATTTAAAGTTGTTGTCAACAATCAGGCCAAGATATTTGTATGTTGATACGTTGTCTAAGTGTTTGCTGCAGTCATCATCTTCTCTTATGTGTTCATTATTACGACTTCTGTGCAAGCAATCTATGTCATGCATTTTTATCTTTAGTTTTGTTTCTGGGATATGCGGCGGACGAATGTGCATTACCTTTGGACACCTAGTGTCCAGAAATATTTTGCGGTACGGCGCGCAATATATTTTTGGACACCTAGTGTCACTGGGTGTCCAGAAATATATTAGGTGTCCAGAAATATATTGCGCGCCGTACCGCAAAATATTTCTGGACACTAGAAATATTTTGCGGTACGGCGCGCAATATATTTCTGGACACCAAGTGTCCAGAAATATTTTGCGGTACGGCGCGCAATATATTTCTGGACACCTAGTGTCCAGAAATATTTTGCGGTACGGCGCGCAATATATTTCTGGACACCTAGTGTCCAGAAATATTTTGCGGTACGGCGCGCAATATATTTTTGGACACCTAGTGTCCAGAAATATTTTGCGGTACGGCGCGCAATATATTTTTGGACACCTAGTGTCCAGAAATATTTTGCGGTACGGCGCGCAATGTATTTTTGGACACCTAGTGTCCAGAAATATTTTGCGGTACGGCGCGCAATATATTTCTGGACACCTAGTGTCCAGAAATATTTTGCGGTACGGCGCGCAATATATTTCTGGACACCTAGTGTCCAGAAATATTTTGCGGTACGGCGCGCAATATATTTTTGGACACCTAGTGTCCAGAAATATTTTGCGGTACGGCGCGCAATATATTTTTGGACACCTAGTGTCCAGAAATATTTTGCGGTACGGCGCGCAATATGTTTCTGGACACCTAGTGTCCAGAAATATTTCGCGGTACGGTGCGCAATATATTTCTGGACACCTAGTGTCCAGAAATATTTTGCGGTATGGCGCGCAATATATTTCTGGACACCTAGTGTCCAGAAATATTTTGCGGTACGGCGCGCAATATATTTCTGGACACCTAGTGTACGGCGCGCAATATATTTTTGGACACCTAGTGTCCAGAAATATTTTGCGGTACGGCGCGCAATATATTTCTGGACACCTAGTGTCCAGAAATATTTTGCGGTACGGCGCGCAATATATTTCTGGACACCTAGTGTCCAGAAATATTTTGCGGTACGGCGCGCAATATATTTTTGGACACCTAGTGTCCAGAAATATTTTGCGGTACGGCGCGCAATATGTTTCTGGACACCTAGTGTCCAGAAATATTTTGCGGTATGGCGCGCAATATATTTCTGGACACCTAGTGTCCAGAAATATTTTGCGGTACGGCGCGCAATATGTTTCTGGACACCTAGTGTCCAGAAATATTTTGCGGTATGGCGCGCAATATATTTCTGGACACCTAGTGTCCAGAAATATTTTGCGGTATGGCGCGCAATATGTTTCTGGACACCTAGTGTCCAGATATATTTTGCGGTACGGCGCGCAATATATTTTTGGACACCTAGTGTCCAGAAATATTTTGCGGTACGGCGCGCAATATATTTTTGGACACCTAGTGTCCAGAAATATTTTGCGGTACGGCGCGCAATATATTTTTGGACACCTAGTGTCCAGGCGGTACGGCGCGCAATATGTTTCTGGACACCTAGTGTCCAGAAATATTTCGCGGTACGGCGCGCAATATATTTTTGGACACCTAGTGTCCAGAAATATTTTGCGGTATGGCGCGCAATATGTTTCTGGACACCTAGTGTCCAGAAATATTTTGCGGTACGGCGCGCAATATATTTTTGGACACCTAGTGTCCAGAAATATTTTGCGGTACGGCGCGCAATATGTTTCTGGACACCTAGTGTCCAGAAATATTTTGCGGTATGGCGCGCAATATATTTCTGGACACCTAGTGTCCAGAAATATTTTGCGGTACGGCGCGCAATATATTTCTGGACACCTAGTGTCCAGAAATATTTTGCGGTACGGCGCGCAATATATTTCTGGACACCTAGTGGACACCTAGTGTCCAGAAATATTTCGCGGTACGGCGCGCATTATATTTCTGGACACCTAGTGGACACCTAGTGTCCAGAAATATTTCGCGGTACGGCGCGCAATATATTTCTGGACACCTAGTGTCCAGAAATATTTTGCGGTACGGCGCGCAATATATTTTTGGACACCTAGTGTCCAGAAATATTTTGCGGTACGGCGCGCAATATGTTTCTGGACACCTAGTGTCCAGGCGGTACGGCGCGCAATATATTTTTGGACACCTAGTGTCCAGCGCAATATATTTTTGGACACCTAGTGTCCAGAAATATTTTGCGGTACGGCGCGCAATATATTTCTGGACACCTAGTGTCCAGAAATATTTTGCGGTACGGCGCGCAATATATTTCTGGACACCTAGTGGACACCTAGTGTCCAGAAATATTTCGCGGTACGGCGCGCAATATATTTCTGGACACCTAGTGGACACCTAGTGTCCAGAAATATTTCGCGGTACGGCGCGCAATATATTTCTGGACACCTAGTGTCCAGAAATATTTTGCGGTACGGCGCGGTACGGCGCGCAATATATTTTTGGACACCTAGTGTCCAGAAATATTTTGCGGTACGGCGCGCAATATATTTTTGGACACCTAGTGTCCAGAAATATTTTGCGGTACGGCGCGCAATATATTTCTGGACACCTAGTGTCCAGAAATATTTTGCGGTATGGCGCGCAATATATTTCTGGACACCTAGTGTCCAGAAATATTTTGCGGTACGGCGCACAATATATTTCTGGACACCTAGTGTCCAGAAATATTTTGCGGTACGGCGCGCAATATATTTTTGGACACCTAGTGTCCAGAAATATTTTGCGGTACGGCGCGCAATATGTTTCTGGACACCTAGTGTCCAGGCGGTACGGCGCGCAATATATTTTTGGACACCTAGTGTCCAGAAATATTTTGCGGTATGGCGCGCAATATATTTCTGGACACCTAGTGTCCAGAAATATTTTGCGGTACGGCGCGCAATATATTTTTGGACACCTAGTGTCCAGAAATATTTTGCGGTACGGCGCGCAATATATTTTTGGACACCTAGTGTCCAGAAATATTTTGCGGTACGGCGCGCAATATATTTCTGGACACCAAGTGTCCAGAAATATTTCGCGGTACGGCGCGCAATATATTTCTGGACACCTAGTGTCCAGAAATATTTTGCGGTACGGCGCGCAATATATTTCTGGACACCTAGTGTCCAGAAATATTTTGCGGTACGGCGCGCAATATATTTTTGGACACCTAGTGTCCAGAAATATTTTGCGGTACGGCGCGCAATATATTTCTGGACACCTAGTGTCCAGAAATATTTCGCGGTACGGCGCGCAATATATTTCTGGACAGCTAGTGTCCAGAAATGTTTTACGATACGGCGCGCAATATATTTTTGGACACCTAGTGTCCAGCGCAATATATTTTTGGACACCTAGTGTCCAGAAATATTTTGCGGTACGGCGCGCAATATATTTCTGGACACCTAGTGTCCAGAAATATTTCGCGGTACGGCGCGCAATATATTTCTGGACAGCTAGTGTCCAGAAATGTTTTACGATACGGCGCGCAATATATTTTTGGACACCTAGTGTCCAGAAATATTTTGCGGTATGGCGCGCAATGGACACCTAGTGTCCAGAAATATTTTGCGGTACGGCGCGCAATATATTTTTTTTTTTTTCAATTCAATTTTGCTTTTATTCAATAAAAATGTTTCTTAGTTACATTATCTGCAAAGCCAAAGGGGCTTGTCTGCAGAAGACTGAATACAATATTTGTTTCTGTTATTTTTGTTGTTGAATTCAAGGCTTAAACTACTTCAATTATATAAAAATTAAGAAAAAATAAAATTTCAAGTTGAGAATTATACAGATTGAATTATTAAATTAAAATTAAGACATGCATGTATTTTATTATTTTGAAATGAATGGACGCAAATTTACAAATAAAAAAATGAGTGATTGAAAATAAAGATATACACATAATAATTGTTTTTTTTTTTTTTTTGTGATTTTTTCACGATTGTAGATACATTTGCTTCATCTTCGTTAGCGCTTCAGTTCTCGTGATGTTGCGGTATTCTCTTGGGATGCTGTTTAATATGTTTGGGACTGCTACGTTGAAAGTTCTTCGACCATATTCGTTCCAGAACCTCGGTACTGCGTATAGCTGCTGTTGTCGTCTTCTGGTGTTCACCGTTTGCTGCGTCTGGATTCTGTATGCGTTGTCGTTATAGAAACTTGCGATCACTTCGAGGTTATGGATTTGTGTGATGTTCAGCATATTTGTTTTTTGATCTCCCCGATTGTGCTCTTCATTGTACCTCGCTTTTTGTACAATTTTTTGTAGTCTTGTTTGTAGATTTTGAAGTTGTTGCATCTGCGAAGCTCTTCCCCATGCAAGTATGCCGTACCTAATATGGTATTCCACCAATCCGAAATAGCATTGTTTAAGAACACTACTTGTACATTTATCGCTCAGGTGGAACAGAGCATAAGCTGCTTGATACAACTTCTTCTTAAGCGCTTCTATGTGGTTCCTCCATTTAAAGTTGTTGTCAACAATCAGGCCAAGATATTTGTATGTTGATACGTTGTCTAAGTGTTTGCTGCAGTCATCATCTTCTCTTATGTGTTCATTATTACGACTTCTGTGCAAGCAATCTATGTCATGCATTTTTATCTTTAGTTTTGTTTCTGGGATATGCGGCGGACGAATGTGCATTACCTTTGGACACCTAGTGTCCAGAAATATTTTGCGGTACGGCGCGCAATATATTTTTGGACACCTAGTGTCACTGGGTGTCCAGAAATATATTAGGTGTCCAGAAATATATTGCGCGCCGTACCGCAAAATATTTCTGGACACTAGAAATATTTTGCGGTACGGCGCGCAATATATTTCTGGACACCAAGTGTCCAGAAATATTTTGCGGTACGGCGCGCAATATATTTCTGGACACCTAGTGTCCATAAATATTTTGCGGTACGGCGCGCAATATATTTCTGGACACCTAGTGTCCAGAAATATTTTGCGGTACGGCGCGCAATATATTTTTGGACACCTAGTGTCCAGAAATATTTTGCGGTACGGCGCGCAATATATTTTTGGACACCTAGTGTCCAGAAATATTTTGCGGTACGGCGCGCAATGTATTTTTGGACACCTAGTGTCCAGAAATATTTTGCGGTACGGCGCGCAATATATTTCTGGACACCTAGTGTCCAGAAATATTTTGCGGTACGGCGCGCAATATATTTCTGGACACCTAGTGTCCAGAAATATTTTGCGGTACGGCGCGCAATATATTTTTGGACACCTAGTGTCCAGAAATATTTTGCGGTACGGCGCGCAATATATTTTTGGACACCTAGTGTCCAGAAATATTTTGCGGTACGGCGCGCAATATGTTTCTGGACACCTAGTGTCCAGAAATATTTCGCGGTACGGTGCGCAATATATTTCTGGACACCTAGTGTCCAGAAATATTTTGCGGTATGGCGCGCAATATATTTCTGGACACCTAGTGTCCAGAAATATTTTGCGGTACGGCGCGCAATATATTTCTGGACACCTAGTGTACGGCGCGCAATATATTTTTGGACACCTAGTGTCCAGAAATATTTTGCGGTACGGCGCGCAATATATTTCTGGACACCTAGTGTCCAGAAATATTTTGCGGTACGGCGCGCAATATATTTTTGGACACCTAGTGTCCAGAAATATTTTGCGGTACGGCGCGCAATATATTTCTGGACACCAAGTGTCCAGAAATATTTTGCGGTACGGCGCGCAATATATTTTTGGACACCTAGTGTCCAGAAATATTTTGCGGTACGGCGCGCAATATATTTCTGGACACCTAGTGTCCAGAAATATTTTGCGGTACGGCGCGCAATATATTTCTGGACACCTAGTGTCCAGAAATATTTTGCGGTACGGCGCGCAATATATTTCTGGACACCTAGTGTCCAGAAATATTTCGCGGTACGGTGCGCAATATATTTCTGGACACCTAGTGTCCAGAAATATTTTGCGGTATGGCGCGCAATATATTTCTGGACACCTAGTGTCCAGAAATATTTTGCGGTACGGCGCGCAATATATTTCTGGACACCTAGTGTACGGCGCGCAATATATTTTTGGACACCTAGTGTCCAGAAATATTTTGCGGTACGGCGCGCAATATATTTTTGGACACCTAGTGTCCAGAAATATTTTGCGGTACGGCGCGCAATATGTTTCTGGACACCTAGTGTCCAGAAATATTTCGCGGTACGGCGCGCAATATATTTTTGGACACCTAGTGTCCAGAAATATTTTGCGGTACGGCGCGCAATGTATTTTTGGACACCTAGTGTCCAGAAATATTTTGCGGTACGGCGCGCAATATATTTCTGGACACCTAGTGTCCAGAAATATTTTGCGGTACGGCGCGCAATATATTTTTGGACACCTAGTGTCCAGAAATATTTTGCGGTACGGCGCGCAATATATTTCTGGACACCTAGTGTCCAGAAATATTTTGCGGTACGGCGCGCAATATATTTCTGGACACCTAGTGTCCAGAAATATTTTGCGGTACGGCGCGCAATATATTTTTGGACACCTAGTGTCCAGAAATATTTTGCGGTACGGCGCGCAATATATTTTTGGACACCTAGTGTCCAGAAATATTTTGCGGTACGGCGCGCAATATATTTCTGGACACCTAGTGTCCAGAAATATTTTGCGGTACGGCGCGCAATATATTTCCGGACACCAAGTGTCCAGAAATATTTTGCGGTACGGCGCGCAATATATTTCTGGACACCTAGTGTCCAGAAATATTTTGCGGTACGGCGCGCAATATATTTTTGGACACCTAGTGTCCAGAAATATTTTGCGGTACGGCGCGCAATATATTTTTGGACACCTAGTGTCCAGAAATATTTTGCGGTACGGCGCGCAATGTATTTTTGGACACCTAGTGTCCAGAAATATTTTGCGGTACGGCGCGCAATATATTTCTGGACACTTGGTGTCCAGAAATATTTTGCGGTACGGCGCGCAATATATTTCTGGACACCTAGTGTCCAGAAATATTTTGCGGTACGGCGCGCAATATATTTTTGGACACCTAGTGTCCAGAAATATTTTGCGGTACGGCGCGCAATATATTTTTGGACACCTAGTGTCCAGAAATATTTTGCGGTACGGCGCGCAATATGTTTCTGGACACCTAGTGTCCAGAAATATTTCGCGGTACGGTGCGCAATATATTTCTGGACACCTAGTGTCCAGAAATATTTTGCGGTATGGCGCGCAATATATTTCTGGACACCTAGTGTCCAGAAATATTTTGCGGTACGGTGCGCAATATATTTCTGGACACCTAGTGTACGGCGCGCAATATATTTTTGGACACCTAGTGTCCAGAAATATTTTGCGGTACGGCGCGCAATATATTTCTGGACACCTAGTGTCCAGAAATATTTTGCGGTACGGCGCGCAATATATTTTTGGACACCTAGTGTCCAGAAATATTTTGCGGTACGGCGCGCAATATATTTCTGGACACCAAGTGTCCAGAAATATTTTGCGGTACGGCGCGCAATATATTTTTGGACACCTAGTGTCCAGAAATATTTTGCGGTACGGCGCGCAATATATTTCTGGACACCTAGTGTCCAGAAATATTTTGCGGTACGGCGCGCAATATATTTCTGGACACCTAGTGTCCAGAAATATTTTGCGGTACGGCGCGCAATATATTTCTGGACACCTAGTGTCCAGAAATATTTCGCGGTACGGTGCGCAATATATTTCTGGACACCTAGTATCCAGAAATATTTTGCGGTACGGCGCGCAATATATTTTTGGACACCTAGTGTCCAGAAATATTTTGCGGTACGGCGCGCAATATATTTTTGGACACCTAGTGTCCAGAAATATTTTGCGGTACGGCGCGCAATATATTTCTGGACACCAAGTGTCCAGAAATATTTTGCGGTACGGCGCGCAATATATTTCTGGACACCTAGTGTCCAGAAATATTTTGCGGTACGGCGCGCAATATATTTTTGGACACCTAGTGTCCAGAAATATTTTGCGGTACGGCGCGCAATATATTTTTGGACACCTAGTGTCCAGAAATATTTTGCGGTACGGCGCGCAATGTATTTTTGGACACCTAGTGTCCAGAAATATTTTGCGGTACGGCGCGCAATATATTTCTGGACACCTAGTGTCCAGAAATATTTTGCGGTACGGCGCGCAATATATTTTTGGACACCTAGTGTCCAGAAATATTTTGCGGTACGGCGCGCAATATATTTCTGGACACCTAGTGTCCAGAAATATTTTGCGGTACGGCGCGCAATATATTTCTGGACACCTAGTGTCCAGAAATATTTTGCGGTACGGCGCGCAATATATTTTTGGACACCTAGTGTCCAGAAATATTTTGCGGTACGGCGCGCAATATATTTTTGGACACCTAGTGTCCAGAAATATTTTGCGGTACGGCGCGCAATATATTTCTGGACACCTAGTGTCCAGAAATATTTTGCGGTACGGCGCGCAATATATTTCCGGACACCTAGTGTCCAGAAATATTTTGCGGTACGGCGCGCAATATATTTCCGGACACCTAGTGTCCAGAAATATTTTGCGGTACGGCGCGCAATATATTTCTGGACACCTAGTGTCCAGAAATATTTTGCGGTACGGCGCGCAATATGTTTCTGGACACCTAGTGTCCAGAAATATTTCGCGGTACTGTGCGCAATATATTTCTGGACACCTAGTGTCCAGAAATATTTTGCGCTACGGCGCGCAATATATTTTTGGACACCTAGTGTCCAGAAATATTTTGCGGTACGGCGCGCAATATATTTCTGGACACCTAGTGTCCAGAAATATTTTGCGGTACGGCGCGCAATATATTTTTGGACACCTAGTGTCCAGAAATATTTTGCGGTACGGCGCGCAATATATTTTTGGACACCTAGTGTCCAGAAATATTTTGCGGTACGGTGCGCAATATATTTCTGGACACCTAGTGTCCAGAAATATTTTGCGGTATGGCGCGCAATATATTTCTGGACACCTAGTGTCCAGAAATATTTTGCGGTACGGCGCGCAATATATTTCTGGACACCTAGTGTACGGCGCGCAATATATTTTTGGACACCTAGTGTCCAGAAATATTTTGCGGTACGGCGCGCAATATATTTTTGGACACCTAGTGTCCAGAAATATTTTGCGGTACGGCGCGCAATATATTTCTGGACACCAAGTGTCCAGAAATATTTTGCGGTACGGCGCGCAATATATTTCTGGACACCTAGTGTCCAGAAATATTTTGCGGTACGGCGCGCAATATATTTTTGGACACCTAGTGTCCAGAAATATTTTGCGGTACGGCGCGCAATATATTTTTGGACACCTAGTGTCCAGAAATATTTTGCGGTACGGCGCGCAATGTATTTTTGGACACCTAGTGTCCAGAAATATTTTGCGGTACGGCGCGCAATATATTTCTGGACACCTAGTGTCCAGAAATATTTTGCGGTACGGCGCGCAATATATTTTTGGACACCTAGTGTCCAGAAATATTTTGCGGTACGGCGCGCAATATATTTCTGGACACCTAGTGTCCAGAAATATTTTGCGGTACGGCGCGCAATATATTTCTGGACACCTAGTGTCCAGAAATATTTTGCGGTACGGCGTGCAATATATTTTTGGACACCTAGTGTCCAGAAATATTTTGCGGTACGGCGCGCAATATATTTTTGGACACCTAGTGTCCAGAAATATTTTGCGGTACGGCGCGCAATATATTTCTGGACACCTAGTGTCCAGAAATATTTTGCGGTACGGCGCGCAATATATTTCCGGACACCTAGTGTCCAGAAATATTTTGCGGTACGGCGCGCAATATATTTCTGGACACCTAGTGTCCAGAAATATTTTGCGGTACGGCGCGCAATATGTTTCTGGACACCTAGTGTCCAGAAATATTTCGCGGTACGGTGCGCAATATATTTCTGGACACCTAGTGTCCAGAAATATTTTGCGGTACGGCGCGCAATATATTTTTGGACACCTAGTGTCCAGAAATATTTTGCGGTACGGCGCGCAATATATTTCTGGACACCTAGTGTCCAGAAATATTTTGCGGTACGGCGCGCAATATATTTCTGGACACCAAGTGTCCAGAAATATTTTGCGGTACGGCGCGCAATATATTTCTGGACACCTAGTGTCCAGAAATATTTTGCGGTACGGCGCGCAATATATTTTTGGACACCTAGTGTCCAGAAATATTTTGCGGTACGGCGCGCAATATATTTTTGGACACCTAGTGTCCAGAAATATTTTGCGGTACGGCGGGCAATGTATTTTTGGACACCTAGTGTCCAGAAATATTTTGCGGTACGGCGCGCAATATATTTCTGGACACCTAGTGTCCAGAAATATTTTGCGGTACGGCGCGCAATATATTTTTGGACACCTAGTGTCCAGAAATATTTTGCGGTACGGCGCGCAATATATTTCTGGACACCTAGTGTCCAGAAATATTTTGCGGTACGGCGCGCAATATATTTTTGGACACCTAGTGTCCAGAAATATTTTGCGGTACGGCGCGCAATATATTTTTGGACACCTAGTGTCCAGAAATATTTTGCGGTACGGCGCGCAATATATTTCTGGACACCTAGTGTCCAGAAATATTTTGCGGTACGGCGCGCAATATATTTCTGGACACCTAGTGTCCAGAAATATTTTGCGGTACGGCGCGCAATATGTTTCTGGACACCTAGTGTCCAGAAATATTTCGCGGTACGGTGCGCAATATATTTCTGGACACCTAGTGTCCAGAAATATTTTGCGGTATGGCGCGCAATATATTTCTGGACACCTAGTGTCCAGAAATATTTTGCGGTACGGCGCGCAATATATTTCTGGACACCTAGTGTACGGCGCGCAATATATTTTTGGACACCTAGTGTCCAGAAATATTTTGCGGTACGGCGCGCAATATATTTTTGGACACCTAGTGTCCAGAAATATTTTGCGGTACGGCGCGCAATATATTTCTGGACACCAAGTGTCCAGAAATATTTTGCGGTACGGCGCGCAATATATTTTTGGACACCTAGTGTCCAGAAATATTTTGCGGTACGGCGCGCAATATATTTCTGGACACCTAGTGTCCAGAAATATTTTGCGGTACGGCGCGCAATATATTTCTGGACACCTAGTGTCCAGAAATATTTTGCGGTACGGCGCGCAATATAATTCTGGACACCTAGTGTCCAGAAATATTTTGCGGTACGGCGCGCAATATATTTCTGGACACCAAGTGTCCAGAAGTATTTTGCGGTACGGCGCGCAATATATTTCTGGACACCTAGTGTCCAGAAATATTTTGCGGTACGGCGCGCAATATATTTTTGGACACCTAGTGTCCAGAAATATTTTGCGGTACGGCGCGCAATATATTTTTGGACACCTAGTGTCCAGAAATATTTTGCGGTACGGCGCGCAATATATTTTTGGACACCTAGTGCCCAGAAATATTTTGCGGTACGACGCGCAATATATTTCTGGACACCTAGTGTCCAGAAATATTTTGCGGTACGGCGCGCAATATATTTCTGGACACCTAGTGTCCAGAAATATTTTGCGGTACGGCGCGCAATATATTTCTGGACACCTAGTGTCCAGAAATTTTTTGCGGTACGGCGCGCAATATATTTCTGGACACCTAGTGTCCAGAAATATTTTGCGGTACGGCGCGCAATATATTTCTGGACACCTAGTGTCCAGAAATATTTTGCGGTACGGCGCGCAATATATTTCCGGACACCTAGTGTCCAGAAATATTTTGCGGTACGGCGCGCAATATATTTCTGGACACCTAGTGTCCAGAAATATTTTGCGGTACGGCGCGCAATATATTTTTGGACACCTAGTGTCCAGAAATATTTTGCGGTACGGCGCGCAATATATTTCTGGACACCAAGTGTCCAGAAATATTTTGCGGTACGGCGCGCAATATATTTTTGGACACCTAGTGTCCAGAAATATTTTGCGGTACGGCGCGCAATATATTTCTGGACACCTAGTGTCCAGAAATATTTTGCGGTACGGCGCGCAATATATTTCTGGACACCTAGTGTACGGTACGGCGCGCAATATATTTCTGGACACCTAGTGTCCTGTCTGGACACCTAGTGTCCAGAAATATTTTGCGGTACGGCGCGCAATATAATTCTGGACACCTAGTGTCCAGAAATATTTTGCGGTACGGCGCGCAATATATTTCTGGACACCTAGTGTCCAGAAATATTTTGCGGTACGGCGCGCAGTATATTTTTGGACACCTAGTGTCCAGAAATATTTTGCGGTACGGCGCGCAATATATTTTTGGACACCTAGTGCCCAGAAATATTTTGCGGTACGACGCGCAATATATTTCTGGACACCTAGTGTCCAGAAATATTTTGCGGTACGGCGCGCAATATATTTCTGGACACCTAGTGTCCAGAAATATTTTGCGGTACGGCGCGCAATATATTTCTGGACACCTAGTGTCCAGAAATTTTTTGCGGTACGGCGCGCAATATATTTCTGGACACCTAGTGTCCAGAAATATTTTGCGGTACGGCGCGCAATATATTTCCGGACACCTAGTGTCCAGAAATATTTTGCGGTACGGCGCGCAATATATTTCTGGACACCAAGTGTCCTAGTACACCTAGTGTCCAGAAATATTTTGCGGTACGGCGCGCAATATATTTTTGGACACCTAGTGTCCAGAAATATTTTGCGGTACGGCGCGCAATATATTTCTGGACACCTAGTGTCCAGAAATATTTTGCGGTACGGCGCGCAATATATTTTTGGACACCTAGTGTCCAGAAATATTTTGCGGTACGGCGCGCAATATATTTCTGGACACCTAGTGTGTCCAGAAATATATTGCGGTACGGCGCGCAATATATTTCTGGACACCTAGTGTCCAGAAATATTTTGCGGTACGGCGCGCAATATATTTCTGGACAACTAGTGTCCAGAAATATTTTGCGGTACGGCGCGCAATATATTTTTGGACACCTAGTGTCCAGAAATATTTTGCGGTACGGCGCGCAATATATTTTTGGACACCTAGTGTCCAGAAATATTTTGCGGTACGGCGCGCAATATATTTTTGGACACCTAGTGTCCAGAAATATTTTGCGGTACGGCGCGCAATATATTTTTGGACACCTAGTGTCCAGAAATATTTTGCGGTACGGCGCGCAATATATTTCTGTTCCGTACCGCAAAATATTTCTGGACACTAGGTGTCCAGAAATATATTGCGCGCCGTACCGCAAAATAGAAATATTATAGTGTCCAGAAATATTTTGCGGTACGGCGCGCAATATATTTTTGGACACCTAGTGTCCAGAAATATTTTGCGGTACGGCGCGCAATATATTTTTGGACACCTAGTGTCCAGAAATATTTTGCGGTACGGCGCGCAATATATTTTTGGACACCTAGTGTCCAGAAATATTTTGCGGTACGGCGCGCAATATATTTCTGTTCCGTACCGCAAAATATTTCTGGACACTAGGTGTCCAGAAATATATTGCGCGCCGTACCGCAAAATAGAAATATTATAGTGTCCAGAAATATTTTGCGGTACGGCGCGCAATATATTTCTGGACAACTAGTGTCCAGAAATATTTTGCGGTACGGCGCGCAATATATTTCTGGACACCTAGTGTCCAGAAATATTTTGCGGTACGGCGCGCAATATATTTCTGGACACCTAGTGTCCAGAAATATTTTGCGGTACGGCGCGCAATATATTTCTGGACACCTAGTGTCCAGAAATATTTTGCGGTACGGCGCGCAATATATTTTTGGACACCTAGTGTCCAGAAATATTTTGCGGTACGGCGCGCAATATATTTTTGGACACCTAGTGCCCAGAAATATTTTGCGGTACGGCGCGCAATATATTTCTGGACACCTAGTGTCCAGAAATATTTTGCGGTACGGCGCGCAATATATTTCTGGACACCTAGTGTCCAGAAATATTTTGCGGTACGGCGCGCAATATATTTCTGGACACCTAGTGTCCAGAAATATTTTGCGGTACGGCGCGCACTATATTTCTGGACACCTAGTGTCCAGAAATATTTTGCGGTACGGCGCGCAATATATTTCCGGACACCTAGTGTCCAGAAATATTTTGCGGTACGGCGCGCAATATATTTTTGGACACCTAGTGTCCAGAAATATTTTGCGGTACGGCACGCAATATATTTCTGGATACCTAGTGTCCAGAAATATTTTGCGGTACGGCGCGCAATATATTTCTGGACACCAAGTGTCCTAGTACACCTAGTGTCCAGAAATATTTTGCGGTACGGCGCGCAATATATTTTTGGACACCTAGTGTCCAGAAATATTTTGCGGTACGGCGAGCAATATATTTTTGGACACCTAGTGTCCAGAAATATTTTGCGGTACGGCGCGCAATATATTTCTGGACACCTAGTGTCCAGAAATATTTTGCGGTACGGCGCGCAATATATTTCTGGACACCTAGTGTCCAGAAATATTTTGCGGTACGGCGCGCAATATATTTCTGGATACCTAGTGTCCAGAAATATTTTGCGGTACGGCGCGCAATATATTTTTGGACACCTAGTGTCCAGAAATATTTTGCGGTACGGCGCGCAATATATTTCTGGATACCTAGTGTCCAGAAATATTTTGCCGTACGGACACTAGGTGTACTACGACACTTGGTGTCCAGAAATATTTTGCGGTACGGCACGCAATATATTTCTGGACACCTAGTGTCCAGAAATATTTTGCGGTACGGCGGACAGAAGAATAAGGGACAAAAAAAAATATAATATATATAAAAATATTTCTGGACACTAGGTGTCCAAAATAAAAATATATTGCGCGCCGTACCGCAAAATATTTCTGGACACTAGGTGTCCAGAAATATATTGCGCGCCGTACCGCAAAATATTTCTGGACACTAGGTGTCCAGAAATATATTGCGCGCCGTACCGCAAAATATTTCTGGACACTAGGTGTCCAGAAATATATTGCGCGCCGTACCGCAAAATATTTCTGGACACTAGGTGTCCAGAAATATATTGCGCGCCATACCGCAAAATATTTCTGGACACAAGGTGTCCAGAAACATATTGCGCGCCATACCGCAAAATATTTCTGGACACAAGGTGTCCAAAAATATATTGCGCGCCGTACCGCAAAATATTTCTGGACACTAGGTGTCCAGAAATATATTGCGCGCCGTACCGCAAAATATTTCTGGACACTAGGTATCCAGAAATATATTGCGCGCCGTACCGGAAAATATTTCTGGACACTAGGTGTCCAGAAA
This sequence comes from Eristalis intricaria, assembly GCA_964034865.1. Classification (NCBI taxonomy): domain Eukaryota; kingdom Metazoa; phylum Arthropoda; class Insecta; order Diptera; family Syrphidae; genus Eristalis; species Eristalis intricaria. Next base: position 42,881,661 of record OZ035875.1, read on the forward strand.
TATATTGCGCGCCGTACCGCAAAATATTTCTGGACACTTGGTGTCCAGAAATATATTGCGCGCCGTACCGCAAAATATTTCTGCACACTAGGTGTCCAAAAATATATTGCGCGCCGTACCGCAAAATATTTCTGGACACTAGGTGTCCAGCGCGCCATACCGCAAAATATTTCTGGACACAAGGTGTCCAAAAATATATTGCGCGCCGTACCGCAAAATATTTCTGGACACTAGGTGTCCAGAAATATATTGCGCGCCGTACCGCAAAATATTTCTGGACACCTAGTGTCCTAGGTGTCCAAAAATATATTGCGCGCCGTACCGCAAAATATTTCTGGACATTAGGTGTCCAGAAATATATTGCGCGCCGTACCGCAAAATATTTCTGGACACTAGGTGTCCAGAAATATATTGCGCGCCATACCGCAAAATATTTCTGGACACTAGGTGTCCAAAATAAAAATATATTGCGCGCCGTACCGCAAAATATTTCTGGACACTAGGTGTCCAGAAAAATATTGCGCGCCGTACCGCAAAATATTTCTGGACACTAGGTGTCCAGAAATATATTGCGCGCCGTACCGCAAAATATTTCTGCACACTAGGTGTCCAAAAATATATTGCGCGCCGTACCGCAAAATATTTCTGGACACTAGGTGTCCAGAAATATATTGCGCGCCGTACCGCGAAATATTTCTGGACACTAGGTGTCCAGAAACATATTGCGCGCCATACCGCAAAATATTTCTGGACACTAGGTGTCCAAAAATATATTGCGCGCCGTACCGCAAAATATTTCTGGACACCTAGTGTCCGTACGGCAAAATATTTCTGGACACTAGGTGTCCAGAAATATATTGCGTGCCGTACCGCAAAATATTTCTGGACACTAGGTGTCCAAAAATATATTGCGCGCCGTACCGCAAAATATTTCTGGACACTAGGTGTCCAAAAATATATTGCGCGCCGTACCGCAAAATATTTCTGGACACTAGGTGTCCAGGAATATATTGCGCGCCGTACCGCAAAATATTTCTGGACACTAGGTGTCCAGAAATATATTGCGCTCCGTACCGCAAAATATTTCTGGACACTAGGTGTCCAGAAATATATTGCGCGCCGTACCGCAAAATATTTCTGGACACTAGGTGTCCAGAAATATATTGCGCGCCATACCGCAAAATATTTCTGGACACAAAGTGTCCAGAAACATATTGCGCGCCATACCGCAAAATATTTCTGGACACAAGGTGTCCAAAAATATATTGCGCGCCGTACCGCAAAATATTTCTGGACACTAGGTGTCCAGAAATATATTGCGCGCCGTACCGCAAAATATTTCTGGACACTAGGTATCCAGAAATATATTGCGCGCCGTACCGCAAAATATTTCTGGACACTAGGTGTCCAGAAATATATTGCGCGCCGTACCGCAAAATATTTCTGGACACTTGGTGTCCAGAAATATATTGCGCGCCGTACCGCAAAATATTTCTGCACACTAGGTGTCCAAAAATATATTGCGCGCCGTACCGCAAAATATTTCTGGACACTAGGTGTCCAGCGCGCCATACCGCAAAATATTTCTGGACACAAGGTGTCCAAAAATATATTGCGCGCCGTACCGCAAAATATTTCTGGACACCTAGTGTCCTAGGTGTCCAAAAATATATTGCGCGCCGTACCGCAAAATATTTCTGGACATTAGGTGTCCAGAAATATATTGCGCGCCGTACCGCAAAATATTTCTGGACACTAGGTGTCCAGAAATATATTGCGCGCCATACCGCAAAATATTTCTGGACACTAGGTGTCCAAAATAAAAATATATTGCGCGCCGTACCGCAAAATATTTCTGGACACTAGGTGTCCAGAAAAATATTGCGCGCCGTACCGCAAAATATTTCTGGACACTAGGTGTCCAGAAATATATTGCGCGCCATACCGCAAAATATTTCTGGACACAAGGTGTCCAGAAATATATTGCGCGCCATACCGCAAAATATTTCTGGACACAAGGTGTCCAAAAATATATTGCGCGCCGTACCGCAAAATATTTCTGGACACTAGGTGTCCAGAAATATATTGCGCGCCGTACCGCGAAATATTTCTGGACACTAGGTGTCCAGAAACATATTGCGCGCCATACCGCAAAATATTTCTGGACACTAGGTGTCCAAAAATATATTGCGCGCCGTACCGGAAAATATTTCTGGACACTAGGTGTCCAGAAATATATTGCGCGCCGTACCGCAAAATATTTCTGGACACTAGGTGTCCAGAAATATATTGCGCGCCGTACCGCAAAATATTTCTGGACACTAGGTGTCCAGAAATATATTGCGCGTCACACCGCAAAATATTTCTGGACACTAGGTGTCCAGAAATATATTGCGCGCCGTACCGCGAAATATTTCTGGACACTAGGTGTCCAGGAATATATTGCGCGCCGTACCGCAAAATATTTCTGGACACAAGGTGTCCAAAAATATATTGCGCGCCGTACCGCAAAATATTTCTGGACACTAGGTGTCCAGAAATATATTGCGCGCCGTACCGCGAAATATTTCTGGACACTAGGTGTCCAAAAATATATTGCGCGCCGTACCGCAAAATATTTCTGGACACCTAGTGTCCGTACGGCAAAATATTTCTGGACACTAGGTGTCCAGAAATATATTGCGCGCCGTACCGCAAAATATTTCTGGACACTAGGTGTCCAAAAATATATTGCGCGCCGTACCGCAAAATATTTCTGGACACTAGGTGTCCAAAAATATATTGCGCGCCGTACCGCAAAATATTTCTGGACACTAGGTGTCCAGAAATATATTGCGCGCCGTACCGCGAAATATTTCTGGACACTAGGTGTCCAAAAATATATTGCGCGCCGTACCGCAAAATATTTCTGGACACCTAGTGTCCGTACGGCAAAATATTTCTATATTATATTGCGCGCCGTACCGCAAAATATTTCTGGACACTAGGTGTCCAAAAATATATTGCGCGCCGTACCGCAAAATATTTCTGGACACTAGGTGTCCAAAAATATATTGCGCGCCGTACCGCAAAATATTTCTGGACACTAGGTGTCCAGAAATATATTGCGCGCCGTACCGCAAAATATTTCTGGACACTAGGTGTCCAGAAATATATTGCGCGCCGTACCGCAAAATATTTCTGGACACTAGGTGTCCAGGAATATATTGCGCGCCGTACCGCAAAATATTTCTGGACACTAGGTGTCCAGAAATATATTGCGCGCCGTACCGCGAAATATTTCTGGACACTAGGTGTCCAGAAACATATTGCGCGCCATACCGCAAAATATTTCTGGACACTAGGTGTCCAAAAATATATTGCGCGCCGTACCGCAAAATATTTCTGGACACCTAGTGTCCGTACGGCAAAATATTTCTGGACACTAGGTGTCCAGAAATATATTGCGCGCCGTACCGCAAAATATTTCTGGACACTAGGTGTCCAAAAATATATTGCGCGCCGTACCGCAAAATATTTCTGGACACTAGGTGTCCAAAAATATATTGCGCGCCGTACCGCAAAATATTTCTGGACACTAGGTGTCCAAAAATATATTGCGCGCCGTACCGCAAAATATTTCTGGACACTAGGTGTCCAGAAATATATTGCGCGCCGTACCGCAAAATATTTCTGGACACTAGGTGTCCAGAAATATATTGCGCGCCGTACCGCGAAATATTTCTGGACACTAGGTGTCCAGAAACATATTGCGCGCCGTACCGCAAAATATTTCTGGACACTAGGTGTCCAGAAATATATTGCGCGCCGTACCGCAAAATATTTCTGGACACTAGGTGTCCAGGAATATATTGCGCGCCGTACCGCAAAATATTTCTGGACACTAGGTGTCCAAAAATATATTGCGCGCCGTACCGCAAAATATTTCTGGACACTAGGTGTCCAAAAATATATTGCGCGCCGTACCGCAAAATATTTCTGGACACTAGGTGTCCAGAAATATATTGCGCGCCGTACCGCAAAATATTTCTGGACACTAGGTGTCCAGAAATATATTGCGCGCCGTACCGCAAAATATTTCTGGACACTAGGTGTCCAGGAATATATTGCGCGCCGTACCGCAAAATATTTCTGGACACTAGGTGTCCAGAAACATATTGCGCGCCGTACCGCAAAATATTTCTGGACACTAGGTGTCCAGAAATATATTGCGCGCCGTACCGCAAAATATTTCTGGACACTAGGTGTCCAGAAATATATTGCGCGCCGTACCGCAAAATATTTCTGGACACTAGGTGTCCAGAAATATATTGCGCGCCGTACCGCGAAATATTTCTGGACACTAGGTGTCCAGAAACATATTGCGCGCCGTACCGCAAAATATTTCTGGACACTAGGTGTCCAGAAATATATTGCGCGCCGTACGGCGAAATATTTCTGGACACTAGGTGTCCAGAAACATATTGCGCGCCATACCGCAAAATATTTCTGGACACTAGGTGTCCAAAAATATATTGCGCGCCGTACCGCAAAATATTTCTGGACACCTAGTGTCCGTACGGCAAAATATTTCTGGACACAAGGTGTCCAGAAATATATTGCGCGCCGTACCGCAAAATATTTCTGGACACTAGGTGTCCAAAAATATATTGCGCGCCGTACCGCAAAATATTTCTGGACACTAGGTGTCCAAAAATATATTGCGCGCCGTACCGCAAAATATTTCTGGACACTAGGTGTCCAGAAATATATTGCGCGCCGTACCGCAAAATATTTCTGGACACTAGGTGTCCAGGAATATATTGCGCGCCGTACCGCAAAATATTTCTGGACACTAGGTGTCCAGAAACATATTGCGCGCCGTACCGCAAAATATTTCTGGACACTAGGTGTCCAGAAATATATTGCGCGCCGTACCGCAAAATATTTCTGGACACTAGGTGTCCAAAAATATATTGCGCGCCGTATCGTAAAATATTTCTGGACACTAGGTGTCCAGAAATATTTTGCGGTACGGCGCGCAATATATTATTTATTTTGCAGTACCTAGTGTCCAGAAATATTTTGCGGTACGGCGCGCAATATATTTCTGGACACCTAGTGTCCAGAAATATTTTGCGGTACGGTGCGCAATATATTTCTGGACACCTAATGTCCAGAAATATTTTGCGGTACGGCGCGCAATAAATTTCTGGACACCTAGTGTCCAGAAATATTTCGCGGTACGGCGCGCAATATATTTCTGGACACCTAGTGTCCAGAAATATTTTGCCGTACGGACACTAGGTGTCCAAAAATATATTGCGCGCCGTACCGCAAAATATTTCTGGACACTAGGTGTCCAGAAATTTATTGCGCGCCGTACCGCAAAATATTTCTGGACACTAGGTGTCCAGAAATATATTGCGCGCCGTACCGCGAAATATTTCTGGACACATTGTGTCCAACAAACCTAGTGTCCAGAAATATTTCGCGGTACGGCGCGCAATATATTTCTGGACACCTAGTGTCCAGAAATATTTTGCGGTACGGCGCGCAATAGATTTCTGGACACCTAGTGTTCAGAAATATTTTGCGGTACGGCGCGCAATATATTTTTGGACACCTAGTGTCCAGAAATATTTTGCGGTACGGCGCGCAATATATTTCTGGACACCTAGTGTCCAGAAATATTTTGCCGTACGGACACTAGGTGTCCAGAAATATTTTGCGGTACGGCGCGCAATATATTTCTGGACACATTGTGTCCAACAAATATTTTGCGGTATGGCACGCAATATATTTCTCGACACCTAGTGTCCAGAAATATTTTGCGGTACGGCGCGCAATAGATTTCTGGACACCTAGTGTTCAGAAATATTTTGCGGTACGGCGCGCAATATATTTCTGGACACCTAGTGTCCAGAAATATTTTGCCGTACGGCGCGCAATATATTTTTGGACACCTAGTGTCCACAAATATTTTGCGGTACGGCGCGCAATATATTTTTGGACACCTAGTGTCCAGAAATATTTTGCGGTATGGCGCGCAATAGATTTCTGGACACCTAGTGTTCAGAAATATTTTGCGGTACGGCGCGCAATATATTTCTGGACACCTAGTGTCCAGAAATATTTTGCGGTACGGCGCGCAATATATTTTTGGACACCTAGTGTCCAGAAATATTTTACGGTACGGCGCGCAATATATTTTTGGACACCTTGTGTCCAGAAATATTTTGCGGTATGGCGCGCAATATATTTCTGGACACCTAGTGTCCAGAAATATTTTGCCGTACGGCGCGCAATATATTTCTGGACACCTAGTGTCTAGAAATATTTTGCGGTACGGCGCGCAATATATTTTTGGACACCTAGTGTCCAGAAATATTTTGCGGTACGGCGCGCAATATATTTTTGGACACCTAGTGTCCAGAAATATTTTGCGGTATGGCGCGCAATATATTTCTGGACACCTAGTGTCCAGAAATATTTTGCGGTACGGCGCGCCATATATTTCTGGACACCTATTTTGCGGTACGGCGCGCAATATGTTTCTGGACACCTAGTGTCCAGAAATACTTCGCGGTACGGCACACGTAGTGTCCAGAAATATTTTGCGGTACGGCGCGCAATATATTTCTGGACACCTAGTGTCCAGAAATATTTTGCGGTACGGCGCGCAATATATTTCTGGACACCTAGTGTCCAGAAATATTTTGCGGTACGGCGCGCAATAGATTTCTGGACACCTAGTGTCCAGAAATATTTTGCGGTACGGCGCGCAATATATTTTTGGACACCTTGTGTCCAGAAATATTTTGCGGTACGGCGCGCAATATGTTTTGGACACCTAGTGTCCAGAAAAACACCTAGTGTCCAGAAATATTTTGCGGTACGGCGCGCAATATATTTCTGGACACCTAGTGTCCAGAAATATTTTGCGGTACGGCGCGCAATATATTTCTGGACACCTAATGTCCAGAAATATTTTGCGGTACGGCGCGCAATGTATTTCTGGACACCTAGTGTCCAGAAATATTTTGCCGTACGGACACTAGGTGTCCAGAAATATTTTGCGGTACGGCGCGCAATATATTTCTGGACACCTAGTGTCCAGAAATATTTTGCGGTACGGCGCGCAATAGATTTCTGGACACCTAGTGTCCAGAAATATTTTGCGGTACGGCGCGCAATATATTTTTGGACACCTAGTGTCCAGAAATATTTTGCGGTACGGCGCGCAATATGTTTTGGACACCTAGTGTCCAGAAAAACACCTAGTGTCCAGAAATATTTTGCGGTACGGCGCGCAATAAATTTCTGGACACCTAGTGTCCAGAAATATTTTGCGGTACGGCGCGCAATAGATTTCTGGACACCTAGTGTTCAGAAATATTTTGCGGTACGGCGCGCAATATATTTTTGGACACCTAGTGTCCAGAAATATTTTGCGGTACGGCGCGCAATATATTTCTGGACACCTAGTGTCCAGAAATATTTTGCCGTACGGACACTAGGTGTCCAGAAATATTTTGCGGTACGGCGCGCAATATATTTCTGGACACATTGTGTCCAACAAATATTTTGCGGTATGGCACGCAATATATTTCTGGACACCTAGTGTCCAGAAATATTTTGCGGTACGGCGCGCAATAGATTTCTGGACACCTAGTGTTCAGAAATATTTTGCGGTACGGCGCGCAATATATTTTTGGACACCTAGTGTCCAGAAATATTTTGCGGTACGGCGCGCAATATATTTCTGGACACCTAGTGTCCAGAAATATTTTGCCGTACGGACACTAGGTGTCCAGAAATATTTTGCGGTACGGCGCGCAATATATTTCTGGACACATTGTGTCCAACAAATATTTTGCGGTATGGCACGCAATATATTTCTGGACACCTAGTGTCCAGAAATATTTTGCCGTACGGACACTAGGTGTCCAGAAATATTTTGCGGTACGGCGCGCAATATATTTTTGGACACCTAGTGTCCAGAAATATTTTGCGGTACGGCGCGCAATATATTTTTGGACACCTAGTGTCCAGAAATATTTTGCGGTACGGCGCGCAATATATTTCTGGACACCTAGTGTCCAGAAATATTTTGCGGTACGGCGCGCAATATACTTCTGGACACCTAGTGTCCAGAAATATTTTGCGGTACGGCGCGCAATATATTTCTGGACAACTAGTGTCCAGAAATATTTTGCGGTACGGCGCGCAATATATTTCTGGACACCTAGTGTCCAGAAATATTTTGCGGTACGGCGCGCAATATATTTTTGGACACCTAGTGTCCAGAAATATTTTGCGGTACGGCGCGCAATATATTTCTGGACACCAAGTGTCCAGAAATATTTTGCCGTACGGACACTAGGTGTCCAGAAATATTTTGCGGTACGGCGCGCAATATATTTTTGGACACCTAGTGTCCAGAAATATTTTGCGGTACGGCGCGCAATATATTTTTGGACACCTAGTGTCCAGAAATATTTTGCGGTACGGCGCGCAATATATTTTTGGACACCAAGTGTCCAGAAATATTTTGCGGTACGGCGCGCAATATATTTTTGGACACCTAGTGTCCAGAAATATTTTGCGGTACGGCGCGCAATATATTTCTGGACACCTTGTGTCCAGAAATATTTTGCCGTACGGACACTAGGTGTCCAGAAATATTTTGCGGTACGGCGCGCAATATATTTTTGGACACCTAGTGTCCAGAAATATTTTGCGGTACGGCGCGCAATATATTTTTGGACACCTAGTGTCCAGAAATATTTTGCGGTACGGCGCGCAATATATTTTTGGACACCTAGTGTCCAGAAATATTTTGCGGTACGGCGCGCAATATATTTCTGGACACCTAGTGTCCAGAAATATTTTGCGGTACGGCGCGCAATATATTTCTGGACACCTAGTGTCCAGAAATATTTTGCGGTACGGCGCGCAATATATTTTTGGACACCTAGTGTCCAGAAATATTTTGCGGTACGGCGCGCAATATATTTCTGGACACCAAGTGTCCAGAAATATTTTGCCGTACGGACACTAGGTGTCCAGAAATATTTTGCGGTACGGCGCGCAATATATTTTTGGACACCTAGTGTCCAGAAATATTTTGCGGTACGGCGCGCAATATATTTTTGGACACCTAGTGTCCAGAAATATTTTGCGGTACGGCGCGCAATATATTTTTGGACACCTAGTGTCCAGAAATATTTTGCGGTACGGCGCGCAATATATTTCTGTTCCGTACCGCAAAATATTTCTGGACACTAGGTGTCCAGAAATATATTGCGCGCCGTACCGCAAAATATTTCTGGACACTAGGTGTCCAAAAATATATTGCGCGCCGTACCGCAAAATATTTCTGGACACTAGGTGTCCAAAAATATATTGCGCGCCGTACCGCAAAATATTTCTGGACACTAGGTGTCCAAAAATATATTGCGCGCCGTACCGCAAAATATTTCTGGTACGGACACTAGGTGTCCAGAAATATTTTGCGGTACGGCGCGCAATATATTTTTGGACACCTAGTGTCCAGAAATATTTTGCGGTACGGCGCGCAATATATTTTTGGACACCTAGTGTCCAGAAATATTTTGCGGTACGGCGCGCAATATATTTTTGGACACCTAGTGTCCAGAAATATTTTGCGGTACGGCGCGCAATATATTTTTGGACACCTAGTGTCCAGAAATATTTTGCGGTACGGCGCGCAATATATTTCTGTTCCGTACCGCAAAATATTTCTGGACACTAGGTGTCCAGAAATATATTGCGCGCCGTACCGCAAAATAGAAATATTATAGTGTCCAGAAATATTTTGCGGTACGGCGCGCAATATATTTCTGGACACCTAGTGTCCAGAAATATTTTGCGGTACGCCGCGCAATATAATTCTGGACACCTAGTGTCCAGAAATATTTTGCGGTACGGCGCGCAATATATTTCTGGACACCAAGTGTCCAGAAATATTTTGCGGTACGGCGCGCAATATATTTCTGGACACCTAGTGTCCAGAAATATTTTGCGGTACGGCGCGCAATATATTTCTGTTCCGTACCGCAAAATATTTCTGGACACTAGGTGTCCAGAAATATATTGCGCGCCGTACCGCAAAATATTTCTGGACACTAGGTGTCCAGAAATATATTGCGCGCCGTACCGCAAAATATTTCTGAACACTAGGTGTCCAGAAATATATTGCGCGCCGTACCGCAAAATATTTCTGGACACTAGGTGTCCAGAAACATATTGCGCGCCATACCGCAAAATATTTCTGGACACTAGGTGTCCAGAAATATATTGCGCGCCGTACCGCGAAATATTTCTGGACACTAGGTGTCCAGAAATATATTGCGCGCCATACCGCAAAATATTTCTGGACACTAGGTATATAATATTGCGCGCCGTACCGCAAAATATTTCTGGACACTAGGTGTCCGGCGCGCAATATATTTCTGGACACCTAGTGTCCAGAAATATTTTGCGGTACGGCGCGCAATATATTTTTGGACACCTTGTGTCCAGAAATATTTTGCGGTATGGCGCGCAATATATTTCTGGACACCTTGTGTCCAGAAATATTTTGCAGTATGGCGCGCAATATATTTCTGGACACCTAGTGTCCAGAAATATTTTGCGGTACGGCGCGCAATATATTTCTGGACACCTAGTGTCCAGAAATATTTTGCGGTACGGCGCGCAATATATTTTTATTTTGGACACCTAGTGTCCAGAAATATTTTGCGGTACGGCGCGCAATATTATATACCTAGTGTCCAGAAATATTTTGCGGTATGGCGCGCAATATATTTCTGGACACCTAGTGTCCAGAAATATTTCGCGGTACGGCGCGCAATATATTTCTGGACACCTAGTGTCCAGAAATATTTTGCCGTACGGACACTAGGTGTCCAAAAATATATTGCGCGCCGTACCGCAAAATATTTCTGGACACTAGGTGTCCAGAAATTTATTGCGCGCCGTACCGCAAAATATTTCTGGACACTAGGTGTCCAGAAATATATTGCGCGCCGTACCGCGAAATATTTCTGGACACATTGTGTCCAACAAACCTAGTGTCCAGAAATATTTCGCGGTACGGCGCGCAATATATTTCTGGACACCTAGTGTCCAGAAATATTTTGCGGTACGGCGCGCAATAGATTTCTGGACACCTAGTGTTCAGAAATATTTTGCGGTACGGCGCGCAATATATTTTTGGACACCTAGTGTCCAGAAATATTTTGCGGTACGGCGCGCAATATATTTCTGGACACCTAGTGTCCAGAAATATTTTGCCGTACGGACACTAGGTGTCCAGAAATATTTTGCGGTACGGCGCGCAATATATTTCTGGACACATTGTGTCCAACAAATATTTTGCGGTATGGCACGCAATATATTTCTGGACACCTAGTGTCCAGAAATATTTTGCGGTACGGCGCGCAATAGATTTCTGGACACCTAGTGTTCAGAAATATTTTGCTGTACGGCGCGCAATATATTTCTGGACACCTAGTGTCCAGAAATATTTTGCCGTACGGCGCGCAATATATTTTTGGACACCTAGTGTCCACAAATATTTTGCGGTACGGCGCGCAATATATTTTTGGACACCTAGTGTCCAGAAATATTTTGCGGTATGGCGCGCAATAGATTTCTGGACACCTAGTGTTCAGAAATATTTTGCGGTACGGCGCGCAATATATTTCTGGACACCTAGTGTCCAGAAATATTTTGCGGTACGGCGCGCAATATATTTTTGGACACCTAGTGTCCAGAAATATTTTACGGTACGGCGCGCAATATATTTTTGGACACCTTGTGTCCAGAAATATTTTGCGGTATGGCGCGCAATATATTTCTGGACACCTAGTGTCCAGAAATATTTTGCCGTACGGCGCGCAATATATTTCTGGACACCTAGTGTCTAGAAATATTTTGCGGTACGGCGCGCAATATATTTTTGGACACCTAGTGTCCAGAAATATTTTGCGGTACGGCGCGCAATATATTTTTGGACACCTAGTGTCCAGAAATATTTTGCGGTATGGCGCGCAATATATTTCTGGACACCTAGTGTCCAGAAATATTTTGCGGTACGGCGCGCCATATATTTCTGGACACCTATTTTGCGGTACGGCGCGCAATATGTTTCTGGACACCTAGTGTCCAGAAATATTTCGCGGTACGGCACACGTAGTGTCCAGAAATATTTTGCGGTACGGCGCGCAATATATTTCTGGACACCTAGTGTCCAGAAATATTTTGCGGTACGGCGCGCAATATATTTCTGGACACCTAGTGTCCAGAAATATTTTGCGGTACGGCGCGCAATAGATTTCTGGACACCTAGTGTCCAGAAATATTTCGCGGTACGGCGCGCAATAGATTTCTGGACACCTAGTGTTCAGAAATATTTTGCGGTACGGCGCGCAATATATTTCTGGACACCTAGTGTCCAGAAATATTTTGCGGTACGGCGCGCAATAGATTTCTGGACACCTAGTGTCCAGAAATATTTTGCGGTACGGCGCGCAATATATTTTTGGACACCTAGTGTCCAGAAATATTTTGCGGTACGGCGCGCAATATGTTTTGGACACCTAGTGTCCAGAAAAACACCTAGTGTCCAGAAATATTTTGCGGTACGGCGCGCAATATATTTCTGGACACCTAGTGTCCACCTAGTGTCCAGAAATATTTTGCGGTATGGCGCGCAATATATTTCTGGACACCTAGTGTCCAGAAATATTTTGCGGTACGGCGCGCAATATATTTCTGGACACCTAGTGTCCAGAAATATTTCGCGGTACGGCGCGCAATATATTTCTGGACACATTGTGTCCAACAAATATTTTGCGGTATGGCACGCAATATATTTCTGGACACCTAGTGTCCAGAAATATTTTGCGGTACGGCGCGCAATAGATTTCTGGACACCTAGTGTTCAGAAATATTTTGCGGTACGGCGCGCAATATATTTCTGGACACCTAGTGTCCAGAAATATTTTGCCGTACGGACACTAGGTGTCCAGAAATATTTTGCGGTACGGCGCGCAATATATTTCTGGACACATTGTGTCCAACAAATATTTTGCGGTATGGCACGCAATATATTTCTGGACACCTAGTGTCCAGAAATATTTTGCCGTACGGACACTAGGTGTCCAGAAATATTTTGCGGTACGGCGCGCAATATATTTCTGGACACCTAGTGTCCAGAAATATTTTGCGGTACGGCGCGCAATAGATTTCTGGACACCTAGTGTCCAGAAATATTTTGCGGTACGGCGCGCAATATATTTTTGGACACCTAGTGTCCAGAAATATTTTGCGGTACGGCGCGCAATATGTTTTGGACACCTAGTGTCCAGAAAAACACCTAGTGTCCAGAAATATTTTGCGGTACGGCGCGCAATATATTTCTGGACACCTAGTGTCCACCTAGTGTCCAGAAATATTTTGCGGTATGGCGCGCAATATATTTCTGGACACCTAGTGTCCAGAAATATTTTGCGGTACGGCGCGCAATAAATTTCTGGACACCTAGTGTCCAGAAATATTTTGCGGTACGGCGCGCAATATATTTTTGGACACCTAGTGTCCAGAAATATTTTGCGGTACGGCGCGCAATATATTTCTGGACACCTAGTGTCCAGAAATATTTTGCCGTACGGACACTAGGTGTCCAGAAATATTTTGCGGTACGGCGCGCAATATATTTCTGGACACATTGTGTCCAACAAATATTTTGCGGTATGGCACGCAATATATTTCTGGACACCTAGTGTCCAGAAATATTTTGCGGTACGGCGCGCAATAGATTTCTGGACACCTAGTGTTCAGAAATATTTTGCGGTACGGCGCGCAATATATTTCTGGACACCTAGTGTCCAGAAATATTTTGCCGTACGGCGCGCAATATATTTCTGGACACCTAGTGTCCAGAAATATTTTGCGGTACGGCGCGCAATATATTTTTGGACACCTAGTGTCCACAAATATTTTGCGGTACGGCGCGCAATATATTTTTGGATTTATTGCGCGCCATACCGCAAAATATTTCTGGACACTAGGTGTCCAGAAATATTTTGCGGTACGGCGCGCAATATATTTTTGGACACCTAGTGTCCACAAATATTTTGCGGTACGGCGCGCAATATATTTTTGGACACCTAGTGTCCAGAAATATTTTGCGGTATGGCGCGCAATAGATTTCTGGACACCTAGTGTTCAGAAATATTTTGCGGTACGGCGCGCAATATATTTCTGGACACCTAGTGTCCAGAAATATTTTGCGGTATGGCGCGCAATATATTTTTGGACACCTAGTGTCCAGAAATATTTTACGGTACGGCGCGCAATATATTTTTGGACACCTTGTGTCCAGAAATATTTTGCGGTATGGCGCGCAATATATTTCTGGACACCTAGTGTCCAGAAATATTCTGCCGTACGGCGCGCAATATATTTCTGGACACCTAGCGTCTAGAAATATTTTGCGGTACGGCGCGCAATATATTTTTTGACACCTAGTGTCCAGAAATATTTTGCGGTATGGCGCGCAATATATTTCTGGACACCTTGTGTCCAGAAATAATTTGCGGTACGGCGCGCAATATATTTCTGGACAGCTATTTTGCGGTACGGCGCGCAATATGTTTCTGGACACCTAGTGTCCAGAAATATTTCGCGGTACGGCACACGTAGTGTCCAGAAATATTTTGCGGTACCGCCGTACGGCGCGCAATATATTTCTGGACACCTAGTGTCCAGAAATATTTTGCGGTACGGCGCGCAATATATTTCTGGACACCTAGTGTCCAGAAATATTTTGCGGTACGGCGCGCAATAGATTTCTGGACACCTAGTGTCCAGAAATATTTTGCGGTACGGCGCGCAATATATTTTTGGACACCTAGTGTCCAGAAATATTTTGCGGTACGGCGCGCAATATGTTTTGGACACATTGTGTCCAACAAATATTTTGCGGTATGGCACGCAATAGATTTCTGGACACTTAGTGTTCAGAAATACTTTGCGGTACGGCGCGCAATATATTTTTGGACACCTAGTATCCAGAAATATTTTGCGGTACGGCGCGCAATATGTTTCTGGACACCTAGTGTCCAGAAATATTTCGCGGTACGGCGCGCAATATATTTCTGGACACCTAGTGTCCAGGAATATTTTGCGGTACGGCGCGCAATATATTTCTGGACACCTAGTGTCCAGAAATATTTTGCGGTATGGCGCGCAATATATTTCTGGACACCTAGTGTCCAGAAATATTTTGCGGTACGGCGCGCAATAGATTTCTGGACACCTAGTGTTCAGAAATATTTTGCGGTACGGCGCGCAATATATTTCTGGACACCTAGTGTCCAGAAATATTTTGCGGTATGGCGCGCAATATATTTCTGGACACCTAGTGTCCAGAAATATTTTGCCGTACGGACACTAGGTGTCCAGAAATATTTTGCGGTACGGCGCGCAATATATTTCTGGACACATTGTGTCCAACAAATATTTTGCGGTATGGCACGCAATATATTTCTGGACACCTAGTGTCCAGAAATATTTTGCGGTACGGCGCGCAATAGATTTCTGGACACCTAGTGTTCAGAAATATTTTGCGGTACGGCGCGCAATATATTTCTGGACACCTAGTGTCCAGAAATATTTTGCCGTACGGCGCGCAATATATTTCTGGACACCTAGTGTCCAGAAATATTTTGCGTTACGGCGCGCAATATATTTTTGGACACCTAGTGTCCACAAATATTTTGCGGTACGGCGCGCAATATATTTTTGGACACCTAGTGTCCAGAAATATTTTGCGGTATGGCGCGCAATATATTTCTGGACACCTAGTGTCCAGAAATATTTTGCGGTACGGCGCGCAATATATTTTTGGACACCTAGTGTCCAGAAATATTTTACGGTACGGCGCGCAATATATTTTTGGACACCTTGTGTCCAGAAATATTTTGCGGTATGGCGCGCAATATATTTCTGGACACCTAGTGTCCAGAAATATTTTGCCGTACGGCACGCAATATATTTCTGGACACCTAGTGTCTAGAAATATTTTGCGGTACGGCGCGCAATATATTTTTGGACACCTAGTGTCCAGAAATATTTTGCGGTACGGCGCGCAATATATTTTTGGACACCTAGTGTCCAGAAATATTTTGCGGTATGGCGCGCAATATATTTCTGGACACCTTGTGTCCAGAAATAATTTGCGGTACGGCGCGCAATATATTTCTGGACAGCTATTTTGCGGTACGGCGCGCAATATGTTTCTGGACACCTAGTGTCCAGAAATATTTCGCGGTACGGCACACGTAGTGTCCAGAAATATTTTGCGGTACCGCCGTACGGCGCGCAATATATTTCTGGACACCTAGTGTCCAGAAATATTTTGCGGTACGGCGCGCAATATATTTCTGGACACCTAGTGTCCAGAAATATTTTGCGGTACGGCGCGCAATATATTTCTGGACACCTAGTGTCCAGAAATATTTTGCGGTACGGCGCGCAATATATTTCTGGACACCTAGTGTCCAGAAATATTTTGCGGTACGGCGCGCAATAGATTTCTGGACACCTAGTGTCCAGAAATATTTTGCGGTACGGCGCGCAATATATTTTTGGACACCTAGTGTCCAGAAATATTTTGCGGTACGGCGCGCAATATGTTTTGGACACATTGTGTCCAACAAATATTTTGCGGTATGGCACGCAATAGATTTCTGGACACTTAGTGTTCAGAAATACTTTGCGGTACGGCGCGCAATATATTTTTGGACACCTAGTATCCAGAAATATTTTGCGGTACGGCGCGCAATATGTTTCTGGACACCTAGTGTCCAGAAATATTTCGCGGTACGGCGCGCAATATATTTCTGGACACCTAGTGTCCAGAAATATTTTGCGGTACGGCGCGCAATATATTTCTGGACACCTAGTGTCCAGAAATATTTTGCGGTATGGCGCGCAATATATTTCTGGACACCTAGTGTCCAGAAATATTTTGCGGTACGGCGCGCAATATATTTCTGGACACCTAATGTCCAGAAATATTTTGCGGTACGGCGCGCAATGTATTTTTGGACACCTAGTGTCCAGAAATATTTTGCGGTATGGCGCGCAATATATTTCTGGACACCTAGTGTCCAGAAATATTTTGCGGTACGGCGCGCAATATATTTCTGGATACCTAGTGTCCAGAAATATTTTGCGGTACGGCGCGCAATATATTTCTGGACACCTAGTATCCAGAAATATTTTGCGGTACGGCGCGCAATATATTTTTGGACACCTAGTGTCCAGAAATATTTTGCGGTATGGAGCGCAATATATTTCTGGACACCTAGTGTCCAGAAATAGTTTGCGGTACGGCGCGCAATATATTTCTGGACACCTAGTGTCCACAAATATTTTGCTGTACGGCGCGCAATATATTTTTGGACACCTTGTGTCCAGAAATATTTTGCGGTATGGCGCGCAATATATTTCTGGACACCTAGTGTCCAGAAATATTTTGCGGTACGGCACGCAATATATTTCTGGATACCTAGTGTCCAGGACACCTAGTGTCCAGAAATATTTTGCGGTACGGCGCGCAATATATTTTTGGACACCTAGTGTCCAGAAATATTTTGCAGTACGGCGCGCAATATATTTCTGGACACTTAGTGTCCAGAAATATTTTGCGGTACGGCGCGCAATATATTTCTGGATACCTAGTGTCCAGGACACCTAGTGTCCAGAAATATTTTGCGGTACGGCGCGCAATATATTTTTGGACACATTGTGTCCAGAAATATTTTGCGGTACGGCGCGCAATATATTTTTGGACACATTGTGTCCAGAAATATTTTGCGGTACGGCGCGCAATATATTTTTGGACACATTGTGTCCAGAAATATTTTGCGGTACGGCGCGCAATATATTTTTGGACACATTGTGTCCAGAAATATTTTGCGGTACGGCGCACACCTTGTGTCCAGAAATATTTTGCGGTACGGCGCGCAATATATTTTTGGACACATTGTGTCCAGAAATATTTTGCGGTACGGCGCACACCTAGTGTCCAGAAATATTTTGCGGTACGGCGCACACCTTGTGTCCAGAAATATTTTGCGGTACGGCGCGCAATATATTTTTGGACACATTGTGTCCAGAAATATTTTGCGGTACGGCGCGCAATATATTTTTGGACACATTGTGTCCAGAAATATTTTGCGGTACGGCGCGCAATATATTTTTGGACACATTGTGTCCAGAAATATTTTGCGGTACGGCGCGCAATATATTTTTGGACACATTGTGTCCAGAAATATTTTGCGGTACGGCGCACACCTTGTGTCCAGAAATATTTTGCGGTACGGCGCGCAATATATTTTTGGACACATTGTGTCCAGAAATATTTTGCGGTACGGCGCACACCTAGTGTCCAGAAATATTTTGCGGTACGGCGCACACCTTGTGTCCAGAAATATTTTGCGGTACGGCGCGCAATATATTTTTGGACACATTGTGTCCAGAAATATTTTGCGGTACGGCGCGCAATATATTTTTGGACACATTGTGTCCAGAAATATTTTGCGGTACGGCGCGCAATATATTTTTGGACACATTGTGTCCAGAAATATTTTGCGGTACGGCGCGCGTCCAGAAATATTTTGCGGTACGGCGCGCAATATATTTTTGGACACATTGTGTCCAGAAATATTTTGCGGTACGGCGCGCAATATATTTTTGGACACATTGTGTCCAGAAATATTTTGCGGTGCGGCGCAATATATTTCTAGACACCTAGTGTCTAGAAATATTTTGCGGTACGGCGCGCAATATATTTTTGGACACCTAGTGTCCAGAAATATTTTGCGGTACGGCGCGCAATATATTTTTGGACACCTAGTGTCCAGAAATATTTTGCGGTATGGCGCGCAATATATTTCTGGACACCTTGTGTCCAGAAATAATTTGCGGTACGGCGCGCAATATATTTCTGGACAGCTATTTTGCGGTACGGCGCGCAATATGTTTCTGGACACCTAGTGTCCAGAAATATTTCGCGGTACGGCACACGTAGTGTCCAGAAATATTTTGCGGTACCGCCGTACGGCGCGCAATATATTTCTGGACACCTAGTGTCCAGAAATATTTTGCGGTACGGCGCGCAATATATTTCTGGACACCTAGTGTCCAGAAATATTTTGCGGTACGGCGCGCAATATATTTCTGGACACCTAGTGTCCAGAAATATTTTGCGGTACGGCGCGCAATATATTTCTGGACACCTAGTGTCCAGAAATATTTTGCGGTACGGCGCGCAATAGATTTCTGGACACCTAGTGTCCAGAAATATTTTGCGGTACGGCGCGCAATATATTTTTGGACACCTAGTGTCCAGAAATATTTTGCGGTACGGCGCGCAATATGTTTTGGACACATTGTGTCCAACAAATATTTTGCGGTATGGCACGCAATAGATTTCTGGACACTTAGTGTTCAGAAATACTTTGCGGTACGGCGCGCAATATATTTTTGGACACCTAGTATCCAGAAATATTTTGCGGTACGGCGCGCAATATGTTTCTGGACACCTAGTGTCCAGAAATATTTCGCGGTACGGCGCGCAATATATTTCTGGACACCTAGTGTCCAGAAATATTTTGCGGTACGGCGCGCAATATATTTCTGGACACCTAATGTCCAGAAATATTTTGCGGTATGGCGCGCAATATATTTCTGGACACCTAGTGTCCAGAAATATTTTGCGGTACGGCGCGCAATATATTTCTGGACACCTAATGTCCAGAAATATTTTGCGGTACGGCGCGCAATGTATTTTTGGACACCTAGTGTCCAGAAATATTTTGCGGTATGGCGCGCAATATATTTCTGGACACCTAGTGTCCAGAAATATTTTGCGGTACGGCGCGCAATATATTTCTGGATACCTAGTGTCCAGAAATATTTTGCGGTACGGCGCGCAATATATTTCTGGACACCTAGTATCCAGAAATATTTTGCGGTACGGCGCGCAATATATTTTTGGACACCTAGTGTCCAGAAATATTTTGCGGTATGGAGCGCAATATATTTCTGGACACCTAGTGTCCAGAAATAGTTTGCGGTACGGCGCGCAATATATTTCTGGACACCTAGTGTCCACAAATATTTTGCTGTACGGCGCGCAATATATTTTTGGACACCTTGTGTCCAGAAATATTTTGCGGTATGGCGCGCAATATATTTCTGGACACCTAGTGTCCAGAAATATTTTGCGGTACGGCACGCAATATATTTCTGGATACCTAGTGTCCAGGACACCTAGTGTCCAGAAATATTTTGCGGTACGGCGCGCAATATATTTTTGGACACCTAGTGTCCAGAAATATTTTGCAGTACGGCGCGCAATATATTTCTGGACACTTAGTGTCCAGAAATATTTTGCGGTACGGCGCGCAATATATTTCTGGATACCTAGTGTCCAGGACACCTAGTGTCCAGAAATATTTTGCGGTACGGCGCGCAATATATTTTTGGACACATTGTGTCCAGAAATATTTTGCGGTACGGCGCGCAATATATTTTTGGACACATTGTGTCCAGAAATATTTTGCGGTACGGCGCGCAATATATTTTTGGACACATTGTGTCCAGAAATATTTTGCGGTACGGCGCGCAATATATTTTTGGACACATTGTGTCCAGAAATATTTTGCGGTACGGCGCACACCTTGTGTCCAGAAATATTTTGCGGTACGGCGCGCAATATATTTTTGGACACATTGTGTCCAGAAATATTTTGCGGTACGGCGCACACCTAGTGTCCAGAAATATTTTGCGGTACGGCGCACACCTTCTGTCCAGAAATATTTTGCGGTACGGCGCGCAATATATTTTTGGACACATTGTGTCCAGAAATATTTTGCGGTACGGCGCGCAATATATTTTTGGACACATTGTGTCCAGAAATATTTTGCGGTACGGCGCGCAATATATTTTTGGACACATTGTGTCCAGAAATATTTTGCGGTACGGCGCGCAATATATTTTTGGACACATTGTGTCCAGAAATATTTTGCGGTACGGCGCGCAATATATTTTTGGACACATTGTGTCCAGAAATATTTTGCGGTACGGCGCACACCTTGTGTCCAGAAATATTTTGCGGTACGGCGCGCAATATATTTTTGGACACATTGTGTCCAGAAATATTTTGCGGTACGGCGCACACCTAGTGTCCAGAAATATTTTGCGGTACGGCGCACACCTTGTGTCCAGAAATATTTTGCGGTACGGCGCGCAATATATTTTTGGACACATTGTGTCCAGAAATATTTTGCGGTACGGCGCGCAATATATTTTTGGACACATTGTGTCCAGAAATATTTTGCGGTACGGCGCGCAATATATTTTTGGACACATTGTGTCCAGAAATATTTTGCGGTACGGCGCGCGTCCAGAAATATTTTGCGGTACGGCGCGCAATATATTTTTGGACACATTGTGTCCAGAAATATTTTGCGGTACGGCGCGCAATATATTTTTGGACACATTGTGTCCAGAAATATTTTGCGGTGCGGCGCAATATATTTCTAGACACCTAGTGTCCAGAAATATTTTGCGGTACGGCGCGCAATTTATTTCTGGACACCTAGTGTCCAGAAATATTTTGCGGTACGGCGCGCAATATATTTTTGGACACATTGTGTCCAGAAATATTTTGCGGTACGGCGCGCAATATATTTTTGGACACATTGTGTCCAGAAATATTTTGCGGTACGGCGCGCAATATATTTTTGGACACATTGTGTCCAGAAATATTTTGCGGTATGGCGCGCAATATATTTCTGGACACCTAGTGTCCAGAAATATTTTGCGGTCCGGCGCACACCTTGTGTCCAGAAATATTTTGCGGTACGGCGCGCAATATATTTTTGGACACATTGTGTCTAGAAATATTTTGCGGTACGGCGCACACCTAGTGTCCAGAAATATTTTGCGGTACGGCGCGCAATATATTTTTGGACACAATGTGTCCAGAAATATTTTGCGGTACGGCGCGCAATATATTTTTGGACACCTTGTGTCCAGAAATATTTTGCGGTATGGCGCGCAATATATTTCTGGGCACCTAGTGTCCAGAAATATATTTCGCGGTACGGCACGCAAAATATTTTTGGACACCTAGTGTCCAGAAATATTTTGCGGTACGGCGCGCAATATATTTCTGGACACCTAGTGTCCAGAAATATTTTGCGGTACGGCGCGCAATATATTTCAGGACACCTAGTGTCCAGAAATATTTTGCGGTATGGCGCGCAATATATTTCTGGACACCTAGTGTCCAGAAATATTTTGCGGTACGGCGCGCAATATATTTTTAGACACATTGTGTCCAGAAATATTTTGCGGTACGGCGCGCAATATATTTCTGGACACCTAGTGTCCAGAAATATTTTGCGGTACGGCGCGCAATATATTTCAGGACACCTAGTGTCCAGAAATATTTTGCGGTATGGCGCGCAATATATTTCTGGACACCTAGTGTCCAGAAATATTTTGCGGTACGGCGCGCAATATATTTTTGGACACCTAGTGTCCAGAAATATTTTGCGGTACGGCGCGCAATATATTCTTGGACACATTGTGTCCAGAAATATTTTGCGGTACGGCGCGCAATATATTTCTGGACACCTAGTGTCCAGAAATATTTTGCGGTACGGCACGCAAAATATTTTTGGACACCTAGTGTCCAGAAATATTTTGCGGTAAGGCGCGCAATATATTTCTGGACACCTAGTGTCCAGAAATATTTTGCGGTACGGCGCGCAATATATTTTTGGACACCTAGTGTCCAGGACACCTAGTGTCCAGCAATATTTTGCGGTACGGCACGCAATATATTTTTGGACACCTAGTGTCCAGAAATATTTTGCGGTATGGCGCGCAATATATTTCTGGACACCTAGTGTCCACCTAGTGTCCAGAAATATTTTGCGGTATGGCGCGCAATATATTTCTGGACACCTAGTGTCCTGAAATATTTTGCGGTACGGCGCGCAATATATTTTTGGACACCTAGTGTCCAGAAATATTTTGCGGTACGGCGCGCAATATATTTTTGGACACCTAGTGTCCAGAAATATTTTGCAGTACGGCGCGCAATATATTTCTGGACACTTAGTGTCCAGAAATATTTTGCGGTACGGCGCGCAATATATTTCTGGATACCTAGTGTCCAGGACACCTAGTGTCCAGAAATATTTTGCGGTATGGTACAACTAGTGTCCAGAAATATCTTGCGGTATAGCACGCAATATATTTCTGGACACCTAGCGTCCAGAAATATTTTGCGGTATGGTACACCTAGTGTCCAGAAATATTTTGCGGTACGGCGCGCAATATATTTTTGGACACATTGTGTCCCGAAATATTTTGCGGTACGGCGCGCAATATATTTTTGGACACAATGTGTCCAGAAATATTTTGCGGTACGGCGCGCAATATATTTTTGGACACCTTGTGTCCAGAAATATTTTGCGGTATGGCGCGCAATATATTTCTGGGCACCTAGTGTCCAGAAATATATTTCGCGGTACGGCACGCAAAATATTTTTGGACACCTAGTGTCCAGAAATATTTTGCGGTACGGCGCGCAATATATTTCTGGACACCTAGTGTCCAGAAATATTTTGCGGTACGGCGCGCAATATATTTCAGGACACCTAGTGTCCAGAAATATTTTGCGGTATGGCGCGCAATATATTTCTGGACACCTAGTGTCCAGAAATATTTTGCGGTACGGCGCGCAATATATTTTTGGACACATTGTGTCCAGAAATATTTTGCGGTACGGCGCGCAATATATTTCTGGACACCTAGTGTCCAGAAATATTTTGCGGTACGGCGCGCAATATATTTCAGGACACCTAGTGTCCAGAAATATTTTGCGGTATGGCGCGCAATATATTTCTGGACACCTAGTGTCCAGAAATATTTTGCGGTACGGCGCGCAATATATTTTTGGACACCTAGTGTCCAGAAATATTTTGCGGTACGGCGCGCAATATATTCTTGGACACATTGTGTCCAGAAATATTTTGCGGTACGGCGCGCAATATATTTCTGGACACCTAGTGTCCAGAAATATTTTGCGGTACGGCACGCAAAATATTTTTGGACACCTAGTGTCCAGAAATATTTTGCGGTAAGGCGCGCAATATATTTCTGGACACCTAGTGTCCAGAAATATTTTGCGGTACGGCGCGCAATATATTTTTGGACACCTAGTGTCCAGGACACCTAGTGTCCAGCAATATTTTGCGGTACGGCACGCAATATATTTTTGGACACCTAGTGTCCAGAAATATTTTGCGGTATGGCGCGCAATATATTTCTGGACACCTAGTGTCCACCTAGTGTCCAGAAATATTTTGCGGTATGGCGCGCAATATATTTCTGGACACCTAGTGTCCTGAAATATTTTGCGGTACGGCGCGCAATATATTTTTGGACACCTAGTGTCCAGAAATATTTTGCGGTACGGCGCGCAATATATTTTTGGACACCTAGTGTCCAGAAATATTTTGCAGTACGGCGCGCAATATATTTCTGGACACTTAGTGTCCAGAAATATTTTGCGGTACGGCGCGCAATATATTTCTGGATACCTAGTGTCCAGGACACCTAGTGTCCAGAAATATTTTGCGGTATGGTACAACTAGTGTCCAGAAATATCTTGCGGTATAGCACGCAATATATTTCTGGACACCTAGCGTCCAGAAATATTTTGCGGTATGGTACACCTAGTGTCCAGAAATATTTTGCGGTACGGCGCGCAATATATTTTTGGACACATTGTGTCCCGAAATATTTTGCGGTACGGCGCGCAATATATTTTTGGACACATTGTGTCCAGAAATATTTTGCGGTACGGCGCGCAATATATTTTTGGACACATTGTGTCCAGAAATATTTTGCGGTATGGCGCGCAATATATTTCTGGACACCTAGTGTCCAGAAATATTTTGCGGTACGGCGCACACCTTGTGTCCAGAAATATTTTGCGGTACGGCGCGCAATATATTTTTGGACACATTGTGTCCAGAAATATTTTGCGGTACGGCGCGCAATATATTTTTAGACACATTGTGTCCAGAAATATTTTGCGGTACGGCGCGCAATATATTTTTGGACACATTGTGTCCAGAAATATTTTGCGGTACGGCGCACACCTTGTGTCCAGAAATATTTTGCGGTACGGCGCGCAATATATTTTTGGACACATTGTGTCCAGAAATATTTTGCGGTACGGCGCGCAATATATTTTTGGACACATTGTGTCCAGAAATATTTTGCGGTACGGCGCGCAATATATTTTTGGACACATTGTGTCCAGAAATATTTTGCGGTATGGCGCGCAATATATTTCTGGACACCTAGTGTCCAGAAATATTTTGCGGTACGGCGCACACCTTGTGTCCAGAAATATTTTGCGGTACGGCGCGCAATATATTTTTGGACACATTGTGTCCAGAAATATTTTGCGGTACGGCGCGCAATATATTTTTGGACACCTTGTGTCCAGAAATATTTTGCGGTATGGCGCGCAATATATTTCTGGACACCTAGTGTCCAGAAATATTTTGCGGTACGGCACGCAAAATATTTTTGGACACCTAGTGTCCAGAAATATTTTGCGGTATGGCGCGCAATATATTTTTGGACACCTAGTGTCCAGAAATATTTTGCGTACGGCGGACACCTAGTGTCCAAAAATATTTTGCGGTATGGCGCGCAATATATTTTTGGACACCTAGTGTCCAGAAATATTTTGCGGTATGACGCGCAATATATTTTTGGACACCTAGTGTCCAGAAATATTTTGCGGTATGGCGCGCAATATGTTTCTGGACACCTAGTGTCCAGAAATATTTCGCGGTACGGCGCCCAGTATATTTCTGGCCACCTAGTGTCCAGAAATATTTTGCGGTACGGCGCGCAATATATTTCTGGACACCTAGTGTCCAGAAATATTTTACGGTACGGCGCGCAATATATTTTTGGACACCTAGTGTCCAGAAATATTTTGCGGTATGGCGCGCAATATATTTCTGGACACCTAGTGTCGCAAAATATTTGGACACCTAGTGTCCAGAAATATTTTGCGGTATGGCGCGCAATATATTTCTGGACACCTAGTGTCGCAAAATATTTGGACACCTAGTGTCCAGAAATATTTTGCGGTATGCGCGCAATATATTTTTGGACACCTTGTGTCCAGAAATATTTTGCGGTATGGCGCGCAATATATTTCTGGACACCTAGTGTCCAGAAATATTTTGCGGTACGGGGCGCAATATATTTTTGGACACCTTGTGTCCAGAAATATTTTGCGGTATGGCGCGCAATATATTTCTGGACACCTAGTGTCCAGAAATATTTTGCGGTACGGCACGCAAAATATTTTTGGACACCTAGTGTCCAGAAATATTTTGCGGTATGGCGCGCAATATATTTCTGGACACCTAGTGTCCAGAAATATTTTGCGGTACGGCACGCAAAATATTTTTGGACACCTAGTGTCCAGAAATATTTTGCGGTATGGCGCGCAATATATTTTTGGACACATTGTGTCCAGAAATATTTTGCGGTACGGCACGCAAAATATTTTTGGACACCTAGTGTCCAGAAATATTTTGCGGTATGGCGCGCAATATATTTTTGGACACCTAGTGTCCAGAAATATTTTGCGTACGGCGGACACCTAGTGTCCAAAAATATTTTGCGGTATGGCGCGCAATATATTTTTGGACACCTAGTGTCCAGAAATATTTTGCGGTATGACGCGCAATATATTTTTGGACACCTAGTGTCCAGAAATATTTTGCGGTATGGCGCGCAATATGTTTCTGGACACCTAGTGTCCAGAAATATTTCGCGGTACGGCGCCCAGTATATTTCTGGCCACCTAGTGTCCAGAAATATTTTGCGGTACGGCGCGCAATATATTTCTGGACACCTAGTGTCCAGAAATATTTTACGGTACGGCGCGCAATATATTTTTGGACACTTAGTGTCCAGAAATATTTTGCGGTATGGCGCGCAATATATTTCTGGACACCTAGTGTCGCAAAATATTTGGACACCTAGTGTCCAGAAATATTTTGCGGTATGGCGCGCAATATATTTCTGGACACCTAGTGTCCAGAAATATTTTGCGGTACGGCACGCAAAATATTTTTGGACACCTAGTGTCCAGAAATATTTTGCGGTATGGCGCGCAATATATTTCTGGACACCTAGTGTCGCAAAATATTTGGA
Organism: Eristalis intricaria; assembly: GCA_964034865.1. Taxonomy (NCBI): domain Eukaryota; kingdom Metazoa; phylum Arthropoda; class Insecta; order Diptera; family Syrphidae; genus Eristalis; species Eristalis intricaria. The sequence goes on from OZ035875.1 coordinate 42,909,018, forward strand.
CACCTAGTGTCCAGAAATATTTTGCGGTATGCGCGCAATATATTTTTGGACACCTTGTGTCCAGAAATATTTTGCGGTATGGCGCGCAATATATTTCTGGACACCTAGTGTCCAGAAATATTTTGCGGTACGGCACGCAAAATATTTTTGGACACCTAGTGTCCAGAAATATTTTGCGGTATGGCGCGCAATATATTTCTGGACACCTAGTGTCGCAAAATATTTGGACACCTAGTGTCCAGAAATATTTTGCGGTATGCGCGCAATATATTTTTGGACACCTTGTGTCCAGAAATATTTTGCGGTATGGCGCGCAATATATTTCTGGACACCTAGTGTCCAGAAATATTTTGCGGTATGGCGCGCAATATATTTCTGGACACCTAGTGTCCAGAAATATTTTGCGGTACGGGGCGCAATATATTTTTGGACACCTTGTGTCCAGAAATAATTTACGGTATGGCGTGCAATATATTTTTGGACACCTAGTGTCCAGAAATATTTTGCGGTACGGCACGCAATATATTTCTGGACACTAGAAATATTGCGCGCCTATTTGTTGTACGGCGCGCAATATATTTTTGGACACCTAGTGTCCAGAAATATTTTGCGGTACGGCGCGCAATATATATTTGGACACCTTGTGTCCAGAAATAATTTGCGGTACGGCGCGCAGTATAGGCACGCAATATATTTCTGGACACTTATTGTCTAGAAATATTTTGCCGTACGGCGCGCGGACACCTCGTGTCGGACACCTAGTGTCCAGAAATATTTTGCGGTATAGCGCGCAATATATTTCTGGACACCTAGTGTCCAGAAATATTTTGCGGTACGGCGCGCGGACACCTCGTGTCGGACACCTAGTGTCCAGAAATATTTTGCGGTATGGCGCGCAATGAAAATATGTCCTAGTGGACACCTAGTGTCCAGAAATATTCTACGGGACGGCGCGCAATATATTTCTGGACACTTATTGTCTAGAAATATTTTGCCGTACGGCGCGCAATATATTTTTGGACACCTAGTGTCCAGAAATACTTTGCGGTATGGCGCGCAATATATTTCTGGACACCTAGTGTCCAGAAATATTCTACGGTACGGCGCGCAATATATTTCTGGACACTTATTGTCTAGAAATATTTTGCCGTACGGCGCGCAATATATTTTTGGACACCTAGTGTCCAAAAATATTCTGCGGTACGGCGCGCAATATATTTCTGGACACTAGAAATATTGCGCGCCTATTTGTTGTACGGCGCGCAATATATTTTTGGACACCTAGTGTCCAGAAATATTTTGCGGTACGGCGCGCAATATATATTTGGACACCTTGTGTCCAGAAATAATTTGCGGTACGGCGCGCAGTATAGGCACGCAATATATTTCTGGACACTTATTGTCTAGAAATATTTTGCCGTACGGCGCGCAATATATTTTTGGACACCTAGTGTCCAGAAATATTTTGCGGTACGGCGCGCAATATATTTTTGGACACCTAGTGTCCAGAAATATTTTGCGGTACGGCGCGCAATGTATTTCTGGACACCTAGTGTCCAGACACTAGACTCTGGACACCTAGTGTCCAGAAATATTTTGCGGTACGGCGCGCAATATATATCTGGACACTTATTGTCTAGAAATATTTTGTGGTACGGCGCGCAATGAATTCCTGGACACCTAGTGTCCAGAAATATTTTGCGGTATGGCGCGCAATATATTTCTGGACACCTAATGTCCAGAAATATTTTGCGGTATGGCGCGCAATATATTTTTGGACACCCAGGGTCCAGAAATATTTTGCGGTATGGCGCGCAATATATTTATGGACACCTAGTGTCCAGAAATATTTTGCGGTACGGCGCGCAATGTATTTCTGGACACCTAGTGTCCAGACACCAGACTCTGGACACATAGTATCCAGAAATATTTTGCGGTATGGCGCGCAATATATTTTTGGACACCCAGTGTCCAGAAATATTTTGCGGTACGGCGCGCAATGTATTTCTGGACACCTAGTGTCCAGACACCAGACTCTGGACACATAGTGTCCAGAAATATTTTGCTGTACGGCGCGCAATATATATCTGGACACCTAGTGTCCAGGAATATTTTGCGGTACGGCAAGCAATATATTTTTGGACACCTAGTGTCCAGAAATATTTTGCGGTATGGCGCGCAATAAATTTCTGGACACCTAGTGTCTAGAAATATTTTGCGGTACGGCGCGCAATATATATCTGGACACCCAGGGTCCAGAAATATTTTGCGGTATGGCGCGCAATATATTTTTGGACACCTAGTGTGGAACGGACGGTATCGTCGTGTTGGAGCCTTTTGTCACATCATCCTCCAACTGCATATCGGCCCTATTAGACCTATCTAGGACTTAAAAACACCTTTGGTGATGTGTTCGTGTGTGTATTAACAGAATCCGATGCGTTGGAGCGTATTTCAGGACATCTGAATTTTTGGGTACTTTTGCATAGCTGGCATCGTCGGTTTGGAGCCTTGTGTCAGATCTTCCTCCTTAAGACCAATGTACACAGGTACCTCCTCTCTCTTTCTCCCTCTATAACTTCGGACCGTGCTATGTCTTGACTCCGGACACATAAAGGTCTCTTCATCAAGAAAAGCAATCATTGTATTTATTTATTTATTTATTTGAAAGCATAATTTATAATTAAAATTACAAATTAGCTAAGTAAAGCCAGAGCGTAATAGCCTTAGGCTTTATGGTTGTACAATTGTTTGCTTATATAGTATTCAATAAATTTGAACATTTTAAGAATTCTATAATGGCTTTGATATTATCAATGGTAGGATAGAGAGGAGGTCTGTGGGATTATTTTGGGAGAAACATTTGCGTCTAGTTGGGAGGAGAGTAGGACAATCGGATAGGATATGGGGAATATTAATTTGACTATTTTTATTCAAGTAGTGTTCATGAGTAAGCCTGCAATGACCAAGTCGTAGCCTTGTTATTTTTGTGATATCACGACGAGAAATATTATAGGGATCTACTTTACTAATGTATTCATTGATCGATAATTTATTTTGGTTGGCGTTTTTGTACCAAGTGGATGTTTGTTCGAAAATAAGGTAATGTTTATCGAGAGTAAGTTTTTTTATATGGAGATTTATGTCCAGGGGATTATATTTGGGGTAGAAGAAGGATGGGGTTCTGAAAGTGTCTTTGGCAGTTTTATCAGCGAGCTCCTTTCCTATTATTTTGGTGTGACCTGGGACCCATATAATTTTAATATTCGAGGTTTGGATATGAAGGAGGTGTCGGATTTGGGAAGGGTAATAATTCTGATTGCTTAAATTGGTAATAGCTTCAATGGAAGAAAGTGAGTCGGTACAGATGGCAAATTTTGTTTTGTGTAATTTAGTATATTGAAGAGCTCTAAATATTGCAATAATTTCAGCCGAGAAAACGGAAGTGAAAGGCGGTAGAAGATATGAAAAGATTATTTTGGATTCGGAAGTAACACTAAAACTAACGTTATCTCCGATTTTAGAGCCATCAGTATAGATAAAGATGAATTCACTTAAGGAGTTTTTGAGTTCAAGGAATAACGATCGAAATGTTTCAGAAGGATTACTTTCTTTTTTATATTTTCTAAGAGATGAGATAACGGATGAAGATTGAAATAGCCATGGAGGGTGGGAAAGGGGGATGATTTCGACAGGGGTGTAGGGAATTAAAATGTTGTTACAGAGAGTCCTGGAGCGATCAATACAAGAAATATTTTTTTTATTTCGGCATAATTTTGTGTTGGAGTAAATTTTGAAAAGGGGGGGAGTCTTTGCAATTTTGGGATGATTTGAACAGTCTTAATGTAGACTGAAAGCGCATGTTTTCTATGGATAGCATTTTTGCTTCGAACATGAGGTGGTTGATGGGAGTGGTACGAAATGCGTTAAGGGATTTTCTAATAGCGGAATTGTAAACGGTTTTAATTTTGTTTATAGTGGATTTGGGGGAGTATCCATAAAGGAGAAGTCCATATTCAATTTTGCTGACTATGATGGATTAAGTTATTGCTGTTAGGGTGGACGGGTTGCAGTTAAATTTATTGTATGAAAGAGATTTTATGATGTTTAATTTTTTATCAAGGGCCGGAAGAATAAAATTTATGCGCGCATTCCATCTATAATTTTTTTGGAAGATTATGCCTAATATTTTCAATCTATCAACGTTTTCTAAACTTATGAAGGTAGATAGGATACTACAATAGCATTTGTGTTTCCGACACATATGAAGATGTTTACATTTGTCTAGGGACAATTTTGCTCCAGAATATTCACACCATGAGAGGATGTTTTGAAAAATGGGGCCAAGGTTAATGATGGCAGAGGTTCCTTTTTTATTAAGAGTTTTAACAATTGTAAAATCGTCTGCATATGCACAAAATTTGACTTCATTATGGAGGGATAGAATGTGGGATAATTTGTTGAAAGCTATGAAGAATAGGGGAACGGATAAAGGTGAACCTTGGGGAATGCCATTAAAGACGGGGACAGGAGGGGAAGATGTATTTCCAATACGTACTGCCATTTTTCTATTGCTCATGAAATTGAAGATATAGCCGATTATGTATGGTCCAACGTTCCATGACTTAAGTTGGTCAATAATTGTATGGACTCCAATTTTATCGAATGCTATAGCGAAATCAAGTGAAATGAGAGACAGATGGCTTTTTTTTGACAGTGTTTTTTATCTGATGGTCTAGATACAATAAGCATTCGTTTACAGATTTTCCTTTTCTGAATCCCATTTGGTGACTACTGAGCAGTTTGTTGCGGTGAACAAACCACCAGAGTCTATTGGCAACAATTTTATCGAGAACTTTAGCACAACAAGGATTAAGGGTTATCGGTCTGTATGATTTAGGAAGGGACTTGTCGGAATTTGGTTTAAGGATGGGGACAATAGTGCTGTTTTTATACAATTGGGGAATATTGCTATGAAAAATAACGTTGTAGTGTTTGAGGAGTCTGAATTGCATTGCGGGAGAAAGATTTTTTATCATAGGATACGATATTCTGTCGTTTGCTGGTGTTTTTCCTTTCAGCATAGATAAAGCTGAGTTTAGTTCAGAACGGGAGATGTCAGCATCAATGAGCAATCATTGTAATTCATTGTTAATAAGAGATTTTTCAATGGTGCTGACTAGTGAGTGAAGTGCAGTTTCTGTAGAGAAATCTTTACGAGACGTTTGTTGGGAAGGTGATAATTATGTGAAGTTCCTATTATTTTACAGACCACCTTATTGTCGAACTCCAGGAGGGATGTCCTGCATGTGTCCCATTCTGACCATCTGCGATTTGTATCATTTATTGCGATATCGCCATCACTCGCATCAGTCGAGTTCCCATTGAATAGAATGTGAAATAATGTACAACGTTTCGAAATTAATTTAAAATTTTATTATCATATACTTTATTTTTATTACTATCTCAATAATTATTCAGCAAAATTAAAAATAAACTTAAAAACAAAAATAAAAGATTCAAATAAAATAAAATAAAATAAAACAGATAAAACAAGAAATACTAAACACATTTATATTTTAATAACTTACGATAATAATAATAGTTTATTACTTTTTTTCTTCCGCGATTCAAATCGTTCGGTCGGGTTGACTGACGCCCTACTAAGCATCACAACGGATGCTGTACTATAGTTTCATTTTGCCTATTAATTTGTTAATAATTTACTTTCAAAACTTCTATTTCTTAAGATTTAAACTAATCATAATTGAATTGCTATATTCAAATCTGTTTTTTCGGTTTCGTTTTTTTTTTTTTGTTTTTCTCATTATTTACAGGAATAGTACACGCACACACATAAAATTGTGATGAATAAAACTTTACTTTATATTATAACATAAATGATTTTTTTTTCAAAGAGGAGTGTAATACAGCAGAAGTATTTTGTTTCTTTTTTTTCTAAAATGTATCTTAATTGTTGTTCATCTCGTAATTGTGAGTATTTTCATTATTAGTTTATTATTTATTTATTAGGATAAATACCGACAGTTTTTTTATTTTGTTTTGTTTGCTTTGTGTAAACTCGTGTTATTTATTATTATTATTCTTTTGTTGTTGTTCCTTCTTTTGTGAAAACATTTAACGTGAAAATTTGTTAGTAATACACATATTTTTCTGTATAAGTTTAAAATTTGTTTTTTTTTTCTTTTTTTTTTGTTTTCTTTTTGATTAAATTCTATATTTATGTTTATATATAATGCTAATTTTGTTTTATTTTCAAGCCGACTGTTATGTTTTATAGTTTTGGTTGAGAATGAGTATATACGAATAATTATGTGGAGTATGGAACTATGATGTAGATAGATTCATGTTCTCTTCCCGCTCGGTGAACGGGAAAGATGTGTGATGTAAGGCTTTTGTATTAAGGAATATATGTGTGTATTGTTCATTTGGCTGGATGAGGATGATTATCGTATCCACAGTTTTTTTTAATGTTTAGGTATCTTCAATGTTAGTGGTAGAGAGAGATGTTACAACTCTTCAGCTTGGTGAATGGAAGCAGTGAGTTGACTGGTTACACGCTGTGCGCGTGCATGAAGAATCTTTGACAATGCACCAACGTGACAGAGGTTGTCCGTGTCTAATGGAAAGAAGCATTCAAGTAAAGAAGGATCTCAACCAATTTGTCGTTCGAAATTGTAGTCAGATAGCCTAGCGCTAGTTGGTTGAGGCCTAGGTTCACCACGGACTGTAGCGCCACTTGAAGAAGATTTGCGACGAAGAGTGTGCATTCTGGTTTAGGACGCGTTCCATCTGTGTTCATTGAATATTCTACACACTGACCGTTCGAAAATCTACCTGATTCGTTGAACGAAAAATAATAATTCACTTGGACAAGGAAGCCTTTGACTCCGAACCACGAAACCGATGGCGCACACAAGTGGAGAATAACTTCACCCAAGTTGGCGTGTGGAATTGGAGGCAGCTGGCAAAAGATCGTGCCAGGTGAAGAGGTTTGTTGGCTGAGGCTCAGGTCCACCCCGGACTGGAGCGTTACTAGAAAGAGAAGAAGAGTCTGCATTCCTGTTGAAGAAGCGTGAAAAAGCTTTCCGCACTGGCCGTTCGCAAATCTACGTGGCTCGTTGAACAAAAAGAATTCTTCACTTGAACAACCAAGCTTTCGAGTCCGATCCTGTGGGGCCACGTAATAGAGGAAGCCCACGAAAACAATAGCGCACACAAGTGGAGAAGGACTTTAACCAACTTGGCGTGTGAAATTGGATGTAGCTGGTTTATTATTGTGCAACGTGAAGAGTCTTGTTGGCTGAGGCTCACCCCGGACCACTGGAAGAAAAGGAAGAGTGTGTATTCCTGTTGAAGAAGCGTAGAACTTTCCACACTGAGCGCTCGTAAATCTGTTGCTCGTTGAACGAAAATAATTCTTCACTTGAACAAGCCACTCTTCTGACTTCGACAACGCATCAGAGGATGGTCGCGTCTAAGATGGCGCACCTAAGTGGAGAAGGATCTCAATCAACCTGGCGTTCGAACCAAGAGGCAGATAGCGTCTTTACGGCAAGCTTTAAAAGAGCCGTGAAAACGCATAACCGTCTGTGTACTTTGAATATTTTCCACACTGAACGTGGATTGTTGAACGAAAACAATTCTTCACTTGAACAAGCAAGCCTTCGATTCTAATCCTGTGGGACAACGTATCAGAGGATGCCACGTCTAAGACAGCGCACCTAAGTGGAGATGGATCACAATCAACTTGGCGTTCGAAGCTGGAGGAAGATGGCCTTAGATCATGCCATCTGGAGAGGCTTGTTGATAGAGTTCTGTTCATGCCCCTTAATCTTGCTGAATGGAAACAGTGAGATGGCTGATTCGGGTATGTGAAGAATGCACATTAATTCTGATCGAAGAAGCTTTAAAAAGGCCATAAAAACGCATGAACATCTTGAAGTTTTTCCACACTGAACGTGGTTCGTTGAACGAAAACAATTATCCACTTGAACAAGCCTTGGATTCCAATCCTGTGGGACAACGTAACAGAGGATGTCCGCGTCTAATACGGCGCAAGTGAAGAAGGATCGCAACCAACTCCAAACTGTGGAACAACGTAACAGAGTTTGAGACAGAGCATTCAGGTGGAGAAACTGAAGTCAGACAGCCTCAGATCGCACTAGCTGGGAACACTTATTGCTTGAACCTCCATCCCTACTGTTGCGCCGCACAAAGAAGAACATACTGGACTGCAGGTGCTCACTCAAAGTAAATGAACTCCGCGTCACAAGTCCTTACAGAAGTCCACTTCTTACAGAATGGATAAGTCGAAGAGCTAAAAGCATACGAAGAATTCGATCACACCAACTCACCAGTTTCCTTTCAACTCAAAAAGCAACATACCACATCTACCATTAAGCTTGCAAGATACCATAATTAAAACGATAAGTAATAAAGTTTTTCATAAAAAAATTAACCGAAATCAATTGCCTACCTTTTTGCTTCAATTTCGTTCGACGTTTTAACATCGAAGCTACCGCTGCCTTTGTGGTTGTTCCCATTGTTTTTTGGGACATTTCTGTTTGTGTTTCAGTATGCATTGCAGAGAGTTTATATTCGTGCACTTGTGTGGCCACACTTACCGTGCTGCTTTCTCCACAACATCTGGCAAATAACTCATCAAATCACATATTTTCATCGAACTTTGCAAAATTACTCTCCCACTGAAAGCTGCTCGAGTCTTTGCCTGCACTTCCGCCACTGCCACCGCCGTTGCTACTGCTGCCGCCGTTCATGTTCGTTGTCTTCGCCTGTCCACCGCCATTGCCACCAGGTGGAGGGGACTTAAAGAACTCGTCATCTTCGAAGGGATCTTCATTCTTTTTGGCGAATATATTGATCGACTCGGACTTTTTGATCAGTTCCTGTCGCTGTTGCAGTTTGCTATTCATCCTTAGATTGTTCTTCTTTGGTGGATCCGGATTCCATTGGTCTTCTTTTTCAAAATCAAATTCGGCCTTGGAGAAATCGTCCTCGAACGCATCAACACAGCAGCCAGCTGCAGCACTGCCGATACTCGGCTGATCGTTGTCAAACTTTGAAACCGTAACGCGATCGTCAAATCGTAGCTTCTGAATTGTTGGGGTGGCGGTGTTGCAGTTAGAATTACTTCCTATCGGCGGTGCGGGCGAGAACTCACTGTCAAACGTGGTAACCGAGTGCAGACTTCCTGCCAAGTGTTTCTCCTTTTCAGAGAAGTCATTGGAGAACCTAAACGATGACTTCGTAGCGGGTGTGGTCGTTGAAGCCGAATTGCAACTAGCGGGTGGTGGCGAATTGAAATCACTTTCAAAGCCATGCTCTTCGAAATTGAATTTACTGCTTGTGTTGGAGCGTGGGGTGTCCTCGTAATCGTCGAAATCAAAATCTGCACCGCGGGGCTGTTTAATGGACTTTGGAACAGGTGGTTCGTCGAAAACTTCGTGTTTATGCTGCGATGGTATTCCCACCTTGTCGGTGTAAAATCCTGCTTCCTTTTTAGCCAAATATCGGGGGGTTTCGTCGTCATCGTCGTAATTATACTTCTCGCTGGTAGGCGCCTTCTGGCGCCGTTCGCTCTCCATCATTCGTTGGTGCATCTCGTGGCGACGCCGATTCAGCCGTTCGAACTTGTCCTCATCTGTTGGTTGTTCGTACTCGTCGTAATTGATGTAGTCATAGTTGTCACGGTGTGATCCATAGCGCTGCGTCTGTCGGGTTTCTGACGGCGGTATTTCCTTGCCGCTGCGTGACCGTGGCTTCTTTCTGAAACTGCTGACAATTTGATATCAGAATGGTTCCCTCAGTCTCCATCGTGCAGATGCATTACTTACCGCCTATCTTTTTCACCATCCGATCCCGAGGGAGTGTTCCCAATGGCACGCCGACTTTCGGCAAGTCTTCTCTCAGACTCTGACGCACTGGATGGTCGCTTCCACCCCTTCTGCCCATGACCAGGTGGTGGGGGTTCTAAAATAAAGTCACAAGGTGAATAAAAAGCGAGGGTCCACATTAATACATACCTTCTCCATCCCAAGGACTTGAGCCGCTACTCTTCCGCATCCTTTGCGGTCCTTGACTTGACCTCTGCAAGCTTCTTGTGTCCAATGGACCCACCCTTCTTGATTGAACTTCAGTTTCAGAATCCTGATCGTAGTCGTCGACACCGATTCCACTTCCTCCTCCACCAGCGGGCAGACGCATCTTCATGCCCTTTCGCAGGGATCTTGTTTTCTCTGGTCCACCCATGTAGCGCTCGCGGAACTCTTCTCGACTCTCTAAGCTGCCGTACACGTCGCCACTGCCAAAGCTCTTCCTCCTCCGGCCATTGCTCTCATAGGATTCGACACTGTCTCGGTCGAAGCTTTTGCGATCACGCTCGTAGATGTAGTCGCGTGATTTGTACGACCTTGGACCACTTCCTCCGCCGAAGTTCTCTTCGTAAATGTTCTCGTAGTCCCTGCGACCCGGCTTCATTTTCTCGAACGTCCCGTCGTAATACTGCGAGATCTTGCGCTCCTTCGCGTCTGGAGACTCTCCGTACCCCTCGAAATCATAAGCCGGGCGCATGTAGTCTCGATAGTATTTGCGTTTGTCGTATCCCTTGTAGTCCCGTCGATCATAAGTGACGTGCGAGGAGGGGATTTTGTGTTCACGCTTATCGTACACCGGCGGTCCATAAGTCGTGCGTTCGTATGCACCACGGTCGAAGGATCGGGCTCGGCCCTCTTCGTCTTGTGGCGACCATGTGTGGTGTGGACCTGTGTGATACCATTGAGGTGAGTCTGAAGTAAGTCACATTCATGAATAACAAACAAGGCTATGATCAGCGATGGAAACATACCAAATTCAAAGTTTTCTCGGCTCCTGGATATCCCGGTCTTTATTTTGCGCTCGCGCCGTTTGTTCATCTCCTCCTCGTACCTGAAACAACAAACATGTAAGACACTACGTCTGGAAAAGATGTTCTAATACTCACTCATAGTCCTCATCACAGGAGTTCATTCGGCGGGCGTGCCTCATGTAGTAGCCATGTCTGTCAGCTCCACCGACAATCGCTGGTGGGATTCGTTTCTTGTAGTCAGATGCCTCGTCGTCCCACGGGCTCAGGTCCCGCGATGATGAAGACGTTTGCCCCTTAGCCCATCTCTTGCTGTACTCCTCGCCGCCAGTGCGGTTCCAATCCTCCTTGCCATCCGATGAACACGGTGACTCACCCTGATCTTTGGTAGTTGGCGCCCCTTTGGGCGACTTCAAGCGATGTTTACTCACATCCATGCCCACACCTTTCTCAAATGTAGCCCACGATTCCTTTGGCGATTTCGGCGACTTTCCACCAGTAATCGGTTTCGTGGCTGCCACATCTGACAGGCCAGTATCCGCGTCCGGAGACGATCCGCATACGACGTCGCTGAGTGAGCCAGAGTTCAGACGTTTGCTGGCATCGATGAGGTTTGACACGGCCACCAATTGTGGAGGAATCGGAGACTTCGTGACTGGTGATTTGGAGAGGGGGGACTTTTGAAGTGGAGCGGGGGATTTCTGAAGGGGGATAGGCGAAGTTGACATGTCATTAAATTGGGACTTGCTTGCACTGCCTGTCGGGGTTATCATTGCAGCCATCGGCGATCTGCGCACCGTATGTGGGGAGCTGCCGTTGTTGTCCAAAGCAGCTGGAGACTTGGTCGTCGCATTGTTTGGCGACAGGTGTTCCCTCGAGTCTAGTGAGAGGTTAGATATTGCACGATTCATCAATTCGTCAATTTCCAGATCATCCTTAGTCGTCGAAGACACAGTCAGTGTGTGGAGGAACTTATTAGATCCCTTCTTGCTACTGGCCTGATCGTCTTCCTCCTCATTTTGATTGCTTTCCGGGCTGCTCTCGATGGGGGACTTCTGATCGTCCTCTGCAGCAAGATCCTCCGTGTTGCTGTTGAATTCGTCACTGAATTCGGGGAAGTCCTGCATAAGGTCTTCGCTTTGCGGTGGCGGCGGTTTTTCGAATAAGTCCTCGACTAGGATAATGTCTCGCAAGGCTGCATAGCGATCCTTTGCGTGCGATATTGCTTCGGTTATTTTCGTGTCGATTTTCGGCACAGGCACTGATGTGGGGGATTTCTCTTCATCACTGAACTGCGCCAGAGTATTTGTCTCTGGGATGGCTCTACTTGGACTCTCCGCTTCATCATCTGCCTCGGGGGAGCTCTTCTGATCAATGCTATCCTGTTGAAGTTCCTGGTCAATTATCTCTCTGAAGACTGCGTATCTATCGGCTGGAGGTACGGCTGCTGCTTTGAGTGTCTCATCGGCGCTGGCCGATGTGGCGCTTTCAAATTGCGAAAAGTTTGCCACAAATGGGACCGGGTCGTCCTCACCGAAGTTGTCATCGAATTTGGCAACAAAAGTTGCATCCGGCATTTGGTCAAAGTTCACCTTGAATATGGGAGGACTGTCTTCCAGAGGTGGAGCCACAGATGTTATCGTCTTTGGCTTCGGTTTCTTAGACTTCTCAATGAATTCTGACAGATACGAGGTTAGTTCTACTAGAGTCATTGTGCTTAGTTTCGATGTGGGCACACTGAGCTTTGCCGCGAGCTCATCGATGCCCAGGGTCAGCAGTTGGCTGAGGGTAATATCTGGCAAGATTGAGGCTTCTTCTAGTTCTTCGTCTTCTGGTTTCGCTGCCGCTGACAATGGCGCATGGTCGCCAATAGCCTCAGTCTTGTTTTCATAAATCTCCTGCCGTCGTAGTCGGCCACGCGTTTGCGGAGGTGGCAACAGCGGTGGCACATTGCCCGATATCGGCTGCAGGTAGTCATCCTCGTCGTTGCCGGGCTTTCGCGGCCGACCTGGTCCAGGATGTGTGCCCTCTGATCGGACGATGCGCCTTGAGGGCAGTGGAATCGGAGGAACAGCTGCGTCTTGCGATAAGTTTCTAGCCTTGTTTGCCGGCACGCTCTCGTAACGACTTGAGGAAGGCGGTGGGGTTATTCTCGGCCGGATCACAATGTCTGAAAATTGCTTTTTCGGCGGCAATGGTGGCGGTTCAGCGTGACTAGCGGAGTCCGGCCGCGGAGGCGGCTCTGGAGCTGCTTCGTTCTCACTCAACGAGTCGCTCTCCTGCAGCCGTCTCATGTTTATGCTGTTCGAATCGCGCTTCGAGAACTTTTGCCCAAAGAGATGCGGCATTTTCTTCGAACTAATGCTGCTGATAACATCGACTGTATTCTGCTTGAATACACTTGGTCGATTGCGGCTGCCCGCTGTTGGCGATTCACTCGCCTGTCGTTCGACTCGACGATGTTGCTGATTGGTGCTCCCGCCAGACCAACCAGATTCCGGAGGTAGATTAACTTGAAGCGGACCATTGAACATGTTATCTTTCTTTGCCGCCGGCTGATCGTCGACAGTAGTGATCTTTGTCTCTGGCAGCAGGCCAGTGCCATTGGTGGTGGGAAACTCGAATTCAAAGGGATCAAGCTTTCCAAATATATCTCCGTCTGGAAAGGGATCGCTCTTCTTCCGAGTCGGTGAAAACGGATCGGTATCGCGTGGCAACATCACCGGATCGGTTGGATGACTCTGATCTGCTTTGGCAAAATTATGAGTAAAATTTAAATTAAGAGCTTTTGTAGAACAACTATGTGTAGTCAACGAACTTGTTTGCGCATCGCTTGTCTGATAGAGATCTGCTTCGCCGGCAGCTGCTGCGACTTCGTCAACATTCACATCATTGTTTCCATCGGATGTAGAAACAAATTGTGCTGTGAAACTCGTCTCTGGACCAGAAAGATCTTTCAGCACTTTCTTTGGTGGATTCTTCAGCTCTTGGAAGAAATACTTCTTATCAACATACGGTCGAATGCGACCCGTTCCCAATGGATCTAGATCTGAAAAAGCGTCTATATATTGACTACTATGAGTTGCATTGGCCGTTTTGACCGAATTGCTTAGTAATACTGAATTATTTGTGGTGGTGGTAGTTGTGGTAATAGTACTATTTGACACAATGCTGTCGTTAGTAGAGGTTAGTAATGCGTTTGGTGGAGCTGAATATTTATTGTTATTAGTGCTAGAACTAAGATAATCCTCACCAGATAGTTGTGTGTCATCGTTTTGTTGTGGTTGTGGAACTGCTGCCGCTGCTGCTGATGCTACTGCTGGGGCAATGACAGACGCACTGGGGGGTGAGGAATTTGAGATTCCAATGACACCTTCGTTGGTGTTTGTTGCAGCTATCGAAGCAGGCGGTGTGGGCTGAGTATTAGCTATAGTTGATGATGATGATGATGATGCAACTGCTGTCAAACTAGAGATAATTGGTGTCGACGATGGTGGTGGTATTGGAACCGATGTTGTCACTGAACCGGCAACCATTGATGGGATTTTTGTTGTATTAAAAACATCATGATCAACGAGATTTTTTATCCAATTGTCGCTGGCCGATGTTAGACAGACATTGGATGCAGTCATTTGTCTTTGTTTGAAGGATTGAGAGGTGAGTAAATTGGACATGGATGGGACACCGGATGTAGATGTTGTTGTGGTTGATGAAGTTACAGAATCGGGAGGTTTATTGGGTTTCGAGTGTCGCGAACGTGTTGATTCCGGTGGCGGCAGAAGATTGTACGTCTAAAATTGAACATACACACATTTCAAAAATGAGTTGTTTTTTTTTTGGAAAACAATCAAAGTTTTATAATAGTTCAGCCTGACAGGACCTACATACGGGTTGTGTTGTAGGATGTCCCATAAATTGCAAGTACCTTCTAAGAATGTCTAAAATAACCCAATTTAGCCTAACCCATAACCATAGTCTGTGTTTCATAAACCATAACCCGTGCCGACTTGCCATTAAAACTCCTTCATTCGAGTTGCGCGTGTAATGAGCTGTGACCTGTAGGTTGCGTTAGGTTGAAGTTTTTAGATACACGGAGCGAAAAAATAGCTAAAAAAAATAGCTGTGCGGAAAGACAGCAACCACACATGAGACTGCATGAGCCATTGTGCTCCCACGCGGAACTTCAAATACCTGGAATAAATACCGGAGAAGATGGCTGACTCTTATTGCTTAGTTCAGCCAGGCTCTCAAAGTAATGACTTCCAGAAGACTAAATCTGCGGGATGAGAGACTGGAGAGAGCACTGCAGCTACATTGCAAGTGCAGAATGGTTTCTTCCTCATCCTCGTTGCTACAGCTCCGGAAAAATCTGGCTTAATCTAGAGGCGTGAGTTCCGATTGCGCAGTGCCCTGTTATAACGCGCCAATGAGAGTTCTAAGATTCGTCCTGCTCAGTCTCATCAGGATAGGCGATCGCTTAGAGTAGGGCGAAGTCTAGATTTGCTGGGGACTGAGACATCCTACGCCAGTTGATCATTTACGATTTACTTGGGCAAGTGTTTCTAGCTTTAGCAGATGTTTTATAGTAGCGGTGGATCGCCAACCGGGAAGAGTACAAAGCTTGTACCCTATCTAACGAGTTCGTCCGTTCTCTGGATTCCCAGTGTCCCGGTATCCATAGAAGATGCCTGTCAAAAAATACTTGACCATCTCGTTAAGAGATAGCCGGCAATTAAGGGAAGAAGTCTCAGATTTGAAAGTGACTGAATTTAGAGATTTAATTGCTGCCTACTGTGTGTTTGATATTTCTTTGTTTTGGAGCTAGTACAGAGCTTCTTTAACCGCTATAGTTTCAGCGTGAAAGATGCTACAGCGATGCGGTAGTCGAAAAGATAGCTGGATGCTTAGATCTTGGAATAGACGCCAGCAAGCACACCTGTAACCCTCTTCGATCCATCTGTGAAGATTCTCAGTGGACCCTCCAGTGTCTGGCGTTCACACTCACGGTAAGATCTGGGGGGATGATGGTTGAGAAGTTCTTCTCGAAGAGGAGTTTAGGTATAATGAGGCCTGTACCTATGTGTTTATATACTACACTACGTTGAGTGTCTAGATCAAAGTTTTTTCCAGATTTGCAGCAATCTCAGTCTGTTCGTACTAGTTGCTTTCTGTCTACCAATTAGTTCTTAGTTAGGTGGTAGGTTAAGAAGTATGTTTAGAGCTTCGGATGAAGATGTCCTTAATGCTCCGCTATATTTTGCATGCGGTCGTGTAGTGGCCATTGTGGGTATGTACGTCGATCTCTACGCAACTGAACTGGGTTCGATTCCCGGTTCGGCCAAAATACAGTTAGCGGCCACACCCTTATCGATTCACTGTCAATATTCAAAGAGTAATAACTGTCTAGAAAAGGCTTGCTTCAGCCCTTTAAGGGATGAAGCACTGCTCATATTATTATTTAAAAGGGACATCCTATCGTATAGATAAGGCACTTTATCCCTCCAAGAGTGTATTATTGGAAAGTTATGACGTTCATACCAAGACCTCAACATTCTCGAAGTCTTGAGAAGCTGAAAGAGGATCGAAAGGAAACTTCTTCAAACTGATAAATGTTCATTGTGTGAAGTGAGTTTAACATCTTGTTTACTACTTATTCAAGATTATGCAGTCTACCATGGATGGGATGGATGTTCAGGTGGCATCTTCTCGTAGATCTACATCACTTTCACAGCAGCATTAGACCTTTAAATTATCGTTACGACATGCGTAATAAACAACAATACGTCAGCCTACAGCCGACTGAACAAGGGACGTCGCAAGACTTGTGAAATAAAATGATAAGGAAAAGATCGCAATTATATCACACGGAGTGTCCGAAATGAAATAGGTTCAAGGTTCACCAAACATAATTACTATAATTCAATTTGTTTTTATTGCTCGCTTAATACGCAGTGTGTGAGTAGATAATCTATACAAACAATTGCATCACATCAGAATATTTGAAAATCTGACGCAAGGTTTGAATAGAAACACAATGTGCTGCGAATTGATAACAATAATTGACACAAAGAAAAACTTACCGGAAAATTAGTAAACGAATCACCAAATGGATCCTCATCCGTGAGACTTTTACCCGTTGGCGTTGGTTCACTGGGCGTTATCCGTTCCATTTGTGTGATGCCGCGTTGAATTGAGCTAAGTTCCTGCTCTAGATCGACTAGATCAGCAACTGATTCCGGAGACATCTAATCAAAAAAGCAATAAACAGATTATTCACATAAAATACGCTAGAATACAGGCGATAGAGATAATGGGAGGGAGAGAGAGATAAATCACCTCTTTAACATGTGAAGATTTTGCTCCATCCAAGTTGTTTATTTTACTATTACTGCTACCGCTTAGTATCGATGCAGCTTCACCGGTTGAGGTATTTTTTACTGATAAAGTGAGTGGCTGATGTTCGTGAATTGTTTTGCTTTGAATCTGCTGGCGAGCCAATTCGATTTCTTTCTTTTTCAATTCGAATACTACTTGGAAGAGGTCACGCATCGCTAGTACAACCTAAAGGAAGAAATTTCACGTAAGAATTGATAAAAGATAACAAATTGATTCAATAGTTTTAACAAAAAGTAGAAATAATTGCGATATCAACCATTGAGTCTAATCAGTGTGGGAACCGGCGTGTTGTTCATTTTTTAATGTTTAGAGTGCGGTTAATGTTTTTATCACAATGCGGCGGTTAAATCCGCTTTTGATGAGTTTCATATCTTGTTAGTTAGTCGTCAGAAACAATTTTGATGACGGGGTAGACGATTAAAGTTTGCTTTTCAAGCATATTCGTTGGTGAATTCGGTGAACCTCTGGTGTAGAACATATTGGAATTCAAGGAAATAAAAAGGCGGACAGTTTCGCGAAGAAGAGTCCGAAGCTGTAAGAAACTGTAGGAATCCCGATGGATGAACGCCGCAAATCTAGAAGACGAAGCCTTGGACAGAGCCAGTATTGGCTGACTTGGTCTGAATTTTGGGACTCCCGCGCAAAAGCCCTATGAACGGTGCTGAACAAAAAGAGATTAAGATCATTGATCGGCTTCAGTCCGAAGGCCGTACGCACGCTACTAGGACTCCTTACCAGGCTCTGCGCCATAGGTGCACATGAAATGAAAATGCCGTACAACAACTTTTGCAGAAGCTGCGGAGGTTAGGTAGGAACAAAATCTTTCCAACACCTGCTCTGCGAAAGCTTAGTCCTAGCAGGGAATAGATGGCATTTTCTAGGAAATATAGAGCTGGAGGACTTAAGAAGCGTTAAACCGTAAAACTTCTAAGGATTCAGACGTGGATCTAGGTGGTTTTAGGTCTTCAGAAGGTCTCAAGGCAATTTCACGCTCCCTAGCATGGACACAATGGACCCAGCACGTTGCTCTCAGCACACGGCCCAAGGCCATCAGGGCTCTCCATTGTCTATTCATATTCTATCCAGACGCCTTGTACCCGAATTCACAAATTGGGACCTGGCGCTCTACATGTGGAGGTCTGGGCGTTAGTGTAACTCAATGCATTGACATTTATGGTGGCGCTACAGCCTGTAGAGGGCCAAGGCCTAACTTATAAGCAACCACTCTCTTACGAGTGGAAGGGACCTACAGTTGTATGCCGCCTCCGATGGCAAAGTTGCAGGAGTTTTTTTCCAGACAGTTATTACTCTTTGAGCATTGTCAAGGACTAGAAAAAGATGGGACCGTGAAAAATATTTTTGGTCGTACTGAATCGAACTCAGGCATCGAGGTCAAGTTGCGTAGGAGTCGAAGCACATATGCCATGGCCACAACTAGCATTTAAGGATGTTACTTATACTTGTCAAGAGTAATCTAAGTGAGACATGATGCCTTACAGATGGACCCCAGCACATTGCTGACTTTCACCAGTGTGAACCAATATTGTTCACGAAAAGCTTAAAAGTTCATAACCTAATCTGCCGCAGTTGTTAAGAGATGAAAGGGGACTACACATAGATCGTTGCGCGTTGTGATGGCATTCCCACTGTGAACAAACTGTGTACAATTCGTGTTATTCAAAGTTGATAAATAGAGCAAACGTGATACAGTGAAAAATCCCATTACGGATACTCTCTTAGGTGGACAATCCCCTTGAGCGAACCATTTCTCACACTCTCTCAACAGTGGATCTTGGATTGAAGTTCCATATTTTCCCATGGACGGACAACTAACCTTAGCAGGGTAAAAGAACTGTGACCATCGCTGTCCGCTTTTACTGTTATCGGAAGCATCGAAGCAACACGCCTTTCTTGATGAACACAGCTATGTCCTGAATCTTTATGTGTGACATTTCTTCTAGGCTGTTCTTGCAAGGGCTGGACTTGTTCTTGCAAGATCTGGACTTGTTATTGCAAGGGCTGGACTTGTTCTTGCAAGGGCTGGACTTGTTCTTGCAAGGGCTGGACTTGTTCTTGCAAGGGCTGCGTAAGTACCGAGGAAGTTAAACATAGTCTGTTCTTCCTCGTCTCTCCAGCTCCTGTAGAAGTCTTTGTGGGGGGCGCCTACAACATTACTTGTATCATATATAATATTTAGAACACGGTGTTTATTACTTGAAGTGAGAGTTATGGGGCGTCCTGATTACTTGCGAACATGCCTTTGGAAGGCCCTTGTTGGTTACAAAAGATATTCTACAGATTACTTCATATGTCACGCGGGTAATTTTAGCTGTTCGATAAAAAAACGACTGAATGAACTTTATTGGTTTGCTTTCACAGAATATATACTGTGGACAAAGCAAGCCATTCGCTAGTCACTACTTATCTGCGTTCGATGTGCTTTTGGCAGAATCTCTGATTATGATATAATAAGTAAATAGTATCGGCTAAAAAAGACGCAACGAGTAAGCGGATGATATTGCCAGGAAAGGGACAAAAACCGACCCAATTCAGGCAATCCTATGTACCAAACCACATGTTGCGGATGCCAGGAAAAAAGGGGATGACATGATCATAGAAGAAGCACTCCGATTCTCTCGCCAAAGTTGAGCAGGGCAAAAAACGGACAAACTACTCCAATGTGATAGAATGTTGCTAGCTACCTCACTAACTAGCAATAACCCGTTGAGGTACCAGGATATGAAAATAAGACTAACCCATGATTTCATATGAAGTGGCTGTGGTGACTAAGTAGAAAAAGAGGATGCTCCTACCTACCTCTGCCAGCTGAGATATATACAAGTCCTCAAGCATCCAACAAAAATCCCTCTAACCTCAATTTTAAGGTTCATTAGGATTTGAGGAAAACTGTGCAATACATTGATACGACGTTTACGAAAAAAGTGTGTGTTAAGAGGAGACATCATGGATCCATCAGCACCTAAGCCAGACGTAGCTGACGCGTCTACATACTTACAGAATCTATCTGTTGTAGTGCATCGACTCCTACTAAGAGGGTGCCTGGTTCGAATACCCAATTTACCATGCTTCATAATTCAAGGTTCCGCCTCTTTTTCGAGTCACTGACAATGCTCAAAGAGTATTAACTGACTGTCTTGAAAAAGCTTCTCAAACTTGGCCTTTCGGAGTCGGCATAAAAGTTTAGGTCCCTTCCACTCGTCAAAGAAAAAATATCACGCACAACACGAGTGCTTGCTGAGAAGCTAGGCCCAGGTCCACCTCTGACTCTCGCGCCACCCATATACTTGTTGATGCAAGCATTGTTGTTTTCAATAATTGTTTAAGTTCTCTTGTGTATAATATTGATGCTCGCTTTGTCGATGATGTTGATGATGCATGAGAGTAGCATGAAACACTTTTTTTTATCCACAACGAGATAAGTCACTAGTGGTGTGTAGTCGACCACTAGTGCCGTTACCCTATAACAGGAAAAATCTGTTCATGTGTCATCGTCTAAAGCATCTTAGACCAAATTCAGACAAAAATTCAGAGTGAACGTTTGTTTTAAATCTCTCCTCTTATTATAAATCTTTTCTGGTGAGGTTATTCATTTCCACAATCCTCCAAAAGAAGAGTGTGCCTCGAGGAATCAAACTCTGATATCATGTAGGCTTGTGGTTGCTTGGGCAGCATTTCAATTCTAACGCCAAAGATTAGATTCAAAGTTGATAATCATATGGATAGTAACTCCTCGTTACTACCAAGCAATAAGTAACCTTTATGACTAGGTAGCCTAATATAGAGACCTTGTACATTGGTGGGGCACTCCAATTATGTTTATTGCACTCAGAGAGCCGAACCGACATGACAAATGAAATTCCTTCCAAATAAACATTCACTGATAAAGGAATCCCCATAATTTAGTTATATCGCAGGAGTTTGACAACAAAAAAAGAATTCCCCATTGATTGCACTTTATAAGCTAATTAAACTGATAAAATGAAAACGAAAAAAAAAGTAAATAACACGAGATAGCCGCACATCAATTATCTGTACCCTCTTACCTGGCTGGCTGCCTTATCAGTCTTAATCCCAAAAAATCGATGTCCACTGTCCGGCGAACCGAATATATAGCCAAATGCTCTCGAGTCAGTCATATCCTGAGCGATAAACGATATCTTATGCACCGGATGATGGTACAACGAGTCACTGGTTTTCTCATCCCTCAACCGCAAGCCATCGATTGTCACATGAATCGTAATACGTTGTTTATGCTCTCCAGCCGCACGGATGGCCATTTTCAAATCTTGTAGGGCTTCTTGGCACATGCGATCACCGCGTGCCTCACCCACCTCCAGGATCCCAATGAGTTTCGCCTTGAACTGCACACCATCGCCAAAGAATCGACCTGGGTCATTTCGATCTAAAAACAAAATAGAAACTGGACTCATTACAAAAAAACGCACATATAGAGAAGAAAATGAAAAGTTTCATTCCTCTATTCAAATATACACAAGCGAGAAATTTGAGAAAGATTTTTTGATTGACTGTCTCTTGGAAGATTATTTGTATGTATGTATGTATGTAGGTATGTATGTACTTTTTGGATTGTGCGCCTCATGCTGCAAGGATGTGGATGATGCCAGTGACGAGGAACGTTTTAAGACAAGACTTTTCACCATTTTTGTTCCTTGCTCCCGTTTCTGTGTTCTAGTTTTTGAGACGCAAAATATGTGCACTTGTAAATTTTCTTTATTTTCCAACTTGACGTCACCGGGAGGAGAGTTCAATTCTCTAATTGTGCGGCGAACACACACTGAGCGAGAGACTACGACAACGACGACGGCGACGGCGGACAAACAACGAATTTAGTCGGTTTTGTGTATTTTTATTAACTAATCATGTATGACGACTAAAGTAGCGATGCGAACAGCGTGAGCTTTACTGCAGGAGTACGGAAAGTGAGATATTTATCCATGATATGAATACATTTGTGGGGGAGAAGTGTAGCCGTCCGTTGTTGTTGTTTCCGTTTTCTTTTTCAATTAAATCTGCAAACAAATGATTGTGTGATGATGCTCTGCTCTTTTGTGATGTTACGATCTTTTGTGCTTCTACAGTAGCCTTCGTCTATATTCGTCGTTCTCCTCTTTCGTGCACGAAACGAAATGGATTAACTTCATTGCGAAAGGCTACGATGGAAGCTTCACTCCGTCAAGGTAACATTGTAGCATTTTGTAATACATATTTATGTGCACTAAACTATTCGACGCGTAGTAATAATCCGCAACAAAAACACTGCACGTAACCGAATGGGAAAGGACCGAATTTTTTTTTTGAAGAATGCTTTGCTGTGCTTCTGGTTTCTTCCTCGTATAGTAATAAAAGTTATTGATGGAAAGAAGACAACGCGAAGAGGGTAAAGCGGTGTTGACGAAGTGTGAAAAACAACATTCCAAACGGACTTGTTATTCCAAGTGTCAAAATAAATTGGAACGAATTGATGGAGTGGAGTATTGCAGATGTGTGGTGTGTGTATGGGGGTGTGTGAATTTGTTGTGTATGCCCAGTGGTGAAACTCGAAACGAATCTCTCCAAGTTATGGAATCTGTGATGCCAAGTCTATCGTTTCGTATGAACTTATATTGAATGTAAAAATACGAGAAAAAAGGAAATTACTAAAAGGGCAAATAATTGAGCGTTGTGAGATTTGCTATAGACATGAACATATTCTTGAATCAATTATCTTTTTTCTTTTCGTGAAAGAACATACGAGTGAATTGGAATTGGGACTGTGACTATTGTCGCTACGAGGAGCAGAAGCAAATCACAGGCTCAATTTAAGCTCGTATTTAGAAGACTCCTGCCTAAATTGATATATCTCCACAATGTATCATAGCCGAAAGGTGGACGATAAGCAAAACAGCAGAGCTGATTCATGGTGCCTTCAAAAGAAAAATTCTACGTCGGATATGTGGTCCCATCTGAGAGGAAGGTGAAACGGAGGAGAAGGTACAACCATTGTCCCAAAATGTGGATGTAGTGCGGATTGGAAAAATTCTTATAATTTTGCCAAATCGGAGAATTGTCCATATTCTCCAGCAAAGAGAGTTTTCGAATCCGAGCCTCCAGTTTCTAGATGGATAGCAAGCCCAAACCTCCGACGTAACCACCAAGTTATTACAGGCTCAGACCCTTCAAGGGTCGTTGGCTGATAATTTTTTTTTTTCATTAACATCTCGTCACATAAAAGTCTTTCTTCCAATTTCAAGACAAGTCCGTATGCCTGAAGATCTAAGGTGGTTGAGTTTCAGGTTAAATAATGGCTCCATACTTTGTACTGAGACAATTTGGCATAGATTCGAAAGACTAATCTCGATTGTAGTTTTTTAACTTCTCGGACGAATGTAAATTAAATCGGATAAGGCAAGAGGGACTTCAGGTTTTTTATGGGACGGATCGACAAGCGGAGATTGAGTGTCCTGGAGATCTCATGGTCACCGAAGATGAGATGAGATGAAACTGGATTTTTTGGGAATTTTTCTCGATAGTTAAACGCGCATCTCTTGGCACTCCAAGAGTACATATCTGCCTTAAAGTTTTATAAGACTGGAAGTTTCAGATAAGTCGCGATCTCTAGTTGCAGATCAACTTCACGTGTAGAAAGTTATTTGTGGAAAATTACTAAGTTCGCTAAGACTTAATTCCCTAAACCGGGTCCCTAGGCCCAGGTCCTGAGAGTACGTCCTTTGAACCTCTGACGATTTCCCGTGAAATGATCTCGCTGATCAAATTCCTGGACAAGGATCAGAGGAGGTAGTCTTGCGTTATGGGTTACAGCTTCCATTGATTGTTGGTCCTCCCGAGAGTACAAACGGAGGTGGCATGACTCTCCAGGATGTAGATAGAACATACTCCCTAACGTTTGTAAGAAAACCGCGACATTCTTCAGAAAAGACTGCACACGATTTACCGTCTTACTAATGCGCCACTACACCTTCGCCAAACATCTAAATTCACTTAGTCCAAGCGATGGCCAAACTTTGCGACTCCTGTGAAGGAGACGACGACACTGCAGAGCACTTCCTCGGCCACTGTCCCAACTTTGTTCGCATGAGATGGTAGTTATTCGGAGCTGATGAGATGAGGGCTTATGATGTAAGCTCTTTCTCACAGAAACACATGTTGGTCGAAGAACGAGAAATTCCAGCGACGGTAGGCGGCTGCCCGATAGTACAATGGATCAGTTTTTGAACCTTCGTGCTCCAGTAGAAGCGTTAAAAACCTCCGACAAAAAAGGTGTGAGTGTGGAACTGCACTAGAACAAGGATTAAGTGACTCCCCCACCTAATTCAAAACGCCAGCAATTTATTTGCGACAGATTAGGTCTTGCTGCAACGACTTTTTCTTAGAATTCATGGATTTTGTTAAGAATAGAAACAGAACGTCAACTTTCAGAAGTGTGGAACTGTTTTTTCCAGGACCATGGACAGGACATGGCCCCAAGAAATATGAGCAGAAACTGGTGCATGGTCGGCATAATTGGCTTAATGTGACGGCGGCTCGAGGCTTTTCCAAAAGGGAGTTGTTCTACAACACCTAACTCCATACTTGAATGAAGGAAATTTGCTTCTGGACAATAGAGGCATACGGTTGTCCTGTTTGGACCAAACTAAGTGCTTTCCAAATGGAAAAGATGAGGGTGTTCCATAGACAGTCTCTTCGGATCTGTCTAAAGCTGAAACCGAATCTAGCATTATATTGCACATGGATGTAACATTTAATTTTTCAGTCGATTTGAAGTATTATTCCGCTTCTACAGAAAAAGAAGACAATCCAGAGATAGATACAGATCAGCAGCGGAATGCCGAAGCATCAAGATAGAGTAGCTATCGAAAAAAAAAAGAAGGTGAAATATCTTGACGTCAACTTCACAGGGAAACAAAAATTTAACAGCCAATCGAAGTTGACTCTCAAAGGGGCCAAATTTGGACTTCATCGCATCTACCCTCTCACGCGAAAACGAAATGGATTAAGCCAGAAGACGAAGTTGATCTCTACTCTATAAGTATGGACGGACTATGGCGAATGGATAACCTCTAGGGCATACCATCTGCAAGACCAGCAAGGAGAGGATGTCGATCTCCGGATAGAAGTGCCCCACCAACAGAAGACTTTATGATCATTCCCCTACAGCAATACTTGGTGACACTATCCCAGAGGCAATTGCCTGTGATTTGAGAAGCACGAATTTCGGACAATGATTCTTCACCGTGTCACGTGACATTCTCAAGCATAGCAGTCATCATTGCGGATAACTACCCCCACCCTATTCCAAGAGGACCAAAAAAGACATGATGATGTCTTTGATGAAAATAAATTAAAAGAGTTAACACCGCTCCCGCTAGTTCGATCTTGTAGCATGTAAGGTCAACTGCATAGTTTTTGTAGGCTTCGAGCTAGATGCCATCAATCAGTCGATTGTGGGAGGTATGAAAATGATTAAAATCAGACCTCTTAATGAGATGGCCGAGTATTTAAGCATCTGACTTATATGGGTGCGAGAACACTGTAACAACCAGAAATTTGTAAAGCGGAAAAACACGTTAGAAAGGGCAACAGTTTGGTAGTCTTAACGGGTGAGGATCTGCGACCAAGATCCGAGGCGATCGGCCAAGTATTCGAAGAAGGAGGAGAACACGCAGAACTTTACTAGAAGTACACGTGGCAAAGATGGCTCGAATCAAATAGATCCTCCTGCTGGTG
Source organism: Eristalis intricaria (assembly GCA_964034865.1). NCBI lineage: Eukaryota > Metazoa > Arthropoda > Insecta > Diptera > Syrphidae > Eristalis > Eristalis intricaria. The sequence goes on from OZ035875.1 coordinate 42,935,065, forward strand.
GTCACCGGCAACGTCTTACTCTGTACTCTGCAAGTTAATGGTTTGGCTAATTCTTGTTAAGCGAGGAGATGTTAAGCGTGTGTGAGATGGATGAATGAAAAGTTTAATGTGTTCAAAAATGCTACGTTAACTTCCAATCCGAGGCTGAACAGCCTATACCGAAAGGGGAATGACTAGTGTAGCAGTTTAGCTAGTCAACTAACATGCGGATTTGCTTGATGGGGGCTCATCGAAATAACTGCCCGTCTGTATTATTCCGGTGCTCTGTTATAGATGTAAGTTCAGACTTGTGGGAACAAATATAACTCCTTCACAGCCCTAAAGATCTTACAAATAAAAAGGATGAACCGCTCTTAAATATCACACATTCAAGGATGTAGATATTCAAGGATGTAGAGGTGCCTAGTACTTCCGTCATAGGCAAACCAAAACAAATGGATATAATAATATAATATGGGTGGCGCAACAGTCCGAGGTGGACCTGGGCCTAGCTTCTCAGAAACCACACGTGTTGTGCGTGCTATTGTTTTTCCACGAATGGCTGGGACTTACAGTTTAATGCCGACTCCGAACGTCGAAGTTGAGAAGCTTTTTCTAGGCAGGAATACTCTTTGAGCATTGTCAGTGACTCGAAAGAGGTGAAGCCGTGAATTATGATAGGTGGTAAATTCGGGTATCGAACCTGGCACCCTCTGCGTATGAGTTGACGCACTTACCCACTACGCCACGGCGACCCACCCAACAAATGGATATTCAACACAAAATTGACAGGCTGTGCTCTGGAAAACATAAAGAGGTTAACTGGAGCTGACAGAGAAAGGCTCGCTTATCTCGTGAAAAAAAAGAATGGGCGTTGGGCTGCTAATTGACCCCACAGATCGGAAGAGAAGTCATCTCCCTCAATTTTCAGCCTGTTCTAGAGGATTGCATCAAGGGATGCAAGGACGTGGAGGAGGGAAGTTCTGTTTGAATTATTTGAATTTGATTGCGTGCTGGAGGGCATGGGCCTGTGCATCCAGGGCAAAGTTGTTGACAGCTCTCAACTTGGCGTGATGCCAGCAACGATGCCAGTAACTGGTTAAGTTACAATGGAACCTCTTCGTGGCGCCCTTTGGTTAACCACTATGGCAAATGCTTAGAGGTGAACTAATTAATGTATGCAGATCCAGTTCTTCAGGTTCAGTGGTTTTGAACGGAGGTAACTTCAACGCCATGTAAAAAAAAACGAATAGTTCAGAGAGAACTTCAAACCGGATGATCCTACTGGTGACGACTACGATTTTCGGTTCTGCGTGGAATGTGATGTCCCTTAAACCTTGAAGCCAAACATCACCCCCCATCCTCGAGGTGCCTTTGGCGGAGCAAAATGAGGATGAAACGCAACAAATGAGCAAAGGCAGCGCTTGTTCAGATGAGTGTACAAGAACAGACTTAGGCTTCAAATACATATGTGAGTGCTTCATAACAATCCGTATCAAGGCTACATTCGGCAACATCAGCCGAATCTGTAGCATGTCCATAAAGATTACAACGGCATAGATTTCTTTTATGATCTCCTAGGAAGGACATAAGATCAAAGTCCCAGCTACGACACCAAGATCGTTTTAACTCAAAGCTGAGCATGGATGACATCTTTGCTAAAGTCATTGGAAAGCACAGCCTGCATGATAACACGCCCGAGAACGGATCTTAGGCGGTTGGATTTCGTGACGGGGCGACACCAGTCTATAGCCAGTTCGCGATTCCATCACCTCAACATTCACAAAGGGGTCTGGGGTTCCCTGATCAATCAAAAGTTGATCATATTGGGATCGACTTCAGACGCCACTCCAGGATTCTCGATGTCCCGGCATTCCGAAAAGCTAACACTGGCCCAATCGTGACTGTTGATTGCCGGCAGTTAGTCAGAATAAAGCCATGCATCCTGAAATCAAGAACAACGAGATGCATTCTCTCCACTGGACATGCCTATGCCCAACATTACAACCTCAATCTAAGCAGCAGTCTGTGTTATTTTTTAAGCAAACTAAGTCGTTTCAGTTCTGTCAAAGAATTAACCTCAAGCGACGGCCCAAAAGAGATCGCCAGAACAATAAATTTACTAAGGGTAGTTTTGTTCACTATTGCTCAACTTGTCGGAAAACTGAGAGTTGCTCAACTTCGAATTTGGTCCCAACTCGTAATTTAATGGGTAAGTTGAAAATTGGTTTTGTTCACTATTTCAACTCACTCCAACTTTCAGTTCATAAATTTCCCTTGGGATATTTTTGACAATTGACACATGAAATGTCATTTCAACTTTGAATGTACGGTGTGTGTTGATCGTTTGCGGTCTAAGCGGTCTAAGCGGTTAGCATTTAAAGTAATGAAGAAGTGAAGGAAATAGAAAATTTAGAAAAAGAATTAAGAAACCGAAAGTTATTTATTTGTCAGCAGAGATAGACTGCCTGGTGAAAAATTTACTTCTTCCTGTCGAAGTAAAACGTCAAATCCTATGTCTAAACATTTGAACTGAGCTTATGTCACGTCGTAAAATTGTGAGTCTCCGAGATCTTGTTTGATTAAACGTGGATTTTTGTGTCCCCAATGGATCCAGTGGAGACATCATGTAATGCTTCTCGTTCACTATCAAAATTGACAGATACTGAGACATTTTTGACAGTTAATGGTGAACGTTTCCACTTTCAACACGGGCCCACTTGTTTGAATTCAAATAAAACGAAATGAAAATATTATAAAAATGCTGTTAAACAATGTCAGTAAATAGTTCGTATAACTAAATCACCCGGTTTAAGGGTACAGTACGCACCGACAGTCACAAAATGTGTTTTCGTCAAAACATCTTTCGATTCTTTTAAACTCGAAAAAAACATTACCGGCTTTCATACACAGCCTGTAACACGTTTATCAAAATAGATGGGAAAAGAACAATTGATAATTTAGAAACCCCCACCCTTTCCGCATATACCTTAACTCTACACAATCATTATGAATTAAACAGTCAGTCGGCAATGCACTCATCACTTACCACCAAAATATCTAAGCATTCTTCTTCGCTAAGATACGTGTATGCCTAATTCTGTTATCTCTTCAGTGTAATGTCTCTGTAATGTGTACTCTGTTATATTTGTTTTAGTTTTGCCTTAGCAGGACTTTAAGCATACTTAAGCAAATTTTATTTTCTGTATCTGTTGTGTGTGGGGTATTTTCTTTTGTTTTCGAAGAAGAAAAAAAGGAAATGTGATTTTGTTTTTTGTTTTTTTTCAAAACTGTTTTGCTTCAGGTTTTTACTCACATTTGCATGGACTTGTTTTCTTCCTTAACGTTTGCATACTCTTCAAAAACTTTTTAACATCCGTGTTATTTTTTTTCGAAAGTTTCAAATTTTGCAAACGAAATGACGAGCGACACCGGAACTGAAAGCTTGTTAATTTATCCTATTTAGTATAAGGTGTGTATGTATATTATTTTATAACAAATAAATGCGATGTCTCTATTATAAATTGCAATTGGATACGTATCACAGCGTTGTAACTTATTTATTTCTTTTTTTTCGTGAGTAATTTGTTTGAAACTTTACACTTTACATGTCTGATCTGCTATCGGTGTTGCCTGCACATTGTAGAGAATATTTTTTTTTGTTTGCGTTTGCTTTTGCTTATATTTTATTTTTATTTACATTCGCAAGAGGGTGGTTGTCAAAATTCGTGTGTGAGGATTTTCCTGTGATTTTATGGGAGATTTTCTTTTTATGGCAACTTATTCCAAAGGGGTGCAACACCGGCAATAACGTCGGTATTGATTTTTCACAAAATTCATCCCTTAACTGCGGGGTTTTTTTTTTTTGATAATTTTATTTAAAATCACTGATGACCACTTTAGTATCCTTAATGATTGTTTTTTTTTTAATCACAAAACTACCCACCCTTTGGGTGATGTAGAAACAACGATTTTTTTTGTTTTTTTTTTTTTTTTTCAAAAAAAACTTCCTGACTCGGAAGACTATTACATAAATGACTCAGTTAGAGCGATGATTTTTTTTTCCACAAAAAGAAACGCTTTCTTCACTTTCACAGACCAGAAGACTCGGAAATTAGTGATGTTTTTTTTTGAGGATTTATTGCAAGTTGGGTTGGTTCTTCATTCCGGGGTGAGACATTTTCGTTTTTCTTCAACGCGAACCTACGTTCGTTTATTATTTCAAATTTCTGAGTCGCACTTTATCGATTCACTTGCGTTGTAATTTTGAATTGAAAATTCTTCTTTTTCCGATGAGAATTAGTTAGTTTAACGGATGTTAAGATGGGAAGAAAAAAAGAAATTTCGATTTTTTCCGACCGAAACTCAAGTTCGTCCGCCCTACGATGTCGAAAGAAATGTATTAACTATCCATGTGTGTAGGTCTGTTGAGGAAAAAAACTCAATGGAACGATGGATTTTATAGGAAAGCAAATGTCAAGGGTGAAATATTGTTAAGGTTTGGGGTTTTGGTGAAAGGCACAACATCAATGTTTTGAACCAGTTTTTTTAAAAGAGTTTTGAAAAATAACTCTGAAAGTTTATCAAGTGTACGTTACTCGTGCGAACGGTACAAATTTATACACATTATTACAACAACTTTAAATGTTTATACATTTCTGCAAAAATAAAAATTGGTTAAAACAGAGAACAAAACAGAAAGTTGACAAAATGATTGCCCTAAACTCACCTCAAAAGGGTCAGAATGGAAAGTTAATTCGATATCCTGCTTTTTTCTTTCTTTCTTTGATTTGCAATTCTCGAGAGCAATTATGTTTTTCCTTCACAATATTCTTCAGCTCAATATTTTACGAAAAAATTACCCTGAAACTACTATGAACTTTTTCAATGTTTTTACATGAAATCCGCGGTTTTTTTTTCAAAAAAAGATAAGGAAAACCACATTGCATTGAAAGTGAATAGAGGATAACATAATTGTGGCATATTAGTAGAAGATACTGTTGCATTGCCTTGACTTGCAAATACTTTATTTAAACTCCTCCTCAGTTGGGGTAAACGCAGGCATGGTGAACATGGTGAAATGCTCGTCAATTCAGCAGTTATTTAAAAAAAATCTGAATTTAAATGTCGCGACACCTGTGCCTTGCATATCCTCCAGTTGTCTCTCGGATTTCATTGGAAATTGTGGACGAGAAAAAAACCTCACTCTAAACAGTGAAATCCATGTTTTCTTTATCCACCATAGAGCTCACAGAAAACTACGTTCTCAAGTGTGTTTTCATTTGACAGTTTCAAGTTTGAATTGGAAATCCAAGTTGTTTTGCTTATTTATGCACAGTTAAAATATGTATTTTAATACAAATACTCAATTATAAACATTCATTTATATTTTTATCTATTTTGAACGTTGCTTCAACGAGAACCAACTCCCAAGCTTTAACATAAAATTCAAATTCCTGTGAAATGTCACAATGGCAGGATTATGTTAATGCTGAAGAAGAGAGAAGACTTAGATGTTGATCAAATACATCCGTCGCATCACGGCAGCGTTGGGCTATGTGCAACCTCCAATAAGAACACATGTATTTTATGTATCTGTCAAAGTATTGCTGACACTCACGCATGTAAAGTATTCTATGTGCCAGAGCCTTAAGGATCATTTACATATGCATCTCATAGATTAGATTAGATTATTAGATTCCGGCTAAGATAAAAGAATTGTATCGCGGAAGCTTCTTAATTACCGGCACAATTTCAGTTCTGTCTCCTAGACTCTTTCTCATTTTTATAAATGATCTCTTGCCTGATACTTCTAATCCATTCCACTCCTTCGCTGATGACAACACCCTCAACTTTTCATATTCATTCCAAGACTCACGAACCCGCCCTTCGGCCGTAGAATTGGAACGGCAGCGTATGTAAAGCACATTTAATTCCGATCTTGACAGCATTATTAACTGGGGAGAAAAACAATAGAGTGGAATTCAATGCTTCAAATTTTCTGTCTGCTGTCACTCAACCGAAACCTTGATAATCAGTCATTATCCATGAACGACGCTTGCGTCGATGAAACCGGACAACTTTCCATCCTTGCTATGTGTATCAACACAAAACTTAGTTGGAACAATCACATATTTCAGGTCACCAAAAATGCTGCGAAATGTTTAGCTTTCCGATGCACCCCCTCTGATTTGGCTTAAATTTATAAGGCTTACAACCGCCCCAAGCTTGAGTACAATGCTCATATCTGGTCTGGTGCCCCCAAGACCACCCTCGATCTACTTGATAGAATCCAAAAGCGAGCGATAAAACTTATAGGAGACAATAATATCGCAGAATCATTAGACTCGCTCAAACATCGACGTACGTCTCTTCTTTGTCCGTGTTTTATCGTTTTTTCAACAAACGATGCTCAAGTGAGCTTGCCAACTGCATTCATCTTCTCCATGAATCCACGCGCAATACCCGTCTCTCCAGGAATGCCCATCAGTATACCATTAAGCCTACTTTCGGACGTACAGTCAAATTCAGAAACTCGTTATTCAGCCGCACTACACAAGTATGGAATGCTCTTCCCAGCCTAATATTTCCCACAGACTACAACCCGAAGATATTTAAGACATGTACACAGGTACCTCCTCTCCATTTATACCTTCGTCCAGAGCTGTGTCTTGACCCCGGACACATAAGGGTAATAGTCACCCCTTGAGCACGCGCAAATAAAAATAAAAAAACGCGTTAAAGAACCTTGTAATAGATGCATTCCATCCATCTCTGGGTGGCGCGCATCCGAAGTGTTGAATTTTTCACTGCCACATAAAGCAGGCTGAATTTGACGGATGGCATGGGTTATGTTGACTCGGAGGATGGGTTGTTGGTGGACCTGCGACTTCAGAAAACCTACTGTTTTCACTTTATACCATAGTTTTTAATAATTCATTTATCAAATAATCAATGACAATCGGGGATGTAATCGGATTAAAAATTATACAGTTTGGAATATGCACCCTTAATGTATTGTGTGTAAATCATTCGGCTAGCGTATGGCTATCCGATCGGAAATGAATACAGTCAATAAAAATATTTATTGATAAATACAATTTACAGTCGTCTGCGAATATTAAAATCTTACAATAATTGAAAATTTCATGAAAATCGCTTCTGAACAAAAGAAATAGTGACGGCCCAAAATGGTTACCTTGTGGCACGCGCGATATAACTTTCATGTAACTCGAGAAGTCAATTTATCGATCTTTACAAATTTCTTCCTGCCCCTTAAGTAACTGGAAAACCATGAATGGAAAGACCTGAAACACAATAGTGCGTTGCGCCAGCCGACTTCATGTTACGGAGAGAGTGCGATGACGCACTACGTTGATATAATTACTCAATTTGTCAGCTGTTCTCTCTCTCATAAGCGAGATGAAAAATATTGCCGTCTTTCTGCATATACTCATTTGAAATTACTTTTGTCGTAAAATTATTTTTAATCAGCTGTTTTCATTCCTCAAATGACAGTTGACACAAAATACTCTCAATTTGGAAAAAACTCTCAATTTCGGAGAAAGATTCTCTCACAGCGCACTCCCCTGTCAAAAAATATTGAACATGTTGAATAATGACGTGCCATGGACTACGTTTTACGTTTTATTACGATCCTCTCATCTCTCTCAATTTTCGCTAACGCAGGTCGACGCTGTATTTTGTTCATGGTCATTGAATGGTGGGCGTTGAAATGTAAACGCTAGCGCAAACGCACTATATATGTTTAAGGCATAACTACGTAAACAATTTTCTAAATTTGCATAGATATAATTCGAAAATACTGCTAAATTTGTGATAAATGACCTACCCTGCATTTAGGGCCGTTTGCTAATACTCTACTTAGGGATTTAAGATTTATATGTACATGTATATAACTTATTTACAAAGGATTACGGAAGAATGCACGTTTCGAGTGAATCCCGGATTGTTTTGAGAAGGCAAAACCCAAGAAATATTTCTTTCGAATAGCCTCGTTTCCATCAGTGATTGCCGCCATCTTTGGAACCCATTTAAAGAAAACCGTATCTTAGCTAAGTGAACTTAAGGCTTAAGTGCGACTTGGCTGTGAAGTAGATGGACACAGATTTTATTCAGATTCTTTTTAAGTTTACATGGTCTGAGTTATCGCACATTGTCTTACACAGAGATTTGATACCTAATCACATCTTTCTACTTAAATAGATTAATATTGGCGGTTAAGAAAAACAATTGAGGTATGATTCTAGTTTGAGCGGCTGTGAAGTAGATTTAAGTGTAGTATCACCTACATAAATATTAGTAGGAGCGTGTCCATACATACACGTTAGTCATTGGCATTGACTTAAAGTCTCATTTGCTACGATATCCTTTAATAAAATAAAGTTAAACAAAACAAAGAAGGGAATTTGGGTGTCTTCGTAAAGCCAAAGGTATACCTGTTTGCCGAAAGAAATGTATTCCGCTAGCAGCCCACCAGATCGCGGCAGTTATTTTGATAATACATTTTCATAATCACCATGGTGGGAAACATTTTTAATGGTGGGTTAGGTTTTTTAAATTATATACCGAAAAAATAGACAAAATGAAGAATGCCAATGCGTTTACACATTTGGGGATATTCATAAAAATGACACAAGCGGGTAGTTTAGTAGTTGCATTGAAGACAATAGCTGCATTAAATTCTGCCCAAAAAGTCTTAAAAATTAACTACGTAATTTAAAGTCCTTTCTTATATTAAAATCCCAACGGCAAATCCGCTAATAGCTGTACCACTCTCACAGACCGGCCATGAAATGGGCTCCCCTTTGCACTTTTTGCTCCGCAGCAAAATCACAGAGAAAACTCATTCAAATTCGGGGTAACGTCAAAAAAATGTCTGTGGATAAGATTTTGATATTATTTATTGTTTTTTTTAAATTAATTATTAATGGCAAAACCAAGAAGATACGGTAGGAATTTCAATTGAATTCAAATAAAATTGAATTACGTTTTATTTGTAAAGCAGATTTTATTGCAGTCTTTGTTTTTATTCCTTTCGAAATCCACGGTCAATCCAGGACTGCACAAATCATAATTTCCCATCATCCATACAAAATATCCTCCTTATCTGCAGCTCTGTAGCTTTATTTTGACAGTCTGCTCGAGTTCGAAGTTTAGTATTAGAAAATACTATGGTTTTCACTAGTTCGGTTGAATTTCAGAACACAACTAAGGCAGATCTTACCTTTTCGAAGGCACTTTTCATAAAACAGTGAGTTTCGTTTTTTAACGATGATTTTTTAAATTTATTAACCTGACAGATGATTCATTGTGAATGGGTCACGATTGTTACTGTTCAGGAAAAAAATTCAAACAACCACTCATTGGAACTGAAACTGCCCACACTGGAGAGGCTGCTGGAGAGAATATAACACACACGCACACACACCCATCCGCACTCACATGGTGAACAACAACTTGACGAATTTCCAACTAAACCACATTCCAGTTGCACCACCAACCATTTTTGTGTTCTCCCTTTCTTTCATTCGTAATTGTGAGCGCGGTGGGAAGAGTTGTATTTTTCGAGTGATTTTTTATTTCTCAACGATCGTGTTTCTTCTTTCATATCCGTCGGAATAAAAGTTATCGTGTTGTTTTTTCCTCTATTTTTTTTTGTTTGCTATTCTCCTCAATTGAAATATATTTTCTTTTTAATTAACAATTTCCCTCTTGTCGTCGTGGTCGTTGCGGTTGCTGCCATCTTCAATTTGGTTTTATTTTACTGTGATTCTGTTGCGAACAGAGAATCTGTCGGTTTTCAAATTGGAAAAGTTTTTGAATTCATCGAATCCGCGGGTGTTTGGGTTTTTTCCTTCGGTAGTGGAGAGTGTTTTCCTGCAGAGTGGTGGAGAGAAAATATTCATTTGAATAGAAAACGACGAAGTGAAGCGAAATTCGAAATTTTTTTTTATTGTTTTTCTGGTTTTATTTTCTCTAAAATTTGTGCTGTAAGCTGTTGTGAGGCCGTTTTTTTTTTTTAGAGAAGGAGGAAAATCGCACAAGTGAAAAAAAAGAAGGATTAGTGAAGAGAAGGTGACCACTGCACAGAGAGCAAGAGAAAAATCAAGCAAAATGAATAAAACCTGTGCGAGATGCAACAAAGTTGTTTACCCCATCGAGGAGCTGAAGTGTTTGGACAAGGTAAACGCTTAACATTTTCCTTCACTTTTAGGTTTAGTAAACTTTAAACAATTAGTTTTGTTTGACGAATGTAACCAGGGCGAGGGAACGTTTTTCGATTTACTTTTCATTCTTGTACATTCTGAGGTGAGCTCGTTGTCGTTTACAAGACAGCAACACAGTTCAGCAACAGCAGCAACGATCTGTTGCTTCTTTTTACCCTCTTCGGTGTCGTTGTTGTCGTTTTCTCTCTTGCAGTTTTTTTTTTGTCTTCTTTTCCTGTTGTTACTTTACAATTCCACTTTATCATGATCTTCCTTTTCACATCACGAGAGCTGTTTCGAGTGTGTGTTGGGGGGAGAGGAGAATCTTGTGATGTATTCTAGTGTTACCAGATTGAAATTTCGGATTTTCTTTGTTTTGAACGGGAAGGAAACTGGTCCCAACTTTAGGAATCTCTATGAATTTATGCATTTTATTTGACAAACAAGTTCTGAATACTTTTTAGCATACCTTGGGATTATTGGATTACCTTCATCTTCCCAAAGAGAACAGTTTCAGTGGATGGTGTGACGAGAATCCTATTTGAACTGTATAGCATAGCAGTGACACCTGAAATTATCCAATCAGTCACCAACCTGACCTATATAACGCAAACCTGTCAACCAATTCTACATCTCGAAACAGTACTCAATAAGGGTGTTCGATTCGGCTATAATAACAAATAGATATTCAGAACTCTTAATGAAGTGTTCTCTCATTCGAAAAAGGCCCCTTTTAAAGGGAAATGTATTTTTGACGCCGTATGGTCACGATGAACTGCTATCTTATCTCCATCGTGCGCCACTCGAAAGTTTATGGCCATGTACAGAGTCAAACGGCGGAGATGATTGAAGGTGAAAACAATATGTTGGTTTACTATGTGACAAAACTTTCAGGTTGTCACATAAAAGTTCACGGCAATTTAAACAGATTATTCTTTATCAAACATTCAGAATTAAGAAAAGGGACTTGTTGGACGTGACGAGTCTCAAGAATTTGAACAGTAGCAGTGTGAAAGGGAGAACACGTCTACAACTAATTTTAATTCTCACCTGGAACATTCTTCTATTATTCACTTGTACGGCTGCTGTGCACTGAGTTTGTTCCAGCCTCAACGGCGCAGCATTTCTGGGAGTCAAATACTTTGCGTATCCTTGGCCAACCTATGAGAATATAACTCAGTCACATAAAATTATAAAAAAAAAGTGGTTTGAAGTCGTAATACAAATTAAGGTCCCTTCAGAATCTCATGCTAGTTTAAAGCCCTCCACGAAATTTAAATATTTTATCAACTACGTGTGTTGTGTCACGGTACGCTGCGTCTTTAGGCGCAACACACACCACGAACAATTTCCTTAGATAATGAACCTGTCTGCGGTCGCCGTGGCGTAGTGAATTGGAGGGTCGACACCTATGACGCGACGGGGTGTCAGGATTGATCCCCGAATTTTACCACACTTCATAATTGATGGCCTCACCACTTTGGAGTCACTTATAATGTTCAAAGAGAACTCTGGTCTAGAAAGAGCTTCTCAAATTTCGTGCATAAAACTCTAGGTCACATCCAGTCGTGGTAGGCCAATAGAACGCACAACACGAGTGGGTGCTCTAGAAGCTATACCCTGCTCCTGAAGACTGGATGCAGGCGTAGTTGGTTAAGTGCCAGCCCTTGGTTAGAGGGTTCCGCTGTAAGAATCCCACTGAAAGCATGGTTAACGCGGTTTTGTCCAGTTTTTGAATCTGTACTATCCAGTTCTTTCACTGGAGTGGTCGATCAGTGGTAATTGTCAATGACACATGTTCGACATGTTCTAAGTATGCTGGTGAATTCTCTATCAACTCCTACCCTACCCTAGGCACTGATCCACCTCCGCCAATCGGATTTCAAACTTCCCCGTTAAGAGTGAAAGAGAAACGAGTGATAGCTCCATGTCCACTTCAGAATGCAGCACCTTCCTCTGCCTTTCCAATTGCAATGCAAAATTCACTTTCTCATTTAAGAAGCACACCGCCGTCGATTCAATGCCCCGTCTGAAATTCTTAGCACTTAGCGAAATTCCAGGAAAATGCTTTGTTGATGACGGCGTTGTATTTTTTTGACTCACGCTGTCCGTTGGAACATCTGTCACACGACTGCACTTCTGTCAAACAGGTGGCTTCACCGTCATGTGTGTCAATGTCACCGCAACCGCAGCGATGAGTAGGGTCTTTGCACAGTCAAACATTTTGATATGGTTTTTTGAATCTTATCAGCGATTAGATAATTTCCACCGTAAAGTGCACTTGTAGAAACAGGTCGGAATGAAGGATGTAGGCCGTGGGTATTACAGATTCCTTCCAGAATTCAGACAGCTCCTGTAGCGGAAGTCTGTTTATTTTTTTAATTACATTTACGATGATGGTTGACAATATGGAGTGAAAGTGAACGTAAGAAAAAAGTGGAGTTTTAATACTTTGTATATCATATTGTGAATTCACTAGCACTACCTAACCTAACACTTCTTTTGACGCTTTAAAATAAAACTGCACAGTGCTGGCACACTCACTCACTCACTCTTTAATCTGAATACTTGGTATGTAAGCTTAACACCCCGACTCCACTGGACATATATCTGCCAAACATGACAACCAAAATCTGAACAGTCATCGGCGCTGTTTTTTCGTGGGCAAGATATGCCATGACGTTTCATTTCAACATTGTTGACAGGGAGTCAATATTGAGGAACGACAAATGAAAAAACAAAATACTTCTACCTTAACTCAATTCTTCTCTAATTTTTCACCACTCCGTTGAAACAAAATGAAGCACGTATACGAAAACGTCAAATCGCATATCCAACTTTTATTGAGAGCCATGTCATGTCCTAAAATCGAGATTCTCCGGCACGATGCTTTTGTGGACACAGATTTTTGTGTCTCCACTAGATTCGTTCACGTCATGTTCATGAATCGGGCTTTTTTCATGTTCAAAGCAGACAGCTTGTAAGGGCTTAATCAAGTTTTTCGCGCTATCAGACTTTGAAAAGTGTTTGGAAGAGTGTTGAATATAACTTCCGAGAATGTTGTGTCAGAACACGCAACCCTCAATTTTCCTTTTTGAAATAGAACTGGCCCGTTTTACAGGTCAAATCTACTGGCACACAATTTCCAAGAAAAACTATCAATTACATAATACAAAAAGAATATCCCTATTAAACTCCAATTTACTTACTTAAGGTGGTGCTACGGTCCGGGATGGACATGGGCCTCAACCAACAATCGTCTCCAGCCAGCTCGATCCTTACTATATAGCTAGCTGCCTCCAGTTTCGCACGCATAGTTGGTTGAGGTCATTTTCCATTTGCGTGCGACAGAAAAGTCGCCTCTTCCTCTTCCTCAACAGCATCGTCTTTGACTACCTCAAAGCTATACTTGGGTACTGTGACGATCTCTCAGAGACGTCGGTGTTGGGTCCCGTTGACAGCATATACTTTGTCTTGCTTTGATTTACTGTTAAACCCATCCTGACGGCCTCCGTCGCAATACTCACAAAAGTGCCATTGACATCACGCTGCGTTCTTCCGATAATGTCAATATTGTCGGCATATGCGAGCAGTTGGGCGAACTTCTGAAAGATTGTTGCTCTGGTGTTGGCCTGCGAGTTTTGAACAATTCTTTCAAGAATTAAGTTGCTTGACAGGACGTCGCCTTGTCTGAATCATTTTTTTTTTAAATCAAAGATCTCAGTTATGTCTTTATGCTTTCCGCCGAACATACAGATGCGTTGCTGCATGATGTTGGTCCTATGCTCATAGGTATCTTCACTTTTACATCGTCCCGTTAGATCTGCTTGACAGGGCGGGACATGGTACTTCCATATCCGTGCCAGCATTGACTGCGATTCTACAACGATGTTCCCTTGATCATCTTTACAGGCTTCGTTTCGGGCTTTGATTGGCTAACCTCACCATTTGGTAACACTTTCTTACCTCATTCCTGCAATAATATCCCTAAATTCTGTCGATGGCGTGCATCTCATGTTCCTTTTTTCTCCTGAGAAGGCGATGCGATTGCAAAGAAGGAATTTGTCTCTTCTCTTCTGCTAATAGAGCAGCCCTTGTCCTTCTTTGCAATGCCGCTGTGTAGGCATATACAAATTGGAGAATGCCATTCATTTCGTGAATAACCGTCAAAAAGTCTCTCAAATTTGACAATGGGCTAGTGGGCAATGTGAAGTCTAGACAGTACAAAACGACAGAAAGAGTAGTAGACAACTTAGAACTTTGGCTTACGATATTACGGTCTGAACAATTTTAACGCACGACCACCCCATTCCGCATTGCCAAATTATTCACGTGTGTCCTATTCTAAATGTCAAAGACAAACCGTCCAGTGTCACAAACGGACAATGAATGAGGTCTTCATTAGCTGTCTAGCTGTCCCGCAACAATTTGTAAAACAGGGCAATGAAACGACGTCGAAGCAACAAAAAGGGGAAAGAACTCCTTTTATTGGGCCTTTACCTCTTCATGGACAACCAACAACACTTAAGCAACTGGTCAAATAAATCCTGCATCCAAGAACTGGAACAGTCAGCAGAGTCCTACACACTCCAACAAATTCATGACGGTCGATTGCTGAAGAACCAAATAGGCCCTTAATCTGAACAAGCCTGACCTAAGGACAATATGTGGCGCACTTACTGGCCACTTCCTCAAGAAACTTAAAACTTCTTCTTCTTAGGGCGCCCTCGGCCTCACCCAACATGACTCTCCAGCCGGCACAAGCTCTCGCCAGCTGACTACAGTTTTGCACATGGCCCAGCCACTTTAGGCGTTGGATCCGTAGACGCCTAGCTAGGCTTATGTCGCAATGGTTTAATCTCCTCCAAATTCCGTTAACGCAAACATGTCGAAAGATCGCACGCAGAAATTTACTCTCGAACTTTGCTTTCATGCCAATATCATCTGCAAAAAATGAGGCATAGGCGCTTAGAAAACGTTGGTCTCTGTTGACATTCAAGATCATCAAGACAATCGAGAAGGTCCAAAACTCACATTAAACAGGTATAAAATAACAAAAAGTATCACCTGAACGTGAGTCACCGTGGCCTAGTGGGTTAGTGCGTCGACTCCTACGCAGAGGGTGCCAGGTTCAAATCCCCAATCCACCAACTTTGACAATTGACGGCTTCCACCTCTTTCGAGTCACTGACAATGCTCAAAGAGTATTCCTGTCTAGAAAAAGCTAGGTCCCTTCCATTCGTGAAATAACAATAGCACGCACAACGCGAGTAGTTGTTGAGAAGCTATATTATCACCTGAACAGGAACAGACTGGTAGGACATTCCTTCTAGGGAAATTATCAAAATTTCTCAAGGAAACTCCAAAGTTCTAGATCAAAGGGTGCACAATAAATCTATAGTGGTCAATGTGCTATGTGAACGCTCTACATTTTCTTCAATTCAATGCTATGCCGTTTTTTTCAAATCCGAATGCTTGAATAGTCAACTGCGCAAAAACGAAGCGGTCCCCGCAGCCGACAAAATTCTTAAATTTTAAATAACAGCGTCCACTTTGATTACAATTGACTTAATTTAACGAAATGAAATGAATTCCCTTGTAATTAAATTTGTTTCGTTCAATCAGCTTGTAAGGTAAAAGCTAACGAGTATTCCATTCTCTTGGGACCCAGCCAGCCAATCACACACAGCAATCAATTGATTTTAACGGTGAGCACGGTGTACAGAACAACGTTTAATCTTATCACAGTTCTAAATAAATCCGTTTAATCTCATAAAACAAACACTTCGGTATCAGTTTTAATGTCACTCAAGCACATCATTGGTCGCCACCTTGTCGTGACGCAATTAGAGATCACTCGTGTTTATTGTTTTGTAGTTTTTGAATTTCATCTCCCGTGCAGATCAAAAGTGTCAGTTGCTCGATGGGGCGATGAGGTTGAGGTAAACATTTTGACTGACATAACTGAGTGACGTAGACCTATAACTAGGCCACCACCTGTTCTTTGGCGACTAAAAGTTCACCCCGTATGGGGATGTTTGACAGATTGTAGACAGGTGTACTCTTTGAACATTTTCAGAGGTTGCTGACCTGCGGGGCTATGAGTTCAGAAAGCTCGTCCTGAATCCAATTGTATGAATTAATCCATGTCGGATACTGCCTCAGATTGGCACGCTAATGTGACTTAAACCCTTGTGAATGGGGACATTTTTAACATTTTGAATACCTTCCAATGCTGCCTTAAGAGAAATTTATACTCAGCTCATTAACAGTTTTCAATAAAACGCTTGTATTCACTTTACTTTTTTGCGTCAAAGTTGGTTCAAGTCTTTACTTTCATTGTACTAGACTTCAAAATTCAAATAGTTTTCGCAGTTGGTTGACAATGTTTTTATGGCAAATATGGTTTTACTCACTAAACGAGTTGAAAAATTTAACAAATGCTGGATTACTAATTAAGATACCTTATCTGATGTCGAGATTTAGAACACCAATGCTGATAACTCTGCTGTATCTTCTGATTAGTAGTCAGCGGCATCTATGATTTATTGGTCGTAGTTCAGGCGCGCCTCCTATGATTTCTGTTCTTCAACGCGCTATAATCAGTAATGAATACAGCATAAACATTACTCAGATTTTACAGATTCTCAATAGAACCCGCCTCTTATTATAGGCATCGGAACAATATCTGTAATGCGACTTAAAAAGCAGTACACTGATTATTTTCATGGTTTCTTCGAGCTTGATATTTTC
Source organism: Eristalis intricaria (assembly GCA_964034865.1). Taxonomy (NCBI): domain Eukaryota; kingdom Metazoa; phylum Arthropoda; class Insecta; order Diptera; family Syrphidae; genus Eristalis; species Eristalis intricaria. The sequence goes on from OZ035875.1 coordinate 42,952,026, forward strand.
TCGTACTTTACGCAATGAATTCCGATCTGAAGCTGGTTTTACTTATATCATTTAACCTCTCGGTGGGTATAGGGCGTCAAACACGAAATCTTTCTCAAAGTATAGCGAATACCTATGCTCAAACCCATGTCAACTAAGTCAACCTTGCTTAGCCTAAAAGTGCCCAGAAAAGGCTTGCCTGGGGTAAGAGTTTGGCTGTGCTCTTCAATCGGCAGCACTTTATCCAAACTTATTCGCAGTCCATAGACTCTTCCAAACGGCTTTGACACGCTGGCTACACGCTGACACACGGCTATAGCGGCGGAGTAGAAGGCTTAACACAGCCGGAAAATTCTACTGTGCTCCAAGCAGTAAAATTTGCAATCCGGAAGGCATGTCTGTCGTCAAGTCAAAATAAGAAAGATCGCAATATGGTAGCCCTAGCCATTTCTTATTTCTTTTCATTCTTTTCATTTTTGTTTATTTATTTTTATAATCTATCGCTGTACTTCGAGAATCATAACAAAAAAACATCAAAGCTTTTGCCTCCGAAGACTACCGGCATAAGCTAGCGTCGTTAGAAGGCCAGCTCAAAATGTTCCCTCATCAGGTTTCCATGTCAAAGTGATATCCTGGAATGATAAGGCCAATGAACTGGGTCGACAGGGACCTCCCCTTCAGTGCTTGCTTTTGGAGGAGGTTTATTTCACACTACAAACAGTCAAGACCAATATCTCTACACACTGCCTTGAAATAGCAAACCTCAGATGGGCCAGACTACATCAAGAAAAATATGGCCTAACTTCCGCTGATCTAAAACAAACGTTCTCTTGTGAAGAACTCGGCATGATACCTCTAGACTGGCAGAGGTCCGTACGGGACACTGGCTTAGGAGCTTAGACATTGGATGCGTAGTTTCCTGGATAGATCTACAACGAGCAGCAATTGCCTTAGCTCCCATTTCAGTGAACAAAAAATTCAACGAAACTCAACGAAACCGAGCGAATTGTTAGTTATGGCCGTGTCTGTCGTCTCTAGGGTTTCCCAAAAACTTGGAGTGGATGGCTCTTCGTGAGAGAATCAAGTTGATTACTACGCTTTACGCTCGACCTAAGGCGTTGGAACCATAGATTCCGGGCAAAAACTATGTCACTGTTCATCCCCAAGTAGCATAGTGCCCAAGTTGTTGCACATTTTCGAAACAGTCATTTACGTACTTAGAGAGCTATTCATTTAGCACTCCCTTCAAACAATTTAACGAAACTTAACGAAACCGAGCGATGTGATTATAAACGTATTTTCTGTCGTCGCTTTCGTTGCTCACAGGCTTTGAGTGGAAGACTCTTCGGGACGGTGTCAAGTTGGTCACGCACTCTGAATGGGTCACTGACTTAAGACTTTGAGCCGTAGACACCGGGTTAGACCCATGACACTGTACACCCCGTACAGTGCCGAAGTTACGCACATCTTTGACGCAAACTGTCATTTACCTACGTAGAGAGTAATACATTTTGCTCCCACTTCCGTATATAGATTGAACGATACTCAACGAAGCCGAGTAAATTGATGATTATTGTAATTTCTATCGTCTCTTTAGTTGTCCGCTCTCATTTTCGACACAAACTGTCATTTACGTACGTAAAGAGACATTAATTTGCACCCACTTCAGTAAAACAAAAAAAATTAAAGAAACTCAACGAAAGCCAGCTCTGTTCTACTTTGTACATGCTGGTGGGCTGTAGTAGAAGACTCTTCGGTACGGAATAAAGTTGGGCACGCATATTTTCAACACAGACTGTCATTTACGTGCTTAAGGAGCAATTCATTTCGCACTCTCTCTAAAAAAAAATTAACTAAACTTAACGAAAGCTAGTTAATTGGATTATTGGTCATCGCGGCTACTGATACACTTAAGTTTGTTCCACGATTTGATTCCCACGATCTCCATTAAATCTATGGCACGACTAGAGAGCAATAAATTCTTTGATGTCATCCATGTTGCATCATGTTTTCCCGACCAGACATCCATCATGTCTCGTCTAGAACATCTTCATCTGGCAGTACGAACTAATTTTCACTCACTCGTACATTGCATTGTTTAAAAATCAGTTTTAATTCCACATTTGAAATGGTAACACCTACAAATACACCACCAAACAGTTGTTTACGTGCCTTTCCTTCAGATGCCGTGCCTCAATGGTGGGTTCCAGCGCCCAGAAGGCAAGCAGTCAGTACTTGTGCTGTAATTTAACTCCCTCAAAAGACGAAGACAAAATGAAGAAATTTTCTCATTTGTGTCTTTTTTTTTTTGTTCTTCTGTACCTTCTCTTTGGCACTTCAATTGTGTACATGTATGGCTGGTGCATGAAGTGGGGAAAACAATTTTCACTTCAAGTGGCATAAATATGGTAATTTGTCCCCTTCTCGTTAGCTGGCTGGCTCACATGTGCCCCCTCTAGGAACTACACAGAATCCACTTCAAAAGAAACACCATCATTCGCCACGGGACTTGTGCCCGCACACAAAACGAAAGAAATCTTCCAGCAGCATATACGGGAGGAAATGGAGGTCTTGCCCTGGGTGTCGTGTCAGAATTGGGAATGGCTTGCGTCATTCATCCGTCGATCCATCGACGTATCTAGCTCGCTTCAAATAAATATAGGTTCCAATTGAAGATTGTTTTGGAAAAAAAACGTGAACGAAGAGCGATTGTGATTCGGATTTAAATTTAGAACTTCCCAGAAGCATAGCAGCACAGAAGCTTCGCGAGAGGGGGTGGTTGAGGTTGAGGCGGCAGAAAGCTGTTCATGATCTATGGCCGATCGAGCGCAAACGTGAGTTCGTCAAAGTCAGTGGAATGCAGTTGCTCTGGTCTCCGGATTTCTGGTTTGCGTTGAATAATTTGCTATACCCTCGCGCTTGGCCAGATCATTTGGGTGAACACCTACTTCGCGGCTTTCCACCAGACGCCAGATATGTGTACATATTCACCAAGCCAAGGGTGAGGTGAGTTGGGGGGCCTACATATCCATAATTTCAAGGTCGGGATAGATACCTTCTCCTCCTCAGAGTCTGCGAGTGAGCAACGGCAGCACAGCATCGCGTCGCAACAGCTAGCACCGATGTGTTGATTACTCAGCTCTTAACGCTTCGCTCTAGCCCCCCCAAACTGGTTGTGGTGAAGTTGCTTATATAAATACACGCGAATGTATACAGGGACTAAGTCAAGTAATTTCTAGTTGTTGTTGTTTTGTTTCACATTTTTTCCTAGCATGCGCATTCCACCACACTGTTGCTGGTTTTAACAGACAATAATATTCGCCGCAGAGCGGATGGATGGTTAATTATTCGCATTCGCATTCGCAAACGTCCGAGAATACAACGCCTACACACTCGCAGTGGAGTTGGGGTTGTGTGTTGACCGTGGGCATGTGTCGGTTGGTCGGATGCTTTTGTTTATTCGAAGTTTCCGTAGAAATTCATTGTTAATTTAATCCAGCCAAGAGTGTGTTTACACTTTTGCGCAGTACTTTGGGGGATAATTTCTTTATTTAACGATCGCGGCGGAGATCGACGATAATGCCACTTGAGGGTGAGTTTTCAAAGGGATTCCGTTGTGATTTCTCACTGTGAACTGGCGTGTGTGGTGAAGGTCGCTTCTAGAAAGATATGATTCACTGGGCAGTCGAGTATAACCGGCTGTGTTGCGTTGGGCAGACATTCTCTAATTAATGAGGAGGTAAAATGGCTGTAGGTTGGCTGTGCCAGCAGCCCACGTGGTTGGGGATTTAACCGCCAGTACATAAAAAAAAAATCCCTTATTGCCTTTGATTATCTGGTGATCTTTGGAAGGTCGCTGACTGGTTCTGTGAAGCCTTAAATTTTGCTCTTCTTCGAAGTAATTATTTACACACTGAGGAGTTGTTATACAGGGTGACCAAGTAAGAACGATAGGTACAGTGAACTCCCCATAAGTCGAAATGTCACGGGATACCATTGTTTGTTCGAGTTAGAGAGAGTTTGACTTAGAGAGAGGTTTCTGTTTGGAAAATTGAGGGAAATGTATGTAAAATATGGCGAAAAAGATCGAGTTGGAGAGAGTTCCGAATTAGGGCGAGTCCACTGTATTTAGCAAATTAAAAATTTGCACATATTGGATATGCGGCGTTATTCCGGCAATGGAGTCTCGAATGTTGAACTAGGTCTTGTCCAATGTGGTTGGCTTGTTGGCGAAGAAAGAGCATTTGACGTTGCTCCAAAGAAAATCATCTTCTTTTTCTTTAGCGAACGCTACATTTCGGGGTGAACCTGGACCCAAGTCAAAATGCCTCTCCAACTATCACTGTCTTGGTCTATGCGCATCCAGGTTCGTACACCCAGGTCCCTTTCCAGCTGGGCAAGCCATCGAAGGCGAAGTCATCCTTTACTACGATGTCCCCCGGTGTTGGACTCAAAAATGTACCTCCTACGCGCAAAGCAGGACTTATGACTTCCTCAGATGGCTTTCTGAGCCGAAGATCAACTTTGACCAACTTGGTTATTTTTACAAACTTTTGCCTACATTCCATGGCAGCGAGGCTTCAAGTCGACTCGTCATACGCTGACTTCTCGAATGCCTTTCACCGGGTTCAAAATAATGTGCTCATAAAGAAATTAGAGATGATTGGTTTTCATTCTAAAATATTAAAATGGATAACTAGCTGACGTAAATTAACGAACGTGATGAATGATCTATCACGGGTTATTTTTTCAATTTCTCTGGGGTACCTCAAGTTAGTCAGCTTGGGCCTCCTCTATTTCTTCTTTTTACTTATGATTTGCCTTCGTATATTTCACATTCTAATTGTCTTTTACATGCTGACTATTTAAAATTTTTTAAAACAGTGCGATCACTAGCGGATGTTTTTTTTTTTAATTACAAAACGATGTCTCATGTGTACATATTGGTGCGATTTGAATGAACTTCCAATCAATATTAGTAAATGCGTAGTTATGACATTTTCTGGAATTGTATGTCCTTTATTAGGTGTGTTTTTTTCAAGCCTATATACGCTTAAATTTCAATTTGCATGTAAAATATACTAACAAGAAATCCTATATACGCTTAAGTTACTCATCATATCTTCCGCCGCTCATGAAATAATGCTTCGAACCATTATTTTATGTGTGTTATCGATAATTCATTCCCGAATTTATACATTCATTCATTGGGTTGATGTATGTATTCACAATATTATGCACCTAAAGGCATTTTTTCCTGTATATTTGAACATTTAACTAAGGTGGTTGATGTATTAAATAATTTTGAAATGATCCATAAGTATGCAACTTTTGCTATACCCAGCGTGTCGGGGCTATACATTCCATTTATTTTTCGTTATCGATTCTTTACATTATTATTTTATTAAATTTATATATTATTACGCTACAGAATCGCAAACTGGAGATTGTGACCATTAACGATCAACCATCACCTTAAACGATTTCACCCTTAAAAAGCTTTACAGTTGAAAGACGGAAGAAGTAAATAAATAAAAGAAACAGCTCCACTTTAGATCACTAGTCAAACTATGACGAACATAATCAAATTCCTAAACTCCACAGGTTGGATTTAGCTAATCCATCAATCAGGTCAACGTGGTGTAATATCAAAATGGCGCACAATGCGCTACTTGTACAATGATTCACTACAATCGGGTAGCCACTTAAACCAACCAATCAGGACGTCTTCTAGATTAACTCCAACCCTTCGATAGAATATATCTCTTCACGTCCCGGTGTAATTTGCCACTACGTCATCGGTTGCCAGTCCAAATAAGCTTACTCGTGAACGTAGTGTACTCGGAATTGCAATATTTATTATTAATTTCCCCGTATAATCGCGCAGTGTAAAATGATACACACGAAATGACAAACCTTAATAAATGTTTTGACAGCTGGGTGTCATTGGTATTTTTGACAGCTGTTGAAATATAACAATTTGAAAAACTATAGTTGCCCGATCTAGTCGCTCTCATATAATCTCACTATGCATCGCGAACTTCGCAAACGCTGACAGTTCTTTCGTAGGAAGCAGGAATGAAGTATTATGCCTGAACACAATAGTGTGTTTGCGCTGGCGTTGGCTTGCACACACAATTCAATGGCCAAGCACAAAATACAGCGTCGACCTGCGTTAGTGAAAATTGAGAGAGATGAGAGGATCGTCATTAAACGTAAAACGTAGTTCATCGCACGTCATTATTCAGAATGTTAGATATTTTTTGGCAGAGAGGTGCGCTGTGAGAGAGAATTTCTCCCAGATTGAGAGTATTTTGTGTCAACAGTCATTTGAGAAATGAAAACAGCAGAAATAATTTAACGACAAAAATTTTGAGTGTATGTCAAATGAGTGTATGCAGAATTGCGGCAATATTTTTTATCTAGTAGATGAGAGAGAGAACAGCTGATTTCAACGCAGTGCGTCATCGCACTCTCCGTAACATGAAGTCGGCTGGCGCAGCGCACTATTGTGTTTCAGGCATGAATATCCGTCAAAAAAGCACTCAAATTCGTCGATGGACTAGGGGGAAATCAGCTGTGGAGTCGGCTATCTCTGTGATACTTCATTTCTGATAGGAAGTTGTGTCATTCGCAGAGTGCTTTGGGTACAATTTGAGAGAACTGACAGTTCATTGTGAATTTGAGGATCGCGCTCAGCTTGACAGCTTGTTGTTTTTTTCTCATTTTTTTTGCTTACTAAGAAGTATAACTCTTTGTTTATATTTGAGGGAAATTTTTGTCTCTAAAAGTTCGCAGATCGCAGCTCAAATGAATGACATTTTACGACACCCAAGATCATCGCGACCTCAAGAGTCACATAATGGAAGATGTTTCGTTAACTTCGATCACTGGGTGGTGTGAATAAAAACTGAGAAAACATTCCAAATAAGAACACGTGTATCGAGTATTTTCGTTAAAGGAAATACTCAATTTGATGTGAATGAAAAATTTCCTCAGAGTAGGTACCCTCCCTTCAGTAGACGTTTGTAAACTAGAGTTCTTCGTGTTCAAGGGTGAGTGCAAGGTCGGGTAAAGGTGGGTGCAAAGTATATGCAATAATGTTTTTAAACATACAAACGCAAAAAACGAAAAATTATAATTCATGTCCTTTCGGGGACACAGGGGATAGTTTCAAGAACCGTGTATAGATTCGAGTTCGATAACATGGAATGGTTAAGTACTCATTTCCTTTCCTGAAGAAACTCGTAGTGGTGCCATACCTTTGTTTGTTTTTAATCTTTTTGAGAACGTGAAATGATCTGTCTCAAAATCTGTTGAGATTGCCCGTCTTTTTCTTGTCGCCTTTTGATTTGACGCGGGCCTTCATGTTATCATTTTTTTTTATTTGCGAGAAGTTCAAATTAAAGCCGTTCGGAGTCGGCTTTAAACTGTAGGTCCCTTCCACTCGTGAAAGAACAATAGCACGCACAACGCTGAGAAGCTAGGCCCAGGTCCGCCTCGGACTGTCGCGCCATCAATATTATTATTATTTTGTTTTTTATTCTTCCATAGCTTTCAACTCAGATTGCTTTATTTTTCATGTCTGGAGTTTGGCTTTTTTTTCCAGCAAGCACTGATAAAATTGCAAACAATAAACCATTCCATTCCAGATTTACTTGTTTTTTTAGGATTAAGGTTTATTCCGTCAAAGTATTCCTCTGCCGACACAGTTTTTTCCATTATATTTCCAATATATTATAAATTGTTTTCACTTCTTTCTCTCTTGAAGTCCCTCCTATTTATTTTTCATGTCTGGAGTTTGGCTTTTTTTTCCAGCAAGCACTGATAAAATTGCAAACAATAAACCATTCCATTCCAGATTTACTTGTTTTTTTAGGATTAAGGTTTATTCCGTCAAAGTATTCCTCTGCCGACACAGTTTTTTCCATTATATTTCCAATATATTATAAATTGTTTTCACTTCTTTCTCTCTTGAAGTCCCTCCTATGCACACTCAACTTATCTATCTGAGCATATTCCATCTTTATTCACACTAAAACGGAGGTAAGACTCAGCTGTCATAATATGTGAGTGGAGAGGATTCGTTAAACTTAACGAAATAAATTTTTATTCACACCAGATGGAGACATTCCTCCAAAGTGCAAAGGAAATGCTCACACTCAGTTTTTATTCACATCACCCATTATCTAACCACATTTTCAAACCACAACTTCATCACAATCAAAATGTACAATTTCCAAATGTGAAAGTATTTTTTTTTACTCCCAATTGACAAGCCAATCCATGACTTGAATTTATTCTCTTTCAAGACTTGTTCACTTAATTGGGTAAGCAAAACACCTTCACGTGACGGTAATTGAAAACAGCAAAAACTCTGATTTTCTTCCAAGCCCCAGTCATTGGACCCATCTCAGCCCTTTTCATGTCAGCACACACACACATGCACTCCCACCACAAGCAATTACAGAAAATTGTTTAAACTGTCGAATGATTACGAAAAATAAAGAAGAGAAGACGACAGACGTTCGTAAATTGTTTATCTAGATGCCACTCTCTCGGAAAGGAAAAGCTGTTGTTTCTTCGGTTACGTAACGCAGTTTATTGCTTCCCTGAAACGCATAAAACTCTACAAATTAACATAAAAATTGTTACACATTAAAACAGTGTGCTATAAAAACAAAACAGAACTGACCGAACGAACAACGAAAATAAGAGATTCCCCCCCAATCGAACGGAGGATGATCAAGGGATGAGTGCATCCACGCACCAGATGTGCCACTTTCCAATCAAAAAGTATCTAATTACGTGTTTTGTTGTACTTTCCATGAACCAAACCTGACCAACAGAAAGTAACCCTAAAGTTTGTGTCAAGCGAAATTCCAAACCCAACACACCTGTTGCCCTCAACTTCAAGGCAAGATCGTTACAACAACAAAACAAAAGTTTACCCCCACAAAAAAAAACAGAAAATGAAGAATTCTCATTCGTTCCCCCTTGGGCCGGTTGCGATCCATCGAACCGTAACACCTCAAGAATGTTGACCTTAGACTGACTGAATCCAATTTGGCCGCAAACACACAGAGTACAAGCGGTGAGCTTATTTCGTTCGCCCTCCTCTCACTGACTTTGTTTTTGTGTACGTAATTGCATTGCAAATCGCTTATCGTTTGAATCTTATGTTGCCTCCCACGTTTCTTGTTTCTTATCCAGCTGTCAATCTCCGATGACATTAGTATGATTCATCAACCGTCAAATATGCGCGCAATTTAAAGATCAACTCAAGCAGAAATTAGGGACAATTCTGGTATCTTTTTGTTCGCCAAAACCAAACTAAAGACTATTGACAAAGCCTCCTTCTGCACCGCCTCCGTTTAGACGGAAGTCGATAAACTTTCTACACACTCTGTTGGCACCCTGGTACCCCTGCTGTCACTTGTTTGATGCGAATTGTTTGTTTCGTTCGTTCGCTTTAGATGGCTGGTCGCTGGTCGCTGGCGAGCTCGGATGAGTTCATGAGAGACTCATGAGGTTCCCCTCGGTTGCCTGAATGGCTGTGGCTGATTTGCGTTTGACCCAATGGATCCGTCGTCGTTCAGTGCCTGTGCTTGGGCGATTTGGGTCAACAGAGGTCTTGAACATGTGTAGAACAGCAGCTTTGTTTTCTTTTCTCTCTCTCTCTCACGTCGCTGTGCTCTGTTCAGAAAACGAATTTACGTGGTTCTCTGCTTTCCCATCTTTTCCGTTCTGCTTTGCTGTTCGCTGCTTGGTGCGTTCTTTCTCTTTTTGTGTCTATTTTTACGTTCGTACCCCAGATGGCGGTACGATGGAAGTCGGTTACATATAATTATAACGGCCTGCAGCCGGTGAATGTGTTGCTCTTTGTCTGTGTGTTAACCTCGAAGAGCGAGATAGTAAAAGGGAACCCCGAGATCAAGCCATTTAGTCTTTTGATTGATTGAGGCTGCACCGACAATGATGCTGGTTGACTGGCTGGCTGGCTGCCAGTCGGTGGTTGTAGAATAGAGCGTGGACATTCGAAAACGATTTCATTGCGGTAAATTGGATTAGGCAGTGGGGTGGGAGGCGGCAATGTAGAGTGGACTAACAATTGGAGAGAACCAATGCACGTCAGGGCGTGAAATAAGGTTCACTTGTAGGAAAACCGAAACAAACACCCTGTTAGGAGATATCACGACAACTGGGAAATTCCAGTCGTACTCTGCTTTGAACGGCCATTTGTTGAAGAGAATGAGGTTAGAATGAATAGTTTAGGTACTAATCTGTAGCTTGGGAACAATAATTTAAACACTAAACTGATTATTTAAGACTATGAGGAACTACGACCACGCCCAGATAGAAATTATTGGTTTTCCATCGTGACAGCAGCTGTCAAAGTTAGCAATGACACTTAAGGCTCCAGCACATAGAATACTTTACTTGCGTAGCGTCAGAGCATACGTACACGCTGAAGTATCTGACGTAAGGGGATGACACAATGAATACTTCAACGCCCAGGTGATTTCATTTGACAGTTTAAAGTTTGAATTGAAAATTCAAGTTGTTTTGTTTATTTATGCACAATTAAAATATGTATTTTAATATAAATACTCAATTATAAACATTCATTTATATTTTTAACTATTTTAAACGTTGCTTCAACGAGAACAACCTCCAACATTTTTCTCTTGAAATGTCACAATATTAAGATTGTCAACGCTGAAGGAGAGAGATGTAAATTATATATGTAAATTATTGTATGTGCCGGAGCCTTGTTCGATGTATTGGCCGCTCTTGGATATCATGTGGATTGGTATCGTCCCAAATTCGAACATTTTGTTTGCCGACGTACCCATTGACCCAAAAGATCATAGGAAGGACGATTTTCGGGGCCGTAAAATTGGCGACGCGCGCTGACCTTTTCCCTAGACTCATTTTGATAAATTAATTCTTCGTTTTCACGTGTTGTTGTCCCCGTCCATTGTGATTTGGCAAAACAGACTAAATAATTGACAGCCAATTTGACAGTAGCCGTTATCAACTGTCAAACCCGGAACTCCCTGTTGGAAGAGGCTTTAGGTCCCCCAAAGGTCCGAGGGTGGTACATTTAGTCAAACCACAAATCTTTGTCTTGATCAAAAATACAAGTCTCGCCACTCAGTCGATCCCCGAAATAAGCCACTACAAGAGCTCCTTTCCGTTATTTGTTTACGGAACTCCCGGAGAAAAAAGCTCTTTAATCGATTTCAAAGTGAAACCCTCCATTGAATGACTATCAACCTGTTTACAGAATCAAACCAGATTCTCTTGCAAATTTAAGCGTCTGTTGGAATGTCTCCTTCAACCTTGTGAATGCTAATAATGGAGCGAAATGAAATTCAACTCAGGCCATCAGTTGTAAAACGTTCCATTTTATATTTTGTTATCAAACAACTTGGGCGTAATTAAAATAAGCCACATCGCCACATAAAACCAACCGAAAATACACACAAAACATTATTTCCGAGTCAGGTTTAGAATATCTGTCTCTCCGACTGTCTCACCACCCGCCAGTTGCGAGCGCTGATGAAATAAACAATGACACACATTATCCCCGCTTGAGTTTCTATTCTAATGGCCGTTCCGAAGTTGCCACTCTTCTTTGAATTATTTTGCATACAATTACGAGATTAGACATTCAGTGTTCGCTGGCAATTGTGCGCGACCATGGCGATGATTCTGATCTCTCGTTTGCCAGACACACTCGCTGTGTGGAATGGGTGGGATCACTTCGAACTGTGAATATTCCAAAGCTCCATCGATCGAGATGGAGAGCGGAGCAGCAACTCTGTGTGATGTGCGATGACTGATGGCATTCAATTCATATTTCTGTGAATCCGAACTAATGGCTATTGCGTAACGAATTCATGAGGAAGCTTTTAATTTGCATACAGTCACCAGTCGACTGATGACCACTCGACACACTTGGCAGTGTTGTCATATAGGATTATTCTAAGCCCGAGTCATATTCGATTTCATTAAACAAACGAGGCTTCGGTAATTCGACTACAGACTGTCGGCTTCCATTTGCAGGCCCCGCAGAAGTGCGCCAGCAAGAGCTGCAAATCTGGAGCATGTAATTGTTTGGCACAGTAGCCTCGTGTGGTCGGTTAATGGTTTCATTTTGATACACACTCAACTCAGCGCGTTGTCGATCTGCTAATGCCCATTAGAGATGAAAAAAGAGACCAAATATCGCGTCGCTTTTGATTGAAGTTTTGTGCACAATTCAAGCGGAAAAGTCTTGACACATGGCGAAGTTAGAAGAGGAAATAGGATCATTAATTGATTTGGTAATTTAATTAACACATCTGCACAGTCCCGCGGAGAGATTTTGTCGACAGCATGATCATCTTGTCTCAACGATGTGGTGGTCAGTGATCTCAGAACATGGCCGGGTGTCGTGGTGATTATCTGCGAGAGGTTAAATTTGGACATAAAAAAAAGACAATTGCTAGAATTTATCTTTGATGTTCCGCATGAACAGTGTCAATGTGCCTTTAATTGCTACCCTTCGGAACTCAGATGTTGCGGCTTAATTTGTTTCAAGACCACGCACGCCCATTTTTTTATGAAACTGTTTATTACAAGTGGTAATTGAGTAATTTCACGAGACTTTCATTACTTCCCTTTCGAACGAGATCAACTGCTGAATAGTTCATGAATGGAAATTACTTATTTTTGATTCAATTGACTTTGATCTTTGTCAACTGTCAGACACGTGTCATGCTTATGTCAGACACGAAAAGTTCCAAGCACGTCGCCTAGTGGTCCGACTAGTGGAATGACTCAGAGAACCGGGATATTGGTCAGCAAGACCGTATATAGCTGCATCTCCTGCCCGAGTAGGAAACCCAAGTTCCCACGAACTCATTACATGAGTTGTTAAGTAATGCTTAACAATTGTAGAAGGATAAACACGTCCTTATCACAAGAGGGTACAACTGCAAGAAGGCGAGCGTCTTTACAACTCACTCAAACCAAGTCTGAAACGAAGTGAGCTATTCAATGTAGTTAAAGCTAATGGTTTAAATGTCCAAGCGTGGGTTGGTTAGTAAGCAGCATCAAAGGTAATAAGCCCTCCAACCTCTTCCTCTCTTCGAAGAAGATGAAGCTGGAAGGCGAGCTTATTCAAAAAACAGCCACGCTCTCTTACAAGCTTGATGTTACGCAAATTAGAGGGGGATTTGTGGAGACCATTTTAATACTACCCGCGATTTACACTCTGAGGCTGGTGTTGATACATACACAGCTGTTAGGATACATGTACTCACCGAAAGACTAATGGGCAGATGCGATTTATCTGATAATCCACTAGTTAGTGAACTTAATAATAACTATAACCGACAAGACTTATGTTTCTTTCTTATAAACATCTTAAGTACTTATTTGTTTATTCATTTATTTACTTATTTATTTATTTATTTATTTATTTGTTTGTTTGTTTATTTATTTATTTGCCTATTTATTTATTTTTATTATAATTTTTTTTTCTTTTTTTCTTCCTTAAATAAAGGGTTTTTACCTTGCTTAAAATAATTATGTAAAATGACACTTGTTTTGTTTTTTCGATGTATTTCGGTAGAAACATAAAATATGACATTACACAGTATATCAAATCTCTGAATTGTAAATTGTGCGGTGGCTCGCTTTGTAAACTTATGAACGAAATAAACATGATTTGATCTGATTTTAATACTCGCTGGACAATCTTGACCGCCTCGCTTAGATATAAGATCAAGTGATTGGTTGGAGTTACATTTTGATGGGCAGCCCTTAACTGAGCTTTTAACTAAAGGCACAACTCTTAACTGAACGCAGTGATCGAGTGTCTAGAACTAAACACATTATATGCTTCTTCCTCCGTTGGATAAATTCGAAAGGCATCTAGTCGCCAGAACTGCTGTCCGTCTTAGTACGAATAGAATGTGATCAAATCCTTGAACAATGTCCCAAAGTCACTTTAAAGCCTGCCCTTTAACTGTCGTTTACCTCTTGAAGAGATGTTAATTGCTAAGTCGATAGAGACGTGATCGACATCGAGTGTAGAGCTCCTATCACCACTCAAATTGAGAGTGTCCCGAGACTTGAAAAAATCCTGACTTTGACGTTCTTGGACGAAGACAAACCTTCCTTAATTGCAACAGTTTCTGCCTCAGGGTAATCCATCACTTCGGTTTGGAAGACACCAAGTGCCTCATTAGAAAACAGATTTGGGCTAGACTCAATCTTTAACGCTACACTTTGTATACTTAGACTAAGTAGACAAGCTCTCAGGACATTCTCAGAACATTCAATCACAGGACATTGCAAGGATTATTGCAGCAGCTACGCAGACAATAAGGCTTAATTAAGGTCTATTTCTTAAGAATGTAAGCGCTAGCTCTAAACTTAATGGACCTTGGCTTGGCCTAAGTGTGTCTGCTGTCCGTATGCGCGACAGTCAGCCACCTCAACCTAAGCGCTAGCTCTGCAAGCAACGACTGGTTCCACGACTTGAAAACATTGGACTATCCAATGTATTTGAAGACTCGCAGATGACCATCCAGTCATTCCCACATGACCTCAGTTTCTGTCAAAGTTAAACTAGAACGATGACTTTCTCACAAATCAGTCACCTTCTGTTGGTTATTTCTCAGATAACTCTTATAAATTATGACCGAATTGGGGAAAAAACATAGCGTCGCGACGCGTGAGATTTTGTACATTGATTAAAAGAAAAACCTCACATCTGACATCATTGATGACACATTGAATTAGGTTAAGTCTGACTCCTGACAAGAGTCTGATCTCATTGCTTTTATGGCATTCATTTTTTCTGCTAGTCTATATAAGGAATTTGTCGCTTTGTCTAGCTCATTCAGTTGATTCAGCAATTGCGCACATCGTGACTTATTTAATCACGCGCTAAGGCGAATTTACTGGCAAGAAATGACGCAAACCTTCCCCGGAATGTTAACATTAAACACGTTCCACATAACATATTCATTGAAATGTAATTATTGGTGGAGCCTGTGGTTGCTGAGTAGAATGGCATGTTTTGTCATGTTTGTCATTCTTTTTTTTTATATTACGAGGACTTTAACATAGACTTAGACTTCTTAGGCTGGCGACCCATGCATGATCATGCCCAAACCTGAGTGATAGCTGCTTTCCATAGTTGACGGTCCTTGGCTCGCTGCTTCTAGTCATCAAGACGCGTTCACACAGAACTCTGAACAGGATCTTGTAGGCGACGTTCAGCAGGGATATGCCTCTATAGTTGTTGCAAGAGGTAGAATCGCCTTTTTTATGGATGGGGCATATGGAGCTAATATTCAAGTCGTTGGGCATGCTATCATCCTCCCAAGTTCTACAGATGATCTGGTCCATGCTCTCTACCAGAACCTCGCCACTGGTCTTGCTCTGATGGTAAGCCATCTGAGTCTGCGGCTTTGTTGTTCTTCTGCCTTTTAACGGCTGCGCTAGGTAGCAAGACTACTTCATCGACTGCGGTTGGGATTTCTTCATTCCCAATCACTCTCTCCTAGTCACGCCCGCTTAGCAGCTGCTGGAAGGGCTGCTTGAATACATCAACCAGGTTGCCCTCACAGTAAGGCTTTTGGCTTTTTGGTAGAGGGCCCGTATTTTATGCTTGTCCCTAGACTCTTCGATATCCTTGAGCTGGGAGGTTGCGAGAGACCTTTTCTTCAGGCGTAGAAGCCGGTACTCCTCCTGCGCTGCTCTAATTTTTCGTTGCAACATTTTTTGGTATGCCTCGTCAGTTGCACGTTTCTTCTGCTCGCCACCATACCATGGTTTCCTCGTCGGAGGTGGTAGGTAGGCTAAGGTGGCTTAGGCTACCTCTTTAATGGCCGAGCGGCCGTACAACCACATCTAGTTGGCGTTGGTGTATGACGTGGGCATACCGAAGAGTCTCTCACTTGGTTGCTGTTAGTAGGCTCTGGCAATCTCGGGTGTGCTCAGGCGTCCAATTTCAAAACTCCTCTTTGTTGGCTAGTGCAGCTTTCTGACATTGGATAGTCGAGCTCTGCATCTTGTTGCCATGAGGAAATACTCAAATGTTCGCACATCCAGGATATTTGACGCGTGCCTTGCGTAACTGAGCACATGGTTGATTTGTTTGGCGGTTCGACCGTCCGGAGATCGCCAGGTTGCTGTGTGGATTCTTTGGCGAGGGAATCTCGTGCTGCTTATGACAATTTTACGTGCTGTCGCCAAGTCTGTGAGTCGGAAGCTGTTATCTGTTGTCGTGTCGTGGAGGCTGTGCTTACGGGGGTTTAAACGCCTCTAGAGCTTTCCAGATGCCCAGGCCTTTTCCTTAATCGTCAATTAGACTTGTTGGATTGAGATTAATGTAATAAGAATAAAAATATCGCAGTAACGGGATATCGTTTTTTAGAGATTCATCGATATCAGCATTGAAGTGCATACAATGTGTGTGACGAGTTTTGATTTTAGCTCTTGTTCAACACTTGTCTAACCTAACTCGCTAAACCCCCTTTGATCCAATTGTCTGTCGAAGTTTATTTACACATACGTTAATCAATGGTGTAGCTCCAGTCCAGTTGGGTTTACAATAAGGGCCCTATGAGCTTAGATTCCTAGCCAGCGCTCGCGATCTCATCTGCGGATTCGCTGCCTGCAATCCCCTTGTGTCCAGGATGAACTTTGTTTTATGCAGGCAGGGAGCGTACACAAATTTGACAATTTTGGTGTACATACCCTCAAGGCCAGGTTCCTCCAAAAAAAATGTTGTTATCAAACAACTTTTATTTATATTGCAAAAGATATTAATAAATCAAAGTTTTTATAGGTTAGAAGACGTTCGGTGCTTTTATTTGTTCCCTCATCTCTGCAATGTTTTGCATAAGTCCACCATCTTGTAGGGACAGACCTATTATGAAAACGCGCGTTCCAATGGCTTATAATAAGCCAATGAGAATCCTGGGAGCAGACATGATCAGTCTGATCAGACCATGTAAGAGTTTATGGCTGAGATTAGGCAGCAGTTCAAGGACGTCTTCAAATTAAATTTGACTCTGGAGACCTCCGCTGAATTAGAAAATTGTACTACCAATTGGTGTGTTGTTGGAACAGAGCTCTACTTTGTCACGAATTATGGAAGAATGTTGAAACCGATGCATAAAGTCTTTTGCATCCACACGCAACAA
Organism: Eristalis intricaria; assembly: GCA_964034865.1. NCBI lineage: Eukaryota > Metazoa > Arthropoda > Insecta > Diptera > Syrphidae > Eristalis > Eristalis intricaria. The sequence goes on from OZ035875.1 coordinate 42,969,218, forward strand.
GTTCAAAATCTAAGAAAACTTCTAGCAGACGTTAGTGTATTGGCAACGCTACGCTTTAGCCTGGGGGCGTGAGAGGTGCTCTTCAACACGCCTTAGCTATTATCCTTGATTCTGTTTTATTGTGTACATGTCCCATCTTGACTCAGGGCAGTTATGATCTAACCACAGAGAAGGGCGGATGTATTAGTCGACATCATACACACAAAGGTCCAATGGTCTCCTTTGGCAACTGCATTGTTGGACACGGCAGGACACTTTCAGTGATACTGCCCCACTATTTGACAGTCTCAGTAGTCTAACCCTGTTTATAGCTCTCCCCATGCATGGGTGTATTTTACGTTAACGAGGAAATGAAGAGAAGGTAACTTTCAGTACTGGTCTTAAACGGGCGTGGGAACTGGGAGGCTTAGAAGAGCATTCCATGTTTGTGTGGTACGACGAGACTCTGAAGCTTAAGCTAAACTATGCGTCCGAAAGCTGGCTAAAAAGCCCAATTGAGCTTGACCTATGTAGCGGATACACTGAAATAATACTGTGACAATAGTATTTTCATATAATTAATTATTATATTTTTATTGTTGTGGAGGCTATATTGCACCGTTATCTTTTAATACGTTGCTCTCTTTCGAGTTATTTTCCCACACAGTCCTTTTCACAGCTGTGTTGAGGACTATGGACTTCTGTGGTGCATAAGACGAAGAGATCTAATCTAGATTATTGTCTCTAAGCCTTTAGGAATTTGAGAATGAGAGATGGTTCTAGTGACTTCCTCTGATAGTAGGTGCTACCCCAGATTACTTTGTTTTTTTGTGGGCTGGTGATTTACATAATCATCGTACGTGCTGTGGAATTTCATTAGATTATCTACAGAATCTGCAGGGACTACCTGGTAACCCTAGTCTCCTTAAGTGCATCCTGAGTCTGCAGTTCCCTGTTAGGAAGCCAGATATGGTACGGATGTTCTTGCTCATATTGAATCACTGACCTAATAATTTCTTGGCCTGTTTCATGCCATAAGCATTGTTTCAGCTTTTTATCCGGTGCCTTCTTTCTAGTCCCCTGAACTTCCTCTCTGAAGTTTAATCTCGTATAGCGCAGAATAGTAAAGCTCGGGGCCTGCGAAGAGTTCTGATGCTCACTTCCTTGCCAGGGTGTCGGCCATATCAGTGCCCTTCTATCCCCGCGCGTATGACAAGGTATTCAGCAGAGTTTATTTCTCCTACTCAACTCTTTAAGCTTCTGCAGGCAATCCCAACAGGAGCTTCGATTTGACGATGCCGGAGTACAGTACCACGACTGTCCGACATCATTCCCATGTCGCATTTGGTATAGTTTCTGTCCAGATTGGTTTGAACGCATAACAAGCCCTTCTCTCGGTTTCGTTAAGCTTCGTTCAGTCTTGTTAACTAATGTGGAATGAATTTTCTCAATCTGCACATAATTGACAGTCGGTGTGTTGGTAATTTGTAAGTACTTCAAAATCTTCATGCTTCTAGCTGCATTTTTTTCAAATCTTAATAACTCTTTCTTGTCAGTAAATAATTGGACTCAAGAACTGTGATCATTTGTGCCTTATTGCGATGAACAGAGCGTTGAAAATGGTGTAACGTAAGTAATCGCGTTGCGGCCAAAGTGCTGTCTTGATGTTTAACTCTTCGTTCAAAATTGTACAAAGACGATCATTCAAAGGTCAACGGTTCCTGAGCTGATGGTCAGATCTTAAATGGGTCGTTGGCCTTTCAAAGAAGGATGAAAGCTTATTGTTTTACAGTGCAGGACAAACAAGTTCTAGCAAACAACATCTTTTCTAAGGAAAGATCTTTTTTCGAGATAAAAATGATAAGTTTGGCTTGGATCTCAATCGCTCTTTAAAGTGCTCTCTTTTCCATCATTCGTCTCGGAATTATGCATGTGGTACCTATTTCCTCTTGCAATTACATCTCATATCTGTGCTCGTAAATGGCGAAACGATCACAATCACATTCGCTTCCCTTCTTCTTTTTCTTCTTTGTTTTTTTTTTGCTAGAAGATCACAATCGTATATTATGCTCATATTTGCCTTTCACATCAGCTCATAAGTGCGTAAGCTAATCCCAGCGCTTTGTTCAAATTTACTCGAACGAATGATACAGCGCGGTGTTGCGTAAGCACCAGCGAATGTTGTGGAAAAACAATGAAATCCAAACCTCTTCAGATACTCCCTCTTCACACACGTCACGATCCCCGTTCAGTGCTTCAGTTTACGGTTAGTTAGGACTACTGGTCCGAGCTTGGATCAGTTTCGTGCGCTTTGAAGTGCGTATCAAAGCGTGATGACCTAAATCCTAGTCAAAGTGTGTTTGACATTTTTTGGTTGGCTTTGGAATGTTTGCTTGATTTGACAGCTGAAACCGCTTGGAAGTGAACATCTGGATTTTCGTTTGTTTGCAGACATTGCGTTGATTCTCAATGAAATTGTTTGAAAATAAGTCTAACAAGACGAGGACAGAAGATTGTTTGAACGAATTAAGCTGACTTTGACGTTATGCCTAATGTGCAGGGTCACCCAGTTCGAGGTTACAAAAGTAAACAAATTTATGATCTAGATTTCGATCACATTAGCGCTTCAATATATTGTCTTAATCCATTACAAATAGAATGAGACATTATTCAGTTTTCGAGACATATTTGACCGCAACTCGGTCATAACTTGACGAATGCGTCACGTGTTTGCAGATTGTTTCTATAAACAGTCCTATTTGGAGAGATTCAACGCAAACACATCCAAACAGCCGATATCCCAACGTCAGATAACACCATCTTTCTTGACAGCCAGGCTGCACTGAAGTCAATATGATCCTGCACGATCAAAGGCTGTTATGAGCCGCTGCGACTCACTAAGATCCACCAGTCATCACAAGGTCAAACTCTCCTGGGTCCCGGGACACAACTCAATAGCAGGGAACGAGATAACAGGCGAATTGACCAGACGCAAATCGACATCAGTGAAGCGGACACATATTAACACCGGAATATAAGTGATACCATACTTAAAGAAGCCAACTCATCTTGGCTCACAAGGGATGACTGTCACACGACAATATCAATGTGGCCAGAGCATAACAACGGCAGAATAAAGAAGCTTCTGGTGTTAGACAGCAACTTGATCAATGTGCTTGTCGGAGTGATCACAGGACACTGCCCCGTCGGAACAATGCTCCGGAGATGAAATGCGCAATCCAGCCATCTCTGCCGGAGCTGCAGTGACGAGGAAGTCGAGACGATGCAAAATCTAATCTGCCACTGCCCACCTCTCTAGAATCAGCGCCTAGCTTCGCTGGGCCAAAGATTCTTTATAGAGACTGCAGACTTAGCGCGAATGCGATATGTCGGATCGTTTAAGATTTGTAAAGAGCACGGGTGGATTAAGCCATCAAATGACTCAGGATATGTTTAATTAAAATGTGTACTCAACAAATGAAGAGATTCACAGTGGGCCATAAGGCCTCCGAGTGAAAGAGACCACTAAAAACCAAAACCATCATATTTGCATAACCCCGCAAAAAGAAATCGAATGGCGACAAATCACACGATTTTGGTTGGTGGGACTATCCAACTTGGTGGCCAGTTCACATCACAAAAACTTGTCCAGGAGACCCTCTTGCTGAAACCACAAATCTCCCACATTCGCGTCATTGATTTGAGGCTAAAAAAACATTTCACATTTGGCTACAGCTATGAAAATCAGCGGTGATGGTTCCAAGATCATTTTCGGAGAAACATGTAGTAATGGAATGGACGATTACCGAAGGGTGTAACGGTATTCCAATAGATATTCGCAGTCGATACTGAGAATCAGGAAAGATCTCTTCTGTAGTCTGTAGAACAGCAATGAGGCCCAAATGCCGATGTCAGGCAGAACTTTCCTCTCAAACTGGACGATGATGGATGAAAATTTCGTCCCATCGACCTAAACGAGGTCAAAATCTAACAAATCTCCACCGGCAGCGGCAGCGTTCTGTCCACTGAAACCCTTAAGGCAGCTGGAGATGATCTGTTTGGATTTATTTGTTCGTTTATGTCCTGTATCCCTTTGTAGGTCCTGGCCTCCATCACCATGAAGTGAGGTTTCGAAAAGTGTGCCTCAGTTGTCCTGGACTTTTTTCCAGTTGTCGTGCTTCCTTCTCAACTGTTCTGCGCCACGTACTCCAAGGACCGCCGCGAATCCTGTCATCCTGAGAAATGGTTGTTCCTTGGTCGTTCTCTGATAAAGCTTTTCGTTAAAGATACGGCTTACCCAGAATATCCTGAAGATGTAGCGTAGGCAACTATTGACAAACGTTTGCACCTTTCCCGTGATAGTGGTGGTCACCCTCCAATTACCATATCCATATCGTAGCACGGATTCACGGTTGGATGCCTCTACAAGTTCATCTTAAAAATATGTCCGGGAGAAAGGGGCCCATCCAACATCACATAGGTCGGCGAATTCCATCCAATCCTTGATCCTGGCGATCGCTTCGTTTGTGGCTGCTTTCACCTCGTGGATGTGCTTGGCCACTGTCACTACCGCGATGTCGTCAGCCGTCAACCGATGACTTTGATTCAGTACTCCGTCGTACATTAAGTTTCATAGGAGGGGTCCACCGACTAAACCCTGTGGAACGCCTGCCGAGACTTCGTGGTATTTAAATCCGTCGTCAGTCTTGTATCTAAGTTTCTTGTTGGTGAAACAGCTGACGATTATTTTCTTCCAGTACTGCCGTGTGCTCATTCTATTTGAGGTTCTCATGATGCAGTACCAGTTCGCTGAGTTAAACCCGTTTTTGATGTCCAGCGTAACTATGGCACAGTATTTTTTTGTACCTCCATCTTGAACCCGTTATCGCTTCGCTTTCTGTTTCTACCACCTCTTGGATGACGTCGATGGTAGAGCGCCAGGGCCTATCCCGTGGTGTCCAGCAGGCAGATTGGTCGATACCCTGACGGTTCTTCCGGGGGCTTATTGCCCTTGGGTACAGTACCAGGTTTTGGAGTTTCCAGCAGTTAGGAAAGATTCCTTCTTCGAGGCACCTTTTCATCGTTGCTGTAAACAGCTCAGGCCTCTTCTCGACGGCTGCCTTGATGGCGAGGTGCTTTATTGTCGGCAACTTTCCTGCACACATTTTGCAGCTCGCCAACCGTGACTGGTGGGGTTGTAGGAGGTTTCCTGCGGACCAGGTGGTCTACTATTGTTCTGAGCATCAGTCGGCAGGTTAGTTGAGGCGCCCTACTGCCTTTCACTTTCTTCATTTTCATTTTATATGCTCCTCCCCAGGGGTCTAGGTCAGCTTCATTGCAAAGATTCTTGAAGTAGTTTGCTTCGCTCTCCTTAATTGCCCTTTCCAGATTACGCATTGCCAACATGAAGGCAGCCAATCGTTCCTGGAACCCCGGTCTACCTCTGGAACACTGAGATCTTCGATGTGCTTTAAGAAGGCATGATTCTCCCCTTCCGTTAGTGGACCTCTTAGGCGTCGCTGCATCGCATGCTGTTGATACTGTTTGGATCAGTTTATTCGACATGTTGTCCGCTGATGTGGTGTTTCCGGGATGTCAGAGCTTAACGTTTCTTCATCGAAAGTGGTGTCCTTCCACTTGGGCCCCGTTCGTTTCGGTCGCTGTCTGGGCATCTCACTATAAATGCTGAATACAAGCGCCTGTTGGTCATTCTGCGTGTATTTCTCGCTGACTCGCCGTAAAAGTGGATACCATTTATCCAGGCACATGCAACATAGCCCCTTACTCTGTTGATGCTTTGGAAGATGTGTTTTCCACAGGCCCATATTGCTGCTTCTTCGCTATGTCCTCTGTCCAGTCACTTTTTCTTCTTTTGACATTTGTGCCAGAAGTTCTTGTGCTGCCGCACAGTGATTTAGGTTAATTTGTATAACCTTCATCATGTTTTATTAGTGAGGGCCTTCCTGAAAACCGGACACGTTGCGCTGCCAGCTACATGTCCTGCGTTGTTGGGGTTGGTGCTCTTGCACCAAAAACACTTCGGCTCGTGGGAGCAGTTCTTAGCTATGTGGCCCTCTGTGGCACATCTTCTAAAGCATTTTGTTAGCGCTGTGCGTACCCGAATGCGACAGTTGATTCAGCCTATCTTTTCCGCCTTCAGCAGTGTGTTTACACTTTCTGCGGGTAATTTAATCATTGCGACTTGGGCGCCGCCATGGGCTTTGCGCAGACTTACTTTGTCTGTTTCCTTCAGCTCAGTCAGCTGGGTCTGGGATGCTATTGCCTTGCAGATATCCACTTTGGTTGTTATCTCGTCTCGATCCTTCATTACGATTGTAACGCAGTAGGTTAGTGTTCTGATCTCTGCGTCTTTTCCCAAGGATTCTCCAATTATTCTCTTAAAAAGGTCGGCCTTTCCTCCCGCTCTTTTTAGCTGCAAGAGGAGGTCGCCTTTTGAATAATAATAATATTGGTGGTGCTACAGCCCGTAGAGGTCCAGGGCCTAGCTTCTACAGCAACCTCTAGTGTTGTGCGTGCAATTGTTCTCTCACGTGTGGAAGGGACTTGCAACAGGTTCAGTTGGTTGCGTAGGGGTCGACGGCCATACCCACAAATCCACGGCTTCTGCCTAAAGCCGTTATTAAAAAATCTGACCAGGGATGAGACTGAGACGACGTCCAAGGATGTCCACCATAGACCAAATCATGGCACTACGACAGATCCTGGAAAAGAGCGAACTTAAAATGTGTATCCACAATCTATTCCGCATACAAGCTTTACAAGGCCATATCTACTCGGCCTTCGCCTCCGAAACTATTGCACGACGAAATTGAGGGCTCCAGCGTTTATTATGGCGTGGCCAGGTGGAGGACTTGGCTGGAGATAACCAGAGATCCTGCTAGTGGGAGAGGCTTGTTAGGTAGGCCCATTGTACCCACACCCACGTGGTGGGGTGTTTCACTTAATAGAAAAGAGGTTTGTTGTGATTATGACAGCCAGCCAGTTTCGTCAACGAATTTTACTAATCGTTGACGGTTATTTTGCTGAGGTCTTGTAGACTATCATAGAATTAGGGGCCTGCAATGGCTTTCCTAGTTGAGGCAGGAGCAGGACAGTTGTAGAGTCGGTGCTGAATGCTTTCCTCCTTCTTTTTGTGTAGGCAGCTTCTGCAGAAGTTGTTGGAGTGAAGTCGGCTATCTCTGTAATACTTCAATTCTGAGTGTAGGTATGTAGGAGTTAAATAAAAGAGAGAGACAGAGAAATTCCATTAGACTAGTATCGCGCAAGTTCATCAGCTTTGCAGTTTCCCGGGATGTTCCTATGGCCTGGCACCCAAAACAGACGAATGTGGAACTGTTCGGCGGATATCTTGTTAAGAGATGCGTGGCAGTCACTTTCTTGTGTGGAGTTTACGAAGAAGGATGTCAGAGATTTAATTGCTACTTGTCTAAAGATACAGATCACGGGCGTATATCACGTCCCACCTTAGCCAGTACAGGCCTTAGTTAATCGCCATTACTTCCGCTTGGAAAATTCTGCAGGAATTGGCTAGACGAACGTATTTGTTCAGGTTTAGACATTGACATCACTTCCTTCTCTTGTGTAAAAGTAACCAACGGGTGTAGTGTGAACCCGCACCGCAGGTCTCTGTCCGGAACCAGGGTCTCGAAGTTTTTCTCTGAGAAGTATCGACATATGTAGGTAGTAAGTTTTGACAATTTGAACACGTTCAGCGACTGTTAAAGAATCCACTTTGTAAAATGGTTGAACTAAACACTCACAGTCTTCGATGACAGTTCCCTTTTGACGTTTGTGACCAAGGCTGGGAACCACGAATTGGATGACCCTTTAATTGAGTCCGTTTATCATTGGAGGCTGCTCTTCTAACAGCGTTCATAGAGAAATATCCACTCTGGTATAATCCTCCTAAACCCACTGTATCTGTGGTGCACACAAAGTTCATCGCAGGCCGTGTGATCGTACATCATAACTCATTTGCCAGAGCAATCCATTTCAATTAGAAATCATTAGCGAATTAAGGTCCGCGCACAGTTCTCCATCTACCGTTGGTTTGCCAGTCAATCATCTCAGCACACCACCAGCACAGACTCGCATGCTTGCGACGGCTGACCGCACTCATGTGTCGCGCAACTACCAGCCAAGGGTTATAATTTGTGTGCCACCGAATGCAACTCGTCGAGAAGTTAGTTGATGGTGGTTCGATCGGTCCTTTAGGAGAATGTCGGCGGCAACCGCGGCAGCAAGCAGGAAACGAGAAACAAAACCGAACTCATCCGCCGTCCTCGAGCGTTGATTAGAATATTAGTGAGTCTGGTAGTAAGTGGAGGCTGGCATAGTTAGCGCTGTAATAAATCTACCGACTAATTGGCTCGTTCTGTGCAAAGTCGGTGATCTGCCGGTGAAGTAGATGTAGACAGACTGGTTGAACCAGTTGCTGTGGTCTATTGGGAATGAATTGAATTAGTACCGCGGCTTGTACACGCGACGTGGAGGGATGTTTTGTGCTTTCGAATGTATGTAAATGAGTATGAAATTGTATTACAGGTTTTTTTTTTCAAATTCAACGTTGGGTCAATCAGTTGCAAATACAGGGCGGGCCCAAAAAAAGTTTCTTCTTAAGAATGCAAAAAAAAATTAGCATAATTAAATTTTTTCCATTTATTATTAGCTTAAGAACAAATATTCCCATTAATTATGAAATACAACGTCGTTCAAGTGGCTGCCTCCTCTGGCTTCGCTCATTCTGTCAGCAAAATTTCCCAAGACCTTGTTGATAACTCTCCAAATCCGTTTTGAATTTCATTTAAAAAAAATCGGTTGACATTGCTAACGCTCTGTAACCGTTGACCGAATCGTTGATCCTAGCCTCATTTTCGAAGAAGATGATGCTCGACCACAGCAGCGACGTTCTCTTCTGTGCGCACTGTACTACCGACAAGAACTGATATAGTCGTGAGTCGGAAGTTAATAATAAGTGTATTTAGATAATATAAAAATAGCAAGGTTTTGGCAGGGTGCTGTACACTCCCCTCTACTGTGGAACATAGTGGTCAACGAACTACTTGTGAAACTAGAAGGGTCTTGGTGTAAGGTCATTGCCTATGCAGATGACATTGCCATAGCTGTATCTGGGAAATATTTATCCCCGATCAGAGATACTATGCAATCTGCCCTATCCAAGCTAGTGATATGGCCTAGCGAATGCGGCCTAGGTGTCAATTCGCAAAAAACGGATCTTGTCCTCTTTACTAGGAAGTATAATATTCCTAACTTTGACCCTCCCACCCTATTCGAGACCCCCCTTGGTGCTAAGCGACAGCGCTAAATTCCTAGGTCTTATACTAGACACGAAATTAAGCTGAAAGCTTCGAGGAACATGTCAAGAAAGCCTCAACGGCTCTCAACTGCTTTAAAAGGGCCATTGGGTGCAAATGGGGACTGCAGGCCCGAATGGTTTACTGGCTATTTACATCAGTAGTCAGGCCCATACTGCTATATCGTGTCGCAATTTGGTGGACTGCACTCGGCAAGAGAATCAACATCACCCCACTCGCTAGAGTGCAGAGGATGGCTTGCGTATGCATTAGCGGGGCGCTAAGGACTACCTCCGTCGAAGCCTTAAGCATACTCCTAAACCTTCCTCCGATAGAACCTAATTGGCAGACAGACAGCAGCTAACACGGCTTGAGTTTAAGATCGCTGAGCAGCTGGAAAGAGCAGCAGTCTGGACATTCAACGATCCTACGCAGGTACGCCTCTATACCCATAGATACAGACCTCACTCTACTTAAACTACTCTTCGAGAAGAATTTCTCAACCAGCATACTGCACAAATCTTACTGGGAGTCTGAACACCAGACGCTGGAAGGTCCACTGCGAATCTTGACAGATGGATCGAAGATGATATAGCGTCTTTCAGACTGAAACTGTAGCGATTAACGAAGCCCTGTCCTGGCTGAAAAACAATGTAATATCGCGCACAGATATCGTCACCTGTTCCGATAGCCAAGCAGCGATCAAACCTCTGTATTCTTCTTCTACAGTCCGGGGTGGACCTGGGCCTCAACCAGTAAACCTCTCCAGCCGGCACGACATTTAGCCAGCTGTCTCCAACTGCGCACACCAAGTCGATTGAGGTCCTTCTCCACCATCGCCATCGGTTCCGTGGGCGTCCTGTATTGCGTTGTCCCACTGGTTCGGAGTCGAAGACTCTTCGGACTGGAGCAGTGTCAATTGCCTCTTGAGCCCATAGAAACAGCGGTTGGCAAGAGTTACTCTGCGTTTGATCTCGGTACTGATGTTGTTTGTACTGTTTTCTGCGGAGCCGAGGTAGACGAAGTCCTTGACTACCTCGAAGTTATAGCTGCCCATTGTGACGCTCTTTCCAAGACGTCGATGTTGTGTGTCCTTTCTTGATGACAGCATATACTTCGTTTTGACCTCGTTCACCGCTAAACCAATTTTGGCCGCCTCAACTTCAATGCCAGCAAACGCTTCATTGACGGCTCGCTGTGTTCGACCAATCATGTCAATGTCATCCGCGTATGTTAGCAGTTGTACGGACTTTTGGAAGTTCGTGCCTCTTGTGTTAGCGTTGAGTTCTGCAAGATCTTCTCAGAAATCACATGACAGCGCGTCGCCTTGTCTAAAACCTTTTTTGACATTGAAGGTCTCGGTGAGTTCGTTACCGACCTTGATGGAGCAGCGATAATTCTCCATCGTCATCATGCACAACCTGACGAGTTTGGCAGGAATGTCAAAACTAGACATGGCGTTGTATAGCTCGTCCCTATGCAGGCTGTCATATGCGGCCAAATCGACGAATAGGTGGTGGGTGTTGATCTGCATTTCTTGGGTTCTCTAGATTCAGTCACCTTAATTTCAAGACTTCTCTTAATTGGCGCCTATCTCTTAACGAGATGCCAAGTATTTACACATCCATCTTATGTGGGTGCCGGTACACTGTGACATTCCAGAGAATTGCGAAGCGGATAAACTCGCTGCAGAGGGCAGAAATTCTGTACTATTTCCGGGTGGTGATCCCTCCACGCCTACCGCTACTATACTATAAACATCTGCTTAAGCTTGAAACGCTTGCTCAAATAAGCCGCGGATGGATATCAGGCACAGGATGCCTCATTACCACACAACTCTGGCCTATGATCGATCCCAAGCGATCGCTTAGCTTGATCAGATTAAGCATGCCAAACCTCAGATCTTTTATTGGCGTTTTAACAGGGCATTGTGGCATCGGAACTCACGTCTCTAGACTAGGCCTTCCTTACAATGATTTCTGTAGAAGTTGCATGGACGAGGATGATTAAGAAACCATCGAACACTTGCTATGTAATGGCAGTGCTCTCTCATCCCGGAGATTCAGACTTCTGGCGGCCCTTTTCTTTGTCAATCTGGCTGAACTGAGCAGCATTAAAATCAGACCTCTTCTTCCCTTTATCAAAAGCACAGATTGGTTTGCGGAATAGGTAGCCTAAGATCCGCATGCTAACACAATGGGCCTATGTTTGGCCTAAGTGTGTCTGCTGCTCGTATGCGCGGCAGTCAGCCACTTTAACCCAACTCCCCCAACCTTGACAGATGTTACAGCAATGGCGTGACGATGACCAATAAGAGATGACAATAAGGGACTCGAGCTGTAAAGAGGCTATTAGGATGAGAGAGTAGGATTTCCGGACACACAAAGCCAACCCTACTGAGGAAAACCGTAACAAGTTTAAACGTGCCAGAAATGACTGCAATGCAACTATCAAACTTGTGAAATTCTCTTATGAGCAAAAGTTGAGGCAAAAAGTGCTACAATGTCCCAAGGGTAGCAAAAACTTTTGGTCATTTGTAAAAAACGTAAAGAATTCCGCCTCGTCTTCAATTCCCAGGTTCATTTACAATGACATTCCAGCAGTCAGCTCCTTAGACAAAGCTAATCTGCTTGCGGCTCATTTTGCAGCCAGCTCAATACTGCAAGATTCCAATATGACGCCACCTGTACTTGAGAGCGTTGATTTCACCATGGGACAAATCCACTTCCGCACTCGTACAGTTGCAAGTGTACTGAAAGATCTCGACGTGCACAAATCTGCTGGCCCGGATGGTATTCCCCCCTATACTTCTGAAGAGGTGTTCTTCTGTGCTGGCAAAACCACTGCGAAAGCTTTTTCACCTATCCTACTCTTTAGGTCTCTTTCCGAGCAGTCCAGCTCGTCCCTAAAACGGGCGAATCTTCGTCACCCACCTCGTACCGACCGATAGCACTTACGTACCTTCTTTCTAAGGTCATGGAAACGCTGATAAATCGTCAGCTTATGAAATATTTTGAGTCGTGGAAGCTTCTTAATGACCGACAATATGGTTCCCACAGCGACAGGTCTACTGGTGATCTGAGAGCTTATCTCACCGAAAAGTGGAACCAGTCTTTGCACAATGCAGGCGAAAGCAAGATCGTTGCGCTTGATATTTCTAAAGCATTTGACAGAGTTTGGCATCAAGCTGTCTTGTCGAAAGTGCGTGCCGATGGTATCGATGAGTCTCTTCCTCTGTGGATTAGAAATAACCTTTCGAACAAGTTGTGTTGGATGGGTTCAAGTCTGATATCCACCAAATAAATGCTGGTCTTCCCCAAGGCTCAGTTCTGTCTCCGACACTCTTTCTCATTTTTATAAATGATCTCTTGTCGGCTACTTCTAATCCAATCCATTCCTTCGCTGAATACAGCACCCTTAGCTTTTCATATTCGTTCCAAGACTCACGACCCCGCCCTTCGGCCGTAGAATTGGAACGGCAGCGTATGTTAAGCACAATAAATTCCGATCTTGACAGCATAATTAACTGGAAAAAAAACAATAGAGTGGAATTCAATGCTTCAAAAACTCAATGCTGTCTGCTGCCACTCAAGCAAACCCTTGATAGTCAGCCATTATCCATGAATGGCGATTGTGTCGATGAAACTGGAAAACTTTTCACCCTTGGTATGTGTATCAACACAACACTTAGTTGGAACGATCACATACCTGAGGTCGCCAAAAATGCTGGGAAACGTTTAGGTTTCCTTAATCGGTGTAGGAAATATTTCACCCCTTCTGATTTCGGTTTAATTTCTAAGCCGTACATCCGCCCCAAGCTTGAGTACAACGCTCATATCTGGTCTGCTGCCCCCAAGACCACCCTGCGCCTACCTGATAGAATCCAAAAACGAGCGACAAAACTTATAGGAGACAACAATATCACAGAGTTCATGGACTCGCTCGAACATCGACGTACCGTCTCTTCTTTGTCCGTATTCTATCGCTATTTTAACAAACGATGCTCAAGTGAGCTAGCCAACTGCCTTCCTCCTCTCCATGAATTCACCCGCAATACTCGTCTCGCCAGGAATGCCCATTAGTATACCCTTAAGGATACTTTCGGACGCACAGTTAAATTCAGAGACTCGTTCTTCAGCCGCACTGCACGAATATGGAATGCTCTTTCCAGTCTAATATTTCCCACAGACTACAACCCGCAGATATTTAAGACCAATGTGCACATGTACCTCCTCTCCCTCTTGAGCACGCGCAAATTATAAAAAAAAGTAAGGTTAAGTCCGGCAGGGGTTTTTAAACCCTCTGCATTTGGTAGCTCTTTATTCCGTGGTGTTTGTATCGGCTGAGATTACATCAAGAACCACCAGTGTTGTCCACTAGCGTACTAGTCTCACGAGCTTTTTGAACAAACTTGCGCACAGCAGTCGCCGTGGCTGACCTGGGATTGCGGGTTTTATAGAGTTATTCCCCTCTAGATCCGCTATATTCGGTAGAAGCAGGGGCACATCGTGTAATTTGTGACTGAAAGCCACGTATAGCGATCTTGGAGGATAGAAACCTCCCTGATTCAGATAGAATTTCGATTGTATCCTTGGTAGAACCTTCATCATTCCTGACGAGGCACCTCTGCATCTCGATCCTCACGCGCTTCTCATGCTCCTCCTTTTTTCTCCTTACAAGTTCGTCCTCTCCCCCTTTGTTTCTTTTCGTAGTGCTCATTAACAGCTCTCGTAATCTCTCTCTATTTAAACGTAACGTTAAAGCTCCCGTCTCTAAACGCAACGTTGCCGCTTCGCCCTCTAGGTTAACAACTTCGCTGTCCGATCATGAGCCTCCACGCGTTGGCCGACCAGGCGTGAGTAAATATCACTTTAGTTAAAGTGACTAATTTAAAATTTGTTATCTCAAATTCCTCAGTGGCTCAGTCAGAGCACAGAGTTAAAAAGAAACCAAAAAAAAAAAAATGAATACTTCCTGACACAATTCAAGATTATTTTCTAATTTGAGACCAAAGCGGTTTGGTCTGGGAAAGTTTCCTTCAGTCACGTGCTGAATCATAGCAGCTTTCGTGACTCCTGTACTCCCGTTCAAATGTTCCACGAGCCACAGAATCCACGTCATCAGCGAGAAATAAAATCCCAAACAGCTGCTATTTCCTGTGCTCTGCGAATTATTCTTCGCAGCTCATGATTTGGTTAAGCATTCCCAGAAACTCATAGATCACTTCGTCTAGCATCGTCTCCGAAGCAGCGACAAATTCCAAAAGATGCAAACAAAAAAAAATTCAGAACTCTAACCTCAAAGTGCTTTGTGGTTGGCCGGCCGGCCACCGTCACAATGTGTGCCACAATGAGATCTATTTTTTGTGCCATGGCTGCCTGGCAGCTGGATCTACTTATGGGAATGCGGAGTTCAATAGTCAGCAAAAGAAGCATATTTGCCGCTTGCGAATGACGCCTTGTTTGGTGATCCAGCGTCGATCTTAGTCATCGGCTGGAAATTGTTGCTTACACGGCGCGCGGCATTCTATGTTCTGCGATCTGAAATTCATAAAGTTTATTCATTGCAAACTGATGTTACAATTGCGGACCTCACACACAAGCAGCAGCAAGTTGACTCGACTTGAGTGCCTTGACTTTCTTTGTGGGAACGTGTGTGGTTTTTCTGCTCTGCTCTCTCGCGTGTGTGTTGTTTTGCAGCTCTTTTGTGGCGAATTTGAGGCAATTGCTGACCTTTTATGATTCAGTGTTCGCTGTGCGGTGGTGTTCGCCTTATTTTTCTGTGAGATTCAAATTTTGATTCGATTTGTTTCAAATCGGTTTTTCCGTATAGGTTTGGGAAGGAGTGATGCATTTTGTTATTTTCGTCTATCTGCGTGTTTGAGGGCTCAGTGAAGCCGCTAACTCAGCCGTTGACGAGGGCATGACTAGCTGCGGGACAACGTCAACGGGGATGGCATTTACAGAAAGAAACCCATCGTGCCGGTGTGTGTTGCATGAGAACACCAAATAGCTTTCCGCCCATAGGAACAGGTGGATACGACAATTTCAAAGAAAGGTGTGATCTCTTGTCGCGCTGGCAAGAAGGTTGTATTGAATTAAAGAAGTCTATAGATGCACATATTATGACCCTTTATTGTTCTAGAACTTTAGGGCTACCTTGAAAGTTTAATAGTCCCTCTGATAGGCTGTCCCTGTTAAGGTGATCCTGCTCGATATTTCATATCTGCTAAATGTCAGATTTGGACACGACAAGTAGGTGCACCGCGATTTGCTTTAATTGTTCACAGAGTCTGCAGCTGCTGTACCACATTGCGCCCCAAAGTATGCATTTCTTTTACTAGTGCTATTTGCATGAAGGACAATCAGAAGAAAAAAAAAGCAAAAAGCTTTGCCGCTGGCTTTAGGAAAGTCACCCAGGCTCTTCGAAACTGTGAGGATAACCTTGTTACTGACCCGCAGGGAATAGTGGATGTGTTTAAGCAGCACTTCCAACAGTTGCTTAAAGGGCCTAACCAGGAGAGTGTGGTAGGGAATCAAGAAATCCCAGTCGATGAAGTAGTCTTCCCACCTAGTTTTGAAGAATCCGGCACAGCTGTTAAAAGGTAGAAGAACAACAAAGCCGCAGACTCTGATGGCTCCCATCGGAGCTCTTCAAGGCCGGTGGCGATGTTTTGGTAGGGACGATGCATGAGATCATCCGTAGAATTTGGGAGGACGAAAGCATGCCCGACGACTGGAATATCAGCCCCATCCTCAAAAAAGGCGATCCTACCTCTTGCAACAACTATAGAGGTATATCCCTGCTCAACGTTGCCTACAAGATCCTGTTCAGTGTACTGTGTGAACGTCTAAAGCCGTTTTGCACCGCACTAATAGGCACTAGCTCGGCTTCCAGGCCGACAAATCGACAATAGACCAAATCTTCACACTAAGGCAAATCCTGGATAAGACCAGCAAGTTTCAAATCGATACTCACCACCTTTTTATCGATTTCAAACCCGCCTATGACAGCTTTCATCGCAAGGAGCTATTTGATGCGATGGCCGGATTCGGGATCCCGGAAAAATTGATCCAGTAGTGTCGCACCACGCTAACAAATACGCTATGCGCCGTGCAGTTCGGCTCAAGGACTTCCGAGCCGTTTGAAACCTGCACCGGATTTCGGCAAGGAGATGCGCTGTCCTGTGATTTCTCCAATCTGATACTGGAGCTCGGGCAGCTGTAAACAGGGAAGGCACTATCTTTTACAAGTCAGTCCAACTATTGAGACATCATCGCGCGTTCCTAACGTGCCGTAGTGAAAGCAGCGATTGACGAAGATTGAGGTGGTCCAACGTCAATGAGGATAAGACAAACTATATTTTTGAGTGCAACTCTCCTTTAATATTAATTGCTGACATGAATCATGACCAGGAAGTTCTGGATCATTGGTCCCAACAGCATAATCTGGTGATTAGTGATAAAACGAATATGATGCTTTTTAATCTACATATGTGGGAGACAGTTGGACTTTAATATAATATGGGTGGCGCGACAGTCCGAGGTGAACCTGGGCCTAGCTTCTCAGCAACCACTCGTGTTGTGCGTGCTATTGTTCTTTCACGAGGGGAAGGGACCTACAGTTTAATGCCGACTCCGAAACGGCGAATTTGAGAAGCTTTTTCTAGACTAATAGATACTCTTTGAGCATTGTCAGTGACTCGAAAGAGGTGGAGCCGTGAATTATGATAGGTGGGAAATTCGGGTATCGAACCTGACACCATCTGCGTAGGAGTCGACGCACTAACCCTCTACGCCACGGCGACCACAGTTGGACTTTGGCACGTTTTATTTCCACTGTGCGAAATGCAAAAAATGTTTACATAATAAAATAGTAAAATTTTTACATAAAAATGTTCTGAGAATTGCTTCGTTATTGAAAATGTTTAATCGTGTAAGTGGCTTGGTGTTACACTTGATTGGAGGATGAGCTGATCCGACCATACTAGTGCGCTGACTATGAGTTAGTCCATTCTAGGCTCGAATATAGTTTAGTTCACTGGGGTGGCACTCATTTCAACAAAATTAACCCACTTCTAATTTCTGAAAAACATTATTCGTCTTATTTGTAACAAAAATCGTCGTTTTACTAGTCTGTTACTTTTCAGAAGCCTTAAAATTCTTCCCTTAAAACATCTATGTTGTTATAAGGTCGTAAAAATACAGTGGACTCTCCCTAGGTCGAACTCTCCTTAAGTCGAAACTGTTTCTAACTCGAACTTTTGCGCCATATTTTACATACATTTCCTCAACTTTCCATACAAAAACCTCTCTCTAAGTCAAACTCTCTCTAATTCGAACAAATTTTGGTATCCCGTGACAATTCGACTTAGGGGGAGTCTACTGTATTTTTTTCTAGATCAGGCTATGAACAGAATAGAAGCTCCGATTACAACAACCTAAGAACCAACAATTTGAATCTAGTTACTGTACCACATCATAATCTGCAAATTTTCTTCAACTTGTAATAACTTACCATATGACATTAGAATCGTTAGAATTAAATCCGTGTTTCTAAAGCTGATAAAACTAGGGCTCTGAATAAAAGCTAAAATGAAATATCCAACCTGCTTTGTGTTTTCATCTGATTAATTCTCTTATCATATATTATATTAATATTAGTTCCTTGCTTTGTTTAATTTCTATTACGCACATACTTAGCTTTTTCTATAATTTTTTTTGTTGTCAAAGTATTAGTGATTAGTGAATTTCTTTCTTTCTGTTTTTATTTATTTTTGTTATTCATTTTTAAATGACTCCCTGCTTTCGCCTTTAGTTCCTTCTGAACTGTAGATTGCAGGTTATCTTTTTTTAATTTATATATTATATTCCATAATGTAATTCTTCTATTGTATTGTCATAATTTTTAAAATAATAAATTATTACTATTATTGTATGGTGTCGACCAAGAAACGTTCCGTCACACACCATCTTGGTCAAAAAATCACGATCGGCAGCTACAATTTTGAGCTAGTAAAGGAGTTTGTCTACTTCAGGGCAAACGTTAACTCCACGGATGGCATCTTAGTGGAGATCCGACGTTGAATCACCCTTGTCAAACGATATTATTTAAGTTTGTAGAAACAACTGGATTCAAAACTCCTGACTCGAAGTACCAAGTGTCAACGGCAACACTGACGTCGATGGTCCAACACCCATGATGACAAGTTCAAGGGAGTTCGCGCTGAACCATCGTACCAGTCGTGTCGTTTGTCTTCGTGCTAAACTCAATGCTCGTTCGTATAATAATAAATGTGGAAGTAAAGTTTCGGTCATTTTATTTAGTCTGACACAAGATCATGCCCTACAAAACTCTTATTTTACCAGTCCAGCTATATGGAGCCCAAATCTGGACGCCAAGCAAAACTCCGGAGCTGATTCTTGATGCCTTCGAAAGAAAAATTCTACGTCGGATATTTGGTCCCTTCTTCGAGGAAGGCGAATGGAGGTGTCTCTACAACCGCGAACTCGAACTATGCGGAAGGCAAAGATACAATACAAAAAAAATACAAAATACAAAACAATACTCTAGCTAAGAGAGTGGGATGTGTTCCTTTGGTTGAATATGATCTAGGCAAGACCGTAGACGTCTCCGTGACTTGAGGAATACAAGCCAGTTTGGCTAGGTTTGCTAAGGTAATGATATGGGACAGTTTTTCTTATCCTTAAGTTGACAGTCCTATTTTTGAACACAGCTGTACTTTCATTTGCCTCACAACGGGCTTATTAGATGCTTAGCATAGCTCCCCCCAGAGGGGCTGTTTGTCTACCTGACCTGAGCCTTAACTCAGAGATCGTTGCAGGCATCCCGCCAACTTGGAAGCAATCAACAGCTTTGCCTTGCATGCACAGTCCCTTCAAATAATTCCATAAATTCAGACATGGACAGACACCGCTATTGTCCGTACATCAAACAATTCCTCAAACTCAAACGAAAAGCATTAAAAATTCCTTAAATTTGTCCATTTATCTACTAAGCTGTATTTGCATTTCTTTTTCAGTTGCAAAAGAACCATTATTTTTGAATCTACCCAACAACTGCGCCGGCTACACCTCACTGCTTTCCTTTCTCAATTCAAAGAGCAAATTTTCTATATCCCCTCTGGGGATATCTGGGGATTCGCGGTGGCCGCGTCGACTACTGCCTCCGATGCTCATGCGGTCCTTGCGGCCTACTAACGTTAAACAAAGGCCCCATTTACCTGCTTCCACCGGCTAATTTCATAATTTCACTTTTCCTCCGTGCGAACGATTCCTAGCCCACTGCACACAGCCGCCCGTCGTTTGGGCATACAAACTCAGCCATCCACGAGGCCTGCCAAATATTTATCAACCAACAGCGCTCTCCGTGAAGTCAAATATCCCGTTCAGACTTTAACCCAGTTCCACTGAGCCAGTGCCAGTGCCGGTGCGACAGTCCAGACAATGCCCCGGCCCGCGACTTTGGTTCAGCTCCTTTGTGTCGCGAATATAATCTTTGCGGTCCTATCAATCGTGAATTGTGCTCGGAGCATCATTAGTGCCGCGCCGCGTCGTTTGGTGTGGCTTCAGTGATTTTAAATTCCATCCATATTCAATTAGGAGTGCAAGAAACTTCGGCGTACCGCAATGAGAGTGATGCAGCGACTCATTGAATTGGAGAGCGGACGGGGGGAGGGCAATGCATTCCCACACCTTGTCTTGCAGATGATGCTCTCGTAATGGATTGGTTTGATGGAGCTAAAGAGGCCCCGGGGTAGTGGCTGGTGATGGATGGAACTGCATTTTACTTTCATGATGTGCACTGCAGTACGTACGTATGTGCGCCTGATTTGAGAGTCGATAATGAATGAAGAAGCCTGCTAATAATTTCTTTTCGTTGCTGCATGCCTTCGGTAGCTGAGAAGAGAAGAATAAATCTCCACTCTCTTCGATCGGGGGAATGACTGATGGTGTTGCATTACTTCGAGACGAGAACGTTTCTTTCCAAAAAGGCTCAGCAGATTGAAGCATGGTGAATGATTTTATCCAATTACTTCCTGTACAATTACTTCCTCAGCTGAGAATTTAAAGGTAGCTCGCTTTGCTTTGCACTTGGCTTCGCACGGCGGAGATGTACGAGATGAAGGGGCGATTGAAGTGAATTACGCTCTGCTCTAGTACCTTTGTTCGTTGGAGGATGGAGTAGCCACTGTCGACAGGGATAGGTACAGTGGCAAGCAAGACTGGGTGCAAATTTTGCATTTATCTGTTGTGTCAGAGGCATGACTCTCATCTGGTTATCATGAAACTATGTACCAGGATTGTTTTGTTGTTTTATTATGAAAAAAACGTCGTATAAACAAAATTAATCTACATTCTGGACACAGCCCACTTTTTCTAGGTGCAATTGTGTTTCGGTAACATTTTGAATTTCTCGGATAGAAGCAAGATTTTGAAAATAAATTTGAACACTTTTATATGGTTTGTCAAGGCGGCAACCCTCAAAACAACAAAGAACTGTCAAATCAGTTGTGACGTTAAACAACAGCGCAAATTTAAGGTTTACGCTATGTTATCACCGGAGACAGACTGTAAGCCAATCATACAGCCTTCGTCTTTGACGATTCTTGGATTCATTCACAGGATATAGAGATCGTCCGTCGATTATTGAATATTGCTCCTCACAGTTATTTTAAAACTAAACTTATTGCGTGGGGTTCTATGTTATTGAAGGCTCCCTTGATATCGACAAAAGCAGGGAGGGTAAACTCGAGGGATTTTTCTATAGTGCCAACAAGCGAGTGCAGGGCTGTTTCCACAGATTTGTAACCCAGTTAAATCCATAGTTGAATACAAAGCTTTTTTTTTCAAGGGGGGCCAGAGACTCCTTGTTTATAATGATAGTGGTAGCTCTTACCGACATTTTTGGCAATTAGGCTCAGGTACTTAAGATTGATGCCTTGCTTTATCTTCCTCCAATTAGACAAAATTCAGTATCCAGCATAAAGATCCCTGCGTTCTAACACAAATTTTATGTCAAACGGGGCTTTTAAAGAAAAATATCTTATTTATCTTATTTATAATTATCTTAAGCAGTTTTCTAAAGCACTGAGTTGTGTACTTAAAACAAAAAAATAAAATTATATGAGGATATCCCAAAAACTATTGGCACAGCGGTTCATAAACCAAGAACGTGTCGAAATTTAGGTCACGAAAAACGCGCAACTTACTAATTAGATTTTTCAAATTACCAAACAGGTCCTTTTTTTGAATTGTGGATACTAATTGACACGCTAGATGCTTCGTATTGTAGAAGATCCCTCTACGTGATTTACATGTGTGTTTAATTACTCTTGTGATGTGAATTTTGCTTCATTTTTGGTTTATGATTCGCTCTGCCTATAAGTTTTGAGATATCCTCAAATTTTTTTTTTGTGCTAAGTACACAACTCAGTGCTTTAGAAAACTGCATTCACGATTTGTCTTGGAGTCCCAATCGAATTTAATTTTTGTTGAAAACACAGACAACTTTATGCTTTGTACTTGAACTTGTGGCCAGTGTCGGGCCGAACGAAAGGTGCAGGTGCAAAAACTACATTCAGTCCCCCCATTCATTAGTCTTGAGTAAATCATTTTTAAGGAGTTTAACGTATTTAATGCCTAAGTTCCCATCTGGGTTTTGAGAGAAGATTTTAATGTAAAATTTGGCACTTTTTTTTTAAATCGCATTTAAAGCCTTGAAATTAAGTTACAATACAGAACAGATTCTACTGGCCACCAAAATGTGTCAATGCGCGATTGAGTACGGAATTCAAGAAATATGTACAGCATGTGATGGAAAATGGGCGGAAAAAAAGAAAGAAAAATCTACTACCTTCTCCATAGTTTGAAGAAAGTTAACAGTTTTTTTTTGTGTAATTTTGAATTTAAGTAACATAACGCAAACTTACTTCAAATATACAAAAAATATAAGATAGATTTTATTTTTTCTCAATCGATACATTATATAATAACATGATTTAACTTATGATTTAATTTAATTTAATTTAATTTGACTAAACATGATTTAATAATTTAACAAGAATAAGAACGTGAGAAAAATTAATGACATAAATTATTTTTATACAAAAAAATATCGTACTATGCCACATCAACTGTTGTACGTTGTTACTACTACTGTGCACTACTGTGTGGCAAGCAAATAAGAGAAGCAACAAATTTATAAACGTTTTCAAAAACTAATTCCCCCAATGGGTTCTTCAGCTTCGAGATCTCGTACGAATATTCTTCTATTTGTAAATCCTTTGAAATATGCTCCACAGTTCTTAACAACCTCTATTCAGTACAAGTCTTTTCGATATCAAAATTCCCTGATTGCCTAATGTGTGGAATGTTTTTCACCAAGCTTGCAAATTATTGGAGGAGACGTTTTTGGGACACCAACGTTCTTGAGACATTTGTCTTCAAAATTAAATCAATATCAAACATTTACGAATATTTATGTATGCATGATATCTTACCTGTCTATTTTTCTTCTCTTATTTTTCTATTCTTCTTAACTAAAGTTCTGAATTTCGGCGTCGCCAGTGGGTCGCCGTGCCGTTGTGGGTGCGCAGAGGGCGTGCGTCGACTCCTACGCAGAGGGTGCCAGGTTCGATACCCGAATTTACCAATTTAGTTATTCACGGCTCCACCTCTTTCGAGTCACTGACAATACTCAAAGAGTATTCCTGTCTAGAAAAAGCTTCTCAACTTCGCCGTTCGGAGTCGGCATTAAACTGTACGAGTGGTTGCTGAGAAGCTAGGCCAAGGTCCGCCTCGGACTGTCGCGCCACCCATATTTTTATTTCGGCGTCGCCACTCGCTACGTGAATTATAAAGAAATATTCGCATTTGCATTGCACTCGAAATTCAATGTACCGCTGTGTCTATTTCTTAAGTTGGTTCAAAAAGCTGTTTCATTCTCGCATAATATTGACAGTTAAAAATAGTACAGAAAGTGGTCAGCAGAAATGTTTTACAGAGATAGCCGACTTCACAGCTGATTGCCCCCTAGTCCATCGACGAATTTGAGTGCCTTTTTGGCGGATATTCATGAATTTTTGACGGTTATTCACGAAATAACGTGAATGTTATCTGATTGGTCAATTTGGTTTATGAACACGTTATAAAAAACAGTTGTCAAAAATTTTAAGGGCAAGAGAGGTAGAAGTGGGGCATCTCTGTAATACCTCATTTCTGCCTACACCAATCTATGTCAGATGGTTGACAGTTATTTTGGGACCTCAAAACAAATCTGACCACATCGCGATCCAAAAAGATCGTGTAGTCTAATCTCCCTTAAGAGATCTAAAATTAGTACTGCAGTTAATATATTATTACTTTTGCCTTATAGACAGTCTATAAGACTTTTGCCTTATAGACAAAGTCTATAAGACTTTTGCCTTACAGACACTGTCTATAAGACTTTTGCCTTATAGACTGTGTGGTCTATTCTCTAACGACTTCTGCTGAAGCTGCCTACACAAAGAGGACGAGGAAAGCATCCAGCACCGACTCTGCAACTGTCCTGCTCCTGCCTCAGCTAGGAAAGCCACTACAGGCCCCTAATTAAAATGATATTCTACAAGATCTCCGTAAAATAATGGTCAACGATTAGTAAAATTCGTTGACGAAACTGGCTGGCTGTCATAATCACAGCAAACCTCTTTTCTATTAAGTGAAACACCCCACCACGTGCATGTAGATACAATGTGCCTATTTTAACGCCTCTTCCAACCTTCAGTCCGGGGTGACCCTGGGCCTCAGCCAACAAGCCTCCCCACTTGTGGTCAGTAAAGAGAATGTAGTAGATTCGCCTGTTCAGGTAGTACGGTAGTAGCATTCTGAAATTGTTCACAAATATAGTATAACTACTTCATATGTAGCAGAACGGTAACGCTGGTTCGAATACTATTCTGAACACCAGCTTATTTTCCCTTAATTTTTGAACCATCGTTACTTTGATCTCGACGGTTGCTTCTTGAAATGCCACGGAATTGAAGTTTGTGAAATTGACTTTGCATGTCCCTCTCCGTGTCTTCCATTCTCGAAAAACCTAAGTAATTCTATTGCACTTGAAATGGGTTGTGCTTTCTATGCATAGACTTAATGATAATGTGATAGGTAATATACGACGGCGTTCTATACGACTTTCGTCGGTTGTTGAGTTAACAGTAAGAAGAAAAGTATTTAGGCTTTTTTAGTCTTGTCACAATGCTGCCACACAATGCTTCATTAATTTTAGGTTTCTTGATTCGTTCCTCTTCCCAAGTGCTCCCCTAGAACCAAGCTAATGAGGTGACTTCCTCCGCAAGCGAACTCCCCATTATTGAGCTCAAACATCAGATCTATGCATCATGCAGATATGGTGGGAGCGACCCTGCATGAGGCCGAGGACATCAACATCGTCAGATTTATTTAGGGTACATTAGTTATTTTGATGAATTAGAAAGTTTAATGAAACAACAATTGTGTGTAATTGAGCCAGGCTTTATTCTTAAACTCAAATAACCACCTCGGTTTCGCCGATCCAATTTGTTTCTTCGGTGTTATTCTAATAGTAGCATCTTAAATTTTGTCCTTGAGCTTGTCCAAAGCTTGTCTTCAGCTTATTCGATGTGAATCTTAATGTGGAACGACCAGTTTCTGAACCTTCGTAGGTTCTTTCGGATTTGCACACCTACCCCTGAGGGCCTGCGAACTTTGACATTTATGCGGCATCTTAGTCTACTCTGTTACATTGTGAGACTGTAGAATGCGCAGCAACACGTGATTGAGATTCTCCTGGAACCGCCTTCAAGGCACAGACATCGGGAATAGGTTGGAGAGAATCCTGAATAACTTTCTGGGGAAAGGGGCCCCCTCTGTCGAGCTTACTAGTGATTCATCGTTAATGTTGACGTCATCCACAATGCACCCATCCCTCCTCGACGCTCGAAATGAATCACGCGCCGAAGGTTCAGACAGATACAGGAATACATTGCTCTGTTAAGTAGCAATTGTTACATTTATAAAAATTCAATAAAAACAACATAAACACGTCTCCTTAAACAGTGTGGTACAAAAGAAAACGTGATCCGTGATATTAATCAAAGAGCACGTTAACACAATTTGACACTGACTGCTAATTAAGGTGTGGTGTTCGGGAGAATCTGTTCTCACATGAATTCGTAGACTAAAGGGGAACTGGAGAGATTCGAGACTTGCTGTCGTTCCACGTGTCACAGCGCAGAAGCCCTAGCTCAGTGACAGATGACAGCGTGCCCCAATTGGTTATCGACGCCGATAAACCACCAGCCACCACGCAAAATATTTCAACGAGATTCCGTCCTCTCTTTGAGTAATTCATGGGGATATACCTAGTCGAAGATAAACTCAAGTCCCTGGGACGTCCCAGCCTCGGGAATGTCTACAGTGTCGTCTCGAACAAAATATCTTCGGCTTGCATAATCCCCTAGTAATGAATGTCACTCGACGCCAAGATACCCTTATCACTGACACATTTTGTCGCCTGTCGTCTGTTGTGTGTCTCTGTGTGTGTGTGTGCGAACAAAGCATTCCATTATTGGCACAAGGCACAAGCCCATAAGGTGTTGCGAATAAAATCTCCTACACTGCACCGTTGTTCCGCAATTCATCATCACCTCGAGGAATGGGGTGGCAAGCGGAGAAAACTCACACCCAGGCGATATGGTTACACCACCACCTCCACGCTGCCACAACTCGCTTGTTGCAGGCGGCATTTGTATTGCCAAAGAAGACATCAAGTATTGTGCTACGCTATGAAACTGGTTACATCAAGAGCAGCACGGGCTCAGGGGACAACGGCGCAGAGCGGAGTTTACGACAGCGACGCGACCTACCCACTGTGCCGACTTTACCCACTGCAACAACAACAACAACGGCGGCTCTGATTGCGGTCGTGCGCGCTTCGAGAACGTGTGAAAGTGAAAATCTCGTGTGCGTGTGGCGGAAAAAAAAGCGAGGCGTACTTTAATTTTGAAAGAAAATGAAACTGCATCTGTGGCCGGGAAGGCGTGTGATCTTCTTTGTAACGCACTTTAAGTCAGTTTATGACCACTGTCTTTGTCACCGGTGGTTAGACAGGTCTCACTCTCACTTTCGCACGGCCATTTGTTTCGTTTGACCTCTGAGGCTGGAGGAAACTGCACCGGGGCTGCTTGTAAATTGCACTCGGTGACAGTGGGGTGAGATGAGCCAAGATGTGGCTTAGTTTCTGTTTTGCTTTACTTCCGCTCGAGTTAAAAATGCGGCGTACTTTCTACGATTATTTACTGGATTAGTATGCAATTGGATGGAGGAAAATTCAAAGCGGCGCTCCATCAAGCCGAGGCGCGATGGAGAAAGTTCAGTTCGATGTCGAAAAGAAATTTGCAAAGCTAAACGAAACCGTTTTCTACATCCTGCCCTACTGTGGGGTCTTCCAATTGCTTGATCTGAGTTCGTCATCACTTTCAGGAAGTTGCAGAGATGGAATATTGCAAGAGATTGCGTTGCAGGTGGGGCGGAGGTGCAGGTATTCATTCGCAAGAATTGAGACATGATTTGGGACTTTCTTAACACGAAACAGAGCTTGAATGTTGAAAACCATTGTGAGCTAAAACTTACATCTGCTCTTTGTTCTCCATTCAATTCAGTGAGAGACGGTTGGCTTGTAGTTGGTAAGCCAGGTGAGGTAAACTCTTGCTGATAATGGGGCTTGAGATGATGAGGGTTGTCGGTGGATAGGTAGGTGAACAGGTGCCATGCGGCCTTATGACCGTGATTCACTTAGACCAGCATTTTGCTTGGGAATGGCGTTCTACAGCGAGATCTAATTTTTTTCCTAAAACCCAACAGAACCACATATGAATCTGAGGAGGTTTCTCGGATGAACACAGCTAAGTCCCCCAGCTCTACGAAGAAGTGCTTGTCTTCGAACTGCCTTCATTTCTTTGCTAGGGCGGGGCAATCCCAATGCGGGTGTTGATTGGAATCTGTGTCTTCCTCATGTCTGCAGCTTCTGCAAAAGTCGCTGTACGGTATGTTCACGTGCATTGAATGTGTACTTATGCCACAGTGCCCGGTAGACACTTCTATTAGCATACGTAAATCTTTGCGACTAAAACCGATAATTGACATTGATATATTTTTGCTTATCGTCAACTTTAGAGTCTTTGCTGTTGTCGCTGTTGTTAAATACTCTCCCAGCTTCGATCACTTTTTCTCAGGACTGTCCGTATTTTCGTTTCCCCGGACTCGAGCATGCCCGGGCTCCCACAAAGACCCTCGTTTGCTCAACAAGAGTATCTCACTGATTCTGTGTCTGCATCACATAACCAGCCTTGATGTTAGAAGGTCTGTCAGAAGCAATGCCCTTTATTACCGCTTGGCTGTCAGAAAATTGGTCGGCTATGTTGTGGTCTCTCAGTAGCCACTTCGACTGTCCCCATCTGCCGAAGACAACAAATGAGATCCATGGATGCATGCCTAGACTTTCCGAATTCCTGTCGCCATGCGTGTCCCAGTGCTTCATTTATGAACAGTAGAGCGAAGTGTACACATACAGTGGATGCCTGAACTTAATCCTGTTATTAGGGGGCCATTCTGGGAAAAAAAGGCTTTCGCTTATGAAAAGTCGTCATTTAAATTTCGTTCTCTGGTGGACAATTCCAGTCCGCAACTTTTGACCAGGCAAACATTAAATTATGACATGGTGCGGTGGATGGTGACTAGGTTTTGTATATTCACTGCAGATCTTATAGGTTCCATGCCGCACTTAATTGCGTATGCCGACGACCTAGTTGCGTACAGATCAGGTCCGAAGGTCGAGGTGATAAACATCTTGTTGCAGCGTGACTTCAAGCGAAACTTCAGCGATTTTGTGACGACTGGAAGTTGCTTACCAACTTCCTGAAGTGCGAAACTAGCCTTTTCCGAACTTCCTTACACATGGCACCGCGGGATACCCGCCAGAAACTGGCGCGTAGTTCGGCATTGTTGACCCGCAGGGTCGGTCGTTAGCTGTAAAAAGTGTAGTTAGATATCTTGGCATTTGCCTGGATCAATATCTGTATTTGGCGGCACTCTGATACTCCTTTCAGGTGATTTCAGACAAACACTCCCAGTCATTCTGCGTTCAACATACGGTGATGAGATCAACTCGTGCTTAAAATCTTCGCCACTGTGGCGCAATGTTGAAAAATTGGAACTGACAGTAAATATGCGCGTTCAAATGCTTCAATGACCATCGGCTGAAAAATTCTTAAAACATCTCTTAGATATCGGCGATGGAAGAGTTACTACGGATGAAACTGGGTGTGATTTAATTACAGCCTAGTTTCTGCTCTCATTGACCAGATATTTCCTGACGTACGCGCACAATACACTAATCATGAGTGGCTGGCTGAAAGAGCAATTTTAGCAGCAAAAAATTTGGACGTTAACAAATTGAACTTCAGGATTCAACAGTTGTTGCTAGAAGTGTCATACAAATCTATATACCACCGAAGTTGTAAATTATCCGACAGAGTTTTTAAACTCATTGGATTAACCAGGCATGCCACCGCATAATTTACAACTGAAGGTTGGATCTCCGGTAATTTTGGGGCTGTGCAACAGCACGCTATTAGTCATTAAAAAATTGATGGCATGCACGTTTCCGAGTTCAAAATCGAATATATACAAATAATTGTTTCTTTTTATTATTTGTTCTTTTTTTTCACTCATCTTGTCACGTATTGGTATCCGTATCATATCTTTCGTGAATTGAATTGCGGGAACGACTGGTTTTTTTTTTGTATCGTGGAGCATCGAAGCAACGGGGTCTGAATCGAGCGCACAAGTTTCGCTAAGTTAAGGTAGAACTTAAGTTGGTTTTGTACTAGTTATTAAGACACTAGGATTAACAAATCATTTAAGATAGATGAACGGATAAGCGTGTGTTCATTTCGTGGTCGTGAGATCCCTGGTAAACCATCATGTGAGGAGTGTGGTGCCCATTTCACCACCTACGGCCAGTCTCCACAGTCGGCCAGGCAACCCTCCCTTGAAGTCGCAGGGTCGATGAGAATCCGACGGTAACACTGTTCTTGTCAGCTTCCCATAGCTCTCTCTCTCACTCTCTCTCTCTCTCTCTCTATCTGTCTCTCACTCTCTCACTCTCTCTCTCTCTGTCTCTATCTCTCTCCTCTCTCTCTCTCTCTCTCTCTCTCTCTCTCTCTCTCTCTCTCTCTCTCCCTCTCACACTCTCTCTCGCTCTTGCTATTTCTATCGATCTGCTGTAGAATATAATATTTTATATTTTTATTAATTTTATAATAATTTTTTTTAATAATTTTTTTTATAAATTTTTTTATATTAAATTTATAATATAACACCGCCGTTGGTATACGCGACTGGCGGTGGGTAGTTGCATAGTGCTGGAGAGGCTTGTCGCTTGAAGGACCAGGTCCGTAACTCGAAAACTAGAACAATATAGAGCTGGTTCCAAAGCAGCATCGCTTTAAACTCGCCTTTCCCAAGGAATTTATTGATTACTACTTCCACAATAGTCTGCGAACATTTAAATGAATATTTCCACTTGCAATTATCACATATTAACAAAATAAATCTTTAATTTTTTTTCTAGACATGGCACAAAACCTGCTTCAAATGCACGGAATGTGGGATGGCTTTAAATATGAAGACATACAAGGGTTTCAATAAACTGCCATACTGCGAAGCGTAAGTATTCAATTATAGTTTTTAATTTTACTTATAATTGCTTAGGCAATTTGAATTTACAATCGATTAGGGTAAAAATAAGAGTAGGGAATTCAATGCTTTTTTAAACTCAGTGGAATTTGACCAAGTCGAAAGAAACTATAATACTCCTTTCCATGGCTTCGAAATACGCTTTCAAACCAACCCTCAGTCTAAGAGAAAGCGCGAAGTACCTTGGTCTAATCCTAGACAGGAAACTTAATGGCCAACGAAACATAGAAGAGAGAGTAAAGAAAGCGGTCTGTGCATTATACCTGTGTAACAGGATATTTGGTAAGAAATGGGGTTCGAATACCAAAACGATTCTATGGATGTACACAGCAATTGTGAGGCCGATCCTGACATATGGCAGTGTAGTTCGGTGGCAAGCTTGTCTGAAAAGTTCAAACTTAATGCTGCTCTCGAGTATACGGCAATCTCCACCTACTGGATGAATGCTACTGGATCTTCTTCCACTTGACCTCTATACAGAGATGATTGCCGCAAAGGGAGTGATAAGGATCATTCAATCCAAAAGCCGACACCCTAGCCCCTGTGGCCATGCATGTATTATAGACAAACTTCACATAGAACTACTCTCTCCCCACCCTTGACTTCGAAATACCCTTTAATAAGCATTTCCCTACAAGGGAGGAGAGGAGCTCATATGAACCCATCATGGACTCGAATTCCATCCATGTCTATACGGACGGGGCAGAGATGGAAAATGGCACAGACGCGGGCATCTTCTCCGAATTGTTAAACATGCACTGCTCAAATTACCTGACTACTGTGCTTTTCAAGCGGAGGTAAAAAAAAAGCGGCCAAATTGATATCATTGTTGGAAATACCACCGGCTGATATTACCTTCCTAATTGACAGTCAAGCGGCCATAACAGCAATTTCGGATATAGAAATCAATTCCAAGCTAGTCGCAAGCTGTCGCGAAGAGCTCAAGGTTCTAGGCACACAGCATTTCATCACTCTGTGCTGGGGCCCAGGTTATAGGGACCTAACCGCCAAAGAGGTAGCAGGAAAGGGGCCAAATCTGACCCATCCCAGGCAATCCCATGGCTTTTCCCACCTCTGTCTGACATCAAGAGAAAGGTGGACAACAAAATCATGGAGCTGGCTAATGAAAGGTGGAGTTCCTTTCCCCACATGTGAGACCTCTCGTACAGTATGGCCTAGGTTTAACAGCGCAAAAACCGATACACCTCATCCAATGCAGCAGGAAACTGCTGAGGATGATGGTCGGAGCTATTACTGTTCGGAGCTATAACTGGTCATGGGACTTACCCATGACACCATTTGTAGAGGCTGTGGGGACGAAGAGGAGATTGAGGATACATCCCACTATCTTTGGCAATGCCCTAGTCCATGCAAATTGAGACAAAGAACCCTGAGAGAATTTTTCTTCCATGACCAGATATCCCACTAAAATCTCCTTGCAGGGTTGTAAGGATTTCTAGTTGCCTAGAAGGAGGACAATAACCAACAACACCTTGGAGACTTGAGTTTCACCATATCACCGACTAGTAAGAAGACAGGCAGGTTAACCCCATGGGCATCACAGTGAGCATTGTTTTCCCAGCGGAGATTCTGGCAGCCAAGAAGTTGAAAATACCAGCAGCTGATGAACTTGCCAGGAAAGGGTGTGAGACTAACATATCTCTGTAGATTAAACTAATGCGGAGGAGTGAAATGCGGACTCTCATGCTTTATTGATGCGTTGGCCTACGTTGAGTAGTAAGAAACCAACAGACCCCTTTAGTGTGACGAAAATGACTGGTGGATCACTCACTAGCTATAATCATATAATAATATAATATGGGTGGCGCGACAGTCCTAGGTGGACCTGGGCCTAGCTTCTCAGCAACCACTCGTGTTGTGCGTGCTATTATTCTTTCACGAGTGGAAGGGACCTACAGTCTAATGCCGACTCCGAAACGGCGAATTTGAGAAGCTTTTTCTAGACAGGAATACTCTTTGAGCATTGTCAGTGGCTCGAAAGAGGTGGAGCCGTGAATTGTGATAGGTGGTAAATTCGGGTATCGAACCTGGCCCCCTCTGCGTAGGAGTCGACGCACTTACCCACTACGCCACGGCGACCACCGAAGTAAAAATCGGAGTAACTAAACTGTGGTGACGAAGAGCGAAATAGAACACTTATCACTGCCTCTGTCATTGTCTCTCAATCTGTGCTAGTTGAGACACAGAACACTGACTGATACCAAACTAAATTGAAAGGCTCCTATTGAGGCTTCACAATATGAGAGCACGTCACTCGTTAACGATTGGATTGCGTACTGTGATATATTTTACACGAAAGTGTGCGGACAAGCCCACACACATCACACTTCTAGGAACACCGACACAAGAAATGAAAACCTTTTCTTTTTGGTCACACCGAAAAAAGCCCACCCACAGGACATGTTTTAGCGGACCATCACAAGTGTGTACATACCATCGTTGTCGTATGTATGCGGGCTTTAATGGATCTCGGCAAGTTCATTAAAACATCAGATTGGTTGAACAACACACATTCGTACTCGATAAAGAGGGCATAACAACACTTATTTGGAATGATCAGATGCTTGAGGTAGATCAAAACTCAAGCGAAAGCTCTACATTTCTTCCACCCATTCAAGAACTATGTTACTCCATCTGACTTAACTCGAATTTATCAAACGCCGCCCAAAGTTTGATTATAGGGTTCATATTTTGACAAGTACCCACAAGACCTCCCTGCACCTTCTAGATATAATCCATAAGCGATAAATTAAAATCCTCGGATATAGCGAAGCCAATCTATTCACTGGAACACCATCCAATTGTGTTCTTCTGTTTCCGTTTAATTGTTGTTTCAACAAACATTGTCCACTTGAGATAGTCGATTGTGTAGGTCCCCTTATCAGTCAATTCTTCACCGCCCATGAACCCATTTAAATCCTCAGGGTCAGCTCAATCGGCATGTTGTTGCCTTCAGCAATGTATTCAGTTCTTTGTATGATCGTGTTTATGTAGGTAGGTAGGTAAATTGGGTGCATTGGCCGCCTATTGTCCGCGGCTCACTAAGTCGAACGTACTGAGCCCAATGTGCCCATGTTTACTAGTATTAAGCTACCGTGAGACCTACTGCAATATATACTAAAACCAGCCAGATTCATGCGCGAATCCTAGACGGTTTTTGAAACCAAGTCAAGAGCTCTAGCTCCGAGAAGAAGTGTTTTCCTAGAACAGACCTTCTTTTCATTGCTGGGGCTGGGCATTCGCAGAAAAGTTGTTGGATAGATTCTATTTCTTCCTCGTCTCTGCAGCTTCTGCAAAAATCGTTTTGCATGGGTACCAATGACACAGTGTCCGGAAGAAGGAAGGATTCCTATTAGCGTATGTTCAAACCTGTGAGTAAAGCCGATCCATGACGTTGATCACTTCTGGATGGCGCTCTGGCTGCAGTATTCAGGCTGAGTGAGAGAGTACTGGCTTTTTCGCGAGATTGTCCGCCATTTCGTTGCTTTGAGTTCCAGTATGCCCCGGTGGCCGGCAGACGGTCACCGAATTCTACAAAGATATCTCGCTGACGCTTTGTCTTCATCGGGTTCCCTCCATCATGGTCGAAGAACTAAACATCCGAAAGCTGGGCACTCTGTGGGTTCCTTGCTAGACGCTTCTCAACGCTATAAGTTCATTAATTTCTCTGACTAAGCTATTGAATACTAACCTCACCTCATGGAAATAAAAGCGAAACTAATTGAAAATCGATTGTTGTCGGAGCGCGAAGAAGTTTGATTTGCAAATATTACCTCTGCATTACCCACAATCTCCCAATTTACCAATCCTTTTGGCTGCAATTTTCGGAAACCAAAAGATTGTTTAAGAACTGCTTATTACTGACAAGACCATTGGAGCATGCCAAACCCATCTACAGATGTTTTGTAGATTTGGAAAAGGCATATGACCGACTTCCACGAGGTAAAATGTGGAGTGTTCTGCAGGAGTATGGGATTGAGGGTCCTCTTTTGAGGGCATTCAGTCTCTGTACACAAACTGTGGCAGCTCTGTTCGGATTAACAGTGCTAAATGAACACCGTGGGCGTTGCACTTCGGCAAGGGTGCGTCTTGTCACCTCTCCTTGTCATTGTTTATAGGGACTGGATGTTGCAGCGCAGCCAAGGCAAGGAATTTTTCACATTGGGTAAATTGAGGTTAAGTCATCATCTTTTTGCGGATGCCTTAGTTATTCTCACATCTTCCCAGACCGAACTCCAGCGCGCACTCGATAGGTTTGTGGCCGTATGTGCTGATTCTGGGATGAAGGTTAACGTGGACAAATCTGAGGTTATGGTAATTTCCAGAACGCCTACTCCTCATGTAAGTGGAGTCCCAGCCCCAAGCAGGTGGCGAAGTTTAAGTATCTCGGGGTCTTCTTCACGAGTAATGGGAGGAGCAAAACTGAACTTTACTGTAGGATTGGTCAAGCTGGGTCAGTTTTGACACAGCTTAGGAGATCTGTAATCAGGAAGGCCGAGCTTAGTGTGAATGCCAAGTTAGCAGTTTCAACTCAGTATTTGTGCCAACTCTCACCTATAGTCATGAAATGTGGGTAATGACCGTCATGTCAGGCGGAAGCCTGGACAATGTTAAAAGCAGATGAAGATGCCCTTGGTTTCTTATTGAGAAGAGTTTTGCGTTCAATGCTTTGCCCTTGTTTGCGTTGGTTGGTTTTTGGAGAAGATGATTTAACCATGAACCTGAGCCTAGCCAGGTGTCTAGGGATACTAGAGCGTATGGAAAGCTCGGTTCCGTCCTGAAGAGTCTTCGCATCCAAACCAATAGAGGACGCCCACAGAACCGATGGTGCACCCAGTTTGAGAAGGACTTCAACCAACCAGCGCAATGGGAGACAGATGGCTAAAGATGCCAGCTCGAGAGGCTTGTTGGTTGAGGTCCAGGTCCACCTCGGACTGAAGCGCCACCAGAAGAAGAAGGACTCGAGCCACTGAATACGTTCGGAAGTCCGGGATGAGCTTGGGTCGTACTTTTTTTTTTTTTACTCTCCAAAGTGTACGAACCACTGTCAGCTGGAGAAGCTTGTTGGTCGAGGCCTAGGTTCACCCCGGACTGGACTGCACCAAGAGGAGCTTGGGCCTCAATTTAATTTTCTCCTCCAAGAGTACATACCCCTCTCAGCAGTCTCTACAGGACCATGCTCTATCTTTGGAAGTTCGTCTCATGCTGCCTTGGCATTTTTTGACATTGCGCCCAAGGCACCCGCTTTATATGTTCATCCAGAGTCGCCTGTCAAGACCAATGACGCTATAGGAGCTGTAGGGTGTATATTTCTTCTCCCTCCCTACTCAGGCAACTCAGACAGGTTCAACGTACCCAATTGCAAAATCACACCGATTCAGCGCTTTCATAGAAACTACCTCTTCGTGACGAGCGCCTTCTTATCAAGTCCCATAAATAAATGATAACCCGCAACCGATTATATCATAGACTCCGTCAACGAACCCTCTTCGCCCCGTTGAGTCACTTGTGAGTAGGAAGGCACAGCGGACGTTCGCCCCTATTCCTGCAGAGGTTCTCGAAGAAGACCTAATAATATGGAATTATACGTAATCCCAGCCGGGTCCGTTTTCGATTCGTAAATAATTCGTCGGTTATCGATTGCCATCCCTTAAGCGGACTTAGCCGGCCGATACGGACGGACAGCACTTGACTCGTGTTCATGTGCTGACACTTCACTTGTTTGGACGTCTGGACCGCGAGCACGTCCGAAAGCGCCTTAAAAAGCGTGCGTTACATCGATTGGATTGTTCATATCGATTGCTTTCGATTTTGTTTGCGTGGCTCTGGAGGGAAGGGCGCTACACTCAGTGATAGATGGCGGCTACGTGCCGTGGCTCGTTTTATGTTAACGTGTGCCGCGTCAGCGAAAAGCTGTGATCGCCAGCAAAATAAAAACCAATTAATGATTCACATCTCTCTCTCTTAGTGCGCACATGTGTGAGTTTTCTTTCGCTTCACTCGTCCGCCAGGTGAGCTACCGCGTGCACGGCTGCTTGACGTTCCGATCATGTTTATATTATGCTCATTCCGTTGGCAATGAACGCGGCCGGGGAGGGGAAGCGGTGCAACCACGACCGAACGGGCAATTAAAAGGAAATGAAAATTCACAAATGAAAATCATTTTGTTTTCGTTTGATTATTTCTTGTTTTGTGTTTATTTTTTCGTTTCCCCCGTCGCGGTCGTTTTCCTGTTCGCGCTCATTATGCTTACGCTGCTGATGTAACAAGAGAAATGTGTCATTGCAAGGTGATGTCATAATAAGCGTATGCCTAGCAGGATGTTGGCCTTTGGACGTTTCGTCGGTTGCGGCCTGTGCCGCGGATATTTGAGAGTGTGCGAATCGAGTTTGGACCTTGGCCACCGGCCAGTGCTTGAGTCATTGTGTGTTTTGATCGCTGATGAATTCATTTAATTTCAAAGTCGATTAGTCGACGGTGTCGCATTGAAATGGAGTGGCTCTCATATTCATTGAACTGCTATTTCCATCAACTGGCTGGTATTCAGGGGAAGTGTGTTAATGACACCAACAATGATTACAAACGATTGCGCACATGTGCCATTGAAGGCGTGTGTACTGTGGCTTTCTATTTTTCAATGACCTTCGGGAAATTATTAATCGATCTAAAATTCAGTCAAAAGCCTCGGGGTGGCGTTGGTTTTTTAACTAAAACAAGTGACTGCCGCTTGCGCTTAGCTTCAAATAACGGGCTGTCTTTGCTGGGGGCCTTTCATAGTACCCCTGGCTCAGCTCTTGATGCC
Organism: Eristalis intricaria; assembly: GCA_964034865.1. Classification (NCBI taxonomy): domain Eukaryota; kingdom Metazoa; phylum Arthropoda; class Insecta; order Diptera; family Syrphidae; genus Eristalis; species Eristalis intricaria. The sequence goes on from OZ035875.1 coordinate 43,006,153, forward strand.
ACCCCTGCCCCTCAAGGCTTTTTTCCGTCTTAACAGAAACGGACTTTGGTTCAACACGCACTGAAGCTTCGAGAACCTTGACCACAGACGAGCCGTCTGACACACGGACACCAATACTTCAGTTGCGGCAAACATACGAAAGTCAACTCCCTGCACTCAGGACTGACTCTGGGCAGAATCTGAGCCAGGGAAGTAATCTAGTCGTATCTTTACGGAGGGTCTGACGCTGGCGCCTTCCTGGAGGATGACAAAATTGGACTCCACATTTCAGCGGATCGCATAGGTGGATCCTAATGGCCACGAACTATATTGTAATGAACAGGTGGAAAGGGGCGATGTATTTGTGCTGTAGCTGTACTTAAGACCTTCTTCAAGCCTTTGACTACTCTCGGAAAAGTTCCAGAATGCAAGCCCTCTTCGAATTTGATCGGCTGTCAAAATTTACTAAGACTTGTCTTGGTCCCAGGTCACCATGAGATCGCTGGAAATGAGATCCCCGATGAGCTTCCTAGACATGGATCACAGGGGATGTTCTCAGGACCTGAACCTGCACTCGGACTACCTGCGTTCTTGGTTAGAGTTCCTTTCGATGGTTGAGCTTCTCGAGAACTCAACCAGGATTAGCATGACTCTCCAGGAGACAGACCAAGCGCATGCTCGTTGGATATACGGTCCCGTCTGTGAGGATGTTGAATAGAGAGGTCACAATCACGAACTCCACGAGCTGTACCATTATGTGGATGTAGGCCGAAGAGCAAAAATCCGTCTGAAGCCAAGGCATCGCGGATGCAGGGTGCGAGCCTGAACAATAGCTGTTTTCCATTTTTGACGGTCCTGGGCACACTGCTTCCAGTCGAGACGACCAAGCTGCCTTGCGTCTGCGATGGCTTGGTCTTTACACCGTGTATAAGCTAGGGGCACCCAAGTGGAGAAGGACCACAACCAATTTAGAGTGCGAACTAGAGGCAGCTAGCCAGAGGTCGTGCTAGTTGGAGAGCCTGTTTTGGCTGAGGCCCAGTTCTTTCGGTCTTCCTCTCCTTCTCGAACCAGGAGGCTCGAATTCGAAGACTCCCTTAGCTGGAACGTTGATGTTCATGCGCTCGATGTGGCCGAGCCAATGTAGTCGAAGAATCTTTGCCTTCCGGACTGCACCAACATGCTGGTACAGCTCGTAGAGCTGGCGGCTCTGTCTTCTCCTCCATTCGCCTTCCTCGCAGACGGTCCGACGTAGAATTTTTTTTTCGAAGGCACCAAGAATCAGCTCCGCAGTTTTGCTTAGCGTCCAGCTTTCGACAACATATAGCTGGACTGGAAAAATAAGAGTTTTGTAGACCATGATCTTGGTCCTTCGAGTCAGGAGTTTTGAGCCCAACGAAGTCATATCGGTTGCCAAGGGCGATCCTACGTCGGATCTCTACTGTGATGTCGTTCGTGAAGTTAACGTTTCCCCCGAGGTAGACGAACTCCTTTACTACCTCGAAATTGTAGCGTCCTAGGTGGAGTGGGACAGGTCGTTTCTAGATCGACAACATATATTTTGTCTTATCCTCATTGTCTTTAAGACCAACTAGATTCGCCTTTTCTTCAATTGCCCTATTCGCTCTATCGCTGTCGTCTATATACCCCGACAGTAGACTAGCTTACAGAAAGCCTCCGAACTAGTTGTGTGTCAACCCGTGTTAAAAAACTTACCTAACCCGGGTTACCTAAACCGACTCCAACCGAGTAACATTCATTTCAAACCGATGAAACGAACCGAATACATAAAAAACTGTAGACGGTACAACCCGGTGTGAGCATATGATGCCGAACCGAAACCAACTCCCAATCGAATTAGACAATACAAATCGATTTGCCTCATATTGCTTCGGGTCGTAGCCACCACAGCAGGCTGCAGCATTTCGGTAACCTTTTTTCGCGTATTGTCTCTTTTTTGTGTAACGTGTGAAAGCAAGTAAGTTGCGTTGCGACTTGCGAGTGGAAGAAAATGCGAAGAGATAAAAGAGAAAAATTGAACCAATTTACACACACACAGACGGTATTGGATTGGCTACCCCGTGCGCCTATCGCTTCCCTTGCCAACACAATCGTCTTAGGACACATAGAACACCGAAACAAAGTAGAATTGGACAATGCAAGTCGACTTCCCCGATTACATAATCCATATTTTTACTTTCGGTTCATCATCAAATCGAGTTCGTTAACCCGGGTTACACCTAAGTCTGTTTCTATTTTTAACCCGGGTTAACTCGGTTTGTAAAACTTTCGGGTTGGCCACTACTCTGAACTATCTTCTCCAGTACCAGATTGAAGAAATCACAGGACAGCGCATATCTTTGCCGAAATCCGGCGCTGGTTTCAAAAGGCTCAGAACTCTTCGAACCAAACGGCACGGTGCATCGCGTATGTGACTAAGCCCTCATAACATCGCGAAGAAGTCTCATCCCGGCAGCCTGTATTCCCGATCTTATTACAGTGGACACACTGTAATCTGTTCGAGTTAGAGAAAGTTTCGACTTAGCCAGATAGAGAGAGTCCACTGTATTTCGGTCGTTACCCAAATTACATAATCTTAGGCGAGAGTTGGAGCAAATAAAAAACAATAACTTTGACACCAAGCTTTGCCTCCTGATTACAGATCTTCCAAACTGCTTCAAAATTTACCGCACGTGTCCAGTCATACAGGAATGCTCAGCAATGCTGAAAAAGATCCCGAGGTTCTGAAACATCTCCACCTAATTCAATCGGAGAGCATTGATCACAGCGTTGAGTACCGTTTTTGACTTTATTGCTTTTAAGTGCCTTGAGCGCTGACGATTGACGAACCGTCCGCATAATTGTGCTTACCTATATATGTGCCTTCTTCTGCTCTCTGGATGGCCAGCACTGACTGCGGATGACCTTTCATTAGAGCTGAAGTTGATGAAGACCTTCACTACAGGAAAGTATTAGGCCGCGATTTTTTTATCTGGTGGACAAGGGAGGTGAGACGTGCTAAGGGTAGTCCGAGTCTCGTGCTCGGGGTTTGCTTTTGGATTTTCTATTCTCTTTTATCTCTCTTCGTTTTTTCTTTGAGTTGCTTTATTCTTATGTTGTACATGTGTGAGAAAGAGATGACGCATGTGTGGGAAAGGGTAGGAAACAGAAAAAGTTCAGAATTGAAGTCTCAAGTGCAGATTATGAAAGATTTCCTGTGTGGAAGTGGCTTGAGATCACAAAATAATATGGGTGGCGCTACAGCCCGTAGAGGGCCAGGGCCTAGCTTCTCAGCAACCACTCGTGTTGTGTGTGCTATTATTCTCTCACGCGTGGAAGAGACGTACAAGTTTAATGCCGACTCCGAACGGCGAAGTTGAGAAGCTTTTTTCTAGACAAGAAATACTCTTTGAGCATTGTCAGTGACTCGAAAGAGGTGGAGCCGTGAGATATGAAAGGTGGTAAATTCGGGTATCGAACCTGGCACCCTCTGCGTAGGAGTCGACGCACTAACCCACTACGTTACAGCGACCCACTTGAGATCACAAAAGGGAATTTGAAAAAATCGCCGACGAATTTTAGCGAGTGTGAAAGTGGCCTTACCTGCTCATTGCGACATTGATATACAGTGGATGCCACTTAATTCGGACACTTCGGGCATCCATTTTTGTCCCAACTAGGCGGCTGCCCCCAATAATACGAAGTGAGGAAAGAACGAAAAGATAGGCCAAGTAGGTTTTTTGTTCTTTTTCATTTGTCCAGATGAAGCAGAGTCCACTGTATATCGTTTGTCCTCGTTGTCGGGTTAGGCTCATTTCAAATGCTCCCGCTTTAGTACTCTCATCCTCTACCACACGTCATATTTTTGCGAACACTTAAATTGGTCAAAGATTTCCCAATGTCCTAGAAACAGAGTTCCAACTAACGTATGGTTTTCTCTTCTCCCAAGATTAAGACATTTTCCAAAATCCTCACGCTTTGTTGAACATAATGATCTGAGCGCAGTATAAATCAAAGCCAGTGGTGGCTGACACGAATTGCGTAGAAAGCAGCGCAACGTTTTAATTCGCCTAATCTCCCGACTTCACCTCCGCAACCTTAAATCCAACCTTGAAATTATCTCAGCAGAACGCACGTGATTGTTGTTGGTTTTGTCGAAATCATTGCTTTTTGTTCCAATTTTATCGCCCTACTGAACTTATCTCTGTTTTCGTAGCTTTCGAAAGCACATGAGGCACTTCACATTGCCATGGAGCAACCAAGTTTTGTTTACCAGCAAATAAAGCATATCTTTGTGCAATAAACTGATAAGATTGTAGAGTTAGAAACAATTGTGATTGATTGCGTAAAACTAATTTGTTTAACGGATGGTTTTAATGAACATTTATTGAAGCACATTTATGTTTTGATGCTGGTGTTTAATGGGAGTGGTATTAAGGGTGTCCCAGGAGAGAATTTGTCCAAAGCAAGCGACTTTTGTCATTTCCCCGCCAGTAAATCTTCCCCTGGAGATGTGCCCCGTTCCGAGGTAGGCCGCAATTGCTCTGGATTAAGTTTTACGCAGAGACACGAGTAAAGACCAAATACAGTTGCCTCCCCCCAAGTCCAGTTTTCACGGGATATCAGAATTAGCTCGACTAAGAGAACGATCTGCTACTGAGCTGGAGAAACTCACGAAGCTCATGAATCAAGCTCTTTTCAATTCTCGTCCCACCAGTAAAGTAAGGGGGAACCCCAAACGCCCCTGGAGTCGATTAGACTTAGACCGACTTCGTGAGGCTTGCAGAAAGCTCTTCAATAAAGCCAAAAGCACCTGCAGTAAAGCCGATTTTGACACCTACAAGAGAGCACTCAATACCTTCAAAGCTGAGGAAAGCAAAGAGATCATCTTGGAGACTCTTCTGTTGAAAGATCGAGGAACTCTCTGAGACCTCTGGACTCAGGAAGGTACTGGCATCAACCTCAAAAATGCCCTGCCTATTTCAAAAGACAGACGGCACCACGTCTTGTACAGAAAGTCTGGCACTTCTCTGCTGTAAAAAAGCAAGGTGCTCATGGGGTCTACAGCCGCGAATGATTCACTGGCTATTCGTTTCAGTAGTCAGACCCATACTTCTGTACGGTGTCGCGATCTGGTAGACTGTATTAAACAAAGTCACAAACTGCAAAGCGGTCGAAAGGGTAAAGCTGTTGGCATGTATCTGCACCAGCGACCCCTTCCGCAGCCCTAAACATATAGATCTCGGTAGGTAGGTCGCTGCCAACACAGCGATTAGATTGACATCGTCGCGTATGTGGAAGGAGCTTTGCTCCGGACACTCTACAATACTCGAAAAATGTTAATCCCTACCAAGAAACACCGAACTCAAGATACCTAAGCTCCAGATACGCGCCAGATCTTACTGGACGTCTGAACACCAGACGCTGGAGGGTCCTCTGCGTATCTTCACTGATGGATGAAGGAGTGCGTGTGGGAGTCTACTCTAAGGACCTGAATTTTCAACTGTCATTCCGACTACCTTCTCACTGTAGCGTCTTTCAGAGAGAAAGACAATAGCGATAAAAGAAGCTCTGTCCTGGCTAAAGAACATTGTAATATTAGGTACAGATACTGTCATCTGTTCGGGCAGCCAGTCAGCGATCAAATCTCTGGATTCAGTCACTTTTAATTCCAAGACTTCCCTTAATTGCCGCCATTGTCTCTTAACGAGATGTCCAAGACGTCCCTCAATTGCCGCCATTGTCTCTTAACGAGATGTCCAAGTATTTCAGCATTCAAATTATGTGGGTGCCGGGACACAGTGACATCCCAGAGAATTGCGAAATGGACGAACTCGCTGGAAAGGGTACCACATCAACACTATTTCCGGACGACACTCTTTGCCGTCCATGCCTATTACTAATACAAAACATCTGCTTAAGCTTGAAACGCTTACTCACACTGACAGTCTTCTAGCACTGGGTGCCTCATCACAAAGCAATTATGGCCTAATATCGATCAAGCGACCTAATCAGAATGACCAGGGCAACTCTCAGAACTCTCATCGTTGTCCTAACCGGGCACTGTCCCGTTGGAACTCACGCCTTAAACTAGGTTTACCATTTAAGGATTTCTGTAGAAGCTGCAGAGATGAGGAGGAAGAAGAAACCATTCCACAACTGCAATGCCCTCTCATCTGACAGGCTTAGTCACTTGGACGCCCCATATTTCTATTACATGTCAGAACTAAGTGCGATTAGCATCAGTTAGCTTTCCATCGTTTTGTCAAAAGCTTCAGATGGTTTGCGGATGAGAAGGATCTACTAGAGGTTTGTGGTCGCACAACGGGCCTACCTTTGGCCTAAGTGTGGCCTCTTAGATAGTCAGCCATTCTAACCTAACCTAAGATTTATTTTAAAATAAGAGAATGCCAAAATGCTGCCAGAAAACAGAGTTAGATGAAGGCGACTGTATTCACATTGAGCCAAATTCTGGAGACCCCAGAAATGAGGTATTACCGAAATGGCCGACTTTACAGACGATTGCCCCCTAGTCTAGACGAATTTGACAGATATTCATGAATTTTTAACGGTTATTCACGAAATAATGTGAATGACTGTCTCTGATTGGTCAATTTGGTTTGAGAAACCGATACAAAAAACGGTTGGTAAAGGGCAAGGGAGGTAGAAGTCAGGCATCTCTGTAAAATACTTCACTTCTAGGTGAAGCCTAGCAAGTTGCAGATTTTTTTGTTTGGATTTAGATTTCAAAGACGACAGCATTCAGCAAGGAACTATTCGCTGCGACGGCCGAATACGGGATCTCGGAAAAATTTTACTCGGTTGTGTCGCACTACGTTTGCACATAAGCGATGCAGTTCGGTACGATGTGTTCCAATCGGAATCTGAAACGAAGTTCGAAAGGACGTGGTGTGGCGTCTTTATTCGGGTACGGTACTACCTCGCGAATTAGAACGCGTGTTCGTGTGTGTATTAACAGAATCCGATGCGTTGGACCGCATTGCAGGACGTCTGAATTATTGGGTCATTTTGCATAGCTGGCATCGTCGTTTTGGAGCCTTGTGTCAGATCTTCCTCCAACTGCCATATCGGCCCTATCAGACGTACCTACGACTTAAAAACACCTTTGGTGATGTGTTTGTGTGTGTATTAACAGAATCCGATGCGTTGGACCGCATTGCAGGACATCTGAATTATTGGGTCATTTTGCATAGCTGGCATCGTCGTTTTGGAGCATTGTGTCCGATCTTCCTCCAACTGCCATATCGGCCCTATTAGACGTACCTACGACTTAAAAACACCTTTGGTGATGTGTTTGTGTGTGTATTAACAGAATCCGATGCGTTGGACCGCATTGCAGGACATCTGAATTATTGGGTCATTTTGCATAGCTGGCATCGTCGTTTTGGAGCCTTGTGTCAGATCTTCCTCCAACTGCCATATCGGCCCTATCAGACGTACCTACGACTTAAAAACACCTTTGGTGATGTGTTCGCGTGTGTATTAACAGAATCCGATGCGATGGACCGCATTGCAGGATAGGTATTGTTGGTCAGTACTGTTGATTTCCATATATGTAGTTCTTGGACTACCAACTCGCCGTGTACCTTGAGGATTCCATTCGAACGACTGCTTCCCGATGTCGTCGTTTGATATCCTCAACGTCTGGCCAATCCAGCGTAACTTCTGCTGCCAAATTTCGACATTCACAGGCTTTTGCGCCACAATTCTTGGTTCGATATAATTTGCAGCAATCGGATCTTAAGAATGCCTGTAAATTTCTCGAGGACGAGTTAGAGACTTTGCAGCTTTCACAGCTGGCTATGAGATTGGAAATATCTTGGTGCGCAGGGATATTTAACTGGAGTTCAATACTGAAGCAAACATTCCAAAGGCGCTGTGGGCTTTACATATTATTTAAGGACGATACAAAGCTGCCTGGATAGTTAAATTGTTTGGCCTCCTAAGTGGACTTTTGTCTCACAATAATCTGCTGATGTGCTGAGCGGCCAGTGTGCATGATTTTGGTCTTATTGCAGTTGATGTTAAGGCCAGCCATCTCTCCATTCACCTGCAGTGATTGGCACATCTCGTTCATCCCGCTGTTGGTACTTGTCAGGAAGCATATATCGTCGGCATAATCCGGGTGGCTTAGCCTCTCAAAACGGTGGTGGTAGTCAGTGCATCATATATCGCCAGTAAAAAGAGAATTGGCTACAGAATGTCCCCTCGTCTTACTTCATGTCGCACTTCGAAAGCGTGCATCTCTATTAATATTAGCAATTTTTATAAATTTAGAGTTTTTCGACTCTAGCGCGGATACTGGGTGCGTGAAATCGTGAGAGGCAAGTTCAAGCTAAACTGTGGCGCCACACAAAGAAAATGATGGTTCTCGGTCCTCTGCTGTGCAACCGAAAGCCAAAGAGTAAGCCGTAAAAATGAAATTACCCACGCTGAGGCAGTCGGTCTATTCAGTCCAGAGACTAAGTAAATTCAATCACAGCATTAACCCATTCAACCGTTCATAGCTCCCATTCTCTCTGTCTCTGTCTTCCCCCTCTCTCTCTATCCCTCTGTAACAGCACCGAACTGAGTTAGAAAGTCTCGGCCTCCAAGTGTGTTAACCTCTTCGCATTGTACTCTCAGGGTAAACACAACTCTTATCGGCATTTACTCGCGAATCAATCAATTCTCACTCTCTCCCTCTCAGTCGCCTCGTGTAATTGATCTGAAACTTTATAATTCATTCAACACAATGATTTCCGTTGATTCGGGAAATGACAATAGCCCAAGCCGTAGTCCACTTGAAAAAAAAAATGCTTTCCAGTCTCAATTCTTGCGCTACTTGCGCCTTGTCCCGTTCCTCCATTCTTCAGTCTTCCCCTTCACTCGGCATTCCAGCGTTCTTAATGTAATTAATAATTTTTTTTTTTGCTCACAATCATCCAAGCATATGTCCAAACATCGTTTGTGTGGAGCGAGGCGACGTTAGAGTGTCACTTTCTTCGAAAGCAGTAAGCTGAAACTTTTGTGTTATTCTGCGGAAAAAAAAATACCTCGCAGATACAATTACAAGTTTCACTTAGCTCGTCGTCGGTGTATGTGTACCCCTTGCACGGCAGCACCTCAGTTGTTTTATGGGCAATTTAAGGTTGCAATATGACATAAATCATCGAATTAGTAGCCGGCAGAGGAGAGTGTGTGACCGAAGGTAGTTCAATGGCGGCAGTGGCCAGCTTGTTGCATGACAAAGACCCAGTTGTGGTCGGTTTCTTTCTGAATTAAGAGTCTTCGGCATTCGAACAATTGCGGTCAAACTCGTTGGCATCCACTTAGTTAAAGGGATGCCATGGGTAGACGTCATCGGTCATCGCGTTCGCGTAAATTTGATTTAAAATGAAAAATTCATATGGAGACAGCGTAGGTGTTGCCTCAGACGACAGTGCCATTAAATGCAAGAGAATAAGATGCACAGTCCGATTGTTCGTCGAGTCATAATTGAATTTAATTCGTAACTTGCGCTGATGGGAATGAACAGGGCACTGAACGAGGCGAAGTCTAGAGCTGACAGAGAGATAAGGGCGGCAACTAAATCCGAAGCTTAATCTAAACTTATGCAACTAATCTCATTGCGTTTGATTTTATGTCAGTCTTCAAGTTGCTTTGTGTGCTTCAGAGAGTTACGAGCTGATCTGATCTGGAACCAGCAGAGCAGTCCAGTTAGCCCGGTTTTTCGGTAGCTTCCAGCAGTGAGATAATTAAATTAAAATGTATTACCTGCTTATCTACAGTTGGCTGATTGAACTACTAATTCGGGCACATCATCTTGAGGTGGGATTGTTCTTTGTTGACTTGCCGCTCATGCTTCACTTGCCGACTTGTCTAGTCTTCTTCCTCCTTCAATGTGGGCTTTACTTACTTACTTGTCAGGCCAACGGCTCTTGGAGGGTCAGAGCCTGAGCTAAAGCTGCCTTCCATTGTTGACTGTCCTGGGCACACTGCTTCCAGTCATCAAGACCAAGCTGCCATGCGTCTGCGATGACTTAGACTTTACACTGTGTATAAGCTAGGGGCACCCAAGTGGAGAAGGACCACAACCAATTTAGAGTGCGAACTAGAGGCAGCTATCCAGAGGTCGTGATATTTGGAGAGCCTTGTTGGTTGAGGCGCAGCTCTTTCGGTCTTCATCTCCTTCTCGAACCAGGAGGCTCGAATTCGAAGACCCCCTTAGCTGGAACGTTGATGTTCATGCGCTCGATGTGGCCGAGCCAATGTAGTCGAAGAATCTTTGCCTTCCGGACTGCACCAACATGCTGGTACAGCTCGTAGAGTTGGCGGCTGTGTCTTCTCCTCCATTCGCCTTCCTCGCAGACGGTCCGACGTAGAATTTTTCTTTCGGAGACACCAAGAATAAGCTCCGCAGTTTTGCATAGCGTCCAGCTTTCGACACCATATAGCCTGACTGGCAAAATAAGAGTTTTGTAGACCATGATCTTGGTCCTTCGAGTCAGGAGTTTTGAGCCCAACGAAGTAATATCGGTTGCCAAGGGCGATCCTACGTCGGATCTCCACTGTGTGATGTCGTGGAGTTCACGTTAACCCCAAAGTAGACAAACTCATTTACTATCTCGAAATTGTAGCTGACGGTATATTTTGTCCTAGGTTGTGTGTGACGGATCATTTTTTGGACGACATCATACACTTTGTTTTATCCTCATTGACCTAAAGACCAGCTCGCTTCTCCTCTTCTTCAATTGCCCTAAATGCTTCCCCTACGGTACGTTGGGAACGCGCGACGATGTCAATGTCATCTGCGTACCACAACAGTTAGGCTGACTTGTGGAAGATAGTCCCTTCCGTGATCACAGCTGCCCGCCACACTATCTTCTCCAGTACCAAATTGAAGAAATCACACGACAACACATCTCCTTGCCGAAATCCGGTGTAGGTTTCAAGCGGCTCGAAATGCACGGAGGATCGTGTGGTGCGACACAACCGGATCAGTTATCCCGGGATCCCGAATTCGGCTATCGCATCAAATAGTTCCTTGCGATGAATGCTATCGGTATTCGATAAAAAGGTGGTGCGTATCGATTTGAAACTCGCTGATCTTCTCCAGGATTTGCTTACTATGAAGATTTGGTCTATTGCCGATTTTTCGATCCTGGTACGAACCGATTAGTGCGGTACAAAACGGCTTTAGACGAAGTGGACTTTGGGATAGCTTCTTCAGCAATAAACTTATGTTATACCTGCTTTGATTCCCAAAGGCAGGACCCTCCTTTAGTGTTTCATTTGGAATGTTTGAACCCAGCTTGCAGAGGGTCATATATTCTCGACAACGTCAATGTCATCGGTGTATACACTCAAGTGAAGCTTCTTGGAAAACTACTACCATGCCAAAGTTGTACATGTTGGCTGGTTGGTTGGTTGGTTGGTTTAAGTGGTTACCCGGTTGGGGTCAATAAGTGTACAAGTAGCGCATTGTGTCCCGTTTTAATACCACACCTCGTAGACCTAGGTTGTTAGGATTAGCTAAATCCAGCTTAGGATTGTGATTATCTCAGAGAGGTCACTAAGGCAGGGTTTTGTCGAACGTTTGGATAGTGCCGGACGATCACAGCGAAAGTGAGGCAGACTTTCCTCTGAATGGGTGTCGAGGCAACTGCGAAAGTGTGGTTTGAATGGTATTTCGAGGTCTATGAGTCAGTGCCCCGTGCTTACGGCCACGTCTCTACCTATTTCGGAGATACTTCTATTGAGGAGGTCATGAGACCTTGTTTTCGTGTAGGAGGGCCAGATTTTCCTAGAGAATTTGTACATGGATGTCCTAGTCCGCTTTCTACTAGCTAAGGACAGGGAGTGTTGGTAGTATTTTATTTGGTTGATTGGTTGCCGGAAGCTCCTGGTTTGGGCAGGTCGTCGGCAATCTCATTTCTCTCTATGTTGCTGTGGTCTGGAACCCACAGGAAAGTGATTTCGCACCTGCGTCTTGCCTGTTTGAGTTCTTCCTTGCACTGTTGCATCTTGCAATAGAGGCAGTGATTACTGAAAAGATGGCCCTTGTATCTGCTTGACTTTCGCTGCAGGCATGTTGCTCTTCTTTTGACCTAAAACTCCCAGTCCCAGATCATTCTCCACCGAAAATCTCCAAAAATCGATGAGTTTTTGTTGGGATTCTCTGGCTAGAAACTTCTAAGGGCGCTATAGTCCAGAGGAGACCTGGGCCTCAGCCAACAAGCCTCTCGAGCTGGCAAGACCTTCAGCCAATTTCGCACGCCAAGTTAGTTGAGGTCCTTCTCCACTTACGTGCGCCATCGTTTTCGTGGGAGTTTTCTATTGCGTTGCCCCACTGCTTCGGATGCGAAGATCCTTAGGGCTCGAGTGTGTCTGGTACTGGCCTTAAAATCGTTGGGCCATCTTTACATTAAGACTTTTAATTTCCTTTACAAATTCATTGGAAATTTATTGTAGGCTTCCAGCTTCGATGTACATGTAGCCTTACATTCGTTGTCAACAAGGGGCTTCCCTGATAGCTTCTTGACAACGCATACACTCTTCACCCTTGGTCTGTGAAGTCGGCGTCGAACTTACAAACAGTTTCTGATTCCTATGAGCCCGTTGCGATCACGACGTCAATTCATGATCTTCATCGCCTGCGCCGGCTCCTCAGATGGTTCCGAGTGACTGACGTCGATGACGAATACTTGATGCGGATTGTTAGGAAAGACCGTCAAACTGATACTTGCTGTCTGGTATACCCTTAAGGATCCGAAACATATTTTTTTTTATAAAACTCTTGGTGCCGTCCTTATTCCGCAGAACTCACACGGGTTCCTTAGTCTTCTTGTCTGGAGCTGGCTTTTTTGATCTCAAGATATCCGAAGCTTTCTGCAAAACGCAGCTGTTCTAAATCTTGACGGTATTTTCTATCGGTGACCAAGTACATCAGCTTCTTCAACAATTTCCGATTCCATTGTCTTCTGAACTGATACCTCCCAAGGTCTTTATTTGGAACAGTCCTCTGAACCTAACCGAAGTGGATTCGTGGGTTTATTTGGTCCCGTGCTAAAGGCTTTCTGAACGTTTCTCTTCTTCAACAAATATGAATTGTTGCGGATGAAAAATCAGTTGCGAGGATGTGGTGGCCATCTCCTAGGATATTTTGTATCGTACCGCGCTGACGGAAAAGTCAAAGTTTCTTGTCTTGTTTATTCGGTTCCATGTTCCTTCTGCTCACACTCTCCGTCTTATACCATCATATCATGTCGCTGTGTAGGTAGCTTCAAGTTGTTCCTGCTACGTCTTCCGGCCCATTTATGGCTTCATTTAATTGTTCGGCCATGGACAAGGATAAACGATGTTTTCCAAGTTGGAATGGTGCGACTGCAATTCTCAGCCTTTCGATGGAAACTCCTATTGTTTGACTCTTCAGCCTTGGAGGGATGTGAAAGGTAGTTGTAAGAAACCCATTGCAACCCATACAGCTATTGCTAATCATAATAAACATAACCAATCCGGTATCACAAAGATTTGTAATGTCTAGAATCTGAATTTAGGCCACAACTCACACGTGGACCTATAATAAAACTATAAATAGGAAAAAAAAAAACTTCTGCAATTTTGCCCACCTTAAATGGGCAAATGTAAAGTTCTCGTTTATTGATTCACATTCTCCTCTTTCTCCCTCTTCAGTCACATTCCAAAAGCGAAAGCTACAGCCATCGCCGACACGCCAGAATTAAAGAGAATAGCGGAAAATACAAAAATACAATCCAACGTGATGTACCACGCTGATTTCGAGAAACAAAAGGGAAAATTTACACAGGTTTGCATATATTAATAAAAAGCCATTGTGAATGGAAGGAATTAAGAATTCTCTCTCCCATCTAGGTTGCAGATGATCCCGAAACTCTGCGAATTAAGCAGAACACAAAGATTATATCAAATGTAGCCTATCACGGCGATCTAGAAAAGAAGGCGGCAATGGAGAAACAGAGAGAAACTGCCGAAGTGGGCGACACTAGAGGTAAGATGGTTAGAAGGAACAAAACTGTATGGCGATCACACAACATCAAGAACTAGAACAATACTGTGTACTGTGTCAAATAAATTTTGTTGCTATCTGTGCTTAGTTAGATCTAATTAATTAATTACACATGCCTCATTTATTTAAGCTATGTAATCATACCATCCAAACTCCTCCAATATCCCACAGATCAAGAGTCTGAATATTTCTCTGAGACCCTTGCGGCCGAACAATTTTCACAATATGCCCCACAACCGCCTCAAACATTGCCACCACCGCCAATACAACACCAACAGCAAAATATTGCATCCATAATCCCGAGCAGTCAAGCGGCTCAAATATCCCCACAATCATATAATCCACCAATATCCTCATCACCGCCGTCGACTGCAAGTCACAGGCAACAGCAGCAACAACAACAGCAACAACACTATCAGCAGCCAATATCAGCACAAACGGTTAAAGCAAACGCACAAAATAACACACAACAGCAAAGCTACATTCACCAACAACAACAACAGTATCCACAATCCCCAACAAAACAGCCACAACCGCAACAACAACAACAACAGCAACAGCAGCTTCTAACCAAGCAAACATCACACTTGTATCCACATCACGCACAGCAACCATCACAAGTACTGGGGAACAATAGCAGCAGTGGCAACAACTACGATAACTATCAACAGCAGCAGAGTCAGCGTATGCAAAACAGCAATAACCAATTGCGTTCATCGATTCTGCAGAACTCCCACAACCCGACCGGTGGCTATCAGGTGGACCCTCCGTCGGTGTACTATGATCAGTATGACAACTATGCCCGACCTGCACCAACTCAACAGCAACAGCTGTCGTACGCAAACAACAATATGCCGGCTTATGGCACCAACTCGAATATGGCACCGCCGCAGAAGCATCCACACAACAACTATGCTTATCAACAGCCGACAGCACAGCAATTCACCAATAATCAGACGGCCGCTTACAACAATTACAACAATTCAACAGCGAACCATTCGGCGGGCACAACTAACGGGGGGTTAAACATTAATGGTGGCGGCGGCGGCTCGGGCAATAACCGTATGATGGGTAGCAATAATACCGGTGGTGGCAATGGTGGTGGTGGTGGTGGTTTGGGGGTTATGAACAACACTCAAGGAGTAGGGACAGCACCAGCACAAGGTGGTGGCGGAGGCGGTGGCATTGGTAAGATAGCCGATTACGATCCACTTACCGATGGTCCACGAAACATACCAAACACTACACGACCCAGCACAACACTCATATATAGTTCTGATCGTGGATCAGGTAAGTTCATGCATGCTAGAGACTTTGCCTTAATTTTGTAGTCCTTTGTTGAAAAAAAAAACCTTCCATTTGTTGAGATTGTCCTCATCTTTTACGACGTGCATGGGTTTTGTTTGTGGGAGGGATACATGTCCTGAGATTGCTTCAATTGTTTTCCTTTGCTTTGTCTAGTGAACAACGCATATCCGAAACGTGTGGGCTCAATAGCTGATATCGATCCAGCAAATGGAGTGTATGGCTCCTCAACAGATTCGCAAGCAGCCCAGCTACAGCAACAATACTACCAACAGCAAATGCAGTTACTGCAACAGCATCATCAGAATCAAGTTAGGCAACAACAACAACAGCAGCAGCAACAGCAGCAGCATCAGCAACAGCAGCATCAGCAGCAGCAACAGCAGCAACAACAGCAGCAGCAGCAACAACAACAGCAGATGCATCAACATCAGCACCATCATCAAACACAGCAACAAGTTCAAAACAAGCAGAACATGGTAAGTTGTGCATTTGTGGACCATAACCAGCTTGTGATGCTTTAATGTTTGATTTTCCAGCGAGTGTATCGAGCTCTCTACGATTACGAGGCACAAGACACCGACGAGGTGAGCTTCCGTGAGGGCGATGTGATTTTCGAAGTCGATTCCATTGACTCTGGCTGGATGACAGGCAAAGTAGAACGAACTGGCAAAACAGGAATGCTCCCAGCTAACTACGTAGAGCAAGCAGTTATTTAAATTCACACATATTTATGAAAATAAAAGCAAAGTTTCACAAATTAATTTATATAAAAACAAAACAAAAGCAATACACATAACGACCGAGAAAAACTAACTACACAAATGTTTATCGATAGATTTCAAACAAAAGAAATTGCATTTAATTATGAAGCGAAAACCGATTGTGTAAACATAGCAAATTATGTAAAAGGATACCGATTGTGAAACGATGGTAGAATAATGAATTTTTTTCTTTTTTTAGTTTTCAAATGTAGATCTTTTGAAGTTACAAAAACACAAAATAAAAACGAAAAGAGTTACAAACAACAGCCACACGCATATCACAAGTGAATTTTCAGTGAAAGTAGAGCAAGCAATCAAAAATATGAACATAACCTTGTTCGCGATAAGACAAGAGAGTAAGATTTTAATATTTTCCAAATTTGATTGATACATATTTATTCATCATTATTTAATTTGTATTTAACTCCTAAGATGTGATTGTTTTTCTGTGCCTTTTGAATGAATTTTTGAAAAGTACATATTTATTTAAATTTTGAAACACGTGCATATCTCCTTAGGATTAGTGGATGGGTGAGGCTGGCCATGGCATGCCAAACATGTTCTATTCTCTCTATGAGCCGGTAATTTTTATTTTAGGATTTAACTTTGGTCCTTTGACTTCGTTGTGTACATCAAGTGGGAATGTTAATTGATGAATTAAGGAACTGCAGTGAAAGCCCCCATAGGCGCACATTCTCTTAGGCGGACAACCTCCTTGAGCGGACAATTTCTCACGAGCGTGGATCTTGAACTGAAGTTACATATATTCCCATTGTGGGACTAATCTCTTAGAGTAGTAGAAGTAGACGACAAAAGTGTTGCGCCCGTCGCTGTCCGACCATGGGAGCTTTCACTGTATATGGATTTCTGGATCTCTCGAAATAGAGTTCCTTAAATATTCCAGCCCTCTCTGCTGACCGTGATTTCTTTTGCGCATTTGACAATTCCTTTGTTCAGACTTGAAGACAGTTTGGCCGCGTCAAATTTCGTCGCATCAAATACCGCCACTTATCGGAGGTAACCGTAGCATGGTGGTTTCACACGGTCAAAGTATGCAATTTCGATAGCGTGCGATTTTTGTTTAGGATAACGCGCATTACATGCTTCCTATACCCAACGCTGAGAATACAAATAAGAAGGAAAAGTGCGACAGTTGAAAGTTGAGACGATTTCCCAGACATCTCCCTTCCCTTGCCTCAAACTCTCGCAGTTGTTGCGACGAAATTTTGGCTGTGTAATACCAGCCTCACGTGCAGACGTGTGTTCAAATCGGATTCAAGTTCTATAGGAATATCCGACTTCTTCCTCTCTCTCCTCCCTTTACATTCTTGATAGCGTTTTTTTCGTACCGAAGGGACCAATCATATATCATCATGTTTAACCTCAGAAAGTCGCTCATATTCATCAGTGGACAAGGAGACAATGCATTGTGAAGTCGGCTATACCCAAAGTTCTTGGTTTCTGGTTCCAATATTCAGTAAGATGGGAGAGTGGCGCTCATTTGGCTCAAGTTTGTTCCATGGCTTCTCTGACTGCGCAATTCCAAAAACGGCAAACGGAATATAAACTCTGCCTTCTGTAATGTTGTCTTTGCAAAGTCTGTTAGTCGACAGGCCACCAGTGCACCTCACGAGACTGAATTCTTGAAATCATCATACCTATACCTCGTAACCCACGCGGTTGGACAGTAGGTTACAATACAGCAGTTTAATTCAAAATAGCCTTACTTCACGTCATTCTAATTTTGCCTTGGTAGTTTAGACTTTTCAAAACATCGCCATTCGGACCCGCCATAAAACCGAAACTCATGAGAAGCCAACAGAACAGCACGAGTGGTTGTCACGATTACAGACGCGGAAAATGTTTGCTCAATACATGAAGAAGACTTTGAAGGTCTTCTGAGATATCATACAGAGCATTTTATTAAGTTGAACTTCTACCACGAGGAAATGATTACGACGATTGCCGTCCATGTCGGCACTGATTCACCCGATCGTTGGCCACTTTCAATCAATTCTGGTGTGTTCTGTTGCTGTTTCTATGACAATCTAAGTGATCTTAGTGAAACACCGGTCTAATCGGTTCTAGAATTTACTGAAAAAACAGGCTGACTGGCATAATAACCACGCCGACCCAATCCCCTGTGTTTGCAAATACACTTGCCAGCGCAAGCACCTTACATTCTGTTCCTGGTTGAGTCAATTGAGGTGTAAGGTATCATTTTTGTTGCACATGCAATATCGCTGCGCTGCTTTTTTATCGCTTGGAAATAAGCAGCATGATGTAACTGGATACATTTTTGGCCAGATGAGTTCATTGACAAGCCAGTGACTTGATTCTCCTCAACTTCCACTTGAAGGCATGTCTGGCAAGCTTGTCAGTACTTGTAACTTCGAATTTAGATTTAGGGCCAGGTCTACCACGGGCTGTAGCCCCATCCATGAGCTCAAATTTCCTTGGCTGGCTGCACGCAGTCTTAATTAACATATATAAGATGCTGCCAAGTTAGGTAGGTATGTATATATGCGTGCCTTAGCGACCTTACCGCCGTGGCCCAACATGTTGAGTTCACTGTGCGCTTCATGGATGATGACCATGTCACCTTCATTTACTGCTCAAAACGATGCTACCAATCCTCGTGTTGTGTTGAAGGAAAGCCTCCTAGCCACTCTGCCTTTTCATAACCCAAATGTTCCCCCGATTTTCGCATACACTTCTGTGACAAAGAAAAACGTTAATTCACTTAGAATTCACAACGTCGTTATTTTTTTTCTTCTACTGGCGCTACAGGCCGGGGTGGACCTTGGCCTCAACCAACAAGCCTCTCCACCTGGCACGGTCATTAACCAGCTGTCTCCAATTCCGAACGCCAATTTTGTTGTAATCCTTCTCCAATTGTGTGCGCCATCGTTTTCGCTGGAGCAATGTTGTCCTTGCGCTCTACATAAAAGTGGTACCCTCCACTATTTCAAACAGTTGTGGTGACACCTTCCACACATACACTTAACTAGGTAATCAATCATCAGCAGATCACTATCTAATCTCCTCACTCACAAAGTTACTACGTTCTCACAAAATACGCATCACAATTTGAGTTGCTAACATTTTTCTTTTATTTCTTGCCTCAAACTACGCGCTTTTCTCGCTTTTATTTAAAAACAAAACAAAAACCGAAACGAAACACTACACGCTATAACTATATAAAGCCTACAAATTAAGTGCCTTTCTGTTGCAATATATAAGTAATAAAAACCTAAAATCAAAACATTTGTTAAATGAATTATTTTTGTTTTTTTGATAATCTTTACGTACATACTTTATAAATAAATTAAAGGAAAAAGAGAACACACAACCTACTAGCTACTTTATAGCATAGCTAAGAGTATATAAATATACATATATGAAATAAAAATGTAATATAGTCATCAAGTAATATTTTATTTAACATGCAAAATAACAAAATATAAACCCCTTGTATAAGATCATTATTTTTTAGTCGTTACTAAATAAAAAAGGATTATTTTGAAAAATATACTACGGAGTTTAAATTTGTTTACTCGCTGTTGAACTGGGCGGATGAGAGGGAAGGTCTTGAAGATTCGAAAGGACTTGGTTTTGTTTTACTTCATTTAGAAAAGGAGACCCCCTTCAAGTGCGCCAACTACCGAGGGATAAGTCTAAACATCCCTTATCAGATCTTCTCTGTCGTTTTGCCATTTGAAGCCATTTGTAAATAGGATTGGCTACGAAATGCCTAATATTTAAATCGTTGAACAAAATCCAAAATTCCCCAATTCCAGAATCTCTAAACATAAAATTACTCTATAGTTCGAGTCTATTACCACGTTTCCACCGAACGAAACCGCGAGGTTTCATCAATTTTCTATGAATCCAGGTTCCGCCCATACATTTTTAGGGTCTGCAAACCTCGTTACATCCTTGAATTCATCCGTCCAGAAGAGGCTGTCAGACCGTACAAGGCTACAGCATGAATTGCTGTCATTTTGTTGTTCATTTTCGCATTTTATCTCTCTCTCCATCCCATGTCAACAGACAGTTGTTCTGGCGGCCATTTTAAATTTGAGAGCAATTGATATTTGTTTTGGTGGACACTTATACCTTGAGAGCGAAACCACTTCAACCTCAGCCTATTAAGGTTTAAGCAAAAGTTCATTTGAACCTCGGTTCGGTGGAAACGAAGGAAATCAAAGAAATTAAGTTTGGCATTGGGTTTTATTTCCATTTCTTAACATGCCTAGATTTGATTTGAAAATATTGCCAAAAAGAAGGTCTGGTGTATTTTACGCATGAGGTAGGTGGCTCCCTAACAGGATTTCCAGCCTCTTTTTTCGCAGGGTTTAACCCGCTCATGCGACTACGCCGCTCCCTTAAAGGTATGTCCACAACTGTCAGGCAGGCGCCTGGAGGTAGGTTTAATTATATTTATTCTAGAGTATTAAATTATGGACTTGTAACCCACCCAAGTGTCATCGTCCATTGTGGACTTATGCTGAAATATATGCTGTCATCGAAAAAGGACACACAACATCGACTAGTCGGCCAAAATGTCACTATAGGCCGCTGTAATTTCGAGGTAGTCAAGGACTTCGTCTACATCGGCCTAAAAATTATCAGTACCGATGCCACCAGTTCCGCGATTAAACGCAGAATAACTCGTGCCAATCGCTGTTCCTTCGGGGAAACGTGGCAAATTATCAGTGAGCTCTCCCTCAATGGGCCCAGACTAACATTATATAACGCCTTGATCATCCCTGTCCTGTTCCATGGCGCGAAAGCCTGGACAATCTCAAAGGTAGATGACGAAGCTCTTGGTATTTTGGAGAAGAAGGTTCAACCACGGACTGTACAGCGACATGAGACCAGCCAGGTGCCTACGGATCCGTATAGCCAACACTGCTCCATACGGAAGAGTCTTCCACTCCGAATCAGTGGAACAATGCAATAGAGAACTACCGCGAAATCGATGGGGCACTAAAGTTAAGAACATCCGCGTGATGGATACCTTGACGTGGTGCGGATGCTTAAGCGGGCCCGCAAGCCTGCTGAAGAGATGACTCTACCAAGTTTGAGCAATCAGAAGAGTGGCGAAACGTCCGGCGAACTAAGTCAATCAACCCCTAAATTGAGTGGTGGTATGAGCAAACAGCAAACCGTGCCGAAGGGTTGAATGGTTGAGGGGTAAGTCAACCGTGAACGAGCTCCCCTAGGTGCACTGGTCAGCTGCTGTAGTAAGTGTTGGCTGTCGTCATAGTAGACCCGGCTATGCTACAGCGGCTACTGTATACACCGGTTTACTCTCGGGACCATAACTAAAAAAAAACCCAAAATGAACAAAAACAACACAAACAACAAAAATAAAAACGAACAAAAGTCAAGACAAGGAGCACTCCACTACTAGACAACAACAAGACAAAACACTAAACTCGACTCAACTGAAGAAAACGAGTCCTCAACGGCAAAGAAATTTACACCGCACGTAAAACATCAACGTGCAGTCAGAAGTGCCAACTCCAACTGAATCGGATCCTGAAAAAAATCCGAAGACGGTTGAACAGACAAGGACAAGGATCCTTTTCGCTGGGCGAGCAATCTTTTGGCAGAGGTTAAAAGCAAGCCTGCAACAGGCATGCCCTCACCGAACCAGAAGACTGCTAGCAGTCCAAATAAGGATTCTTCCGGAAGGAAGGGAAGGTCAGCTGAACACAGCAAACCGACACTGATGGAAGGGCGCCGAGATGAACCTAGTACGAGCCAGGCGCCTCGTTCCAGAGAAAGGACGACCGGCAAGGTGGTTACAGGTAAGCAAGCACCAACTTCCCCAAAGAACTCGACGTTCAAACGACCGAGATCCCAGGACGAGACTCACAAGACACCGAAGAAGGGAAGGAACACTGACACAGTAAACCGAACCTTCAAGGATGTCGTCAAAAGTGACCTCTTATACGGAATCTCTGACATGCAGATCGACGAAGGCAGTCTCAGTGGAGAGAACTGGAATAACGACCAAATTTGCTGAGGAATAACTTAGGTATATCACCGAGAAACCGACAGCAACTCCACCTGCCTTCACTGAAGCCGGTTGGCATGCTGTCGGCTCTAAAATGATAAAGTGCCACAACAAATGTTCGGTAGACTTCCTAACAGTGGTAATACCAAAAATCAAGAGTCCATGGCCAAACGCCCAATTAGTAACCATTGGACTAAGATGCCCATCAGGCCTAGGGCACGTGCGTGTCTGCCACCGGGTCATATCAATCCGGACCACAAAAAGGCCAAAATACATGTGTCCCCATGGGCAACTGTAAAGTCATTAAGGCAGATAAGCCTGAGGAGTCAGGCAGGCTGGTCTCTTTCCGAATCAACGAGGATTCCCTAACTACATAACGTCGCACGTCTCCTTGAAGGTGCAGGAAAGAGATGATTACATCTGGAGAATGGTAGGTAGCCTCTCTCGGAAGCTTGGACATTACGACGGATAAAAAGAAGATAGACTCCGTGAGGAGAATACAAGTGGCAATGGTCCAGATAAATCTGTACCACTCTAAGGCAGCCATGCAAGCATGTATAGAATGTGAGCTATGGCTAGTTTTGAAATTATTGTCAAAATTATCAGGTGATACACGGTGACTATGGCGAGTATTCACTGCTCTCCAAGTTAAAAAAAGGGACACGGCAACGGGCTGTCATGTACGTTCTTCAACATCGTTCTAGAGAACCTCGCGTAAAAACCACAGGCCAACAAAAGAGACACATTATTCAATAATGATATGGTTGACGCTACAGCACGTAAAGAGCCAAGGCCTATCTGTTGTTCTCTCGCGAGTAGTGATGAGTCTGATGGCCAGCTACTCTCGCCAATCGCTCATATTTTGGGCTTTATCAAGACACAAATCAAAGCTATCCCTCGAAAAGTCAAGTTGACAAAGACATTGATCATGATACCTGCTCGGGAGAAACTTTCGATTAAATTCATAAAATCTGCTTAAATTTGCCTCAGTAGCCTTTATTAGTTTTGCCAGTTTCTTTATAAATCTATCCAAAGTAGCGGTCTATCTTGAAATCTACTACATTCTCCAGCATATGGAAAGATTATACGCCCATGCTTCAAAAGGAAATGCTACTCACAATCTTGATTATTCATAGGAAAATAATGCAAGAGCTTTTCATTTTAATTATCTGTCGTTTAAGCCCAATATCGGATCTTAGAGCCCGTTTCTACCACACCCAGTAACGCAAATATATGATAATTTTCCAGCAATTCTAGTACACTATTTATTTTCCAATCAGACATGGAAAATCGTGAACCCATTGTGAATGGAGCACTTGTTGTGTCAAATGTCAGTTCTGCCAAAACCGAACTTACACGTCAACGTCAAACAAAAATCAACCGCAATGGATGGAACTTTGTTGGTAATTATTTAATTTACACAAAAATTTATGAGATATTAATCGAATTTATTGCACAGGAACCAACGCTTAACATTGTTAAAGGAATGTGCATAATGGATAACGATGGGAATCGTATCCTAGCCAAGTACTACGACAAAAACATCTTGCCCACCGTGAAAGAGCAGAAGACCTTTGAAAAGAATTTATTCAACAAGACTCATCGTTCCAACACTGAAATCATCATGTTGGATGGACTAACCTGCGTCTACAAGTGCAATGTTGATCTTTTCTTTTATGTGATGGGCAGCACATACGAGAACGAATTGATTTTGTTGTCTGTTCTTAATTGTTTGTACGACTCAATCAGCTTGATTCTGAAGAAGAACGTCGAGAAACGATTAGTGCTGGATAATCTCGAGATCATCATGCTGGCATTTGATGAAATCTGTGATGGAGGGTAACACAAATTCCTTTATTCAAATGTAATCTCATTAAACCTGTTCAATCGCACTTTAGAATCATCTTGGATGCAGATCCATCGTCTGTCGTGAAGCGAGTAGACCTGAGGAATGACGACATCCCAATTGGAGAGCAGACAGTAGCCCAGGTAACCAACGTTTTAAATGGGCTCTTTTGGTAGAAAAAGCAGAGTATTTTTATTTCTTTTGTTTTGGCTCACTTGTATACTAATCCATTCATTTGCACATTAGCACACTGACTGATTTCGTTATTATTCTTTTACATATCAATATGTAGTCCTAAAATAGTGCCTTGGTTACGACTAAATAAATTGTTACTTTCATTGTTTACTTACTTGTATTTTAGGTCCTACAATCGGCGAGAGAACAGCTTAAATGGTCGATACTTAAGTGATATGTTAATTTCTGTCTCTACTTGTGTACACACATTCGATTTTTTAATTTGGTTGCATCTTGGCTGACGCAAACCTCTATACATATAAATATACATCCATACGAATGAATGCATTTTATTCCAAAATAAAGTTATAAATATCTAGGTAAATGTGTTTTTGTGATTGACAGCATTGTGTACTTTCATCGGGTTGCCGTGGAGGTTAACTAATTCAGTGGACAGCAGTTCCCCGTCATTGTTATATACATACCGTGGCAAGCAAAGGTTATGACGATTATAAACGCGTCAAAATCAACAGGTTTTAGTCGGACGGACGGATGAACATTTCAATCAAATCCGTCTTAAGGAGCAATTTGTTGTCGATGAAAAAACTGAAATGATGTATCCAGTTTTGCTAGCCACTGTAGATGGGCTCTGGATTCTAGAAACACCATCAATAAACGACACCAATCGTAGGTGGGCGCAAATTGATACCGCCAGATCGGCCTAAACGATGTGGCCTACACTAAACCAAAATAGAACTAAAAGCTAAGGTTCTCCTGGACATAGACATGACGCACATTAGTAAACTTGTAGGCGTAATAACTACCCACTGCTTCAAAGGCAACTAAGATAGAAGTCTCGGAGTGCCCTAAAATGACTTCTGCAGAAACTGCTGGGATGAAGTAACAGTACCGCACTACCCAAGAAAGTGTCCCTTAATTTAGTCGGGCTATTTCGAAGCGGACGAACTCGCTAGAAAGGGCACCACATCAACATTCTGCAGGACTAGGAACTGCTGTCCACGCCTATCGCTACTGCAAAACATCTGCTAAAGCTTGAAACGCTTACTCACACCAAACGTTGATGCAACGTAGATCATCACAAAGCAAATATGGCTAACTATCGATCCAAAACCCTCACGCGACCTGGTCAGAATGAATAGGGGGCATCTTAGAACTCTCATCGGCGTATTAACCGGTCACTGACTCATTGGAATTCACGCGTCAAGACTAGGTATCCCCTATAATGCTTTCTGTAGAAGTTGCAGGGATGAAGAGGAAGAAGAAACCATTTCACATTTTCTCTGTAATTGCACAGCCTTTCATCTCGCAGATGTAGTCACCCGAACTTGGACATTTTTCTACGACTTGACAGAATTAAGCAATATTAGCATCGGTCAACTTCATCGCTTTATTAAAATCACCAGATGGTTCGCGGATAAGGATCTATTAGATCTTTTTGGTTTGTGGACTGTACTGAAGTCAATAGGATCCTCTACAGCTAGATCAAAGGCTGGTATTAACTGCCGCGACTCATTAAGGTCCATCAGACATCACAAAGTCAAATTCTGCTGGATCCCGGGCCACAGCTCGATAGCAGGGATTTAGAGAGCAGTTGAATTGGTCAGACAAGGGTCCGAAATGGACGAAGCACTGCAGCCACCGATCAGTGCACCGGACCATAAATGATACCATACTTAAAGGAGCCCACTCGTGCTTGGCCCGCAAGAGATGACTATCACACGACATGATCAACATGGCCAGAGCTTAACAACGGTAGAACAAAGATGCGTCTGGCATTGGGCCGTAACTCGATCCGTGTGCTCGTCGAAGTGATCACAGGACACTGCCCTATCGGAGCAATGCTCCAGAAATGAAATGCAGAATCCAGCCATCTTTGCCTGCAGCGACGACGAAGATACCAAGACGATCATCTGCGAACATCTGCTTAACCACTGCCCAGCTCTCCAGAATCAGCGCCTAGCTTCGCTGAGCCAAAGATTTTTCACAGAGACTGCGGACTTAGAGAATGCAGATATATCGGGTCTTCTAATTCGTAAAAAGGACGGGGTAGATGCATGTGGGGTAAGGTTAGGTTCGTGGGTTGACGCGGTGGGGCAGCGACAAACTGAGGTCATATTGGACCCATTGTGATGCCCATGGGGTAAACCTTCCTGTCTTCTTAGTCAACGGTGTTATGCAGAAAACCCCTGACGCCAAGGTGTTAATTGGTTATTGTCCACCTTCTAGCCATCCAGAGATCCTTACACACCTGCAAAAAGATTTTAGTGGGATATCTGATATATCATGGAGGTCATGGAAGAAAAATTCTCCCAGAGTTCTGTCTCAATTTGGATAGACTGGGGAATTAACAGAGGTATTGGGATGCATCCTCAATCTCCTCTTCGTCCCCACAGCCTCTACAAATGGGGTCATGGGTAGTCCCAAGTCCCATTTTGTGTTCGTTGTACCTCAGATGGCTATGACGAGTAATTGCTCCGACCATCATCCTCAGCAGTTTCCTGCTGCATGTTAGAATGTGTAAAATCACACTCCCCTTCCAAAACTTAACCTAGCCTAGGTAAACCGGCTCAAAACATTGTGGGACACCGAAAAGTCGGTAATTGTCCACACAGGACACACTTCAGCGCACCGGCAAAGCTTTGCTGCAATGGGTCACATAAGGCTATACACAGTTCCATCAGGGTTTGGACGCTTTTCATTAGATGTTCGCAGAATTCAGCGTGAAAAGAATTCATCAGAAATCATTACATTTATTTTCAGATTCGTTTGGCACAGCTGTTGCAAGTTCCAAGAACATTTCCCATTAAACTACGATTTCAGTCGAAATGATTTTAATATTCTGAACCAACTAAAAATCTCTTTACAAAAACGCTTCGTAGAAAATAAGCACTGCATTATATCTTTTATATTCGGCTTTGTAAAGCTGCTCTTAAATAATTTAACAATGGTGTTCAAATCTGAATGAAATTAGCATAAATAATTATTCATGTAAACATCCGCGTAGGCAATGCAGTTCAGGTTGAACATTTTCCTTCGCCTGAGAGTATACAATACATTATGCTCTGAACATGCATTTATGTCCGCTATGAAACCAAGCACAACGTCAGGTATGGTATGTACCTACATATGTCCTGCTGTGACTTAGATTTAAACATAAAACAAGGACGCGCTCCATCATGTGTGTGTGCCTTTGAGAGGTTGAGGCTTAGTCCTCCGATGAGGGTCGGCGTGTGCACCTAAGTACAGGCAACGACTTTAAGACATTCTTTTTTCATTCAGGCATTCATTTTTATTGCTTCAGCTTGGAGAGTTACCAACAAAGGGTGTCGTTGTATATTAAGTTAACACATAAACGGAACATTCTCATGAAATATGATGTTAGGTTAGTGGGTAGACGAGTATTATTCACGCTTCGCTTGGGTTCTGATGGCAGAGTGATGGGCGAACAGTCCTTAGTTTTTGATGTCACCAATAACCGTCAAATGGTCGTCTGAACTCCAACAGACTTATAACCCGGTGTGGCTGCATCAATTTCAGGTTACGAAAGAGACCATAAACATTATTTTGTATCAGGGTGAAGGAAGCCACCTTCATCGCGTGGGGATGAGACCTGAACTTCCTCGACAGAGGCTAAGTGCATTCGCTTGTGTCTGCACAAACCACGTTGAAACCCTAACAATCCGGCTTCCTTGCTGCCTTTGAGTGAATGAGTCACGTTTCCTTTACTATTGAGTTTTGGAACGTTAAAATGATTATCAATCACACACTATCCCATGCCCAATGGAGAACTGTCAACATCCATATGTCATGCAAATTTAGTGTGAAAAGTTTGTGAAAGGACGAAAATGTTTCACCAAACCAAACCTTTTAGATAATCCAACCCCATGTCCATGTGACAGTTTCAGAATTTTTAATTCAGTCCCCCCCCCCCCCCCCCCCCCCCCCCCCCCCACACACACACACACAGTGGGTTCACGTGGCAGAGTCAATTGTCACGGCACACAACTAAACTTTTCGTCGGCCAGTGTATCCAAATGGAGGAGATAAAAGCAAGCATTCAACTTTTTCAATGAATTTTCGCTGACAGAAAATGACTATCTCCTGTATTGAAGGATATTCAGTCAACGAAGCATATCACATTTCTTTTGGGACTGCAAACAATAGACGCCAAGTTCTTACATTTCTTTATTTTTGTTGAACACAGTCCTCCTGGCCTTGACTGCACGGCGATGGTGCTTGGCTTGTCAAGGTCGGGGGGATTGAAAAACAAATTTCGTTGGAGGATGCAAAGAAGAACTGATTCACTGCAGCAATTTTGCATGTTTGTGCAGTTTTTCACAAACAGAAATTTGACTTGACCTTGTGAGTGCACTCGTAAAACAGACAACAGTTTTGTTGGACTACGAAAGATTTGTTGGAGTTCGAAGGAATTTGAATTGGACTTTAGAGTACCTTGAGAGAGTCTCTATAGATGGAATGTCCTGATAGTCTCTTTCTGTTAAGGTTAAGATTCTGTTCATTATTTTCGGAGGTGTTCCACGGATTCCTACGATTGTCGAGAGTGTCTACAGTTTTCTGAGCTTGAGAAGTGGTCAATAAGTGCGCGGTAGGTCAGGCTTGTTCAGATTTAAGGCTTCCTCGGCTTTCCTGGGAAGACGAAAATATGCCTTACGACTGGAAAATAAGCTCTATTAGCCACACACACAAAAAACATGTTCCTACCTCTTGCAATAAGTACCGAGTTATATCCCTGCTCAAGATCGCCTAATCGCCAACGACGGACTAATCCAAAGGAAAAGCTTCAACAAATTTAACAAAGGGTACTATGTTCCTCATCGACGCCTCATGGCGATCGTGATTAGGCCTCCACTGGCACAGCTTTGGAATCATCCTCGTTACATTCATTTCCACCACCATCGTTTGTTAACCATGTTGTAACTCCGTCCGTTGGTACCGATAACCTACCCCCAAGCGACCCTCTGGGTCGTGCCTCCTCCATTTGCCGAGTTTTTATCACGCCTAGCGTATGTCACTAAACCATCCGATATATTAAATTATATTGCAATGAAATGAATTGGCACTGAAGACATCAGATGCCTAAGCTTAACTGCGGATAATCTTCCAGGACGTATTCTTTTTTATAACTACGGGTAGGTTAATTGTAAATCGAAATGTTTGGCCAAATGACATGATAGTCAAGGAGTTCACAAATAGGTCTAGCCCAAGAACACATTCATTAAAATACATAAAGAACTTGCCATCTTCTACCGAAACGTAGAGGATTAAGAACTAAATGCACACAATTCTTAATAAACACGTACAGCTGCTCATCTGATATTAGCTGTGTTTTTTTTGTAAGCGTATATAGGCTTAATTTAAACAAAAAAACGATCATCGGCACTTAATGTTTCATCATAAAATC
Source organism: Eristalis intricaria (assembly GCA_964034865.1). Classification (NCBI taxonomy): domain Eukaryota; kingdom Metazoa; phylum Arthropoda; class Insecta; order Diptera; family Syrphidae; genus Eristalis; species Eristalis intricaria. The sequence goes on from OZ035875.1 coordinate 43,035,736, forward strand.
TTGGCAGCACCGACGACATTTATGACATTTGCTAGGGAGCCAGGGGTGTAGTCGTGGAAGGTGATGGTTGATCTTTGATGGTCACAATCTTCGTTTTGTGACTGTGTAGCGTGACCATCACTTTAAAAGCAAAAAGTAATTTAAAATAAAAAAAAATTTAACAAATGAAAAGAGTCGTTTACGAAACCTAAACGGAATGTAGAGCAGAGACACTCTGCGTATACCAAAAGTTGCATACTTATGGATGCAAAAACATTTAAAATTTACCTAATACATCAACCACATCTTAAAATGCGTGAACAAAAGCGTTCAGGGGCTAATATCGTAAGCCACATACAGCAACCTTAACAATGAATGAATTAATTCAGGAATGAATACACAGAAAATATTGATTGAAAGATTTTTTTTATACGCGCTTATTCCTTAAGCGGCGATAGATATGATGAGTAACTTAAGCGGATATAGGATTCGTTGTTAGTATATTTTACATGCAAATTGATAATTAAGCGTATATACGCTTGGAAAAAAACACAGCTATTACTTAATTTTTCCTGATTATTTTTCTGTCAATTGTGCCTTTCAAGTCAAGTGCTTTCCAGCGACTAGGTAGATGTCTTCATTGCGCTAAGGAACCACTTTAAGTCTGTGGATATTGATCTCAGTGGTTACTATGACATTGAAATTTGCTGTAGCGAAATATGTAGCACATATGCAATATATCCTCCTGATTTGTCGGCATCTATAGTAAATGAACACTTAGATGCTATTCGTTACGTTGAAGAACTTTTATCGTTGTCGGATAAAATGTACGTATTGGGCGACTTCAATCAACCTCAAATGCACCCTCCTATAAACTTATTCTTTATTCTTTATGTATGGGGGCTTAATTATTGCAATTCCTATAAATTCGATTTGATATTTGTGAGGAGCTAAGCAATTATGAATGGAGTTCTTATATGTCACTTGGGTAAATAGTAAGCGAGCGGATTTTTCCCCTTGGCATAGTGATTTATCCCTTAAAAAGGGAACAAATTCTGTACTCTTGCCGGGTGGATCTCTTAAAACTGGAAACGCTTGCTTAAAGAAACCGCGGATTGGTATAGGCACAGGAGGCAAAGATGCACAGAACTCTGGCCTATGATCGATCACAAGCGATCGCTTGACTCGATCGGATTAAGTAGGCCGAATCTCATATATCTTGTTGGCATTCTAACAAGGCATTGTGCCGTCGGAACTCAAGCCTCAAGGCTTGTCCTTCCTTACAATAATTTGGATGCATGACGAGGACGTTCATGCATCCATCATTCGATCGAACAGCATCTGACGGTCCAACATTGATTCGGCCTGGACAGCTGCGACTGGATGATCGTACTCGATGACTGCGGCTGTTGCCCTCCTTTGCGACGGACAAGTCAACGCTCTGAATCTTCTTGAATACCTCTTTCAGTTTCCTCGAATTCACTTTGTAGTCCAAGTTCCCCACCAGATCTTTATTTTCCAGCTGTCCCTTAATTCCCAGACTCCCCTAAGGCGAGGCATACGGACCACACGAACTTTAAGAAACTTAAGCTAAATCATTAGACAACATCTTACTATTTCCATAATTTCAGCTGTCAGGGATGGATACACATTTTTGCGTTCTCACCACTTTCACCTGAGACTGGTCCAGTAGCTTTTTTCCCAATTATCATGGGATACGGCTGACTTTCATCTTGCACTATAAGGACTTGGCAGCGCGACCGGAGTTGATCTATAGCTGCCTCGGCGTACACTCTGCCTGCGGTTTGGCAGTCCTCTCCTCCGAATCTACTCAGTCCCCTCCGATCGTCGGCATACCTTATCCCGTTCACCTTTGCATACGAGCGGCGCAAGGTCGCTTCCTAGATCGATACATGCAGTGACCTATTATGCGTTCACCGTGGCGTCCCTGACGTATTCCGTCCTGCTCTCCTTCACTATGAGCTGAGTGGGCCCATCTGGTTGGATACTTTTGCGTCCACCTTCTCTTTGTGGACCTTTGAAAATGGCCGATTTCATGGAAGCCCAAAGCATTTTACCCCGCTTTCCGTAGATCCACCGCTTATTCCTCGTTTAGCTTCACGTTTCTAAATCTGCCTTTGTCGTGGCCTAGTCCATCGACGTCCGTTGCCTCTCAGTCTCACTATCCAACGCATCCTGCCGAGAACGTCCGTGAGTGAAGTTGGCCTCAGCGCTATCAATGCTTCCTGGCCGTCGCCTGGATAATGTATTTTATGAAAGTGTTCTCCTGCACAGTTCCTCAAGACCCTATCATCCTCATCGCGAAGATATAATCTTCGGTATTCTCGCTGGGGCGTTGTCTTCTTCCCCGCATCCTATCGTGGATGTCCACATCGTCGTCCATTGCCGGGAAGCTGTTACACAATCGCATGAAGATCCTGAGCGTTATTCTGCGGCTCCACAAGTGCGCTGCTCCCACTAATCTGGTGCTCACGGCCATGAGTACCAGCCTTTCGTCCAGCTCATAGATCCGTTGTATACCAGCGAACCTTCTTCTGCCAGCCCTTGGAGCAAAGCCAGTTGTCCGCTTTGGGATCGAACAGCTGCAGCATTTCTGCTACGTCCCGGACTGAGTATGTGTTGCGGGTCCAGCACCTCCTCCCACAACAGAAACATTCGGCTGCTTTGTCCATGTCATGCCTTTCCGCGGCACCCTCCGCGGCCACCCCTGGCTGTGGTGTCGTCAGCTGGACGACCTTGTCCGTCAATCGTTGCAACTCGGTGCGCAGTAGGACTTCTTTTCCGTTCTTCCAAGGATGATACCTGCATGAGTCGATAAACTCACTACGTCACGAAGGCAGGCAGACCGTTCCCAAGTAAGAAGAACTCCCCGTGTAATTAAACACACTCCAACTCACTCATCGATCGCAAAGAGCATTCTCCTGCTGGGAACATCCTCTTAAAGGCTTATCCCAGCTGCTCCATAAATACAGTCTTGTCTTCGAGCAACCCCATCGGAGGGATTACACTCTCAGCGTCCCAACTCAGCGAAGAAAAGAAATGAAAACAGTCGCGTTTCCATTTCGTTTTAATTGACACAATTACGCGGCTTAGTAATTTCATTGCCGACGTCCGCCCGTTTCACCCAGTACGCTGAAAGCACGCAGATTGCTTCGGATCCGTCAACACCCACAGCACTCACCCCTTACCTCCCCCCATCGACATCCGTTTAAAAAGACAAACAAAAGTCCCTTGTCATAAGCTATCAAAATGAAATTGCCAAACGAAACGACATTCAAAGGAACACACAAAAGGATGAACCGCTGGCAAGTGACAAGCGACCGGGGGGAGGGCGGTGCGCGGTCGGGACTGCGCCTGGTACCATCATCAATATAAAAACCCTCGATGATCCTTTAAGAAATATGACAGTCTATCGTCATGTTCAATCCAATAAAACTCGCTTTTATTCTGTGCGCCGTCAAAGAAGAAGTTATCGATGCATCAACAGGGACGGGGGGATGGAGGAATTTCCAATTAACTAGAATTCAATATCGACCTCGTCGCTCCATTTAAGATCTCCCAGCTAAGCGACTGCATCGCCGACCAAGATGGACACTTTGCGTGGAAGTGCCTTGCCTTTACAGTCCGCCCATAAGAGTTCATAACCGACTGCTGGACTGGGACTGCCGTGCCGCCCTTAGAGTAGTAAAACGCTCCACACAAAGGGAAAAAAAAGGAACGAAATCGCTCGGGGACCGGTTAAGCGCACTTGCACTTGCAGGCACAATAATGGAACTTTCCTGTTACCGTTTCAGTATTTTATTGTTCGACTGCGGGGGAACCTACTAGTAACCCGGATCAATATCGGGGTTATGTTTATGTTTGCCGTCCCAGTCGCAGTGCCTGTGTGGCAGGACAATTTATTCCCATCACGTGGAATCAAATTGTCTCTGGGAAATGGGCGACGGAATCCGATGGGAGGATGTGTTCGCTGTGTTCGCGTGGAATGTTCGCTTGGTTTTGCCCTTAAATATCAATGAGGTGGACGGACAAGTTGTTGCTTTTTTTTCTTGCGTTTCGTTTGAATATGGAGGAACGATAAAAAGTTTGCTGTGTGAATTGACTATTGGGATGTGCCACGTGGCTGTGGCGAGTAAGTCGGATGCTCGGTCGGGGTGATGGGGAGTGTCAAAGAACCCTGACACTGTTCCCGGCGGCGAGTTGGATTTTCTAATTGATTTAGTTTGACACGTTTCTCTGAGAGGGAATTTCCCATTTCCTTGAATTGGACATTTCGGTGTCTTATTTTGACGTTCATCTTGAATCCTGAATCTCTCTGATAGGATCTTCCGTGAGAAGCATGGATAAACAATACTCTGGGTTTTAAAATGTAAATGCTGGTGTACCGCAAGGGAGTATTCTTGGCCCTCTACTGTACCTACTGTATACAAGTGATTTACGTATGAGATGGAGACCTAATTTCTGAAGAGTTCAAAGCTTCAAGGGGTGTTAAACAAGGCTGTATTCTAAGTGCTTACTTACTTACTTATCAAGCTGACGAGCCATGCAGGGTCCGAGCCGGAGCGATAGCTGCTTTTGATTGTTGACGGTCCTGGGCCCGCTGCTTCCAGTCATCAAGACCAAGCTGTCTTGAGATTCGGTCTTCCTCTCCTTCTCGAACCAGGAGGCTCGGACCCTCTTAGCTGGAGTATTGTCGTCCATGCGCTCGATGTGGCCGAGCCAGGGCATTCGATGGATTTTCCCTTTTCGGCCTACATCCACATCCTGGTACAGCTCGTAGAGTTCGCTGTTGTGTCTTCTCCTCCATTCGCCTTCTTCGCAGACGGGACCACATATCGGACGTAAAATTTTTCCTTCGAAGGCACCAAGAATAATTTCCGCAGTTTTGCTTATCGTCCAGATTTCGTCTGCATATAGCAGGACTGGGAAAATAAGAGTTTTCTAGAGCATGACCTTAGTCCTTCGTTTGGACGCCGGTTGTTTTGACAAACCGAAGTAACACCGGTTGCCAAATGCGGTTCCACAGTGATGTCATTTGTCCCGATGTAGACAAACTCCTTTACTACCTCGAAACTGTAGCTGTCGATTGTAATATTGAGAGACTCTCCGAGACTCTTCGGATGGCTCACGTCATACACAACTCCAACGAGATGTGATTGCATTGCCGCTCGGCCATCAAAGAGGTAGCCGAAACCACCATAGGCTACCTACCACCCCCGACGAGAAAACCCGTGGTATGATGGCGAATGTGAGCAGAAGAAACGTGCAACTGATGAGGCATACCAAAAGGCGCTGCAACGAAGAACTAGACCAGCGCAGGAGGAGTACCGGCCTAAAAAAAAGGGAGGAGAAAAAACTTCTACGCCTGAAGTCTCTCGCAACCTCCCAGCTCAAGGATATCGAAGAGTCTAGGGAGAAGCATAAAATACGGGGCTTCTAAGAAAAAAGCCAAAAGCCTTGCCGCTGGCTTTAGAAAAGGCACCCAGGCTTTTCGCCTACAAGATCCTGTTCAACGTACTGTGTGAACGTCTAAGGCCTTCTTGTACCGCCCTAATCGACACGTACCAGTGCGGCTTCCGACCCGGCAAATCGACAATAGACCAAATCTGCACACTAAGGCAAATTCTGAGGAAGACTAGCGAGTTTCAAATCGATATACATTACCTTTTTATCGATTTTAAAGCCGTATACGACAGCATTCATCATAAGGAGTTATTCCGTGCGATGGCCGAGTTCGGGATCCCGGGAAAACTGATTCAGTGCAGTTCGGCTCGAGGGCTTCCGATTCATTTAAACCTGCACCGGACTTCGGCGAGGAGATGCGCTGTCGTGTGATTTATTCGATTTGGTACTGGAGAAGATAGTGCGGCGGGCAGCTGTAAACACGGAAGGGACTATCTTCCACAAGTCAGTCCAACGACATCGACATTGTTGCGCGTTCCCAGCGGGCCGTAACGGAAGCATTTACGGCAATTGAAGAAGAGGCGATGCGAGCTAGTCTTAAGGTCAACGAGGATAAAACAAGTATATGCTCGATCCGTCACACACCACCTAGGACAAAATATTACATTGGAGAGTCTGCAGCACAATTAAAATGTGTATTAAATCAGATACACGAATGGATGAACTTCTGGCGAATTGTCTTTAATGAAGGCAAATCAGTTCATATTAATTTCTTTTTATTTCATAGATATGTTTATCTGCTTAGACATTTTTAAAATATAATAAAGTTATAATAATAACAATATGGGTGACGCTGCAGTCCGAGGCGGACCTGGGCCTAGCTTCTCAGCAACCACTCGTGTTGTGCGTGCCATTGTTCTTTCACGCGTGGAAGGGACCTACAATTTAATGACGACTCCGAACGGCGAATCTGAGAAGCTTTTTCTAGACAGGAATACTCCTTGAGCATTGTCAGTGACTCGGAAGAGGTGAAGCCGTGAAATATGAAAGGTGGTAAATTCTGGCATCGAACTTGGCACGGGAGGAGTCGACGCACTAACCCACTACGCCACGGCGACCCATATAATAAAGTTATAGCAACATAAAATTAAAAGACTTAAAAAGCAAACATTTTATATGACATTATATAATCTCAAAGTAAGGAACAGTTTTGAATGTCATTTCAATTGACTTCTACAATAAAAATGAAGCTTTGGGTGGGGTGACTCTAAAATCACAATTATTGAAAACATAGTTCTTGATAACAAGAAAAGGTGTGCCAAGCAAGTTAAGTGTAAGATGACATAAAGAGTAAGAAGCAAAAATAAGCGAAGTAAAATGACTTAAAGGACAGCATTTTAATATGGAACCAACATTACCATTAAACCAAAATAAATAACATATTTCCTGGATTAAGTTGATGTTGCTCTTGATAGGTAGATGAAATTATATACATGCGTTTGTATGGAGATTTCAGTTTTTAAGATTCAGTTACCTTTGACTCCGAACCCGTGGGAAAGAGCGAAATAATAAATATGCAGCAGCTCATTTCAGCAAGAGTTTCAAAAGGGAGTGTAATTTCGTTTAACTGAAACTACAAATTGAACTCAGTTCAAGGAAAGAAACTCACGTTGAACTGAAGTTTAAATGAAAAGTGGAGTTTAAACCTCCACTATTAATCTGGACATTAGGAAATCAGAATATGAAATGTGGTGCAGGGAACTAAGTCCTCGGGAACTAATTCCACTTTAGTAAAGTGGACTTAATCCCCATGCAATGTATAAATGTACACCCCTATTCTGGCAAACCTCAGTGATGTGTTTTAAGTCACAACTACCTCACAAGAGCATGGTGAGTCACAAATTGTGAGGTTTTCGTATTCTGAGCAACACCTCACAGCTTGTGAGCATCACAAGAACCGTCAAAATTGTGATGTTCTCATGAGCACATCACAAGGAAAAATAGCAACAAAAGAACTGTCACACAGAAGGAAAAATAAACAGATTCCTATTCCTATTCGGGTCAGTTGGGTCATTTTTGCCCAGAAGAAAATCGGGATTCATTTGTAAGAAATTCATATAATGGTCCAACTGCTCCTGGGATGTACGCTGATATTTTCTTGTTCCTGCAAAATATTCATTATTAATAAATACTTATACATATTTCATTAATATACACATTATTACATTGTTCGCTACATTCTGCCAGGTATTACTTTTCCAAAATCAAGTATTAGTAGACCGCTCAGTAAGCAAAAAAAAATAGCGAATATAATAATTGTCAAAAAAAAAAAACAATTTTTGACATGGCAACGAATTCACCTCACCATGGTGACTATTCTTGTGTGTTTTCTTGTGAGGTTTTCGCCAGAATACCAAATAGCTGAAACCTCGCAAGGTAGGCAACATAATTTTCGCCTCACTGACATTCGTGCGTTGTGACCACAGATAACCTATAATAGAGATATCCAACTTCTACCTCCCTTGCCCCTTGATTTCATCTGACAGCGTTTTTTATACGCTTTTTGTCCCCTGTCTGTGAATACGTGTGAGCTCTTGAGAACAGCTGATAACCTTCCCCACCTTAGTAACGGGGTGAATTAGAGTTCTTATTTGAAAATTTACTCGTTATTTGAACGTTTTTTTTTTCAAATTTCGGTGTTAAATTTTCAACACAGTATGGAGGGGTAAACGAACGAAGAAAGCTTATGTTCATGAAGTTGAGTAATTAAAACTTTGAGCTATTTACAATCTGAAATACTTGGACACAGTTAATGAATGCACAACATAGTGTGCATTTTTTCATATGAATAAAAATTAATAATACACTCACACGTTCAGTTAACCAATAATAAAAATCTTATTGAAGCCTGAATCACAAATAAGAAGTTTTGACAACCATTTTTATGCATTAGTAAAACTTGCAATATCTTGTCATTGTTCTTATCAAATTGTTTAAATTGAATTCATGAGTTTTTCAGAATTCATGAATTAAGCGTATAAAGCGGATTTCATTTTTCGAGTTAATTTGTCAGGTATGGTTTATGAATAGGCTGTATATACACTTAAGAATTAATTTTAGGTCAAATAGTTCCAGTTAAATGGACATTGCAATACATTTTTACTCACGAAAATCCATGTAACAATGTAAGAAAATTCCCTTAAAAATACTAGTCAACTTTTGAACACCCTCCGAACAACATACCCATGTACGTTACATGGAAAGTACATGGATTCCCACTAAATTCATGAATCTGCCGCTTTTTCCCACAAAATTCACGAATCGGCCGCCATATTGTGGTGAATTGACGAGCATTGTAAATGTATAAGTGAAATACAAGGGATTACCACTACATCTTCGTTGTGGGCTAGGGGTAAAAATGGCTGAAGTTGGATATCTCTATCATCCATTATCTCTGGTTGTGACCACATCACAACCAGAATAGTGGTGTTAGTTCCAAAAAAATTGTGTTGTTTTAGTTCCCTTTAAATGTGAAATAAATTTCCATTTTCAAAAAAGATAATGTTCCGAAAAGTACTCACCAGCGATTTTCTGGAAATTTTGTCTATGCATAGTCTACCACATAGGCAGCTTAAGTCCAAAGTTGTTCTTATCGCAAGCCACTGGAAAGGACAAAAAGGATATTTAAGAATTGAAAATCCTGAAAGAAAAATATCCAAATATCTTGTAAGCCACATGTGTTTGTTGATGCAAATGTTGCTCGCAGCAACTACGCCTGCAAGAAAGTCTGGTGTATTTGTAACATGAGGTGGGTGTTTCGCTTGACTCGCTAACAGGATTTTAAACCTTTTTTCCGCAGGGTTTAACCCGCTCACGTGACTTCGCCGCTCCGATAAGGGTATGTCAACAACTGTCAGGCAGGCGCATGGAGTTAAATTAACAAACATCGTCAGTTTTTCTAAAGCGAAACTAAGCCAAATCGGAAAATTGGCGTTATTTCCAGATTCAAGCGAATTACCGAATTGGCTTTATTTCGCTTTAGAAAAACCACCCACCTCATACTTTAAATACCTAAGGGCCTGCTAACTAACTGCAGTTTCGGGGTATTTGGTCAATTATTGTTGCTGGGAGTTAGCTCCGTTTGCCGACTTTTGAGTGTGTTCTTAGTTCCCATAAGAAAGTGGAGTACGTTCCCACCTTAAGACCCTCAGTTAGTCACACAATAAGAAAGCAAAAACGAAAATAGTTGCATTGGCTATAAAAAAGAAAAATTAAATTGCTTCAACAACATCCATAATCGCGAGCTGCGCACCAAGCCACTCCGCCAACAAACCACCTTAGGTTCAAAGTTTTTTCTTCGACCACATTCGGTATAACTGTGACATACTTACATGCCTCGAGCTTTATTATTAGTAGATATTGTTTTTTATATTTAATGCCTTCATTTTTCAGATATACAATTTTTAACACGTTGAAAGAGCTCCTACCATTCGGACACAGTGGTTTTGTATAAAGTCAGCTTGGTCCTTCGAGAGATGGCTTTACTACTCAATTGCTTCTTGAGCCCAAAGAAACAGCGGTTGGCAAGAGTAATCCTGCGTTTAATATCCAACACCAGTATGTTCTTCGTAGTGTTGACTTGCGAGCCGAGGTAGACGAAATCCTTCACTCGAAGTTATAGCTGCCTATGGTGACGTTTTGGCCAAGTCGTCGATGTTGTGCGTCCCTTCTCGGTGACAGCATATACTTCATTTTACCCTCCTTCACCCGCTAAGCCCGTTTTGGCCGCCTCCGCTTGTGGCCTCCTCCATTGCCAGCAAACGCTTCATTGACGGCTCGCTGTGTTCGACCAATTACTTCAATGTCATCCGCGTATGCTAGCAGTTGTACAGAGATCTGGAAGATCGTGCCTTTGGTGTTGGCGTGTGAGTCTTGCACGATTTTCTCCAGGAAGATGTTAAAGAAATCACGCGTCGCCTTGTCTAAAACCTTTTTTGACATTGAAGGTCTCTGTGAGCTCGTTATCGACCTTGATGGAGCAGCGAGAATTCTCCATCGTCATCCTGCACAACCTGACGAGTTTGGCAGGAATGTCCAAACTAGACATGGATTTGTATAGCTCGTCCCTATGCACGCTGTCATATGCGGTCTTGAAATCGACAAATAGGCGAACCGATGGATGTCGATCTGCATTTCTTGGGTTTTTTCCAGGATCTGCCGTAATGTGAAGATTTGGCCGATGGTGGACTTCCCCGGCCTGAGACCGCACTGATAAGGACCTATCGGGTTGTTGACTAATGGTTTCAGGCGCTCACACAAAACGGTAGAGAGGATCTTATAGACAATGTTAAGGAGACTTATCCCTCGGTACTTGGCGCAGTTAAAGGGGTCTCCTTTCTTGGGGATCGTTCTTCTTTTGTATTATTGAAGATTATACCAGTAAGTTTAATCTCTGTAACTGACTTGAAGGTGCTTTCAATTGGCAGACCGTTAATTTGGTTATAATCTTTTAGCAATTTTGATGGCTGTAAGACATTCAAAATTAATTCAAAAACAAAATAAAAAATAATCCGACACAATCCAAAAATTAAAAACAAGTATTATTTTGTCGGCCATTCTGTAGGTCGATCTAGTTTAGTGAATAATTTTCTCTATCCATTCTCCCTTTTGCTGAGAACAGGGTATCGTAAATAACAAATTTGCCACATGTTTGATGCAACACATTGCAGGGATTTTAGGGACAGTTTTCCATTCCATCTTTAATAATTCGAAATAAATGCCATTAAGGCGCATTGTCAACATCAGTCGTTTCTATTATTTTTCATTCGCCTATAAATTTAATCCATTTCACATTAAGATCTTCAATATTCACTGCGTTTTGTGGAAACAATTCTGATAAGTCCCATAACTGGTGGCATTGTTCAGGCTACAACGTTTTTGGATCTCGGTATTTTAAAATATGAATTTTAGTGTCTAACAGACCAAATTTTCCTCGAATCTTAATACATAATCAGAACAATGCTAGGGAAATAATGACCAAAATGTGGTAGATTTAGGTACTCTAAAAGTGGTAGAAATACCACTTAAGTGGTAGAAGTCCCATCACTTGAGGTGTGCCGATAAAAAGAGGAAGGTCTGAGGAATAATTGTTGTTGACTCTCACGCAAAATTTCCTATTTGTTTAAAATTAACGAATTAAGTTAAAGATTTTTGGTCCGATTACCCCAATCTTTGAGGTTTGAATGTTGAGGTTGAATGTCGTCACACTGCTAATACTAGTAAAAAACTTCGTTAACGAGCTTATTCCCAATCGGTGGATGATGCGTTTTAGCTCTCGGCAAATCTATCTTTTACTTCTCTTCTCACAGCATTGCATTCGAAAGGCGTTATAAACAAACTCGGACAATTCAAAAGTGTAAGATAACAACTTGTGTCTACATTTCCTCCACCGTCTGCACCAGACCACTACTTTTTAAATAAAATGATTGTATCTGTATCTCTAACAATTTGCATTCCTCTTATTGACGTGTATAGCAAACGGAAATCTGAATGCATTACTAATCAATTCCTTTGTTATGTACACAAAAAAGCTGTTGTATCTGGTTCTGCCACAACTCTTCCACCGCAGAGATTGTAATCCCGCCACAAAATCTGCAGTCCTTTCAACGGGAGGAGCAACTATCATCGCCCAAAGTACCTACTTCATACATAAATTTAAAAAAAAAAAAAAAACCCAACACGCCACCTATCAAAGGTACACAAAGCGCATTGAAAATTCTTCCATTGTGTCAGTGGTGTCCTTTGAGGACTTATTACCTCGTCCCAGTCGGCAGTGACTTTTCACTCGGCACGTACCGTTGCTCAGAGCACGGGAATACGGTATACTTATCCGTGCAAACGAATCTCGCCCACAGGACATTATGTTAATGCACACTAGGTACAATCGGTGCATCATCATCATCATCGTCATCCAACCGCAGCGTTTTAAGGAAACTATCTTCACCGAAACGCTTCCCTGTTGCACGACTGCATTTGACAAGCAACTGCAACTCATCACCGTTGTGGGGGAGGAGGGGGTGAGAGAAAAAGTGAAAAACGCTTGCCACAATATCCCCGATATGCAATGCAAATAGCACAACACAGGAGCTGAGGAAGAGTTGTGTCTGCCGACAGTCCTGGACGCCGACGCCGACACCGCCATCCACTGCCATCGTCCTGTGGCGTTGCTGTGAACTAAATTTGAAATCCTTACACCATGCACACACATACACCGGCAGCAGGAGCTAGCGCGTCGTCAGTCAAGTGAATGAGTTGGCGAAACAATGTGTATAATGTTCAAGGATTCCTGCATTCACCATTCGGCATCCACCATCCAGCAGCATCCAAGTTAAAGATACATCAGCTGCCGCAACAACCACTGCTAGTTATCAGGAGAGTGATATTAATGGGTTACATTTCCATCCGGGTGGGCGGTCGGGTGGGTGGTAAGTGGTGAGTGGGTGAATGGGTGAATGGGTTAGTGCCATTGTTGAAGCCCACCAGAACGGAAGTAGTTTGTGGATGATTGTTTGCCCACTTATTACTCTCACTCGCTCGCTGAGAGTCGCGGCGCATGGAATGATTACACTTCTCCGGCTCGGCTTGGAGTCCGCTCCGGCTCTGGCGTGACCTCAAAATTTCTATTGACTTTCCAGTGTTCTGTTCCTTTTGTGGGGAATGAGTTTCACCGGGGGCGGTGGACTCGGTGGACTCGGTGCCATTGTTTGGCATTTGAAGTACGAAGGGTTCAACGTATGCTTTGACACATGTACTAATTGGCAAGGGGATTTCCCGTTTTTTTCATCTTGTTGCTCGTGTAATTAGTGGGCTTATAAATGCGAGGGAAGGTGTTCCTTTTTTTTTGGATTTTGAGTTGATACCTTTGACCGGGAGCGTTTTTCGGTTCTTGTGGCCAGACCGGAGGCATGCGAGGTTGCCTGGGATTTTCGCCTATAATTAGAAAGGTTTTCCCTGCCCGTTTTATGCTCTTGATTTGATGGTTATAATGGGCGACCTTCAGTCTTGGTCATTAATGAGTTCGGTTAGAGATATATGTCGTCCTTTGATCGTAATGATGCTGACCGGGGAATCGGTGTGGAAGAAGGCTTTGAATTGATGTTGATTCGTAGCAAATCAGCTGTCTATTGTACAAATCCAATTTCCACAAAAAGCCGTTCTTCTTCTTCTTTATTTTGCGCTACAGTGCGTGGTGGACCTGGGCCTCAACCAAGAAGACTCTCCAACTAGCACGGCTTTTGGTTAGCTGCCGCTAGTGTGGCACGTCAAATTAGTCCAGCTCCACCTGGGTGCGCCACCTTAAGCGCGGGCGTCCTCTGTTGCGTTGTCCCACGGCCACGGAGTCAAAGACTCTTCGGGCTGGAGCAGTGTTGTCCATGCGCTCTAAATGGCCTTACCATCTTAGGCGTTGAATCCGTAGACGCCGTAGACGCCGCCGCCGCCTGACTTTTTCATTCGCGTATCTCTAAAACGGATGTCCATGTGCCCACTCCGTCCTGCAGGTCTGGGGTGATCAAGATTTTATATAGAGTCGGCTTGGTCCTTCGAGAGTTGGCTTTACTAGTAAATTGCCTCTTGAGCCCATAGGGATAGCGGTTGGCAGTTGTTCGTACTATTTACTGCAGAGCCGAGGTAGACGAAGTCCTTGACTACACCGAAGTTATACCTGTCCATTGTCCAAGACGTCGATGTTGCGTGTACTTTCTTGACGACAGCATGTACTTTGTTTTGCCCTCATTCACCGCTAGAGTAAGAGTAAAACATGCGGCCATCAACTCAGCGGTAATCGAACTATGTTTTTCGGACCATTATGCCTTGTCCTGCTGCGTAAATCCTGATGAAATTTATATAAAGAAATGTGATAAAGATCACCAAATCTCAACACGTGTTTTATCCGAAAAAAAAAAATTAGTAATTTTAACTGGGATGAGCTGAATTGCTTTGCAGACATAAACGAACTCTATCAGCATTTTCAGCAAACGATGAATAATTTGGTAGCAATGTCAACGGTAAAGAAGAAGAAAAGAAGCACTGAACAGAATTGGATTACCGCGGAATTAAAGAACGACTGTAAGGAAAGGGATAGGTTGTACAGACGATATAGAAATAACAGACAAAATGAAGCCTACCACAGAGATTATAAAACATATCGAAACGAGCTGAACAAAAAAATTGCAAGGACAAAAGCTAACTTCTATAGACAGAAATTCCAACTCTATGTGATCCAAGGGAGACTTGGAAGCTCGTTAATTCGATACTGGGTAGGAAGAAAACCAGCCTGGATGACGTCTTAAAAAAGAACTTCCTGAGCGAAAGCAATGTGAAAGACCTGAAAAATAGATTTGCAGAAACACTAACGTCAGAAGTGAGAAACAGTTCATGAATGTACACACCAAACATACTCTGGTTATACAAGCGGCGTACAGCATTCCATCTATGTTGAACATGCATCTGTTGTGGAGGTATTCAATATTCTAAGATCTCTGAAAGGCAACAAATCGGCGGGGATAGACGGAATAAGACCTATAGACCTGAAAAACAACGCACACATACTATCTCCAGTGATAACAAAACTCATCCACATGAGCTTGGACCAGACATCAATTCCAAACACGATTAAGACCTCAATAATTCGACCAAGTCACAAAAGCGGGAATAAGAGTGAGATCATGAACTACAGACCTATTTCAATCTTACCGGCTGTCGACAAAGTTTTGGAAGATGTGATGGCAAGAAAACTTCACGAATTTCTAGAAAAAGACAACCTTTTCAATGAAAATCAATTTGGATTACGTAAAGGCAAAAGCATAAACCGACTGTTAGGAGACTTTGTAAACAACATATACGAAAGCCTGGACAAAAACCACAGTTCAGTAGTTGTATATATTGATTTCAATAAGGCCTTTGACACTTTGAATCCTGAGACATCTGTATAATATTGGAATACGCGGGCAAATATTAGCATGGGTTGAAAACTATCTAAGTAACAGAGTATTCCGGGTAAAAATTGGTGAGGATGCCAGTGATGAAGAAAAGATTGAGTACGGTGTACCGCAGGGATCGAAGCTAGGTCCATTGCTTTTTATCATATACGTCAACGATTTACTGTCAGTGCTGAAGTATAGTCATCCTGCACAACCTGACGAGTTTGGCAGGAATGTCATAACTAGACATGGCGTTGTATAGCTCTTCTCTATGCACTCTGTCATATGCAGTCTTGAAATCGACGAATAGGTGGTTTGTGTCAATTTGAAGTTCTTGGGTCTTTTCCAGAATCTGCCATAGAGTGAAAATCTGGTCGATGATGGTTTTCCAAAACTATCTACTTTAGTCAGTTGAGTCAATGAAACAAATCTTCCGCCAGAAATAAAAGAACATGTCCTCGAAAAAGAAAAGCGCGCAAGAAATGGCAGCAGTCTCGTGCCCCACAACTTAAACTGACTTAAATCGTCTGTGCAACCAACTAAAAAAAAGCTTTACAACAAAATCACGAGATACCGACTTATCTTGAAGGCCTAACAAATGGAACATGTGCAAACAACTCACTCTGGGAAGAAGTAAAAAATATCAAGAAGACTCAAATGCAAAAAGTCCCAAAAGCAAAAAGTGATAAAGAAAGGGCGGATCTCTTTGCGAACATTTGGAAGAAACATTTCAGCCTTTTGATGGACAAATCTTGGAAGATGATCAGGCAATCAAAAATCTAAAAAAAAAAAACAAAGCTCCTGACTATGATCTAATAACTGGACAAATCCTGAAGAACTTTCCCAAAAATGTGCTAATTAAACTTCTCTATTTAATTAACTCTTCTTTTAGGCTATTATATGTTCCAGATTCATGGAAGTGATTAGGGTCCCAAAACCGGGCAAACCGTTAAACAACAAAATGTCGTGCAGACCCATCGCTGTTACCAATAATATCCAAAATTTTTATCAAAACGCATTCAAAAATTAATCGAAGAGAAGCAACTAATACCTGACCAATAATTTGGGTTTCGAGCGAAACACTCGACAATTGACCAGGTGTACAGAATAACGAATGAAATTGAAGAAGCATTAGAGGAGAATAAGATCTGCTCTATCGCTCTACTTGACGTTTCCCAGGCCTTCAGTCTGGCACGAAGGCCTAAAATGCATGCGAAGCAGGGTTTTACCGACAACCTTATATAAGATACTAGAATCCTATCTCGATAATATGATACTTAGAGTTAAGCACGGAACTGAATACTCCGATTTTAAAGAGATCCGAGCAGTAGTCCCGCAAGTGAGTGTCCTTGGCCCTACATTGTACCTGTTGTACCCTAGAGACTTACCTCAAACTGAGGCTACACTTGTGGCTACATTTGCGGATGACGCAGCGATCCTGCCAAGGGGAAGTTCAGTTGAGTTCTTCTTCTTCTCCTGGTGGCGCTACAGTCCGAGGTGGATCTGGGCCTCAACCAGTAAGCCTCTCCAGCCGGCACGGTCTTTAGCCAGCTGTCTCCAATTGGGCACGCAAGTTGATTGAGGTCCTTCTCCACCTGGGTGCGCCATCTGTTCCGTGGGCGTCTTCTATTGCGTTGTCCCACTGGTTCAGGGTCGAAGATTCTTCGGGCTGGAGCCGTGTTGTCCATGCGCTCTACATAGCCCAGCCATCTTATGCGTTGAATCCGTCTACATGGCCCAGCCCGTACAGTTCGTGTTTGAATCTTCTTCTCCAATAACCATCAACGCAGACAGGACCAAACATTAGAAATTTTCTCTCAAAAAGACCAAGGACTTCCTCATCCGCTTTTGAGATGGCCCATGCCTCCATAGAGCAGGACTGAGATGATCAAGGTCTTGTATAAAGTCAGCTTGGTCCTTCGAGAGAGGACTCTACTACTCAATCTACAAGCTCAATGTTGAGTTGAGTTATCAACTGAATAACTGCAACGAGCTCTGGACAAAATAAACGAATGGTCAAAAAGCTGGCGCATTGCTCCCAATGAGACCAAATCAACGTATACAAGTTGTACCTACAGAAATATTGAAAATCGACCAGTTTTCATTAATTCTCCACAAGGACCGTACGCTTATGAATTAAAATTCCTTGGTATGGCTCTCAATACGAAACTCAAGTGGAAGGCCCACGTGAAAAAGAATGAGCTCGAGCACCGGTATAGAGAAATGTACTGGTGGCTTGGAAGGCACTCCAAGTTAAGCATGTACAACGAACTGCTTTTATACAAGCAAGTACTGAAGCCTATATGGACTCACGGTATACACTGGGGGTTGCACCAAAGCAACAGAGGATTTATTCAGTCCTTTCAAAATAAAATTATGCGGGCTATTGCGGGTTTCCGTGGCGTAGATGACTCCTACACAGAGGGTGCCAGGTTCGATACCCGAATTTACCACCTATCATAATTCACGGCTCCACCTCTTCCGAGTCACTGACAATGCTCAAGGAGTATTTCTGTCTAGAAAAAGCTTCTCAACTTCGCCGTTCGGAGTCGGCATTAAACTGTAGGTCCCTTCCACGCGTGAGAGAACAATAGCACGCACAACACGAGTGGTTGCTGAGAAGCTAGGCCCAGGTCCACCTCGGACTGTCGCGCCAATATGGGTGGCGAAAGCTCCCTGGTATCTCAGGAATTGTGATATACAAAGGGACCTACGGATAACTACCGTCGACGAGGAAATAACAAACTCCGCTCGAAAGCTAAGTATCAGTCTTCGTGGTCATTGTAACAATGCCATCCTCCAAACTTTGGACATGACACGTTTAGTGCGCCGACTCCAGCGTACGAGACCGATCGATTTGGCCCAATAGTAATAAACCATCCCAACTATGGTCATGGCAGGTGATTTTACCGAAGGTCTACCTGCAACACGCGAAAACATCTTCAAAAGTAAACTACTAGATAGGGAAACTTAATTGTAGTACAGAAAAACCAAAAGGGAAGGCTGTTTTAAGTCAGTACAAATCTGACACTACTTTGTGGACACGGGTCACTTGTTGAAGATTTTCACCAACCGAAGTGCAAACAAAAAACAACAAACAAAAAGTTGAGTCAAGTAGATACTATTTATACGCATTTTAAAAATGTTTTTTACGCAGTATGTCATACCACACATAAGATCAAGTGGGACTTATTCGGTTCTTCTAACCTACTTATTCGGGTCTTCAGTTACCTATCTATTGGATACAAATGGAAGAGTTAGTAATTCTTGATCAAGAATAATTAAGGCTTTGTCTGGTGTTCCTCAGGGTAGTCACGTGAGTCCACTTCTTTTCAATCGTCAATCATGATAATTTCCTTAAAATTCCTGATGACCTCAAGATTTTCCTACATGTCAGACATTCTCAAGATTATGAAAGAAAAATGGCGAGGTTCGAGTCGGGAGTGATGTGGTGGTGAATTATGAAAGTTGTACCCAACATCATTCTATTCTAATGCATTTACGTGCTTCACACTTCACACAGACTTCTGCCCTCATGCTCTCCCTTTGTAAGGACTGCACCTACACCCAGATCCTTCCTCCTTCAATGTACATAATCTTACGTGCAGGATTGCTCCCACATCACCTCTCTTGATTTAGGTGCGATTCCATGAAACGCCTCATACCACAACCCCATTCAACCCGCTTAGTATTCATCAAAAGATCGTCCTAATCTGTGCACAGACCTCCGCTCAAGGAGGCGCTAATTGAGAGTCCACCGACAGTATCACAGTCCCCTACACCCAAACTGGAAGATCAGATGTGATCAAGGAAGCCACCACTCATTCGCCCGAGCTGATCTATGCTTATCAGGTATCTGCAATAATTTCATGGAATTAAATATATAGCTTCAACCGGCAAACAACCATGCGGACGGTATGATCTAACGATTCCCTAAGTATCCCGTGATCCTTCTTTCCAACAAGTGCTAAGTATTTCGATCACGTCGCCGTGTGTTCGACGAGAGTAATACAATTGCATCGGCCAGGCCGGGCCGCGCTCGTAACGATGTCAATCAACACTCTGCTCCTGCTAACGATTCCCTTAACCACTGACAGCCTGACACAAGACCAAGACGGGGGCAATAAATATTCTTCAAAATTCACTCAAACAACGCGTCTGACGACGTCAGGAAATCAACGAAAATTCATCGATGAAGTCTCTTAAATTCGAGCCGAATTCAGCAGGTCTGATCGAAGAGAGGGAAGTGACGGAGTCCGCGAGAGCACAAGACCAAATGAATCACGAAAATCATCAAAACACCGGTTTTTTTGTTTTCTCAGTGACTTCAATGCATCCCAGTGACTCCAGCCAGCCAGCCAGCCAGCAGCAGCATCAATCGACAATGACCACACCACCACCACATCAGGAACACCACCATCGCCACTCCCGCCACTGCCGCCGCATTCGACTTTTCAGATAGATTTGGCATCTCGTTCGTTAGGGCAAAAACCGGATTGAGACAAAAAGCAGAAAAACAGAAAAAAAGAAATATCTTCAAATTCAAAGAGGGCACCACTGGTCAAGCTCTGTATAGATTGGTTTCTTCGTGTTGTGTGTGAGTTTTTCTTCTACCCACCGACCGTAGGTGTACCTACACCAACAACAACATTTCAGGTGTATCCGAACGGCACGGCACGGCAGGCAGGGTAACAGGTAAACAGGTAACAGAATTGTGTTCTCTCTCTTCTCGTTCCCGGTCTCACGGATCAGTTGAGATTGAGTTGTGCTCATGCGCGAACGCGGTGCTGTCGGACGAGTGTTGTGTGCTTGCAGAAGAAGAAAAAGAAGAACGCGCGCGGTCTTAGTTTAATTCATTCCGTGATTATTTTATTCAATTCCCTATAATTGATCAGCATTTGCGAGAGCTTTTCCGCTCAAGAACTCGCCGTGTATCTCAAACAAAGTGAAAGACCGATCGAAGAGTGAAGAAAAAATTCCGGAAATTTTCCTCCAAACGGCTCGTAGGCCTGTGTGTGAATACAAGTGGAAAACAGGAGAGATGAGAAGAGAGGTCACTTTGAGTTGTGCATCTGTGTCTGTGAATTGTGTATCTTCGATTTGAATAGCGATTCTGTGCCTCTCGGGAACAGGGACGGTCATTCTCTGTGTCCAAATGCAAATGCCACCAGAAACCAAGTGTTAAGTGTAAATTAATACGTTTTAACAAACGCAACGATTACAGTGTTCAGTGCATTTTTGTGGTCTCTCCCGCTCGTTGTGACAAACGTGCCTCATCCTGCAGATGTGTGGTCAAGACGCTTAAGGGCGTTTAAGTATCGTGTTTCTTGACGAGCGTGCCTTTTCGAAATCATTTTTTTTTCTCTTTCTGCCTTGCTTCCTACGCTGCGCCGCCTCAATCTCAATCTTACCCTTTGTCAGCTGTGTTTTGTTAACACGCATCGCATCGATTAAAATCCAGCAGAGCGACTGGCAAAATAAAAGAGTCACTTCAAAGAGAGGAGGACGATGAAGAGGAACGACGAGTACGAACAACCTTGAGTCTCATTACTATGCTATACGACGGTGGTAACATGGGAAAGGTGCTTGTACTTGCGCAACAAGGATTATGATGCACCACAAAAGATTTTTTTAAACACCACCACTACCACCGCCGTCGCCGCCGCCATCATCGTCATCATCATCACCAGCGTCAGCAGCAGCAGCAGCAACAACAACAACAGAAGAAGAAAACAAAACAAAACGAACTAGAAGACAAGATCCAAATGAGGAGGAGAATGGTAGGTAAATGGAAGAATGCACTTAGCGATTGACTTAGTGGTAGTGCGCGATGGTAGAGTCAGTCAGTCAGCAGGCTGCAGGAGTCTCTTTGATGATGGGCATAGCAGCAGCAGCAGCAGCAGCAGCATAGGGGGTGGTTGGTTGGATGAAACTTTTAAACACGCCACCATCGTGCCATGCACGAGTGGTTGGCGGATGGATGGGCTTTGCGTGCGCTTTGTATTCTCAAGTGGTAAATATGAGGCACATGTTGCATGCATTATCCATGAGAGCAACAAAGACAGAGAGAGAGAGTGAGGAGGAGTGCGCATAAAATTTCGAGCTCTAGCTTGTGCGGCTTGTGTGGTGTGGCTTTTGGGGGCATTTCAGCGATACCTGTCCTGATCAATTATTTGTATCGGAGACATGCTGGGGATTATTCCATTCAACTGGCGTACTCGCCTGAGCATAAAATGACAACCATGCACGCCGGCTGAAGGGAGTGAGTGTGCATTTGCCCTTTCGTTGAACACACAATTGTTGTTTTGATACGAATTGATTTTGAATTCAAATGAAATGGAAGTGTACTCAAAAGAGTCGCACTGGCGAGTGTAAGTCGCTGTTGAATAATCCATCGAAAGAGCTGAACGTATTTAGGGCACTTCGTGAACAAGTTCGTTGTGGTTAAATGGTTGGAGGATGCTCTAGATTCAAGCAGATGGAAAGTCACTTGAATTCTTGTTGCAAGTGTTTGGCAAACGGAGTAGATTTAGGCACATTCGCCTCTTCCAGTAAGCGGTGTGAGCACAATTAAACGGGCAATGCTTAGTTTTTTGAAGGACAGACTGTGCCATTCGGAAATTTCTGGTTTCAGCCTACACCTAGTTGAGGTCTTCAATTCTGAAGCACGCATCAGAGGAAGTCCGCTTTTATGGTGCCTTACACAAGCGAGAAAGAACCCCAGCCAGATTGGTGTGCCAAACTGAAAGCAGCTAGCTAGAGGTAGCACTTGCTAGGGACGTCTGTTGGTTGAAGCCCAGGTCCACGCTGGACTGTAGCACCACACAAAGATGGAGAAGAAATTGATCTTCCACCGTATCTGGAGTCTGTGTAATAAGAGGCCGTAAAGACAGTAGGCCCCATTTGGTTGGAGACCACTGTTGGTTGAAGCCCAGGTCCACGCTGGACTGTAGCACCACACAAAGACGGAGAAGGATTTGAGGTTATGATCCCCGTTGGTTCCAAGTTTGCCTGGGCGGAACTTTTAACGAATTTTTCCACCGTATCTGGAGTCCGTGTAATAAGAGGCCCGCACTCGTAGACCCAGTGGGCCACATTTGGTTGCAGACTTCCCTTCAATCGTTCAATGATTCTATGGCAATTATCTTGAGTGACAGACTGTGTGTTTAAACCTAGGTTATCTGCCGAGGACTATAGCAGGAAGTGTAGCCGGGTTTGAGCCGCTTTTTGATATTGATGACCCTGAAGACTTTTGCCTTGCAGTGAAAGCCACTATATCTCCATTAGAGTTTTAGGGCTACCCTTACACTTCCGTATTATAGTATGGGTAGCATTGCAGCTCATACAGGACTATGGCTGGCCTTATATAGCAACTACTTGTGTTGTGCATACTATTCTTCTCTCATGAGCAAAAGGGACCTACAGTTCTATGATCCCGAACGGCCAAGTTTGAGTAGCTTTTTCTGAACAGACAGTTATCACTCGTTGACCATTGTCAGTGAATCGAAGAGGGGGGCCTAAGAAAGTATTCTTATCGTCCCGCGAATCAAATCTAAACACCGTAGGTTCATGTGAACGCGCAGACCCACAACTCCACTGCCGCGACTCTACTTCCTATTAACGCCAGTCCCAAAAGTGAGCATACATCATAAAGCCTGCGTACTCAACAAAAACTAAATTTAAGTCGGATTCCAAGAAAAAATCTTAAATGCAGTTTTATAATGCAATTCATTATGAACTACTTTTTTATTTTAAACATGTAACTAGTACTGGTGTGCCAACCCGAACGTTTTATAAACCGAGTTAACCCGGGTTAAAATACAAACAAACCGAGTTGTAAGCTGAGTTGGCGAACTCGGTTTAATGACGAAATTAACGCAAAAAATAGGAATAATGGGACGGGGCAAGTCGAGTTGAATTGTCCAATTCCACTTCGTTTCGGGTTGGTTTCGGTGTTCTATTTGTATCCTAGGTTAGGTTAGGTTAGGGTGATTTGCCACCACTGTAGCAGTTGTGGCCCACTTAGATCCTGGTTGGATCCTTTGTGCTATCACCTCCCGGTGCTTTCCACCGGCTCCTTTTAAAAGGGACTACATTAAAAAAAAAGAAATAAGCCTAGAGACTGCCTAATGGTATTCTATTGGCCTTCTGTGACAAGTCCACTCCTGTGCTGATTTACAGCCAATTTGTTTTCCTGATAAACTCGGCTATGGCTTGTATCTTTAAGCATGACATTTCATCTAGGTAACTGAAGAAGTAGTTGCCTAGTATATCTCTTCTAGTTTTTGCAAGGGATGGGCAAGTGCCGAGGAGGAGAAACGTATTTTCTTCCTCATCCTCGTCTCTACAGCTTCTGCAGTAGTCGTTGTGAGGGGGTCTCATTCTTCTGGCATGGATACGGAGAAGACAGTGACTGGTGATAAGTTAGGTTAGGTTAGGTTGAGGTGGCTGACTGCCGCGCATACGGCCAGCAGACACACTCGGGTCAAGCATAGGTCCATTGTGTTACCACGCGGATCTTAGGCTAGCTGTTCCGCAAACCAATTTGTGCTTTTGATAAAGGGAAGAAGAGGGCTGATTCTGATGCTGCTCAGTTCAGCCAGATTAACAAAGAAATGGGCCCGCAAAAGTCTGAATCTACGGGGTGAGAGAGTACTGCAGCTACATAGTCAGTGTTCGATGGTTTCTTCCTCATCCTCGTCCATGCAGCTTCTACAGAAATCATTATAGGGAAGGCTTACTCTAGAGGCGTTAGTTGCGATGGCACAATGCCCTGTTAGAGAGATTTGGCCTGCTTAATCTGATCAAGCTAAGCGATCGCTTGGGATCGATCACAGGCCAGAGTTGTTTGGTAATGAGGCATCCTGTGCCTGATATCCATCCGCGGTTTGTTTGAGCAAGCGTTTCAAGCTTTAGCAGATTTCTTATAGGCATGGAGGGTGGGTCTTCACACGGAAAGACTACAGAATTTGTGCGAGTTAGTCCGATTCGCAATTCTCTGGAATGTCACAGTGTGCACCCACATAATTTGGATGTTAAAATACTTGGCCATCTCGTTAAGAGATAGGCGGCATTTAAGGGAAGTCTTGGAGTTAAAAGTGACTGAATTCAGAGAACAGAAGAACAGAACAGATGATATCTGTGCGCGATAATAATAATAATAATATGGGTGGTGCGACAGTCGGAGGTGGACCTGGGCCTAGCTTCTCAACAACCACTCGTGTTGTGCGTGCTATTGTTCTCTCAAGCGTGGAAGGGACCTACAGTTTAATGCCGACTCCGAACGGCCAAGTTTGAGAAGCTTTTTCTAGACAGGAAATACTCTTTCATTGTCAGTGACTCGAAAGAGGTGGAGCCGTGAAATATGAAAGGTGGTAAATTTGGCACCCTCTGCGTAGGAGTCGACGCACTAACCCACTACGCCACGGCGACCCACGTGCGGGATATCACATTGTTTTTTAGCCATTGTCGCTATAGTTTCAGCCTGAAAGACGCTACAGTGATTAGGTAGTTGGAAAGATAGCTGGATATTAGGTCCTTGGAATAGATCCCAGTACTCACACCTGCAACCATCTTCGATCCATCTGTGAAGATTCGCAGTTGACCTTCCAGCGTCTGGTGTTCAGACTCCCAGTAAAATTTGGGCGGTAAACTGGTTGAGAAATTCTTCTCGAAGAGGAGTTTAGGTAAATTGAGGTGTGTATCTATGGTTATAGAGGCATAGCTGCTTAGGATCGTTGTCCAGACTGCAGTTTTTTCCAGCTGCTGAGCGATCTTAATCTGTTCTCGACGTACTAGCTGCTGTCTGTTTGCCAATTTGTTCTATCGGTGGCAGGCTGTGGAGTATTTTTAACGCTTCGGAGGACGTAGTCCTCAGCGCTCCGCTAATGCATACGCAAGCCATCCTCTACACTCTAGCGAGTGGGGTGATGTTGGTTTTCTTATCGAGTGCGGTCCACCAAATTGCGACACCATAAAGCAGTATGGATCTGACTACTGATATAAGCAGCCAGTGAACCATTCGGGGTTTCAGTCCCCATTTCCACTCAATGGCCCTTTTACATTACAGCAGTAGAGAGCCCTGGAGGCCTTCTTGACACGTTCCTGGATATTTAGCTTCCGGCTTCACTTTGTGTCTAATATAAGATCTAAGAATTTAGCGCTGTCACTTGACACTAAGGGGGTACCGCATAGGAATTTTATACTTCTTAGTAAAGAGGACAAGATCCGTTTTTTGCGAATTGACACCTAGGCCGCATTCGCTAGTCCATTTCAATAGATGGATAGGGCAGATTACATAATATTCCTGATCGTGGATATATATTTCCCAATTACAGCTATGGCAATATCATCTGCATAGGCAATGACCTTACACCCAGTCCCATTTAGTTTCACAAGTAGTTCGTTGACCAAATGCCCACTACGTTCCTAATTACATTCCTGTTTAGTTTTGGGTGTGTTTTTTTATTCTTTGGATTCAGTGAACGCCAAATAAGCCTCGAAGTCCTAAATGTATCTAATTCCATTCAGCTCCGATTGGTGGCGTTGATGGCGTCTGTAAGTAACGGGGCGTTTATTACTTGGAGTGAGGGATATGGGGTGTCCTGATTATTTGCCAGTGGCAGCCTCACACCTAACCTTGCTAACTCGTCGGTCCTTTTGTTGCCTGGAAAACAACTATGCCCAGGTACCAAGCATAGGGTTAGGGAGATCGTAGGCAAAGTCTTCGATTTAACTGATGATGTATCCAGAGCCTTTATGGCCGTCTGACTATCTATGTAGATGGCGATAGATAGCCCGTCTATCGAGTAGTAAGCGGGCAGCCTCTTTGATAGCTTTAACTTCTGCCTGGAGTACACTACAATGGTTGGACAGTCGAAGAGACAGGGAAAAGAATAAGCTTAGTCCGGTGCCCCAGTCTGTTTTTGAGTCATCTGTGTAGGTCTCTGGTTTTCTTACAAGATCTTTTGTCCAATCTTCTCTGGGATGAGTGTTTTGAAGCCAAACTCGAAGTCTAAAGTGGCAGCTGTATGCGTTGGTAGTCTCGCATTTCTGATTATCTCTGTATGACCTAAGCTGTGTGCACTGCTCCAGCGGTTGTATTTCCGTAGCCTTAACGCTGCCTTGGTAACTATCAGCTTCCCATAGATGTCCATGGGAAGAAGCCGTAGCAATGTTTCCATGGCGGCTGTGGAGGTGGATCGCAATGCCCCTGTGATGTAGATACTCGCTGATCTTTGAGTACTGCTTATCGATTTAAGATTGGATTTGTTATTCAGTGCTGGCCACCACAACACAACAGCCGTATGCATCCAGTAACCCATTCTTGGTTTGATTCCCCATGTGGGCCCAAGGATTCTCTTACATGTGTAAACTGCTGTCGCCGCCTTCTTAATGCGTTCCCAAATGTTCGGTTTCCAGTCCAACTAGCTGTCTAAAATCGTATTTGGCCCTGACTAGTGAAACTCAGTTCCTTTTTCTTCAGCTTTTGATCGTAGGATAAAATTGATTTCAACGGAGTAGATATAAGTTGCTACGTAGCAGATGCATAAAAATTCATAAATCAAGTAGATCTTCTACATATAAAGTAAATTGTCATCCCTGCCCTTGAGTTTCGAATTATCGAAGATCGACTGAACGTTTGCAAAATAATTGCTGTCTCATTCTTTTTCGAGACAAGTGAAGAAAAGCTACTGTCAGACGGCGTTTAACGAGATGACGAAACCTTTCAATTTTCACTTCATGTAAATGCTGAGACACGGAGTTTGAAATCAATGAGTTTTTTCTAGTTGCTAAAGGATTACACTAACCGCAAGACTACTATGTGATCGAATGTGGGGAAATCGGATCCAAGTTGACTGAGAAGATCGATAACAAGGACTCTAATCGAAGCTGTTGCATGATACTGTGCAGTTGTACGACAAGCTACTGGCCTTCCTTCCAACATCACATGGTCCAAGTGTGACTGCTTCCGATCGTTAGTTTGACACTGGAACCAATCCTTAACTCGATAGTCGTGGTCTGGCAAGACTCTTAAGCGAATTCTGCATCCGCATTGTTTCTCCCCGATACCTGTAATATCCGGATACGTAGGAGGACCCAAATCCACCATTTTATGGCCGTCATAACTGCATTCCCAACGGAGACCGTTCGTAGTACACCTTCAGGCAGCTGTGTCAAAGACCACCTTTCCAGCAAATCCATACGTATCCCGTTCCCTACGGACAATGATTGTTTTCAGAAAAACCAAGAAATCGGCTCGCTTTGATCTCTTTATTGCGATTGTTTGCGTCGCACTCACTCACTCTCATCCAGTTAAGATTTAGCAACGAGATGCCTTTCTTTGTTGTCGATCCGTATTGTTGCTTCTGGAAATCTGGGAGGTAGCAGAAATTATGTGAAATTCACTTGTTTCGTGCACATTTTCTGGGAATCCATTCCATCGACTTGTCTCTCAGCTCGCAGCAAGACATGAAGAACTGTCAAATATTCAAGAGAGATCATCTTCTTCGTGATTTGATTTGATTTCGCTTAGGTCACACTTCGCTTCACTTCATATCCTGGTCCATCTTCAATTAGATCGCCAGTCGCTGAGTACCTGTTACCCTTTGACTCGTCATCCTTTTCAGCCTCGCATCGTCATTAATTGCTCGATGCGGAGAGCGTGAGATGAGACCCGACCCAGGTGCTGACTCAGTTCTCGGATTGTTGTAAAAATAAGGTCACTCACTGCCTCTTTCTCGGTTTTAATTTATTTTTTTATGAGTTTTCTTTTATTTCGCTTTGTTGAAGTGCTGCCTGTTGCAAAGCAGAAATTACCAGGTGCGGCACAAACAATGCAATTAAAGTCAAGAACTATTCCAGATCACTTTTCTATCTACGATGAAGTCTGGGAATTGGTAAAAGTCTGATTTTGAGCACATTTTTGTCAGCTTTAAATAGCTTTCATTTTGACTGGCAGTATGGTAGTGATCCCACGCTCAGTTGATGTCGTCTTCAGCAGAACCTTAGACTGCAAAAGAAATAATCAATGGAGCGGCGTTAATCCGCATGATCTGGGTGGGCAATTCCCATCAAAAATACGTGACAAAAAAGTGCATACAGAGCATTTGGGGAGATTCGTGGTCTGCACGGCACCTGACATCGTCGTCGTCCTGATGCCACCTGTTGTAAAAAAAAGGTATAAATTATTTTTTTCGCACGCTTAAGTTTAATTGTTTGATCAGCCGGAAGAAGTACGATCGAGCTAGGGTTGCCAACTTTTTTTTATTTTTTTTAAAAGAAATAAAGTATATTTGATTTCAGAGAGGATAATAAAGAGTACTTCTTCTTCTTCTGGTGGCGCTACAGTCCGGGGTGGATCTGGGCCGCAACCAGTAAGCCTCTCCAGCCGGCACGGTATTTAGCCAGCTGTCTCCAACTGCGCACACCAAGTCGGTTGAGGTCCTTTTCCACCTGGGTGCGCCATCTGTTCCGTGGGCTGGAGCCGTGTTGTCCATGCGCTCTACATAGCCCAGCCATCTTATGCGTTGAATCCGTCTACATGGCCCAGCCCGTACAGTTCGTGTTTGAATCTTCTTCTCCAAAAACCATCAACGCAGACAGGACCAAAGATTGAACGCAGAACTGTTCTCTCGAAAAGACCAAGGACCTCATCCGCTTTTGAGATTGTCCATGCCTCCGCGCCGTACAGCAGGACTGAGATGATCAAGGTCTTGTATAAAGTCAGCTTGGTCCTTCGGGAGATGGCTTTACTACTCAATTGCCTCTTAAGCCCAAAGAAACAGCGATTAGCAAGAGTAATCCTGCGTTTAATCTCGGTACTGGTGATGTTCGTACTGTTCACTTGCGAGCCGAGGTAGACGAAGCCCTTGCCTACTTCGAAGTTATAGCTGCCCATTGTGACTCTCTGTCCAGCACGTCGATGTTGTGCGTCCTTTCTTGAAGACAGCATACACTTCGTTTTGCCCTCGTTCACCGCTAAGCCCGTTTTGACCGCCTCCGCTTCACGCGTTACCAGCAAACGCTTCATTGATTGATCGCTGTGTTATGCCAATCACGTCAATGTCATCCGCGTATGCTAACAGTTGTACGAAGATCTGGAAGATCGTGCCTCTGGTGTTGGCGTGTGAGTCTTGCACGATTTTCTCCAGGATGATGTTAAAGAAATCACATGACAGCGCGTCGCCTTGTCTAAAACCTTTCTTGACATTGAAGGTCTCGGTGAGTTCGTTCCCTACCTTGATGGAGCAGCGAGAAATCTGCATCGTCATCCTGCACAACCTGACGAGTTTAGCAGGAATGTCAAAAGTAGACATGGCGTTGTATAGCTCGTCCCTATGCACGCTGTCATACGCGGCCTTGAAATCGACGAATAGGTGGTGGGTGTCGATCTGCATTTCTTGGGTTTTTTCCAGGATCTGCCGTAATGTGAAGATTTGGTCCATGGTGGACTTCCCCGGCCTAAAACCACACTGATAAGGACCTATCGGGTTGTTGACGAATGGTTTCAGGCGCTGACACAAAACGGCAGAGAGGATCTTAGGCGATGTTGTTGCTTTAGGTGATGTTGTGGAGACTTATTCCTCGGTAGTTGGCGCAGTTGAAGGGGTCTCCTTTCTTGTGGATCGGGCAAACGATACTCAAAGAGTAATAACTCCACTCGTCGGGCATGCTTTCCTCCGACCATATCTTACAGATGAGTTGGTGCATGTACCTTACCAGCTCATCTCCAGCTGCCTTCAACAGTTCCGCAGACAGTCCGTCTGCACCAGCAGCTTTATTCGACTTTAGTCTCGATATCGCTATCTTGACTTGGTCCGGAATTCTCGTCGATCATCGTGAATTATGTGGAGTGGAACATTCTGCCTGACAGCGGTATTGGAGTCTTCCTCGCCGTTTAACAGTCTACAGAAATGATCTCTCCAGATTCTCAGTATCGACTGCGAATGTACTACGAGTTGTCCCTCTGCGTCACGACAGGCTTCTGTCCGAATTTTGTATCCATTGGATAGTTGTTTTCCCCGTTGGTAGTACTTTCGGACATCATTTCTGCCGTAACACCTCTCCAATTCCTCGATCGCGCGCTTCTCATGCTCTTTCTTTTTCTTTTTGAAAAGCCGCTGCTCTTCCCTTCTTTGAAGTTCGTAGAGCTCACGAACCGCTCTCGTCCTTCTGTCCAGCATCGCCTTGTATGCTGATTGCTTCGCTGAATGTGCGTGCCTGCACTCGTTGTCAAACCAGGGCTTTTTTTTTGTGGCGTTTCAAAACCCAACACATCAGAGGCAGCTTCCATTCTACGTCGATTGTTCCGCCTGATAGGGTTGGACTCTCCGACAGCTTGAAGGAGACTCGATCGAAAAAGTTGCTAGTGGTCAATTGCGGTTGTAGCTTTCCGACGTCAAACTATTTTGGTCATGCTCTACTCCGTTGTCCTGTCGAAATCTGTGTTCTTACCTTGGCTACAACAAGGAAATGACCCGAGTCGGTGGTGGCTCCTCAGAACGTTCGGACATCAAGAATGCTGGAGGAGTGTCTGACGTCGATCGCAATGTCATCAATCTGGTTGACGGTTGATTGATCAGGAGACAGCCAGGTCCCTTTGTGGATTTTGAGGTGAGGGAACCGCGTACTGACTACCAAGAGTTTTCGGCCCGTGACAAAACAAACCAGCCTGAGTCCGCTATCCGGTGTGGTGTCGTGCAGGCTGTGTACCCCGATGACTTTGGCAAAGATGTCTTCCTTACCCAGCTTTGCTTTGAAAACTCCTAGAACGATCTTGGTGTCGAAGCTGGGGCACTGATCGTAAGTCCTTTCTAGGAGATCATAGAAGTCATCCTTGCTGTCGTCATCTTTGTCCTCTGTCGGGGCGTGGGCGAAAATCAGGCTGATGTTGCCGAATGTAGCCTTGATGCGGATTTTTATGAGGCTTTCGGTTTTACAGACAAAGCTTAAGACTTTTTGCCTAAGTCTGCCTCGAACAACAAATCCACATGATGTCGCAGTTTTTCATCCTCTTCTTGCCCGGCCCATTCCAACGCACTTCTTGGATTGCGGTAATATATGCTTGGTAGCAGTACAGGTCCTCCGCGAGTTTTTCGGCTGCACGTGGTCTGCTAAGGGACCTAACATTCCACGTGCACAACCGAAAATCGTTGTCCTTGTATCGCTTGCTGGGGTCGTCAACATTAATTCCTTTCGTATCCGAGGCAGTTGGTTGTTTCTGAACCATTATATTTTTACGTGGTGAGGGAGTTAACCCGATGCACAACCCCCAACTGGGAGGCCAGGCCCTATTTCTTAACCATCGGGCGGAGGGTCCGGATTAATCCGGTGTCGGTAACCTCGCTGAGGCTGTGAGCGCCGGAGTTTTCCCTAAAACTACAGGGATCTTCCGCCGCCATCTCAATTCCAAGGCCCCGACCTGGGGCTGGGGCCCGACCTGGGGCTAGACCTTCTAGACCTATGCTCCGGAAATGTTGAAGTAGCTCTAGAAGGACTGAGCACCAGGTAGCTTCTTCTGATTGAAGTTTCGGATGTCGCCGTTGGCCAGACAGTTTTCCAGCTCCTCCGCCGCCATCCATAAAGAGAGATGAGCCCTGGTACAGGCACTCTCTCCCCCCTTTCTCTCGTCTGCAGCCGCCAACGACGTCCCACGGGTGTTGGTTACCCCATCTGAAGGTGCTCGGCTCCCAGATTTCACCACGTGGAGGTGAGAGTAGGAGTTCGCTGATAGAGGCAAAGTGCAGACGCTTGCGCCTGCATGAGACGCCATATCAACGCTTTGAAATTCACCACGCCACATTCAGGGCCGAAAAATACTGTCTCAGTGAATGCTGAAGTAGCAAGAAGAGATAACACATAGGTTAGGCTAGGTAGTGGGGCTTCTAGTACATTCACCAGCACACATAGGCCACGTTGGTCGATTGTGATACCCCTAGTCAGACTACTACAACTGATTGACTACGGCAGCGATAGCGACGTTAATTTGATCCCAACGGCAAATGGTGACTGGATCAGATTTGAAAACCAGATAAAAGCGTATTAACTTTACTTTCAATGGGTTTCGAACCGGGGACCCTGCTAACCAGGGGCAGGCACTCTACCAACTGCGCCATCCAGTCGTACTTATAGGTTAGGTTAGGTTGAATGGGCTGACTGGTGTGCAGAAAGAAAGCAGCCACTCTTAGGCCAGCACAGGTCCCTTGTGCTACCACTCGGATCTATGAAAACCCATTTCGCAAACCAATTAGTGCTTGTAATAAAGTGGAGAATATGGCTAACTCTTGTGCTACAAGTTCAGCCAAGTTATCGAAGCAGTAGGCCTCCAGAAGTCTAAATTAGCGGATAGCAAGTGTTCAATAGTTTCCTAATCATCATCGCTCCCGCAGCTTCTGCAGAAATCGTTGAAGAAAGGCAAGCTTAGTCTAGACGCGTGGGTTCCGACATAACGCGTACGTAACCAGGCGAGTTTTTGGACTTGGTCCAACCACCTCCTCCTGGGTTTGACAAGCGGTCGCCCCCACCTGATGGAATTACAATGCCCGCCTCTGAGGTCGTGATGGTGGAGACATTCGTGCCACGTGACCAAACCATCGAAGAAATTAGTTTTCAGGGAAGTCCTTAGACATTAATCAGCCATATGCCAAGATTCGTCTGACAATCGATGTGCGCATTACAGAAATGAAGTACGACTTCTACCACTCTTGCCCCTTAAAATGTTTGCCAACTGTTTTTTCTAACGGTCTCTCTAACCAAATTGACCAATCAGAGAACGGCATTTACGTTATTTCGTGAATAACCGTCAAAAAATCATGAATATCCGCCAGAAAGGCACTCAAATTCATCGATGGACTAGGCGGCAATCAGCTGTGAAGTCGGCTATCTTTGAAATACTTCAAGTTCATCCCTTTTTGTTTGTTTTTGCCGAAGATCATGTTCCTTAGGTATACTTAGGGCATAGGCCACTTTCATGATTCCTTCGCTTACATTAAGCTCGCAATTAATTTTTCAATGTATTTCGCACTGAGCGAGGGTATGCCCCCCAATTACCAATAATTTGAATTGCGAGATTATAGAATAGGACCAACTCTGTTTTTTGAAGGGATTGTTTTTCTCTTCCCTAGCTCACAACCACAGGTGGTTACCAATACGTGCATCGTCGGCGTAGGCTATTGACTTTGTTCCCGTTTATTTGAGCCCTTCTAGAACTTCATTGCTGACTAACACTTACAAGAGCGGATAACTTAGCACTGACGACGATCTCTTCTTGCTCACCGACGGCCAGAGGGTCGTCCCTGTTGATCCAATGTGCAGACTAAGTCATCGGATTTTTTTAACAGAGCTTACTCTTCCAATTTTGCTTGTTTTATAGAGTGTAGCGGGATATATGCTTAAGGGACTGCCAAGTGGAATCTCTCCTTTCGAGAATGTCTGGATTTTATTGCCAGAATGGCCCTTGCCATGGACTCACCGTCTTCACCAAGGATAGCTCACTGAAGCCTTGTCTACATTGCTTGCCCAGTTTCGATGATAGAATGAGCTATGCTACGACTGTGATTCCCGCTGGGCTACCGGAGAATGTGTCGATCGATTTGCCGGTTATATTGTGGTCCCTGTAGTCTCGGCTCACCAGTACGCCCGCACCTGACAGAGTTCACAACTGCCCTGGACATGCACACAAGAAAATAGACATAAGAGCTATATGAGCTTTATGACATATCGGAGAGCACCTCCCACGGTCCCACGCTCTACCGTAGGGAGGTTTTGCCATTACACTACAGGCCTTCAGAGCTAGTGTCGCTTCGTGGATTGACGTTGCTACGGCTTGAAACACACTTCGACCGTGACAATGATTTTTCGAAGAGGTCACAGAAGACCCCTGCGCCTGTCCCGCCATTCCTTTTTGAGCTGGCCTCCTCTTGATACCATTTGTTCCTGACGTTCCACATGGTCTAGGGTTGGTGGAAGATATTCTGTCGGTTGTTTTGCATGTTTGTCAATCAAACACCTCAAGGCAGATCTCAGACACCTCAGACAGGTCAAGGGGAACATGGAGCGCTGAAGACGATGAGGGTATAAGGCCGTTCTTTGAATTTTCCATCGGTGTGTGAGATTTCTCCTCGAATGCTTGCCATCAGACCAAGTTAAGATGCGGTCCCAGGTAAGTTCGATCATCAATCAGCGCCATAGCTTTGCATTCCATTTCCCGCACCTTCAGCCGACCAAAGTGTGACTGTCCAGAAATTCAAAGCAAATACCGCTAGATCATATTGTCCATTCCCACTGACTGTCACAAAGAGTAACTAAACTAATGTTTAAACATTCGTCGGCTGTTTGTCTGTTTGTCCAGACTCAAAATCCCAAACTGTCCAAATCACTCGTGCGTCCGGCACAAAGGTGACAGAATTCATTTGCAGCTGTCCAGCGCCGGCCGAACAGTAATTATTTGTTCCTCATTCCACAGCCGTGAATAGGCGGGCTCGTCGGTTTTGCCATAAAACGAAATTCCAAGGAGAGCCCACCAATAAAGGCTTCAAACTGAAAATTTAAATAATTCGAAAAAAGCCCATGGGACATTGTCGTGCTCTCGAGTGAGCTGTGCGCTGCAGAAATGAAATATTTCTCCAGCAAACAAAGCCGAAACACGACTTGTTCATTTCTTTGTTTTTGTTTTTTTTTTTTATTTTTTCCTCTCTTTTGTGTGTTCTGAGGGGGGAAAGCGCCAGAGTCGCACTTATGCCACAGCGGGTAATCCAAGCCGCTTTCGGCTCGGCTGGGATCTCTTCAAATCAATAGATACTCCGAGCCGCGCACCATTCAATCGCCCCAATCGTCGCGGTCGCCGTGCGTCGTGAGCTCTTCCCATGATGATGCTTAACCAGTTTTCATTGAACCCAGCACACGAGAGATGTGAAACGAGATGTGAAACTGGTTTTGAGGATTGTTGATGCGCCCCCAATTCATCTCTATCTCTCTTTCTCTCTCGCTCGCGCGCACACACACACACACACACACACACTGACACGATGAATTTCCTCGCCCTTTGGCCGATTCCATTGAAAACGAAAATAGTTACCTGAGCCGATGGGAGACCCGGAGAGAAGGTGTTGACATGCAACTCGCCAGACGGGCTATCTGTGTATCTACTCTTGATCGGGGATTAGAAATTAACGTTGAAAACATTCCCAAAGCGACTAATGTCCAATCAGCGGGATGATCGATTCCCCGTGCTCGTCAGTCGATATACATTTTTAATTGACGCTAATGCGGGTGGTCGGTCAAGTGAACGCGATGAGACCCCTGGCCTGGCATCCAATTAAGGGGGTGATACGAAGGACATGCCTTATCTGCCGGCATCGGTATGCAGATTGCTGGGCAGTGCATCGGCGTTAACATCGTCGTCGTATCGAGAACGTGTCAAAACTTCCCATAAATTCCGGTACTTGAAGGGAACGACGCGGCGGCGGACTTGGAGGAAGAGCCTGCTTTTCGAGGCCAGTTTCGGTTCGGGTGCTGGCTTTGAATATACTTGTCCATCGTTGCTGGTGTGTTGTGTACCTCCGGTCGATATTTATTGCGCCCCTCACGGATGGGATGCGTTTGTTGCGTTTCTGTTTCTTTTTTTCTTTTTTGGTTTTATTGTCAGGTGGGATGTAAATTATGGCCCTGTGACATGATCACTTGGCTTGTACCGGGAGGGGGGACGGCAATGATGAACATAAAATAACATTTTATTTTCTTAATTCACTTCGCTTGTTGTCATGGAAATGACGATAGAGGTGCCAGATGCATTCATGCAGCGGTAATTCGATTGGAATTTCATTGCTGCATCTTGCGGGGAAATTGCGCATTTTTTACGACATCTTAAGCGGTACAATTTTAGTATGACTGCGTGCTGGTTTGCAAGTCGTTAAATTCGCATTTATTTCAGCCAAATGATCTTCAAGTTCAAGTTAGAGATTGCAGCTGGGGCGGGGAGTAACTGCTTCGCTCGGGCAACTCTTCGTTAA
This sequence comes from Eristalis intricaria, assembly GCA_964034865.1. Lineage (NCBI taxonomy): Eukaryota > Metazoa > Arthropoda > Insecta > Diptera > Syrphidae > Eristalis > Eristalis intricaria. The sequence goes on from OZ035875.1 coordinate 43,072,130, forward strand.
GTGGTTACTTTATGTCTGTTGCGAGGTACTCAATGTGATTACATACGCATTTTTCTTAATCATGTCTTTTGACGGTACGTTCTGTGTCAGCTGGAACAAGCAATATGTTGGAGGGTTTTTGAGATATTGGAAGTCTCACCCTTGGGGGTACATTTATTTATGATTCGAATTACTTGAATTACTCTGTTTTTGTGCAATGTCTGAATGGAATATACAGATCCCTTGTCTACCGCTGAGATATTTTTAAAAATTTAAAACTAGTAGCCATCTCGATGCCTTAACAGCTGAAGCTGGGTGTCGGGCCATGGAGACATTCGACATGTAGAGTGACCAGATAAAAACGATAGGAAAAAAGATCTAAATACGGCAACAACGAAGTGAAATATAAAAACTCGATTCAAACTCTATTTTGGAGCTACATTCATGCCATTGGGAGATGTGATCGATAAAAATCGAGTGTAAGTGTTTTTTCAGCATTTTGTAGGAAACACTGTGTGAATAGAAATAAATTTCGGTGGATTTGACGAAAACCCTCCACTCACATATTTTGGCAGATGAGTGTTGTTTCCGTTTTGATGTGAATAAAGATGAAATGTATTAAGCGAACACTTGAAAACGTTAAGTGCACAGTGGGGTGACTTCAAGGGATGAAGAAGTTTTTTTTAAAAAAATGGAAAACACTGTTTCCGAAGAGGATTACTTTGACGTACTAAAAAATGAAAATCTGGAATGGAAGAAGACGATTTCATAAAATTTGTACAATTTTATCCGTGACTAGCCGGTTCCCGCGTCTTCGTCGGCGTGAATATCAGTTACCGCGGTGTGTGTCGACTCTGTGCTCGATTCCCGGTACGAGTCTTGATAAATAATATAACTTTCGAATAAATTTGATTACCATAAAAAAAAGTTATAGTGAGTCAATCTGAAAAGATAGACATATAATGCAACGAACTTTTTCTTAGATCTTTTAAAGAGGAACAATTCCATCATGCATGATTTGTGCGTAACTTAAGTCGTTTACCCAGCGCACACAACAGAAGCTCTCAAAAAGGAATATCTTTACCAATTTTTGCTACATTTTTCGTTGATACTGAGCTCCAATTGGTAGCAGATGCTTAAAGCCGTCATCAATAAATGAACAATCCTACACAAAATTAATTTTTTAATTCAAAGCATCAAATCTCAGGGACTAAGATTAGCGCGTTCAACCAAATGAATTCTTCGGCTTTATAATATTAGGATAAATTGCTGGAAGTAACTGAAATTGCAGACATATTTCGTTGGAAGCTGTGGAAGAAAAAATGCATCTTCAGATTTGCTTTTACACATCTGGCACATCACTTGCCAAACTGTGGATCTATGAATCCCAATGTTCTCACCAACTCCAACTTTTTGTTTTTGGTACTTGGGTTGGTGAAAATCTTCAACAAGACCCGTGTCCACATAGTAGTGTTACATTTTTACTGACTAAAAACACCCTTCCCTTTTGGTTTTTCTGTACTCCAACTAAGTTTCCTTATGTAGCAGCTTACTTTTAAAGATGTTTTCTCGTGTTGAAGGTAGACCTTCGGTAAAACCACCTTCCATAACTATCGTTATAATAATAATATAATAATAATATGGGTGGCGCTACAGCCCGTAGAGGGCCAGGGCCTAGCTTCTCAACAACCACTTGTGTTGTGCGTGCTATTGTTCTCTCACGCGTGGAAGGGACCTACAGTTAAATGCCGGCTCCGAACGGCCAAGTTTGAGAAGCTTTTTCTAGACAGGAATACTCTTTGAGCATTGTCAGTGACTCGAAAGAGGTGGAGCCGTGAAATATGAAAGGTGGTAAATTCGGGTATCGGACCTGGCATCCTCTGCGTAGGAGTGGACGCACTGACCCAGTACGCCACGGCGACCCACATAACTATCGTTAGGATGGTTTATTACTATTGCATACAAATCGAGCGGTCTCGTCCGCTGGATCATTGTTACAATGACCTATGATGTCATGGGTAAGTCCCATTTTGTGTTCGTGGTGCCTCAGATGGTTATGACCAGTAATAGCTTCGACCATCATCCTCAGCAGTTTCCTGCTGCATTGGAGGAGGGTATCGGTTTTTGCGCTGTTAAACTTAGGCCACGTCGTACGAATGGTCTCACATGTGGGGAAGGAGCTCCGCCTTTCATTAGCCCCCTCCATGATTTTACTGTCCACCTTTCTCTTGATGTCAGACGGGGGTGGGGAAAGCCATGGGATTGCCTGGGATGGGTTAGATTCGGCCTCTTCCCTGGCAAGTTCATCTGCTAACTCGTTGGCGGTTATGTCGCTATGACCTGGGACCCAGCTAAGAGTGATTGAATGCTGTGTGCCAAGAACCTGGAGCTCTTCGCGACAGCTTGCGACTAGCTTTGACTTGAAACTGCTTTTATGGCCGCTTGACTGTCAATTAGGAAGGTAATATCAGCTAGTGGTACTTCCAACAATGATATCAGTTTGGCCGCTTCTTTGACAACAAGGACCTCCGCTCTCCGAAAAACACTACCGTACTCAGGTAGTCTGATAGAGCAGTGCATGTTTAACAAATCGGAGAAGATGCCCGCGGCTGTGCCTGTCTTGCATCTTTGACCCGTCCGTATAGACATAGATGAAATTCGAGTCAATGATGGTCTCATATGAGCTCCAGTCCTCCCTTGTAGGGAGATGCTTATTGAAGGGGGAGAGCGTAGTCGCTTTCTACTTGTTCTATGTGAAGTCTGTCTAGAATACATGCATGGCCACACGGGCTGGAGTGCCAGCTTTTGGATTGGATGATCCTTTTGGCTCCCTTTGTGGCAGTCATCTGTGTATAGAGGTCATCCATCCAGTAGGTGGAGATTGCCTCTGTCACACCTAGGCATTCGCGTCTCTGTATAAACGTGAGCAGCTGTAAGTTTAAACTTTTCGGACAAGCTTGCCACCCAACTAGACTGCCATATGTCAGGATCGGCCTCACAATTGCTGTGTACATCCACAGAAGCGTTTTGGGATTCGGGCACCATTTCTTACCAAATATCCTGTTACACAGGTATAAGGCACAGGCCGCTGTCTTTACTCTTCTTCTGTAGGTAAAATGTATATGCGTTGATTTGGTCACATTCGGAGCAATGCCTGCGTTTTGAAAATTTTTCAGTTTTTCAGTTGATAACTCAACTGAACTTCCCCTCGGCAGGATCGCTGTGTCATCCGCAAATGTAGCCACAAGTGTACCCTCAGTTTGAGGTAAGTCTTTAGGGTACAACAGGTACAATGTAGCGCCAAGAACACTCCCTTGCGGGACTCCTGCTCGGAGTCAGTTCCGTGTTTAACTCTAAATAATATTCTGTTATCGAGATAATATTCTAGTATCTTATATAAGGTTGTGAGTAGAACCCTGCTTCGCAAGCATTTTAGGCCTTCGTGGCAGACCGAAGGCCTTCGTGCGAAGACCATGGTCAGGAGCTTTGTTGTTTTTTTTTTTAGATTTTTGATTGCCTGATCATCTTCCAAGATTTGTCCATCAAAAGGCTGAAATGTTTCCTCCAAATGTTCGGCAAAGCGATCCGCCCTTTCTTTATCACTTTTTGCTTTTGGGACTTTTTGCATTTGGGTCTCCTTGATATTTTTTACTGCTTTCCAGAGTGAGTAGTTTGCACATTTTCCATCTGTTAGGCCTTCAAGATAAGTCAATATCTCGTGGTTTTTAAAAACCTGCAAAGCTGTTTTTAGTTGGTCGCACAGGCGATAAATTTCTAGAACATTAGGCGAATTGAAGTATTACCGAGATGGCCGACTTTTACCTCTCTTGGCCCTTAAAATTTTTAACAACTGTTTTTTATATCGGCTTATCAAACGAAACTGACCAATTAGAGGACGGCACTTGTGTTATTTCGTGAATAACCGAATATCTGTCAAAAATGCACTCAAATTCGCCGATGAACTAGGGGGCAATCAGCTGTGAAGTCGGCTATCTCTGTAATATTTCATTTCTGAACACTAGTTTTCAAACGTCAACTTAAGGGAAAGAACCTACTTTGAGGAACATTTTTTTCACTCCAAATTGGGTGTTGCCTTTAAAGAAAACACTTTACTCTTTGGTGTTCGCTCGGAGTGTTCCCTTAATTTCTATTCACTCCAGCCAGAGTGTTTATAAAAGCGATTCATTCAAATTTCCTCCTCATGGCGACTGGGGACATGGTGACTCGGTATTTTATGGACGGTATCTCGTCTGTTGGCCTCTAGCTTGTCCTTGTTAGTCCATACAAAGGACTTGGAGTACCTCGAAAGGAAATTTATCAAGTGGTGTCAAGTCGGATGATCCAATTGACCAAGTGATGAACGCTCATTCATTGATGTTGGATTCATCGATGTTGTCGGACTTAGAAAATCGGTGAACATCGCTCTTTACCTAGAACCATTGACGGTAAGGGTGTCTCTTTTCTCATTTCGAAAGAAATAAGGCCCGATGACAACGCCCGCGCCATCCCATAAACCACACCAAACAGTCACTCTTTGTTTTTTTTGTTTTAATTCATTTTTATTAGTGAATTCATGATATACTTAAATACTAGACAAAAATGCTTAAAACTAGTTAAATGATCAGTGATGCTAGATGTAACTTACTGGCCCTCGGCGGGCACTCTAAGCTAAACTTATATGCTATGCTATGCTATGTGGGTCGCCGTGGCGTACTGGGTTAGTGCGTCGACTCCTTCGCAGAGGGTGCCAGGTTCGATACCCGAATTTACCACCTTTCATATTTCACGGCTCCACCTCTTCCGAGTCACTGACAATGCTCAAAGAGTAATTCCAGTCTAGAAAAAGCTTCTCAAACTTCGCCGTTCGGAGTCGGCATTAAACTGTAGGTCCCTTCCACGCGTGAGAGAACAATAGCACGCACAACACATGTGGTTGCTGAGAAGCTAGGCCCTGGCCCTCTGCGGGCTGTAGCGCCACCCATATTATTATTATTATAAGCTATGTCTTTCGACCTAAACTAAAATACTATCTATTAACGCTTAACAGTAGATATTGACTGACAATTTGAAATTAAGAAAATTTATCAAAAAAAACTTTATAGCAGAACTGTTTTATTTAAAACGTATATACTAACTTACACACTACCTAATAAATAACTTACACTTTCTTAAGCTAGACTATATGTATATATCCTTATATACATATATATACATATATTCAATACGTATATACAAATGCATACACAAAAGTACAAACAAGTGTACATAAGTGTATACCTCTTTTTTTTATTATTTTTATTCAACTTACAACTACCTTAAAACTATAAACTATGCCATTCGGGCATAAGCAATACCTGCCGGAAGAGTTTTAACCGACTCATTGAAAATGCTGTCTTTGAAAAATGCGAGGGGTTCCCGTATCGGAAGGGTGGAAGGGTATAATGTGCGGAAGCACCGGAAAAGTACGTAAATATTGGTTTTTATTTGTAGTAGACATTTTGGTCACACGATTCGTCGGGAAAAGTGAACCCGATATACTCAGGGAGGGTTGGGTTAAAACTGAAAGACGCCAAGGTCTTCGGAGTTCGCATACCAAGGTCTAAGCACTTAACCACATACCCCTATGCATATGCTGTTCCACCATTGGAACATGAAACATCCTAAGTCAGCCATAGGATGCAGCAGATAGACCTACATCCAATCCACTGCAAGACAGAGACCACCTACTTCCCCCATTCGGGCATAAGCAATACCCTTTTTACCCCGGGTCTAAAGGGTTCGACGCTGGAGATCCCTCGCTCCCCAGCCACCAGACATTTTGGTGCTGCCTAGCAACATCCCGAACATACCGTCTTGAGACCGCCGTACTGAACCGGAGGGGACCCTCCTCAGCTCGTTGTGCGACGGAACGGTCGTGGTTGAGTCGTTGATCTGGCGATTGTGTAGATGAGCAGTACCGCATTTATATCTTGTATCAATCCGCTTTTGTCTAGGTGCAGGAAAGCGAAGCCATTGTGACGTACCCTTTCATGGTATTGTGAATTGGGGTAGTAAGCCCACGAGATCAAGTTATTGACCGAGTTCATCACTCTAGCAGTGTGACCTCGAATCAACTTCAACAGGAAATTGTCCACTCTTATCAGGTTTGCCCTGTTGTTTAATACCTTATTGGAATAGAATTTTATGTACTGGGACACTGGAGTTCGATAAAGACGAAGGCAAGCCCTAAGACAAGCCCTCTCAAACAACCGAATCTTTTCCATTAAGCTTGCACTCACGTTGAACCACACGGGACAGCAATATGTGAGCATTGGCCGAAAGAGGGCCATGTATCAGATAACCTTCACCCTCGCATCGAGTTGGCTGTTTTAAAACAGTCTCTTTGTAAAGGCAAAAGCGCCTCGGGCTCTGGCCAGGACCGTAGTCAGATACCTGGGGATCTGGGTAGATCAGTATCTATATTTTAACAAACAGTCACTCTTTGTGGATGCATGAATGTGCAATTATTGCTTGTTGACATAGACGCTTAACAAAAACTGAACTTTGTCTGAGAATATGATGTTATAGCTAGTATTCCGTTCTCCGGTAAATATTTCCAGGTCGTCCGTCTTCAATCCTTGTAGAAGTACAATCTTAATCGGAAGAAGGCTCATATCCAATCGCAATAACGATGCCTCAATTCAGAATTGCTGGTCTTTTTCGATACTGGCCGCAACGTCCGCTTTGTATTGTTCTTTTCGCACCAATCTCTGTTTGTTTGGTGACGTAAGGTCCACGAGTTATGATATTATGATTTCGTATTATCATAAAAAACACAAGGTTATTTATTCAATTTTTTCCAAATATTTGATTGACAAAGATTTATTACGACTAATGTCTTTGACGGAACAGAACTAAGAACTATGCCTTACAACTAACTTACTTAACATCTCGTAGAAATGAATTTAACCGTTTCTCTTAGAGAGCGAGACAACAGCAAACAACAAACATTCTTTGACATACGCTATCTCCATACGCGTCTTTCATGATGCAACTCAACATGTATGCAAGCTTTTGAACGCTTGGTTTCATGTGGCGTGGTTTTGGCCTGGCTTGTGATTAACCGCTTACATGAACCGCTCTTCTTAGGTTTGGTACAGTCATCGAGGAATTTTTTTAGCATTGTTATATGCATTCGTATGAACATGTATGTAACTCACGGGCCTGACAAATTGGATCCACAGTCAATTTTCTATGATGACGCCGATGTCACGTCCTCGCTCATTCGGCAAGCTTGCAACGCTGCATAATAAAATCGCAGAATAAAATGATCGTAGTTAAGCTTGTCAAGCAAGCAGATCTTGTGGCTGTTATGCACTCCAAACAAATCAGCCAAGATGATCCTGGTCAGACTGGATCCAAAAGGCACTAAGCGGCACTGCACGTATTAAACATCAGTTACCCTTTGTTTTTGCACACGATCACATCAAGAGACTAATTAAAGAATTCTGGATTCAGAAAGGCCTGCGGACCTTCTTTGGATCCAAATTACTCCCAACCTCTGATACTGGCACACTTCTGGGAGCTCACTTGTTTAAAGATTTGGGTCTTATGCTTTAGATGATATGTATTCAAGCCCTTCATTGGCATTTGCTTTGAAATTTCGCCAGATGATTTGAGGAAATATTCTAATTTAATATTTCGAATTGCTTCTTTATCAGGCCAACGAACCTTGGAGGGTCAGAGCCTGAGCTAAAGCTGTCTTCCATCGTTGACGGTCCTCGTTGCGCTGCCTGCAGTCATCAAGAACAAGCTGCATTGTGTCCGCGATGACTTGGTTCTTACAACGAAGATTCGGTCTTCCTCTCCTTCTCGAACCAGGAGGCTCAGATTCGAAGACCCTCTTAGCTAGAGCGCTGGGTGGTCGCTTGTGTCTTCTCTTCCATTCGCCTTCCTCGCAGACAGGACCACATATCCGACGTAGAATTTATCTTTCGAAGGCACCAAGAACCAGCTCCGCCGTTATGCTTCTGCAGATGATCTGGTGCATGCTCCCTACCAGAACACCACCACCGCCACAACACCCCCGATACATAGTAGATCCAATTGCTGATCTTGAACGTATCGTTTATTTATCATTCATAAGTTGATCTTAATTAGCCAGCATTTATGCTGATAGATGCAGTTGGGCAATTAGCAGTATACTATAATTATGTATAGTTCATGCAAGTGTTCCATTTAATGCTTGTGAAACCCAATGCGGCTGTCACTTTAATCTGATGTCACCTTAATAATCAGCCCTGGCTCTGACAGCTACGGTAGAGCGTGATTACCCTGAGGCCTCCCTTCGAACTTTCAGTCTTACCACACGAATTTTTAATGCTCTTCCCAGCCCAGTATGAAAGTACTTGCTCTCGCTGCATACCATCGGTCTGTGAGATGCCTTATCGTCTTGGAAGGGAAATTTCTTCTTCTGTGCTTCGACATCGATAAAATACTCTCTTGCATTTTATTTAACTTGCGATCAAGAAGGCCGCATCAACTGTATAGTCTTGTTGGTTGAAGAACTGGTCCGTCCATGGACTGTCAAACATCAAAGGCGGCAACAAGCCTACTTACCCTGTGTACTGAATGCCGTCGAATAACTTGAATATTTTCACACATCGCATCGAGGAGGCGAGTGCTTCCACGTGCTTACTAGACTTAAGAGCCATCCATCCCCTCCATCTATTCACAGAGTTTATCTTTCTTTCTGCTCACCTGCTGCCATCATTACCACTTCGCATCCAAGATCTGCATCCTACAACCATACACCCGATCGAACCGACATCTCATTGAACATTTATCTCTTCTTTCAGATCTCCGGCCAAGCCTAAGATATGGATAACAGCAAATCAAAGTACAAAATGTCTTCGCAGATGCGCCTGAACGAGATCTCCCGGCCGAACGCAGCCATGGCCTGCGACCATCACCACCGTGCGTCCATGTACCGACCCATTTCGCCCGGCTGCCACTGCCATCATATGCCGGCCGCCGGTCATATGCAACCAGCGCCCATGCCGCACCCGCCTTCATCATCTAGTCTCGGCGATAGCAGCTCGTGTATCTGCTCGCACCACTATCATTACATCCAGCACCACAGGCCGAACAGCCCCAATCGGACATCAACACCACCGCTACCGCCCCCGCTCCTGCCGGAGCGCATCGGTGGTAACGGCGGCGGCGGTGGCGGCGGCTGCTGCCAAGCCATTTGCGAGGACAACAACGACAGGCAAATTAGTGGCGAGACTCACGTAGCCGTGACAGTGCACCAGCATCAGCATCAACACCCACACCAGCATCATGGGACATCAACAGCGCCAGCAACGCAATCCTCTCAGCACTCGCTGCATCATCAGTATCAGGCGTTAGACGACACCACAAATGACGAGCACGAGGACTGCGAGTGTTGCGAGGCGAACGCCCATCACGCCAACACCGACCATCCGAGTGGACGCAGCTCGTCCCGGCTCGTGTCGGCGGACGAGATTATCCCGAGCGGCTCCGAAGACAATACAGCCATCCTGCAGCGCTGTTGTCAGCACAATCATAGAAAAAGCCACAGGTATACCTCTATGCGAACCGGACTCGGCCACACGAGTTGTTCTCACGTCACACATCCATCTTGCAGGAACAGATTAGGGGATCAACTGCTGGGCTCGAAGGCGAGGGCCGGCAGCATGCAGAAGCGGTCCAGAATTGATGAGGAGAATTACTCGACCGGCATTGAGGTCTACAGCGACGGAGCGGACTCCGGCGTTAAGGTTACAGATGGTGCCACCTCGGAGGAGGATCAGGGGCCGCCGTTGCCGCCAAGACCTCCGCCCCGGCCCAGAAATGTGCCGGCCAACTTCAACCGTAAGTAGAGCAAAATTTCGATTCCATTTGAACATGGTGGGGTTAGCATCTGCCTGCCCACTGAACCACTGAACCGCTGAACCACTGAAAGAGCAATTAAATTGAAAATGTCCTAAGCCCTGTACTGCAGTGGCTGGGCCACGCGCTGGGGGTGGTGGGAATTAATCTGTCGAATCAGGGAGTGCCTGCAAACTGGTGGCGCGGCTTTTAGTGGATTGTTGGATTCCTTGGGCAAAGACCATTTATCGAATTAGGGGCGCTGATTCATTGGAAGAGGCCTTGTATTGATAAATTGGTTGTGGGTCAAGTTTCAGGCGAACTGGGTCACCGGGCGGTGGGCGACCTCTCGCAGCGAGACTGTTATTAATGGAGAGCGAGCGCCAGAGCGGGCGCATCCTTTTATGTTCCACTTCCACCCACTCCGTGTACGGCCGGCATGTTCAATCCTTTGTATTTGAAGTTCTGAAATGTGTGGCATGTTGTGCAAGGCTTTCTCAGATACGGATAGTTAATTGCAGACGATTCGGGGTCAACTGTATTTCAATTTGCCACCGTGTCTGCCATCGTGCCTGCCCATTGGAGGGTGTGGTCACAGTTTGTTTTCTGAAATCGCTACCGTTCAGTTTTCTGTTTAAACATGCCAACTTGTAAGGACTACAAGGGCTTTAGGGGATTGAGAGGGAATTCAATTCAATCAGGCAATTTCTTTTCTTGACCCGATTTCTGTTGGTAAGAGTGGAGTTGGAGACGGGGTTCTTAATCTTCATAAATCAAAGTCGCTTCTCGACGTCTGTCCCTATGTTCGCTTATGGCTTTTGAACTACGCAACGGCTTCTAATGAGGTTTCATCAAATGATAGAGTGATTCAAGAGGAAGGCTTTTAGGTAATTGTTGGAAGGCTGCCGGAAGAGTTTTAACCGACTCATTGAAAATCCTGTCTTTGAAAAATGCGAGGGGTTCCCGCATCGGAAGGGTGCAGAAATTGTATCATGTGCGGAAGCACCGGAAAAAAGCACGTAAATCTTGGTTTTTATTTGTAGTAGACATTTTGGTCCCACGATTGGTCGGGAAAAGTGTACCCGATATACTCAGGGAGGGTTGGGTTAAAACTGAAAGACGCCAAGGTCTTCGGAGTTCGCATACCAAGGACTAAGCACTCTCTTAGCCACATACCCCTGTGCATATACTGTTCCACCATTGGATTAGGAATTGTTTTACAGAGGTTTACTCTTCACATCGCTTAATTTGGCTAAATACTTAAGGTCGGGAGCTTAAGTCCATGCATCGCAGGTAGACGCAAGAGAACAGATGTGCCCCTGATGTTGAACCAATTATCTCAGTGTAACAATCCTTGCCCAGTGGCTTCCTTCCGCAAGGCAGGAAGTCTTCTTGCACTCTTTGCTTGGTGGGGATAGTCCATGAGACTTTACTCTACGAGCACGAACCAGACCATCATGTTTGACAAGGAGACATGGTAAGAAGAGAGAAGCTGGAAAATAGGCTGCTATCGATAATTGATAATTTGACCGTGTGAAAGCATGGCGATGTGGGGCGTGTTATTGCCGTGACCGAAATAGATTTAGATCTTAGATGAATAGACAATCATGAGTTGATCCTGAGACTCGCCTTAGCCTAAACCGAGATAGAAATAGAGCTAGGCGAATTAGAGAACCTTACGATTCCTGAATTCCTTACCAACTTGATGCAAGCGTTATAATAGGTACTGTGACAGTTGTGTAAAAATTGCTTGGCATTCAAATTGAGGGACGAATCAAAGAGTTAAATTAGAAGAAATTCTTTCTTCCACCAGAACCACTATTCTCTGTTTCTGTCCTTAGGAGCGATAATCCAAACAATTCAGGTGTCACTTTCAAGACTACACAAGTTATAGAGCGGGGTTTTATATTTTAAATTCATAACCGAACCCGGCGTATTTGCAGGACGTGCAAATGCACGAGAGGCGCTTGGGAGCACATTATGAAGATTAAATAAACCTGTGTTACTTATGCATTGCAGTGGTTCGTCGTGGGTTCATGCGTTGACTACACCTCAGATTCCCGAACGCCTTCGAGTCACAGACAATGCTTAAAGAGTACTCCTAGATGGAACAGGCTTCTCAAACATCACTGTTCGGAGTTGGCATAAAACTGTAGGTCCCATCCACTCGTGAAAGACACGAATGGCTTGCTGTAGAAGCTAGGCCCAGGTCGACCTCGGACTGTCATCCCGAACATGTTATTATTATTCATCACAATTCATCACGCGTTTTGACAGCTTTCCTCGTGCTAGATTTTTTTCCCAATCTCACTTGCCAAGTTTGCTGAGGTCCTTTCTCACATTAAATGTGTTTTGGTAGTTGAATACTGCTAATGTGCGTTCCCTTGACACACCTCCCCGACATTAGACCCTCAGATGTCTGTCAACTTTTATGTCGCAGTAAAGGTCTTGGTTGTATCACCTTCCAATCGCCACTGTTTCAAAAAGGAGCAAAGACTGCATATAGAAAATTTCAATAGTACCATAGGCTGTTGTTCCACAGTTCAACCAAAGTTTTTTTTTTTTTATAATTTGCGCGTGCTCAAGGGATTGCTACTACCTTATGTGTCCGGGGTCAAGACACAGCACGGGCCGAAGGTATAGAGGGAGAAAGGGAGAGGAAGTACCTGTGCACATTGGTCTTAAATATCTGCGGGTTGTAGTCTGTGGGAAATATTAGATTGGGAAAAGAATTCCTTATTCATGCAGTTCGGCTGAAGAACGAGTCTCTGAATTTAAATGTGCGTCCGAAAGTAGGCTTTAGGGTATACCGATGGGCATTCCTGGCGAGACGAGTATTGCGGGTGAATTCATGGAGAGGAGCAGTGCAGTTGGCTAGCTCACTTGAGCATCGTTTGTTAAAATAGGAATAGAACATGGACAAAGAAGCGACGGTACGGTGATGTTCGAGCGAGTCTAATGACTCTGCGATATTATTGCCTCCAATCAGTTTTATCGCTCGTTTTTGGATTCTATCAGGTAGGCGCAGAGTGGTCTTGGGGGCACCAGACCAGATATGAGCGTTGTACTCAAGCGGGGCGGACGTAAGCCTTATAAATTAAAGCCAAATCAGAAGGGGTGAAATATTTCTTGCATCGATTAAGAAAACCTAAACATTTCGCAGCATTTTTGGCGACCTCAAATATGTGATCACTCCAACTAAGTGTTGTATTGATACACATACCAAGGATGGAAAGTTTTCCGGTTTCATCGACACAAGCGCCATTCATGGATAATGGCTGATTATCAAGGGTTCGCTTGAGTGACAGCAGACAGCATTGAGTTTTTCAAGCATTGAATTCCACTCTATCGTTTTTTCCCCAGTTAATTATGCTGTCAAGATCGGTATTCAACGTGCTTAACATACGCTGCCGTTCCAATTCTACGGTCGTGGGTCTTGGAACGAATATGAAAAGCTAAGGGTGCTGTCATCAGCGAAGGAATGGATTGGATTAGAAGTAGCCGACAAGAGATCATTTATAAAAATGAGAAAAAGTATCGGAGACAGAACACAGCCTTGGGGAACACCAGCATTTATTTGGTGGATATCAGACTTGAACCCATCCAAAATAGATTGAATTGAACGGTTCGAAAGGTAATTTCTAATCCACAGAAGAAGAAATTCATCGATACCATCGGCACGCACTTTCGAAACTCTGTCAAATGCTTTAGAAATATCAAGCGCAACGATCTTGCTTTCGCCTGCATTGTGCAAATACTGGTTCCACTTTTCGGTGAGATAAGCTATTTATCAGCGTTTCCATGACCTTAGAAAGAAGGTACGTAAGTGCTATGGGTCGGTACGAGGAGGGTGACGAAGATTCACCCTTTTTAGGGACTGGCTGGACAAATGCTGTTTTCCATCTGCTCGGATAGAGACCTAAAGAGTAGGATAGGTGAAAAAGCTTAAGCAGTGGTTTTGCCAGCGCAGAAGAACACCTCTTCAGAAGTATAGGTGGAATATCATCCGAACAAGTGGATTTGTGCACGTCGAAATGTTTAAGTACTCTTGCATCCTTACGAGTGCTGAAGTGGACTTGTCCCATGGTGAAATCGACGCTCTCAAGTACAGGTTGTGTCACATTAGAATCTTGCAGTATTGAGCTGGCTGCAAAATGAGCCGCAAGTAGATTAGCTTTGTCTAAGAAGCGGACAGCTGGAATGCAATTGTAAATGAGCGTGGGAATTGAAGACGAGGCGGAGTTCTTCATGTTTTTTACAAAGGACCAAAAGTTTTTTCAACTCTTGGGACATTGTTGCACTTTTTGCCTCAACTTTTGCTCATAAGAGAATTTCACAAGTTTGATAGTTGCATTGCAGTCATTTCTGGCCCGTTTAAACTTGCTCCGGTTTTCCTCAGTAGGGTTGGCTTTGTATGTCCGGAAATTCAACTCTCTCAACATACTGATAGCCTCTTTACAGCTCGAGTCACACCATGCGTTTGCTTTGGGCTTTTTACTCTTCACTCTGAGAGGAATGAAGGTTCTCATGCCCAGCAGAAGAATATTTGTGATCATATCAGCAGCGGCATCCACGTCACTATCGAGGAAGCAAAGTGACCAGTTAAAATTCCTAAAGAAGTTGTTAAGTTTGTTCCAATCGGCTTTCTCGTACAGCCAAACTGTTCTTTTAGGAATTTGTTCTCTAACTATGTGTGGTGATAACGAGAATTTTGCTGATACGACACAATGGTCCGACGAGCCTAGAGGTGACGGTATGTCAACAGAATATTTATCAGGATGAGAGGTGAGAAACAGGTCCAGGGTGTTGGCGGAATGATCTGCAATGTCAGGTATTCATGTGGGCTCATTTACTAGCTGGGTCAGATTGTTTACCTCAGCAAAGATTTCGACGTACCTTCCTTCGGATGTTGTCTGGCGTGAATGCCGAAGCCAATTAGAATTGTGTACATTGAAATCGCCCGCAATGGCAATTTCAGTGCGAGGATACAGGGATACAATTCCTGAGATGGATAGCGCATCAAATTCGTTAAAAGTTGAATTGCTATCCAAGCTTGGACTTCTATAAATAAAGCAGTAGCGGATTAAATGCTTAGTGACATGGAGTTTTAACCACAGAAAATTAAATTCCGGATTGGAACAGAGGCCGTATTGTGGTTGGATTTGGTAAGCTACATCACTACGCACGTAAATGGCGAGACCGCGGTGTAAAAAGAAGAGCGGCACCAAGCTATATCCAGGCAGGTTCAAATCCGATAATTCGGTATTCTAACCTACCTGTGTTTCAATCAGCGCCAAGACAGCTGGTTTGTAACGGGATAGGTGGACATACACAGCGAAGAGATTCGCTCTAAGCCCACACACATTGCTCGGAAGGAAAACTTTCCATAAACCATCGAAGCTATAGCTGCCCATTGTGACCCTCTGACAACGATGTCGATGTTGTTACACATCGCATATACAGGGTGGCGCAGCAATGAGAAACTCAAATTCCTTTTTTTGTAATCAATGCATTTAATTTATTTATTTTTATTGTATAGAGAATTTTTTTTATTGCCACTTTTTTTAAATATGACAGTCAGTAAATGACCTCCATGCTCATCCACGCGACACCTGACAAGAAAATTCTTTATTGCGGCCTGAAGAGTTGAATTTCGATCGCCTCCATTATTGTTGTAATGGACGGCTTCAATTCAGTTAAATTTCTTTTTCTTTCTTCTTCTGAAACAAAGTCTGGTGCAGTCAGGTCAGCAGACCTTGGGGGCCAGTGGAAAGTGGAGTTTCTGGTAATAAACTTGTTTGGGAATTTTCGTTGGAGCTCCGCCATAACCGGCCTGGCTATGTCTGCAGTTGCTCCATATTGCTGGAACCAAATGCTTTTGAAACGGATCCTTCTTCGGCTCAGTTCTGGGTAAAAAAAACTCCTTTAACATCTTTAAAAAACGGTCGCATCGTCTTCGTTCGATGCTTCCAGATTCGCCAAACATGTTTACCAGCGGGGGAGTACCACCAAACGCAGTGGTTTTGCTCGCTGCATCTATCTAAATTCTCTTTACAGTATCCCAAGCATTCATTTAATAAATTTAAATAGCCAACCTGCCAATAAAAAACTAAGTCGATTACTCACATAGAAACAAAAGTTATCGCGTTTTGTTTTGTGCGTCACCCTGTACTACGCATCAGCCTATTCTGAAAACTGAGGGGACATCCTCGTGTCTCTGGTGATCTATGAGGTGTAAACGATTTTTCTAGATGACGACGAGTCGCCTATACTAAAGCAGTTTTCTAATATTGAACGTCTCGGTGAGTTCACTACCGACCTTGATGGAGCAGCAAGAATTCGCTAGTATAGTTCAATATAGAGACAACTCGTCTCTGTAATTACTGAAGATGCAGAAGCAGCTGTAGTTCCACTGGTTGATATTAGCGGAGTGAGTTTTTATGACTTTGTTCAGGTGGATCAAGATGTTGCTGTCTCGGGACCTCTAATCGTTGGCGAAATCTTAACTTCTACAGATACAAATGAAACAAGCAACGACGAAGATGAGGATGATACATCAAAGTCCTTGGCAGATGTGTCAGTAAAGGAAGCAAGAGCCTCATTCGACACATTACGAAGCTTCTGCCTATAAAACAACACTGATGAAACAGCATTTTAGGCACTATTTCTGATAAAAAAAGATATTGATCAATCTCAGCAAAGTGCTTTGAAGCAAACTCACATTAAAGACTTCTTCCAAATGACTAATAATTAATTCACATTATGTACATATGTACAAATGTATATAAGAACCTCTAACCATTTGATTTTGTTAAAAAATTAGCAGTTAATAAATAACAAATTGATTATTGGTCAATAATTCGAACTTTCATATTTTTTCTCACGACACTTTCGAACCATTTGATATTTCGAACTCTTGTTAATTCGAATTTTTTGTGGGGTCCCATGAGTTTCGAATTACCGAGAGGCGACTGTAGTTGTGTGTCACATGAGTGAGAAGTGAACTTTTTCATTTGGTTTTTTTAAAAAAATCTTCAATGGAACTTAAACTATTGCAGGTACACGGAATTAGTTGTTGTTTCATGAGTCTTTTATAATAAAAGCAAAATGAATAACGAATTTGCAACCAACTCGTTTGAAGGTGGTTGAACCAAAATGATCCTTAATCATCGCCAAGTATTTACCCATTATATGACTGCTGCTGTCATCGGTATTCTCGAACTGAGAAGATTCGGATTCACATCTAAATATCCCGACAATATCTTCATCTGTGTGAAACTCCTAAATAAAAATACCGCCATCCAATCATCATCATACGTAACACCTTGTATATTTCAGTTAATTTTTCAAGCTTCAAATTCCATCTGCGGTTGCATATGTCTCTCATTTCTTTCGTTTGGGACTTCAGTTCTGAAAATCAAAGGAGGAAAGGGTTTCATCTTCTTCTCCTCGCCCAGAATATTCAACAAAACCACGATTTCGTTTATACAAGGTCAAAGGAAGGTACAACCGCAGTACCCCGCAAGCGCTTCCTTATAAAACGAACTCGTAGAATACGCAGATTTTGGGAATTTCTCTTCAGAATTCGACTAATCGAGGGTGATGCCAAATAGTCTGTTCGAGTTATCAAGACATTCCAGTAATCGAAGTGCGAGTTATTGAAGTCAAATTACATGTAATAATAGTATAAGTTTGGAAGTTCGACTTATCGAAGTTCGACTAAATTTAAGTGAGACTTCCAGTGGAAACCTATTCCGCTTCCTCCTCAGCTGCGGATGGTTCACCACCTTGTGGATTAAAGATTACTTCCAAGTTACCCGAGGAGCAGCACAATGGACCAGAGTACATCTCCACCTTCATATGCATCTATAGTTGAAGCTAGGACATTATTTGGGCCTTCCAAATACAAAACCATGTCACTATCAACTGGCATGAATATCAAGCATAGAACGCGGACTTGGCCTTGGCGATTCTGTTGTCAATGTCCAGTTCGGTTATGCCGTCATCTGAAGCAGTACTTTCAAGGTGCTAGTTTTCCTTCCTTTCAACCAGTTCTCCGGCAATCAGGACCGTTCAACCCGCTCCAAGACTGATGACGTTTGTCTCTCAACATCGATCTCGAAGTACGACGTGTGTTTCCCTTTCCATATTGTTTTGCCATGAAAATAGACACACCTTACCGTAGCGAGTCTTATTATCACCTATCAACAAAAGAAACATAATTGGTGCTTAAATGCAGCCTTGTGGTACTCCACTTTGGTTTTCGATTTGACAGATTCTAGGGAAAAGCTCTTGTCGATTGGTTCAACAAGATCTTGGAAAAAATCGAAACCCGAGAAACAGCATTTGGCAAAGCTGAGTTCCGAGCTGACAACTGGATGGCGCAGTTGGTAGAGTGCCTGCCCCTGGTTAGCGGGGTCCCCGGTTCGAATCCCGGTGAAAACAAAGTTAATACGCTTTTATCTGGTTTTCACATCTGGTTCAGTCACCAATTGCGTTGGGATCAAATTAACGGCACTATCACTGCAGTAGTCAATCAGTGGGTCTGATGGTCTGACTATAGGTATCACTGGTGCTGGTGAATGCACTAGCAGCCCGCCTACCTAACCTAACCTAGTTTCGAGCTCCATCCAAATGCCAGTCGCTCACAGAAGCTGCGTCATTGCATCGATAGACAAGTGGTGTCTGCTTTTTTCTGAGAATCTTAGCAAAAAAACGAGGTAAACAACCTCCGACACGAAGTCTCAAAGTTCGGCTCAAGCCCCTAATTTTAAATGCACTCGAAACGCTGAGTTATCCCTCGAACACCTCAGCCACTTAATAACTGCACATCAAAAATAGTTTGCAAGTTCAGTGTTCATCGACGCAAGCAGAAGCGGTTGATGAGTTTCAAACTTCTTGCGCTACCTCGTCGCGAGTGGAAAACGGACAGTGAAGTCATTTTCGATTTCCACTTCACAAGCCAACTTCACTGGTGCAACTCACCCCACTCCTTTGAGCCACAAACTGTGGCAAGGCGTATTTTGCGAAGAATCCCACCAGCGAATGCCGTTGCCATGGCTGTTCAGCATGCAAATGTGAGAATACTTTCGTCTTGCTTAAGACGAAAATAATGATGTACAGATGTAGCCAGCCCACGCGGGTCGGCGCGATGGGCGAACAAGTGTATTTCGAAAAGGAAGAGATAATAATTCTTAATCGCATTCCAGCGCCCACTCATATTTCATATTTCGCCATCGCCTTAGCCCGAAAGGACCTTGTTTTTTTCCCTCGCCCCTCTGTCCTAATGCATTAATGCATTGACCTTACCCTCTGTTTACCATTTTAGAGCGGTAATCCCACACTCGTCGTCCTGCTTGACACCTGCTGCCGCTGACACCGCCTCTGCGCCTCGATTCCTGTCACAAACACGTCTGGCTGTGGGGATGTTTGAGTGTGTGTGAGTGTACGGTTGCGTGATGGTATGTCAGTAATGCTAGTATTGACTATAAAAGAATTTCATCTTCCCTTCTGTCAACCGCCCGCCGCCGTCCCGTGTCGTCTTGTAGGACTTCTACCCCAGCGATGGCACCTGCGCATGACACACACGCAGCACAGGGTGTCGCAATTGACAGATAAAAAAAATTCAACCCTTAACGGCACACGAAAGCTTTTGCAGTTAACTCAGTGCTCCAGCTTTCGAAGAGAACACCACGCCGAGGAGTGAATCCTTGTGTGGGCTTGTGGCACATCCCGAAGGATCTCGGAAATTAGTCATTCTCGTGCCGAATAACACTTCGAAAGGGCAGACGCTCATCGTCCGAGTGCGTGTGAACGTGAATAAGCTGAAGAAGAAGAAGAAGGAAGGTGAAAAAAAAATAATAATTGTGTGGGCCTGTGAATCAGTATCCTTCTGCCGAGAGTGAATCCTTTTGAAGTGAAATGTGATTTGTAGCTATCGTTGAAGCGAATCGGTAGAGTTGGTTTTCTTAGTCCCTTTTATCATCATCATCATCGTCGAATCGCCTTGAAGTCTTCTCTGACTCCTGCTCCGACTCCTGCTTCGACTCCTGCTGTGACTCCTGCTCCATCAGGACGTCCTCGTCGTCGTGGGCTGTCTCCTTAAGCTTTTCGCCCCAAAAAGAGAATGACTCCGAAGAGAGTTTGGTTAAGTTAAGTTCATTCAACGGAAATATAAACAAAAATCCTTTTCATTTACCGAAACGAAATATTCGCCCCCCGCCTCCAATCCAGCGAACTAACTCGCGGCAGGTCGCCTGGTCGGTGGGTGGGACAACGACGACGTGGTCCCTTTCCCGCTACCCATCCCGGGCTGTGTAATTTTGCAATTTATGTGTTTACCCAGACGAGGAATGAAATAAATTCACTCAGGACACCAGTGGCCTTTCCCTCCCCACACTCCACACCTGACTCCCGTGATTCCCTTAGACTCCCACGAACTCGTCCAGTGTAAAGGTAAACAAAGTCGTTTCCCGAACCAAACCCACGCAACAGAAAAAGAGACAGCGATAACGAGGGAGACAGCGACAGAGAAAAGGATACATCACAGGAAAAAAAACAGTTTGAAGGAAACTAATTCCATTACTTGAGGTCAAAACAGGACCAAACAACTGATCCCACGGACAGAGCACCGAAGTGAAGCGGGAAAATAAAAACGAGAAGCTTTCAGAGACGAGTTCTGACGCGGACAGGACGAGGTACGAGCGAGGAGGCAGAGAGGACACTCAAGGAATCATTCCCGATGGCGGTCGACGACGACGATGATGGTAAATTTGTGTGACAAGCTTCCATATGGACGCGTAAAGGATTCTCTGGCCCGCAAAACCGGTGGGATAGGAATTATTGATTCTGTCTGAAACAAAACGACGCACAGAGAAGAAAAGAAAATTAATCCAAATTCTCAATTCAAGAGTGAACACGTGGCTTAATGGCTTGAAGTGATTTGTTGCCTAATTAAGGGTTCCGTCGGGCTTGTCGTTGTTGTTCTCGTTGTCGTCTCGAAGTGACTCAGTGTGTGTGCGCTCGCGTGTGTGTCTCTCGGCTGGATGTGAAAATGCATGGATATCCGGTTATGCAGTTTGTTCAGTACAGTGTGCCGCCGCCATGTACGTGGGTACCACCAACGGATCCCCATCGTCCACCATCCGCAGGTCAGTCAATGAAAGGAGAGAGAGAGAATATCCTGAGATCAACCATTTCTAATTCGATTGAATTGATGACTTCCCTGGCCCCATCTTGCCATGACCATGGTGATGGGGAATTAGTCATGCGATACTTGAATGGCTCTCTGCATGGATTGCTTGTGATTCGTCGTTCGTTCGCTTTGCCTTTGTCTTGATATATGAGAGTCATTATTCGTTTATCCATTTCCTTGGGGCTACTGCTGTTTGCAAAGTGCTATCTGTGGACACAGCCTAATGGCGGGTGGCGTTCGGTAGGGGATAGAACAGATTGTGATGCGAACAAGAAGGGGTACAGCAGAGACCTTGACGAAAGAGGACGGCGTAATGGGTTCTTGTTCACTCTTCAACCTGTAGGATCATTAAATCATCTTCGAATCTGTCGGTGGGCAACAATTGAATTGTGTGCTGGCCAGAGTATTCTTCTGCTTATGGGTTAAGATCCATCAGATTATATTTTGATGGAAGTGTATTCCTTTGAGATCCCCGGGGGTTGCTTGATTTATATCTTGTGTTTTTCTGGTCGATCCTTGAGGGTTTATGAATTGAGCTGTCCCATTTGTCATGGGTAATTAGTGTAAACTGAAAAGTTTATGGAGTCCTGCAAGTGATGAGGATTCTTCAACTGTTTGTGGCATTGCCACACTTTATCTGGTCACTAGAAAATTGAAAACTTGTCCTTGAAAACCTAGCAGTCCTTGAAGAGAAGTTCGGATGCTTCGAGAAAAAATTAACGCATGTTAGTTGACTTTTGCTTTTACAGAAATTTGATTTGGTAGTACTTTTTTTTCATTTGTTGATTAATTCATTATTTTAATTTTTTCTTCCATTTCACTAATTCCTGAACAATAGAGGATCATTTCCGGATGAATAGTTAGTTGCATAAAACTAGGCTCTACTGCCGGATCTGGTGTGAAGGGAAATTCTTAAGTTCTCTATTTTAAATTAAACCTTTGCTTTTAGCTTATAATGCGGCTTACACTTGTTATTGTTCAGGTAACCAAACCATCAAAACTGATCAGTGGATATTAAGTTGAGCACGCTAGCTGCTGTCATAAGTCCCTTTATTATTGCAGTTCCCTCATGTGATTTCCACGTGTGCTTACTAAATTCTGTCATGTGAATTTTGCTTAATTTTTGGTTTATGGTCCAACATTTTCCTGTTTCAAGTACATTACTAATTACAGTGGGATACCTAGATCGGCCAGTGGTCCGTACCGTTACCAAACTAATGATATCATGGAGTTTTCGCCATAGCAGATATTTTGTGTTGGATCAGCGCACCGACGTGTATCCTTCGTCCACAACTTCTTCGTTTAGAGTTCAACGCATTCGAGTCACTGGCAATGCTCAAAGAGTATTCCTGTCTAGAAAAAGCTTCTCAAATTCGCCGTTCGGAGTCGGCATTAAACTGTAGGTCCCTTCCAAGCGTGAAAAGAACATTGGCATGCACAACACACGTGGTTGCTGAGAAGCAAGGCCCAGGTCCACCTCGGACTGTCGCGCCACCCATATTATTATTACTATTATAGCTGTTTCCCGCGAAAGTTAAATATATGCAATCACGGACTTTTTTTTTTAGAAATTTTGACGAGGAACAATTCCATCATACATACATCCTGCATAACTTAAACCGTTTATGCGGCGAACGCAACGGAAGCTCTCAAAAAGGAATAATTTGTTTTCCCGTTTTTGCAACATTTTTTTGCGTTCAAGAAATAAACTCTTACTTACTTAATTACTTATCAGGCTGGCTACCCATGCGGGATCCGAGCCTGAGAGATAGCTGCCATTTTCCATTCTTGACGGCCCTGGGCACGCTGCTTCCAGTCATCAAGGCCAACCTGCCTTGGGTCCGCGATGGCTTGGTCTTTAGACCGGGAATTCGATCTTCCTCTCCTTCTCGAACCAGGAGGCTCGGATCCTAAGACCCTCTTAACTGGAGCATTGTTTTTCCATGCGCATGCGCTCGATGTGGCCGACCCAGTGCAGCCGACGGATCTTTGCCTTCCGGACTACATCCACATCCTGGTACAGCTCGTAGTATTCGTGTTAGTTGTGTTTCTCCTCCATTCGCCTTCCTCGCAGACGGGACCACATATCCGACGAAGAATTTTTTTTACGAAGGCACCAAGAATCAGTTCCGCCGTTTTGCCAACTTTCGGCTCCATATAGCAGGACTGGCAAAGTAAGGGTTTTGTAGAGCATGACCTTAGTCCTTCGAGTCAGGAGTTTGGACGCCGGTTGTTTTGACAAACCGAAGTAACATCGGTTGCCAAAGGCGGTTCTACGTCGGATTTTCACTGTGATGTCGTTCGTGAAGTTACCGTTTGCCTCCGAGGTAGACGAACTCCTTCAGGTTAGGTTAGGTTGAGGTGGCTGACTGCCGCGCATACGGACAGCAGACACACTTAGGCCAAGCATAGGCCCATTGTGTTACCACTCGGATCTTAGGCTAGCTGTTCCGCAAACCAAATTGCGCTTTTGGTAAAGGGAAGAAGAGGGCTGATTCTGATGCTGCTCAATTCAACCAGATTAACAAAGAAATGGGCCCCCAGGAGTCTGAATCTTCGGGATGAGAGAGCACTGCAGCTACATAGCAAGTGTTCGGTGGTATCTTCCTCATCCTCGTCCATGCAGCTTCTACAGAAATCATTATAGACGTCATTAGAGACGAACGCCTGTGCTACCTCGAAATTGTAGCTGTCGATTGTGATATTTTGTCCTAGGTGGTGGACAGCATATACTTAGTTTTATCCTCGTTGAGCTTGAGACCAGCTCGCTTCGCCTCTTCTTCAATTGCCGTAAATGCTTCCACTAGGGCACGTTGGGAACGCGCGACTATGTCGATGTCGTTGGACTGACTTGTGGAAGATAGTCCCTTCCGTGTTTACAGCTGCCCGCCGCACTATCTTCTCCAGTCCCAAATTGAAGAAATCACACGACAGCGCATCTCCTTGTCGAAATCCGGTGCAGGTTTCAAACGGCTGAAGTCCTCGAGCCGAACTGCACGGTGCATCGCGTGTTTGTTAGCGTGGTGCGACTCAACCGGATCAGTTTTCCCGGGATCTCGAATTCGGCCATCGCACCGAATAACTCCTTGCGATGAATGCTATCGTGCGTGTCGATTCTCGTCTTTTCCAGGATTTGCCTTTTCCGATTTGCCGGGTCGCAAGCCGCACTTGTACGTGTCGATTCTTCTTCTTTCTTTATTTGGCGGTACAGTCCGGGGTGGACCTGGGCGTCAACCAACAAGCCTCTCCAGCTAGGACGGTCTCTGGTTAGCTGTCTCCAGGTGCAGGTGTTGAGGTCCTTCTCCACCTTGCTGCGCCACCTTAAACGCGGGCGTCCTCTGTTAGGTTGTCCCACGGGTTCGGAGTCGAAGACTCTTCGGGACGGAGCTGAGTTGTCCATATCCGAAGACGCCTGACTAGACTCATGTCGCTGTACAGCCCGTACAGTTCGTGGTTGAATCTTCTCCTCCAGAAACCGTCAACGCAACCAGGACCAAAGATCGCACGCAGAGCTTTTCTCTCGAAAATACCAAGGACTTCCTCATCCGCTTTTGAGATTGTCCATGCCTCCGCGCCGTACAGCAGGACTGGGATGATCAAGGCCTTGTATAAGGTCAGCTTGGTCCTTCGAGGGATGGCTCCACTACTCAATTGCCTCTTGAGCCCATAGAAACAGCGGTTGGCAAGAGTTACTCTGCGTTTGATCTCGGTACTGATGTTGTTTGTACTATTTCCTGCGGAGCTGTGGTAGACGAAGTACGTGTCGATTAGGGGGGGTGCAAAACGGCTTTAAACGGTCAGGATCTTGTAGGCGACGTTGAGCGGGGATATACCTCTGTAGTTGTTGCAAGAGGTAGGATCGCCTTTTTTATCGATGGTCTACAGATGAGCTGGTGCATGCTACCTATCGGAAGATATCCACCGGCCTTGAAGAGCTCTGATGACAAGCCATCTGAGCCTGCAGCTTAGTTGTTGTTCAGCCTTTTAATGGCTATGCCGACTTCTTCAAAGCTAAGTGGGAGGACTACTTTATCGCCTAGAGTTGGGATTTCTTGATTCCCTATCACTCTCTCCTGGTCAGGCCCGTTAAGCAGCTGTTGGAAGTGCTGCTTAAACACATCCACTCAGTAACCAGGTTACCCTCACCGTTTCGAAGAGCCTGAGTGCATTTCCTAAAGCCAGCTGCGAGGCTTTTGGCTATTTTGTAGAAGGCCGGTATTTTATGCAAACAAACTCTTCAGCTTTATAAATTTAGTACAGATTTAATTTTTACATTTGTACCTTACAGTTTTTATAGCACAATCGCCCTCTCTTCCTGTAGTCACCTCAATCAAGTTCCTCCGTCGAACTTCCTGGTCGAACTGAAATGCAGGGAGAACTGCTCCGCAAACTTAAATGACTCTAACCCATCTTTACTTCACACCAAAACCTAGTAAACATTGCCTAGATTGCCACAAACCGACAAAACCGACCCCCGTATGTCCGTTCCAAGGACATTCATACATCTCAAATGTCAGCCTGAATCTCATCTACGCCAGAAAGTGCCACACATCCCAGCCGTTGCAGTCATAAATAGTAGCCCTCTCCCCAGAGGCCACTCGGTAAACGCTGCTCTGGTTGTCTGCCTCGTTGTTCCTAAACTCCTCCCATGAGATAACTGAAGATTATCCCAAGGAGGATGAGTGATAGAGCGGACCCATCCATAGAAGGATGAAATGCTATCAATTCACCAAAAAGGACTTTCCAGACAGTTGATGTATGTTGCATGAGCGAGGACCACTCACCACTCACCACACTCACTCGCCGTACCCACCGCTTGACCTTGTCCTTCTCGGAGAACTCGAAACAATGTGTAATGGCACATCCAAGACGATGTTTAAGCCATCCGTTCAATATTTATACCAAACAATCTTGGCCCAATTCTAAACACTTCACAGCGACCTTCGGTGCTTCGGTGCGCCCCTGCACGACTTGAGCGTGTTCTCTTCCGACCGACCCCCTTGACCTATTTCAATCTCGATGTCCTTCGAAGTTCGAAGTTCTTCCTTTTGTAAAATAAAACCACAATGAAATGCGTCAAGTCCTTAACTATTGAACAATACTCTCGTGAGCGTGTGTGTGTGAGTGTGTGCTTCAGTGTGTAGAGTCACCACAATCGTGTCAACAGTAAAGGGTGTTCGTATGTGAAGCCGAGGCGATTGCAAGGATGCCTCTTATTCTTTCTCTCTCTCTCTCTCGTCGTTCCCGGTGCGGCGTGTTTGTTGCCGTGCCGGCGGTGCTTAGTTCCTTTTTAAAGACACCAGCACTTCAGAGCTTGATGATGATTTAGTGCGAGACGTGGCGAATGTAAGTGTGTTGCGTAAATACCGTTGTGTCAACAGCAGTGCTGCCAACACTTTGTGGGGACTCTTCCACGATGGAGCAAATCATCGTCTGGATTTGTTTTGAAGTGGCACAACCCGTTGTTCGGAGTTATTGAACACCGCTGGCTGACCAAGGAGTCCTTGAAGCCGGATTAATGTTCAGGTGGTTGACCGGAAGAAAGTTTATTAGAGCGTGAGGTGACGTTGACCATTCGGCAGTCGGTCATTAGAATCCGAGCTAAACAAAAGAAGGAACACGACTTAATGAAAGGACAATATTGCACTAATTTTGTAAAGAGCTCCTTATGCTCCGCCCGTACCGTGACGATTTAGTTAAGCAGTCGCCGACTATTGTCCATCGGAAAACTAAATTAATGTGTGCGACATTTGCGTGCCTTGGCATAAAGCCATGGAAAGTTTCACGAAACTTTTCGCAAGCACGTCAGGGAAGTTGGGGACACTAGTTTCAGTTGGTGTTTAGAAAGTGTCGAGCAGTTGAACAAGGAGTTCCGCGTTCTTTCCAAAGAGCCACGTTACCGTGAAATGTCTAAGGAAGTGCACAAGAGACACGGCGGTATAGATCTTATTTGCTTCACTGCACCTGCTTTCGGTGATGCATGGGACACCGGAGTCCTTTCTTATAGTTCTTGAATTGAACAGGCGTGATATGACGAAGAAGGCAGAGTGTGGACTATGACGGAAGGGAATTCCGTCACCCCGACCTCGACGAAGTCAAGAAAGCGGTGTCGAGGCTGAAGCCGATATAACGCTGATGGCGCATACGGACCGCCAGCAGAACTCTTTCAGGAGAGATGGAGCTGAGCTGGTAAGGTACATGCACCAACTCATCGGTAAGATATGGTCGGAGTAAAGCGTGACCGATGAGTGGAAACTAAACGATAGGTTAGGTTCCATTGCCCGATCCATAAGAAGCTTATATACTGAAATCCTATGTGGCCCATTGTGATGCCCATGGAGTAAACCTTCCGTCTTACTCGTCGGTGTTTTGCTGGAAACTCATGTCTGCAAGGTGTTGTTGGTTATTGACCTCCTTCTAACCAATCAGAGATCCTTACAAACCTGCAAAGAGATTTTAGTGGGATATCTGATATATCATGGAGGCCAGGGAAGAAAAATCCTCCCAGGGTTCTTTGTCTCAATTTGCATAGACTGGGGCATTGACAAAGATAGTGGGATGTATCCTCAATCTCCACTTCGTCCCCACATCCTCTACAAAAGGGTGTCATGGATTAGTCCCATTTTGTGTTCGTGGTGCTTCAGATGGTTATGACCAGTAATAGCTTCGACCATCATCCTCAGCAGTTTCCTGCTGCATTGGAGGAGGGTATCTGTTTTTGCGCTGTTAAACCTAGGCTACATCGTACGAGTGGTCTCACATGTGGGGAAGGAGCTCCACATTTCATTAGCCAGCTCCATGATTTTACTGTCCACATTTCTCTTGATGTCAGACGTAGGTGGGGAAAGCCATGGGATTGCCTGGGATGGGTTGGATTCGGCCCCTTCCCTCGCAAGTTCATCTGCTAACTCGTTGGCGGTTATGTCCCTATGACCTGGGATCTAGAACAGAGTGATCGAATGCTGTGTGCCAAGAACCTGGAGCTCTTCGCGACAGCTTGCGACTAGCTTGGACTTGAAACAGCTTTTATGGCCGCTTGACTGTCAATTAGGAAGGTAATATCAGCTAGTGGTACTTCCAACAATGATATCAGTTTGGCCGCTTCTTTGACAGCAAGGACCTCCGCTTGAAAAACACTACCGTACTCAGGTAGTCTGATAGAGCAGTGCATGTTTAACAAATCGGAGAAGATGCCCGCGCCTGTGCCTGTCTTGCATCTTTGACCCGTCCGTATAGACATGGATGGAAGTCGAGTCAATGATGGTCTCATATGACAGCCAGTCCTCCCTTGTAGGGAAATACTTATTGAAGGGGGAGAGCGTAGTCGCTTACTGTTCTATGTGAAGTCTGTCTAGAATACATGCATGGCCACACGGGCTGGGGTGCCAGCTTTTGGATTGGATGATCCTTTTGGCTCCCTTTGTGGCAGTCATCTGTGTATAGAGGTCAAGTGGAAGAAGATCCAGTAGCATCCATCCAGTAGGTGGAGATTGCCTCTGTCACACCTAGGCATGCGCGTCTTTGTATACTCGTGAGCAGCTGTAAGTTTGAACTTTTCAGACAAGCTTGCCACCAAACTCGACTGCCATATGTCGGGATCGGCCTCACAATTGCTGTGTACATCCACAGAATCGTTTTGGGATTGGGACCCCATTTCTTACCAAATATCCTGTTACACAGGTATAAGGCACAGGCCGTGTATTCTCTGAACATCTCAACTTTGACAAATCAATTCATTAACCGAACCTCTGCAGTGTCTTCCAATCGGAAATGATGGCGATCGGCGAAGCCCTCTCCTGGCTGAGATGGAACGTTGTAGCCGCCCGTGATATTTATATCTTTAAGGATAGCCAGTCAGCAATGAAATCCCTGACATCGTGCTCTACAAACTAGTGACGAGATATCCGAAAATTCAACTGTGTTGGGTTATAGGCCATAGAGACATTATGGGAAACTTCCACAACCTGATGATGGACCTTTTCCTCCCCCAGCAACCTTAAAGTTGCAGCTCAACACTCAGACCAAACTAATAGTCAGTGCCAGATGAAATAAAGGTACCACTTGTCAAATAACCAAGAAATCTGGCCCAGTTTCGACCCAAAAAGAACTGATAGCTTGATCTCCTTAAGGAGTCGGCAGTGAGAATTATCACCGGACACTGCCTAGTAGGTCTACACTCGAAAAGACCAGGACATTCTCCAATGATTTCTCCAGAAGTTGCCTAGATTATGAAGAGGATGAAAGTATTCAACACCTTCTCTGCAGATGCCCTGCACACGCTAAACTAGGGCAGACACACTGGGCATTCGAGCATATTTCTTTGATAACCTAAGCGATCTTAGCGAAACACCAAACACAACGTTACTGGATTTCACTGACAAATCTGACCGACTGCAGTAGTAATCACGCTGCCCTAACCGGCTTTTGTGTAAGCCCACAAGGTAGCACAACGGGCCGACTTTGGCATAAGTGCACCCAGAAATGAAGTATTACAGAGATGCCCGACTTCTACCTCTCTTTCCCCTAAAATTTTTGACAACAATTTTTTTTAACGTGTTCATAAACCAAATTGACCAATCAGAGGACGGCATTTTGTGAATAAACGTCAAAAATTCATGAATATCTGTCAAAAAGGCATTCAAGTTCATCGTTGGACTAGGGGGCAATCAGCTGTGAAGTTGGCTATCTCTGTAATCCTTCATTTCTGAGTGCACCTCCCCTTCTTTTTAAAACCACTTACTAACTTCCTACCAAATCATACAAGATCTACTCTGCCGCTCTACTCTGAGAGGGCCCCTCAAACCATGAACTTTGTGAATAACCAGATTGGTCCTTATCAGTGCTGTTTCAGGCCGGGAAAGTACACCATCGACGAGACCTTCACACACCGGCAAATCCTGGAAAATACCCAAGAAATGCAAATCAACAACCAGCACCTTTTTGTCGATTTCAAGGCCGCTTATGACAGCGTGCATAGGGACCAGCTATACAACGCCATGTTTAGTTTTGACACTTTGCTAAACTCGTCAGGTTGTGCAGGATGACGATGAAGAATTATCGGTGCTCCATCAAGCTCGGAAGCGAACTCACCGAGACCTTCAATGTCAAAAAAGGTTTTAGACAAGCCGACGTGCTGTCATGGGACTGTTTCAAACATCATTCTTGAGAAGGTCCTGCAGAACTCGTCAACACAAGACGCACGTTTTTCCAAAAGTCCGTACAATTGATAGCATGCGCGGATGATTTTGACGTGATTTGTCGAACACACGAACAAGCGTCAAGGAAGCGTTTCCTGGCGCTGAACTGGATGCAGCCACAATATATCTAGCGGTGGATGAGGGCAAAACGAAGTATACGCTGTCCTCACGGAAGGACACACACCATCGACGTCTAGGCCACTACGTCACCATAGGCAGCTATACTTTCGAAGTAGTTGAGAACTTGCATCTGAAAGAGTCAACCACGAACTGTACAGCCACATGAGCCTAAGCAGCCAATCCTGCTCCAACCCGAAGAGACTTCGAGTCCGAACTTGTGAGACAACGTGATGGCTTTGAATTTACCATTAGAAAGAGAGTAAGACATTCTGGAGAGGACTTCGCCGATCGCCATGATTTCCGATTGGAAGACACTGCAGAGGTTCGGCAAATGTATTGATTTGTCAAAGTTGAGATGTTCAGAGAATACACGGCCTGTGCCTTATACCTGTGTAACAGGATATTTGGTAAGAAATGGGGTCCGAATCCCATAACGATTCTTTGGATGTACACAGCAATTGTGAGGCCGATCCCGACATATGGCAGTCGAGTTTGGTGGCAAGCTTGTCTGAAAAGTTCAAACTTACAGCTGCTCACGAGCATACAGAGACGCGCATGCCAAGGTGTAACAGGGGCCGCGCATGTCTAGGTGTAACAGGGGCAATCTTCACCACCCCCACAGCGGGTTAAGAGGTGCTAGTGGATCTTCTTCCACTTGACAGTGTTTTCTACAAAATGCTGAAAAAACACTTGCCGCCAAGGGAGCTGAGAAAGTTTTAAATATTTTTTTCTGTCTGGGTGTGGTAATTATTTTTTCTTTTCTTCATAAACATTCATTAAAGAACGAGTCTTTGCTTCTTCCTGCATTCCCATCTGCTGAACGAGGGTCTTGTTACTCTTGTGAGGGCTACTTTAGTCGTGGACGTTCTCTCTCTCTCACTTGCCGACGAGGGGAAAAACTCTAAGTAGACCCATATCACTCCTGGTTTGAACTAGTCGCAAGCTAAATCAGAAGCTTCTGCAGCGGCTTTCGTTATTATCCGTTACGCAGGACTAGAATTATGACGTTGCGTAGGACTAGAATTATCATGTAGAGAATTAAAAGACGCGTATTAATTTTTTGATTTAATGCTACTCTTATTTAATAAATATATATAATAATTATAAATAATAAATGTATATTATAATAAATATTTTTTTCTCCTTCACGTCTGCTGCTAGCGAGATTTATTAAAAAAAAAAGCAATGATCTGCCTTATAATGGTGATAACTTTGTTGTGGCTCTGTTCGCAGATGAAGTTCGAGGTTCTCTCTTCTTCTGTTATGTTTTGTTATAGGCAGCTATAACTTCGAGGTATTGAAGGACTTCGTCTACCTCGACTCGCAAGTAAACAGTACGAACAACACCAGTACCGGGATTAAACACAAAGCAACTCTTGTCAATCGCTGTTTTTTTGGGCTCAAGTGGCAATTGAGTAGTAGAGCCCTCTCTCGAAGGACCAAGCTAACATTATATAACACATGATGGACTGGTCTGGACTTGAATATTTGACGAGAAAGAGCAAAGAGTTTATATTTCGTTTGCCGATTTTGGAATTGCGCAGTCAGAGAAGCCAAGGAACAAACTGGAGCCAAATGAGCACCACTCTCCCATCTTACTGAACATTGGAACCAGAAACCAAGAACATTGGGTATATGCGACTTCACAATGCATTGTCTCCTTGTCCGCTGATGGATTTGAGCGACTTTTTGAGGCTAAATATGATGATAAATGATTGGTCCCTTCGGTACGAAAAAAACGCTATCAAGAATGTAAAGGGAGGAGAGAGAGGAAGAAGTCGGATATTCCTATAGAACTTGAATCCGATTTGAACACACGTCTGCACGTGAGGCTGGTATTGCACAGCCAAAATTTCGTCGCATCAACTGCGAAAGTTTAAGGCGAGGGAAGGGAGATGTCTGGGAAATCGTCTCAACTTTCAACTTTCACACTTTTCCTTCTTATTTGTATTCTCAGAGTTGGGTATAGGAAGCATGTAACGCGCGTTGTCCTAAACAAAAATCGCACGCTATCGAAATTACATAATTTGACCGTGTGAAACCATGGTACGGTTACCTCCGATAAGTGGCTGTATTTGATGCGACCCAACTGTCTTCAAGTCTGAACAAAGGAATTGTCAACTGCGCAAAAGAAATCACGGTCAGAGGGCTGGAATATTTTAGGAACTCTATTTCGAGAGATCCAGAAATCAATATACAGTGAAAGCTCCCATGGTCGGATAGCGACGGTCGCAACAATTTTGTCGTCTACTACTACTACTCTAAGAGATTAGTCCCACAATGGGAATATATGTAATTCAGTTCAAGATCCACGCTCGTGAGAAATTGTCCGCACAAGGAGGTTGTCCTCCTAAGAGAATGTCCACCAATAGGGGCTTTCAAAGCAGTTCCTTAATTCATCAACTAACATTCCCACTTGATGTACACAACGAAATCAAAGGACCAAAGTTAAATCCTAAAATAAAAATTACCGGCTCATAGAGAGAATAGAACATGTTTGGCATGCCATGGCCAGCCTCACCCATCCACTATTCCTAAGGAGATATGCACGTGTTTCAAAATTTAAATAAATATGTACTTCTCAAAAATTCATTCAAAAGGCACAGAAAAACAATCACATCTTAGGAGTTAAATACAAATTAAATAATGATGAATAAATATGTATCAATCAAATTTGGAAAATATTAAAATCTTACTCTCTTGTCTTATCGCGAACAAGGTTATGTTCATATTTTTGATTGCTTGCTCTACTTTCACTGAAAATTCACTTGTGATATGCGTGTGGCTGTTGTTTGTAACTCTTTTCGTTTTTATTTTGTGTTTTTGTAACTTCAAAAGATCTACATTTGAAAACTAAAAAAAGAAAAAAATTCATTATTCTACCATCGTTTCACAATCGGTATCCTTTTACATAATTTGCTATGTGTACACAATCGGTTTTCGCTTCATAATTAAATGCAATTTCTTTTGTTTGAAATCTATCGATAAACATTTGTGTAGTTAGTTTTTCTCGGTCGTTATGTGTATTGCTTTTGTTTTGTTTTTATATAAATTAATTTGTGAAACTTTGCTTTTATTTTCATAAATATGTGTGAATTTAAATAACTGCTTGCTCTACGTAGTTAGCTGGGAGCATTCCTGTTTTGCCAGTTCGTTCCACTTTGCCTGTCATCCAGCCAGAGTCAATGGAATCGACTTCGAAAATCACATCGCCCTCACGGAAGCTCACCTCGTCGGTATCTTGTGCCTCGTAATCGTAGAGAGCTCGATACACTCGCTGGAAAATCAAACATTAAAGCATCACAAGCTGGTTCTTGTCCACAAATGCACAACTTACCATGTTCTGATCAACATTATATAACGCATTGATCATCCCTGTCCTATGGTGCGGAGGCATGGCACTTGGTCTTTTCGAGAGAAAAGTTCTGCGCTCTATCTTTGGTCCAGCCTGCGTTGATGGTAATGTACAGCGGCATGGGCCTAGTCAGCGTCTACAGATTCAACGCCTAAGATGGCTAAGCCATTAAGACCGCATGGACAACACTGATCTAGCCCGAAGAGTCTTCGACTGCGAACCAGTGGGACAACGCAATAGAGGGCGCCCACGGAACCGTTGGCGCACCTAGGTGGAGAAGAACCTCTATCGACTTGCGTGCGCAATTGGAGACAGCTGGCTAAATATCGTGCCGGCTGGAGAGGCTTGCTGGTTGAGGGCCAGGTCCACCCCGGACTGTAGCCCCACCAGAAGAAGAAGTTATGTTTTGTTTTGTGTCACGTTTGTTCTCCTTGAAGACGACATGAAATCTCATAAGAAGAGTTTGCTTTTTCAATGGAATCAAAAACTAGATCCACCATCATAGGCACGCAGAATAAACCGTTAGTGTATTCTGTCCTGTGATCCTGCAGAAATAGGGTATCTTTCCCAAAAATGGCATGTTCCAGTCGCAGAGGTAAACGAGGATAAGAAAAAGTACATGCTGTCATAAAACACGACCCTTGTGTAATTTCTGGAGATCGATCTCACAACTCTCTCTCATTTCTCGCAATTGAATCTGTTCAGTAATAGAGTCCTCTTTGGAAGGACCAATCCAAAATGGATAACCTTAGAGCACACCAAGGTCTTTTGGAGAGAAAAATATTGCATTTGACTGTTGGTCCTGTTTGCATTGACGAGGAAAATTCAACCACAGTGCCATCGATCTAGCCATCTGTAGATTCAGCGTCTAAGAGGGCTAGTACAGGTAGAGCGCATGGGCAATTGAGCTCCAGCCACTGAGTCGTTCAATTCGCGCCCGTGACACGACACTAAATTGGACGTCCACGAAACTGATGACATGCAAGTGGAGCAGCGCTCCAGGCAACTTGACATGTATAAATGGATAAAGATCGGGCCAGTTGAAGAGTATTTTTAATTGAGGCACAGGTTCATGTCGCGTAATATGCTAACGCGATACCAAAACTTGGTCCACAAGGTCGAGAGATCTCTGATCCACTCCATAACTTAAGACAATTACTTCATAGGAAGACCACAATCCTCTCCACAAATCATCCCATACCCATTCCTCAAACCATCTCAATCCATGTCGCACTACAAATATGCAAATTCGACGACAGTTTCCGGTGACGTAACCCTTTCGAACTGCAGCCATGAATGCAGTCCCCAAAGACGTCCCGAACCGAACCACTCCGTGCACAATTAAACCGAATTTATCATCACTAATAGATAAGTAATTGCTCCAGAACTGAGATTGTGACGACGAGATTCCCAAGTGTTACAGCGCAGACATCCCTCATTTGTAACAGCAAACCAGCTCATCCATTTGCCAGAGCCAACAGCGATACATTAACAATAGAAAAACGTTTTGACAAGCAAACTATCGGCAAGAGCATTGGGTCTTCATTTCACCCCATCACGGTAATCGACATTTTATGACTGACGAATAATTCCATTTAATTGCCGTGCAATTAGTGGGAGACTACTGCTCGTCGCCTCAATGCAACCATCCAACTGGTTGCAGGAAATCTCTCTCTCTCTCTCCACTCCTTTTCTGGTCTCCGCCTCGCCTTATTCTTCGCCATCATCAACGTCTGCGATGTTTTTGTTTTTGTTTTCATTTGTTTTTTTCAATTAGCGATAAACGCACGGAGTGCAGGTGGATAGATATTTTGTGTTTCACTGCAATTACCACAAAGTGCTGCCTGCGCCGGTGTCAGAGAGCTAATTAAATATTCACCGGTTTTGTCGGTCCTGCCTGTCGTCAACTGATTTGCCGTTGACGTTCAGCCGCTATGGGACTGTAACACTGTGGGGAAACAGAAATCATCTCCTCCGGCAGTCGGTTGGTCTTGTTGATCCTTTGCAATGCTTTAAATGTAACCGATTTATCATCTGTTTATCTTTTGTTTTCCGCTTTTTTCTCTTTCAGTTCCACACAACACCGGCATCAAGAAGTACGTGGTATGGTGTCTGATTTGCGGAGGATTCTCTTGCCTGTTGGGGGTGCTGTTCTTGGGCGTGTACTTCCTGCTGCACTCGTACACCATAACGGTTGGGAATTTCGAGACCGTGCCGACATTTGTACCTGCAACTTTGGTAAGTAAAAAACTTCATGTAATTTCATTCTCTGATGACGGCGTTGAAGGGACTCGTGTATCTATTATTAATTGTTACACTCGAGGCAAAATATTTTGATCCACTCTCGTAAATTAAAGACATCTTGAAATTTGAAAATACCGAATGCATATTCATACATACACTCGCTTAGAATGTTTTCCAAAAAAAATATAAAAAAATATACTTTTATAGGGTGGCTGATAAATTTTGTTCCACTCAAATGATTTACTTCAAATTTATTATTTCATTTAAGACATAATTTAAAGAGTAAGGAGAGAGTTTTATGGATCTCTTGTGTCATTGAGGTGGCATTGGAACGCGGTGAGACAAATGGCGGTTGACAAACAAAGGTGACTGTCCTTCTCTTCAAATATGGACGTAAAAAGATATTGCTTCAGATGCAGGGAGTCACGCGTATCTCATTTAAGTCCCCCGCGAGAGTCTACACTAGAGAGATAGTCAAGTCCAGGATGGGTGATTAACAGGACGACAATTTCGTCCCAGGGTAGTATTAATCATCAAATCTTGTTTAAAAAATGATTTCGAGTGACGGAAATCCTTATATGGACCTTAACGAGTCAAGTGGAAGCCGCCAATGTTGATACCAGAAATGAAATATTGCAGAGATAGCCAACTTCACAGCTTATTGCCCCCTATCGACCAATTTGAGTACTTTTTTGACAGATATTCATGCATTTTTGACGGTTATTCACGAAATAACGTAAATGCCGTCCTCTGATTGGTCAATTCGGTTTATCAACACGTTATGAAAAACAGTTGTCAAAAATCTGAAGGGGAAAGAGAGGTAGAAGTCGGGCATCTCTGTAATACTTCATTTCTGGTTGACACACACGTAACACCCTTCTCGGCGACATCGGCAGCCAGAGCCGCTATGTTTTCTGGCGAACGACCACTCTGGGGGCGGCTACGCCATGTTTGGTCTCCAGTGGTTCCAGCCTTTTCGAGTCGGGTAGCTAAGCAACGGAATGTTTCCCCAGTTGGAGGTAGACGACGTCGAACATCTGTGCATTGTCTGTCTGTCAAATGTCAAATATGATTGACGTACGACGCCATTTGCAACTTCACCCGATACAATGATTAATTTTGCGCCCGCCTCTTACGACCAACCGACATTGCACTCGAAGAAAAGCCCTGGGGAAAGCTTTTTTGTGGATTAGGAAAGAATGGCATACGATCCAGTTCCTCGAGGTAAGCTCTGGCGTGTTGGTCGTCTTTTGAAGGCCATTCACTCCCTATACACGAGTAGTGGAAGTTGTGTTCAGCTTAACGGTGCTAAATCAACACCTTCCACTGTGGTCATTGGACTTCGCCAAGGGTGTGTCTTGTCACCTGTCCTGTTAATTATTTTTTTGGGCTTGATGTTGCAGCACCGCCGAGGCGAGGAATGTTTCACATTGGATATTCTTTTTGCACTTGACTTAGCATAACACATCCTGAACTGCAGCGCGCACTCAATAGGTTTGTGGCCGTATGTGCTGCTGCTGGAATGAAGGTATACGTAGACAAATCAGAAGCTATCGTAATTTCGAGAATTCCTGTTATAAGTACTCTACATATTAGTTGAGTCCCATTGAAGCGGGTGGAAGAGTGTAAGTATCTCGAGGCATACCCTTGAGTGTCGCGGGTCAAGACGGGCCGAAGGTATAGAGGGAAAGGAGGTACCTGTGCACATTGGTCTTAAATATCTGCGGGTTGTAGTCTGTGGGAAATATTACTCAGGGAAAAGAATTCCTTATTCATGCAGTTCGGCTGAAGAACGAGTCTCTGAATTTAACTGTGCGTCCGAAGGCAGGGTTACAGGTATACTGATGGGCATTCCTGGCGAGACGGGTATTGCGGGTGAATTCATGGAGAGGAGTGTGAGGAGTGTGCAGTGCAGTTGGCTAGCTCACTTGAGCATCGTTTGTTAAAATAGGAATGGACATGGACAAAGAAGCGACGGTACGGTGATGTTCGAGCGAGTCTAATGACTCTGCGATATTGTTGTCCCCTATAAGTTTTATCGCTCGCTCTTGGATTCTATCAGGCAGTGTGGTCTTGTGGGCACCAGACCAGATATGAGCGTTATACTCAAGCTTGGGGCGGATGTACGCCTTATAAATTAAAGCCAAATCAGAAGGGGTGAAATATTTCTTGCATCGATTAAGGAAACCTAAACATTTCCCAGCATTTTTGGCGACCTCAAATATGTGATCGCTCCAACTAAGTGTTGTTTTGATACACATACCAAGGATGGAAAGTTTTCCGGTTTCATCGACACAAGCGCCATTCATGGATAATGGCTGATTATCAAGGATTTGCTTGAGTGACAGCAGACAGCATTGAGTTTTTTGAAGCATTGAATTCCACTCTATTGTTTTTTCCCCAGTTAATTATGCTGTCAAGATCGGAATTCAATGTGCTTAACATACGCTGCCGTTACAATTCCAAGAAGTAGCAGACAAGAGATCATTTATGAAAATGAGAAAAAGTATCGGAGACAGAACACAGCCTTGGGGAACACCAGCATTTATTTGGTGGATATCAGAGTTGAACCCATCCAAAACAACTTGAATTGAACGGTTCGAAAGGTAATTTCTAATCCACAGAGGAAGAAATTCATCGATACCATCGGCAAGCACTTTCGACAAGAGAGCTTGTGCAAAGACTGGTTCCACTTTTCGGTGAGATAAGCTATCAGATCATCAGTGGACCTGTCGCTACGGAAACCATATTGTCGGTTCGGATTCATGACCTGTAGACTTATCACCGTTTCCATGACCTTAGAAAGAAGGTACGTAAGTGCTATGGGTCGGTACGAGGTGCGTGACGAAGATTCGCCTTTTTTAGGGACGGCTTGGACAAATGCTGTTTTCCATTTGCTCGGATAGAGACCTAAGGAGTAGGAGTAGGATGCTAAAGCAGTGGTTTTTCCAGAGCAGAAGAACACCTCTTCAGAATTAGAAGGAATATCATCCAAGCAAGTGGATTTGTGCACGTCGAGATCTTTCAGTACTCTTGCAACTTTACGAGTGCTGAAGTGGACTTGTCCCATGGTGAAATCAACGCTCTCAAGTACAGGGGCCTCATATTAGAATCTTGCAGTATTGAGCTGGCTGCAAAATGAGCCGCAAGTAGATTAGTTTTGTCTCAGAAGCGGACAGCTGGAATGTAATTGTAAATGAGCGTGGGAATTGAAGACGAGGCGGAATTCTTTATGTTTTTTACAAATGACCAAAAGTTTTTGCTACCCTTGGGACATTGTAGCACTTTTTGCCTTAACTTTTGCTCATAAGAGAATTTCACAAGTTTGATAGTTGCATTGCATTCATTTCTGGCCCGTTTAAACTTGCTCCGGTTTTCCTCAGTAGGGTTGGCTTTGTATGTCCGGAAATTCAACTCTCTCAACATACTGATAGCCTCTTTACAGCTCGAGTCATACCATGCGTTTGCTTTGGGCTTGATACTTTTCACTCTATGAGGAATGAAGGATCTCATGCCCAGCAGAAGAATGTTTGTGATCGTGTCAGCAGTGGCATCCACGTCACTATCGAGGAAGCATAGTGACCAGCTAAGGTGATGGTGAGGTGATTGACCGGTGGACAGAACTAGTCGGAGTTGGTGCACCAAGTTCAAAAATGGTGGATATCGTCGATGACGGTGGATAGAGTGACCTGGAGATCTCACTTGCGTGCCAGTCAAGAAACCCATTTAGGGTCGTTTTGTTCATTATTGCTCAACTTCTGGAAAACTGGAAGTTTATCTGGAATGAATCTGGAAGTTGGATTGTTCTCAACTTGTTATTTAATCGGCAAGTTGAAGATCGGTTTTATTCACTTTTTCAACTCACAGTTTGAAATTTAAAATCCAGAAGTTGTCAAAATTTCAGTTTTTAAATTTCCCCCGACAATGTCATTTTCAACCTTGAATTTACAGTGTGCAGTTTGAGTGCGCTATGGGAATGAAAATTCAAAGCGAACGTTTTCAGTGGAGATAAAGCTTGGACATCTCTTTCCTCCATTATCTATAGTTTTCAGCTGCCGGCTATGTTATGGAGAACAGCACAAGCGACTATACACGTTTATAATGCTTACACCTATTGAATTGATCCGAGAGAAGAAAAGAGAGTGAGAAGGAGATGGAGAGAGAGAGAGAGAGAGCGTAAGATAGAGAGAGAGAGAGAAGGAAAAGAGAGAGAGAGAGCGGAAGATAGATAGAGAGGAAGAGAGAGAAAGAGAGAGAGAGAGAGATCAAAATCCTCTATTTCATCCCTTAACTTCTGCTATTTCCGTAAGTTAAAGAAATGAGGAGTTGATAAACTCATGAGTTGGAAATTGAAAGTTGAAACCATAAAATTTGAGTGAAGGAAAGCAAACACAGAAGTTGAAGAGAAAAATCCTTAAGTTGTGTTTAACTTATGGTGAACAAAATTACACTTAGTGGATCATGCGGATTAAACGAAGATGGTGAAGTAAATAAATTTAAAATTATAGCTTTTCTTGTCTATAAGGCGTCAACATTCTTCGGAGGTGGACATTGAGGATCTTGCGTGCGAATTAAGAAACAATAAAATGGCACAGTGCCTCCAGAACTCTGAGCGTTTCATCGCTTGTTTGGCATGTTGCCCCAAACAAGGTTTTTCAGTTCAAGTCCTTCAGCTCTGTAAATAAGTGCTTTTCGAGGCACTGCTTCATTTTCTTTGCTAGCTAGGGCTGAGAACTGGCAGGACAGATTCTGTTTCTCTCTTATCTGTGCAGCTTCTGCAAAAATTGTTAAGCTACATGATCAGGCG
This sequence comes from Eristalis intricaria, assembly GCA_964034865.1. Classification (NCBI taxonomy): domain Eukaryota; kingdom Metazoa; phylum Arthropoda; class Insecta; order Diptera; family Syrphidae; genus Eristalis; species Eristalis intricaria. Next base: position 43,112,899 of record OZ035875.1, read on the forward strand.
AGTTCGTATGGACTACTACTAGCCTGCTTACTTTCGTGCAACAAAAGCCGACAGAGTTGATCTCTTTTTGATCCGCCTTAGCCATAGAGCCCTTGATGCTGCTCGAATACTTCAAGTTCTGACTCTACCCAGAGCTTCATCTCTTAGTTTGTTGCTTATAAAGGGATTGCTAGAGATTCTCCCAGTTCCGAACTCTTTATCACGAGACTTTACAACTTATCGTTTCCTTGGATTGCAGTATCCTCCGGTACCCAGCAAAGGGTCCCAAAATTCACCATAGAGATCTTACTGATGCCTGCATAACACAACCAGCTCCGATGTCAGAATTTCTGAGTCTGTTGCCTTTGTTTGCTTTGATCGATTTGTCGGTTAAGTTGCAGTCCCTCAACGCGAATTTCTCCTTGTGTATCGGCACTTGTTTTGAAAGCCGCTTCAGTTATCCGTTAGTTCAACTGATTTTTCGAAGTGGTCACAGATGACCTTAGCGCCTGTACCAGCGTCATGATCCTTCAGCCATGATGACGACCGAGCTCTTGACGAAATTTCCATTGCGATTTATAACACTTTTCAATAATTTCCACACATTCGGCAAGAGTGAAACAATCCATAAAAAATGGCACATCTTATTGAGTATTCAGACATCTGAATGTCCTTGGCAGCCTAGGTAGCTCCTGAGACATAACAATTGGAAAAGCTATCATTGTTATCTGGTCACCCTGTTTATGAGCGCTTCGTTCAGTTTCGTTGAATTCAGTCACTGTCCCTCACTTAAGTGGGAGCGGAATGAATTGCTGTCTATGCCATGTATTTGTCAGTTGGTATTGGGTTGTCCTAGAAACTGTTATGTGAACTTTGAAATTCGACGACGCTTTTGAACAGTTTTCGTTCAGTTTTCAACAACGACTACAGTTACCTCCTAAGGCTTCTATAACGTGACAAACTTCTCCCGCAAATGTCATTCAATCCACCAGTGCATGAACTTGCTTTAAAATCGTCCAACTTTTGATTTCTCAACAATCCAGAAAGTCAGTAAGCGCAAAACTTTCACGCGATTGTCTTCAGTTCGTCAACTCGAAAAACCCCACCTGACACCCTTCGAAGTCTCGGTACCGGTCCCTGAGAGCACATTTCTAATTTCCTTCGAAAAGCGTGCAAGTTCTGGAGGAAGGAAACGAGGACATCCGCTAAGCACAAACTGCGCCGAAGGATTGAACAAAAACGCTCGCTCCAACAATAACCATAAGTCATTATGTTACATACTAAGCACATACGCAAATAGCTTCACTCCAAGGCGAGCAACAACGAAAGCTCCGTGTAAGCAGTTTTGTTCGCGTCGTCGTCGGTCGGTTGCTGGGGCGGACGCGACGCGACGTGCTGTGTTGGCGTTGATACTTTTTAGCATTGCCCATAAGTTTGCACTCAACATTTGCGGGATGTCGGCGACTCCCCCCATTTTATTTATCTTTTTGTTTGCATTTTTGTTTCCCTGCTCTTCTAACCGTGGCCTAGAAAAAAGAAAAACCGAACACACAATCCCTATTGTTGCCCTGTCAGCAGAAGGAAGAGCAAAAAAAAAAAAAATACAGCTACACAACACAATAGTCAAACTACCATCGGAGGAGCGTTGGAAAAAAAAGAAAACGACCAGAATGTGTTGTAATTCCTACACAACAAAAAAAGAACGGAGAAGAATTGAGGAGGAAAAAGGATTGGCCCCTGTCCTCAGCATCTGTTCGCCGCCGGAAGGGTTGGGAAGGTGCTGGCGGTGGCGATGGCGAGGGCGATCCCTTCCCCCGCTCCTGTCAAGGACATTATAAGTCATTTTGCATACACTGGATGGACGCCGACGACGCCGCAATCGTCGACATCGTGTCCGCTGTCTCCGCCAATCAAACCAGAGACGGGAAATGAATCTCATCTGTTTTATGAACAAAACGCCAGTAATCCCCTTCGGGGACGCTACCATATTGAAACCAAATCGTTCTCGTCAGGGATACACTGACGGGCGGGTGTGTCTCGAGAAATAATAAGATTCCAGAGAGTTATGCTTGCCCTGTCGCCTGCCAATATACACACGACAGGACACAGCTGAAGAGAGTTTGGATTTTTGAGAGGAGTCGTGGCGCACAGTGGGTTAACGGCGGGAAAAAAAGGTCTATAAAGAAAGTCTTAGTTTTATGTCTAACTACTCTTAGATAACCCGGGCTTATGATTTCAAAGCCTTCTTTAATACATACTTACTAGTCAGGCTGCCGACACATGCATGGTCCGAGCCTGAGCGATAGCTGCTTTCCATTCCCCACGGTCCTGGTCATCAAGGCCAACCTGCCTTGGGTCCGCTATGTCTCGGTCCTTATAATGAAAATTCAGTCTTCCTCTCCTTCTCGAACCAGGAGGCTCGGATTCGAAGAGTCTCCTACCTGGAGCGTTGGTGTCCATGCGCTCGATGTGGCCAAGCCAGTGCAGACGACGGATCTTTGCCTTCCGGACTACATCCACATCCTGGTACAGCTCGTAGTATTCGAGGTTGTGTTTCTCCTCCATTCGCCTTCCTCGCAGACGGGACCACATATCCGACGAAGAATTTTTTTTACGAAGGCACCAAGAATCAGTTCCGCCGTTTTGCCACCTTTCGGCTCCATGTAGCAGGACTGGCAAAGTAAGGGTTTTGTAGAGCATGACCTTAGTCCTTCGAGTCAGGAGTTTGGACGCCGGTTGTTTTGACAAACTGAACTGAACTTGAACTGAAGTAACGGTTGCCAAAGGCGGTTCTACGTCGGATTTTCACTGTGATGTCGTTCGTGAAGTTACCGTTTGCCTCCGAGGTAGACGTACTTCTTCAGGTTAGGTTAGGTTGAGGTGGCTGACTGCCGCGCAAACGGACAGCAGACACACTTAGGCCAAGCATAGGCCCATAGTGTTACGACTCGGATCTTAGGCTAGCTGTTCCGCAAACCAAATTGCGCTTTTGGTAAAGGGAAGAAGAGGGCTGATTCTGATGCTGCTTAATTCAACCAGATTAACAAAGAACTGGGCCCCCAGGAGTCTGAATCTTCGGGATGAGAGAGCACTGCAGCTACATAGCAAGTGTTCGGTGGTTTCTTCCTCATCCTCGTCCATGCAGCTTCTACAGAAATCATTATAGACGTCATAAGAGACGAACGCCTGTACTACCTCGAAATTGTAGCTGTCGATTGTGATATTTAGTCCTAGGTGGTGGACAGCATATACTTAGTTTTATCCGCGTTGACCTTAAGACCAGCTCGCTTCGCCTCTTCTTCAATTGCCGTAAATGCTTCCACTAGGGCACGTTGGGAACGCGCGACTATGTCGATGTCGTTGGACTGACTTGTGGAAGATAGTCCCTTCCGTGTTTACAGCTGCCCGCCGCACTATCTTCTCCAGTCCCAAATTGAAGAAATCACACCACAGCGCATCTCCTTGCCGAAATCCGGTGCAGGTTTCATACGGCTGAAGTCCTCGAGCCGAACTGCACGGTGCATCGCGTGTTTGTTAGCGTGGTGCGACTCAACCGGATCAGTTTTCCCGGGATCCCGAACTCGGCCATCGCACCGAATAACTCCTTGCGATGAATGCTGTCGTGCGTGTCGATTCTCGTCTTTTCCAGGATTTGCCTTTTCCGATTTGCCGGGTCGCAAGCCGCACTTGTACGTGTCGATTCTTCTTCTTTCTTTATTTGGCGGTACAGTCCGGGGTGGACCTGGGCGTCAACTAACAAGCCTCTCCAGCTAGCACGGTCTCTGGTTAGCTGTCTCCAGGTCCAGGTGTTGAGGTCCTTCTCCACCTTGCTGCGCCACCTTAAACGCGGGCGTCCTCTGTTACGTTGTCCCACGGGTTCAGAGTCGAAGACTGTTCGGGCCCGAGCTGAGTTGTTCATGTCGGAAGACGCCTGACTAGACTCATGTCGCTGTACAGCCCGTATAGTTCGTAGTTGAATCTTCTCCTCCAGAAACCGTCAACGCAAACAGGACCAAAGATCGCACGCAGAGCTTTTCTCTCGAAAATACCAAGGACTTCCTCATCCGCTTTTGAGATTGTCCATGCCTCCGCGCCGTGCAGCAGGACTGGGATGATCAAGGCCTTGTATAAGGTCAGCTTGGTCCTTCGAGGGATGGCTCTACTACTCAATTGCCTCTTGAGCCCATAGAAACAGCGGTTGACTAGAGTTACTCTGCGTTTGATCTCGGTACTGATGTTGTTTGTACTATTTCCTGCGGAGCCGAGGTAGACGAAGTACGTGTCGATTAGAGGGGTTCAAAACGTCTCTAGACGGTCACACAGTACGCTGGACAGGATCTTGTAGGCGACGTTGAGCGAGGATATACCTCTGTAGTTGTTGCAAAGGGTAGGATTGCCTTTTTTGTGGATGGGGCATATGGAGATGATATTCCAGTCGTCGGCCATGCTTTCGTCCTCCCAATGTCTACAGATGATCTGGTGCATGTTCCCTTTCAGAACATCACCACCAGCCTTAAAGAGCTCTGATGACAAGCCATCTGAGCCTGCTGCTTTATTGTTCTTCAGCCTTTTAATGGCTATGCCGACTTCTTCCAGACTAGGTGGGAGGACTACTTCATCGACTGGAGTTGGGATTTCTTGATTCCCTATCACTCTCTTCTGGTCAGGCCCGTTGCAAGTGCTGCATAAACACATCCGCCATTCCCTTCGGGTCAGTAAACAGATTACCCCCACAGTTTCGAAGAGCCTGGGTGCCATTCCTAAGGCCACCGGCAAGGCTTTTGGCTTTTTTGTAGAAGGCCCGTATTTTATGCTTGTCCCTAGACTCTTCCATATCCTTGAGCTGGGAGGTTGGGAGAGACCTTTTCTTCAAGCGTAGAAGCTTTTTCTCCTCCCTTCTTCTAGCCCGGTACTCCGCCTGCGCTGCCCTAGTTTTTCGTTGCAGCGCCTTTTGGTACGTCTCGTCAGTTGCACGTTTCTTCTGCTCACACTCGCCACCATACCACCAGTTTCTCGTCGGGGGTGGTAGGTAGCCTAAGGTGGTTTCGGCTGCCTCTTTGATGGTCGAGCGGCAATGCAACCACATTATGACGTGGGCATACCGGAGAGTCTCGCACTTAGTTGCTCTTCGTAGGCTCTGGGAATCTTGGGTGTGCTCAGAGATCCAGTGTCAAAACTCCTCTTTGTTGGTTGGTGCAGCTTTCTGACAATGGACAGTCGAGCTCGGAATATTATTGCCCCTGAATGAGCTTACATCCAGGATATTTGACGCGTGCCTGGCGTCAATGAGCACATGGTCAATTTGGTTGGCTGTTCGACCATCCGGAGATCGCTAGGTTGCTGTGTGGATTCCTTTGCGAGGGAACCTACTGCTGCTTATGACCATATTACGTGCTGCCGCAAAGTCTGTGAGTCGGAAGCCGTTATCTGTTGTCGTGTCGTGGAGGCTGTGCTTTCCGATCACTCCGCCAAAGATTTTTTCCTTACCGATTTTGGCATTGAAGTCTCCAAGCACGATCTTTACATCGTACTCTGGACAGGCTCCGTAGGCACCGTCCAAGAGGTTATAATAGTCCTCTTTGACAGAGTCTTCAGCCTCGTCGGTAGAGGCGTGTGTACATATGAGGCTGATGTTGTAAAATTTGCCTTGGATGCGGATCACAGTCAGGCGATCACTTATCGGTTTAAAGTCGAGGACCTTCGACCTTAACAACGAATCCGCATCCAAATATGTGCAACCTTTTGTGACAGTTGTAATATATGTTGCACTCTTTCGTTTCGATGGTCCCTTGTCCTATCCAGCATATTGCCTGGATCGCAGTAATATCCGCCTTATACTGGTGATGGTTATACTGGGTGTTATACTGGGTGAGGATATTTTCCAGTTTATGAGCGGCTCCTGGAGTGTAGAGTGTTCTTACATTCCAGGAGCACACTCGCAAATGATTGTCCTTTTTCGCGCCGTGTCATCGTTGTAGGTTCGTCCGTCTATCCGAGGCAGCTTGCTCTCTCACAATGGTTGTTTTTTTTATGTGGGCCGTTTGTTAGCCCTCCGCACAAGCACAAGGGGATCGCTGTATATATTGGTTCACCTCACAACGGGTGTTGTGAAGGCTATGCAGGGAGGGGAGGGAGGGGGAGGCTGTATGTCAACTTGATCTGTGCATTGCTGGCCTCCCGCCAAGTTGGGACCGATCAACAACTTTGTCCTGTGTGTACAACCCAGTATGTGTGTATTTTTTTATAAATTTTGCTAAGTCCTGAATTCTAATGCCAGACATTTCCTCAAGGCTATTGAATGAAATGAATAGCTGCCTAGCGCATTTTTCCTTATCCAATTGCAAGTGCTGGGCTGGTGCCGAGGTAGTGAAGTATAGTTTTCTTCTTCCTCTTCGTCACTATTGTAAGGGGGTTCCCATTATCCTTGCGTGTGTTCCGAATAGGCAATGACCAGTAATAATGCCAACTTCATTGCTGATTTCCTTTCTATTTAGAGTTAGGAGTGTGCTTGTTTTTTGGAGGCCATATTTGAGTAATTTTTTTGAAAGCCATATTAGCCTTGAAGTCCTGCAAGTATCTACTTCCACCCAACTCCGATTGGCGGCGTTGATGGCTCCTGCAAGTAACAAAGTGTCCAATTTTGCATAGCTAGCATCGTCGTGTTGGAGCGTTTTGTCAGGTAATCCTCCAACTGCCATATCTGCCCTATTAGACCTATCTAGGACTTAAAAACACCTTTGGTGATGTGTTCGTGTGTGTATTAACAGAATCCGATGCGTTGGAGCGTATTTCAGGACATCTGATTGCTTGCCATTGGCAAACCCACTCCTGTTCTAGCTAGCTCGTCGGCCCTTTCGTTGCCTGGAAAACCATTATGTCCAGGGATCAAGCAAAGGCTAAGGTTACATCTGATCACTATCTCCCTAAGAGATAGACGGCAAAGTTTTACCATCGTCGATCCAGAGTCCTGACGAGATAGCCCGTCTATTGGGTTCGTTGAAAGTAAGCCTCTTGAATAGCTTTAACTTCTGCCTCGAATATACTGGTTAGACAATAGACAATAGACGGTGGTTGGTGGTTAGACAGTGGTTAGACAAAAGACGGGACAGAGAAAAGGATGTTTCCTACGATGACGTAAATACTCCTAGTCCAGTGCCTTCTTCCGTTTTGGAATCCGTCTGTACATCAAATTCATCGCATCTAAGTCGGGGGGACGGAATTCTCGTCGATCATCGCCCATATTGAGTGGAACATTCTGCCTGACAGCGGTATTGGTGTCATCATCGCCGTTTAGCAGTCTGCAGAAATGGTTCTTAAAATTCTCAGTATCGACTGCGACTCTACTGCTAGTTGTCCATTCTCGTCCCGGCAGGCTTCTGTCCGAACCTTATATCCACTGGATAATTGTTTCACCCTTTGGTAAAACTTTCGGACATCGTTCCTACCGTAGCACCTTAACTTTCAGCTATAGCTGATAAAAATTATACAGTCCTTTTTGTCTGGCAGGAAATACATAGTCTATGTAAATAATTACTCCTTAGAAAGTTTCTCAATTGATGCGGGGTACCTCTAGGCTTAGTACTTGCACCAACAATCCTTTTACACACGACTTCCCATCACTGAACACATGTGAAGCTGCGGACGACACTTGCATTTTTGCTACAGATTCATTGGCTTGTAACATTGTAACCAAATTGCAATCTGGAGCAAATGAAATTTACGCATATGTCAATAAATGGAAGATTACATAAAACGCTTCAAAGACTCAGGCTGTCTATTTTTCACGGAAGAAAAAGTCTGTTGCTTACCAAGCAGCAAAATCATTAAAAACACCATTGAAACAGATTGGAAATCAAGTACTAAGTATCTTGGAGTGCACCTAGACAAGGCACTTACCTTTAGTGGGTGTACCTGTTATACCCATTTATTAAACGAACATCAAAATTGAGTATTGAAAATAAACTTGTTATTTTCAAGCAATTTTCCAGCCGATTTTGTTTTATGGCTCACCTGCTTGCGGTACTTGTGCAAAAAGTCACATCAATAAGTTGCAAATAGCCCAAAATAAACTACTGAAGATGGTTCTTAACCTGCCTTGGTGTTTTTCGACTGATGATCTCCACTTAACTTCAAAAATCGAAAAAGTTCCTATTAGATTAAATAAATTATTCGAGCGCTATCAGCGATCTTGCAGTTCAGCTGACAACCGCTTGATTTCAAGCCTACTAAACGAATCACGCAGATCTTTGTATACTGCTTATCTTTCGGAGATTGAACGTACTTCGTAATGCTGGTCACCAAACAAGGATAACATATGTTTGATTTGACCGATCGACCTATACCTCTTGCGGATAATTTTGGTACCCTGTATACGTGATGGATTCTGAGCTGTCAGAACTGGGATAGGAATTTACGTACAAATGGTGAAATGTAGTGGGCAATTAAAAAAATTAGAAAAAATAGAAAATAAATATATTTTATTGTAATAAATGTTTTAATGACGAGTTAAAATCCAGGAGTGTGTTTTGTGTGTGAAGTGTCTGTTTGTGATAGTTTTTGAGGAATGCTGCTTTGAATAGTGTAAACAAAGCACCAGTTTGACATGAAATTGTTGTTGTTTTATCATTCTTCAACACAATATACACTGAATGATGAACAATATTAAGTGTTATTTCGTCATAGTTTGTTAAACAAATTAATTTAAACATATTCAGTGCAGTGTGATCTGCTGAAAATTCACTCATTCATACATATGTATGAACGCACATTATTAACACAATAATCATGACGTCCCGCTACCCAACACTGTGGAAGAAGGCTAAGATAATCCCAGTACCAAAGAGAACTAATCCACCTGAATTCCGACCCATTGCAATCCTTCCGTTTCTTTCAAAAGTGTTTGAATCTATTGTTAGCCGAAACATCAAAGATTACATTGAGCGAAACAAGCTTCTAAACCCCCTGCAATCAGGTTAACGGAAAGGACATAGCTGTGTCACAGCCTTATTAAAAGTAACAGACGATATTCGAAGAGCTATCGACGAAGACAAAACGACCATACTAACCTTACTCGACTTCTCGAAAGCATTTGACTGCGTAGACCCAACAATACTTTGTCATAAACTGTCCACCCAATTCAATTTCTGTAATCCTACTAATAAATTAATTCTCTCGTATCTTACTAACCGAGTCCAAGCAGTTTTTCATAACTCTAAACTGTCATCCTTTTGTGACGTACGTTATGGTGTTCCTCAAGGTTCTATTCTCGGTCCTTTATTATTTTCAATGTTTATCAATGACCTTCCACTAGTTTTATCCTATTGTAAATTCCATATCTATGCAGACGATGTCCAAATCTACCTTAGTTTCCCTCTTGGTATGGTTGAAGACTCAGTTGCTAAAATAAACGAGGATTTGGGCTCTATTGCAAACTGGGCTACACAAAATGGTCTAATGCTCAATCCTAACAAAACCAAAGCCATCCCGTTCTCGAAACAACCGCCTTCCTTGTCAAATTTCCCGCTAATAGAACTGAACTCGACCGCAATTGAATATGTTACATGTGTAAAAAACCTTGGAATAATGTGCAATAGTGAACTGACGTGGACTGACCACATTGATAGCGTAGTATCAAAGGTGTATACATCCCTAAGAGGCTTATCAATCAGCAAATACATTCTCCCTGTGAACATCAAATTAAAACTTGCCAGAGCACTCATAGTGCCAATCTTGACATATGGATCTGAGTTATTCGCTGACTGTGATTATTCTTCCTCCCTAAAATGGACAAAAGCAATTAACGCGGCTGCACGGTATGTTTTTAACCTTCGCAGATTTGATCACGTCTCGGAACAACGTCGCATCCTCCTAGGATGCGAACTGGACGCATTCTTATGCTACCGGTCGTGCTTATTACTCTTCAAAATTATTCACAAGAAACAGCCAAAATATTTATATGAAAAGATCACCTTCTGTCGATCAAGTCGTAATATTACCTTGAAACCCTCCAATCATACCTGTTCAATGTCACGTAGGCACTTTTTCATTCATGCTGTTCATTTATGGAATCACCTACCTTCACAGGTACGGTCTAAGACCAAGTACAGACAATTTTGTAACGCTTGCTTCTCATATTTCTCCCGCTCGAACTGAAATAATTCCTAGTAACTTCAGTCTTAACTCTTTCTCCACACATATGTATTCTAATAACATTAAATTTTAAAATCAGAAATCTACACTCTTAAATTATAATTGAAGTAACTTGAAATCACTAATCCCAATCATGTCACACAAAATAATATTTTATGTTATAATGTTCCTGTACTATATGATTCTTGAAGTACAGCGATAGATATTAAAAATAAATAAATGAAATAAATGAAATAAAAATGAAATGAAATGTATGTATGTATGTGTGTATGTGTTTTCCCCAAAATAGCACAATATTACATTTGCTTTGTGCAAAATGAAAGAATAATGCATTATGTTGATTTGATCATGAGAAATTGTTTATAACATATACTTAATTTATTGTTTTAAACGGAAACCAATTTCTATGAACTCTTCATGTGCATTACGCAAAGAAACCGCCTTGGAATTATTGCTATATTAGTAGGACGTAATATGGAATAATGTATGTAATGTGCGAATTTCAGCTGTATTTCACTACTTCGGACATTGCTCTATTATAATACAATGAATATGCAGTAAATCAACACTTAATATTATTCACTATTCACATAATGATAAAATGCACAGTGAACCACCACTTATGTACCAGTTGTTTATATTTTTCATTATGCGATTCCAAGTAAACTATCACTTCCAAGAACTTGACAAGCACAAATAACAAAACTGGCACAGTTTTTCCCGGTATTCCCCCCTTAATATTATTCAAAATCAATTATTTTATATAAGTTTTACCAAATATAGATCTGCACCGAACTTAAAATTCCCATACAAATTGCTTCGAGCGAATGAGCTGACGGAATTCGGGTTCGCAAATGAGGTAGTAAAAAATTCCACCAGGGGGCGCTGAAGTCAAATGACGATAGGTCAATAAATAGGTCTGACGACTGCTGTTTACCTTCGATAAGTAGCTTCAAACATAGGTCTTAAAAAAAAAAATATTTGATGGATAATCTTTAAGTTTCGAAAAAATCCTACGCCAAGATAAGCGCAGTGACTTATATCAATGTGTGCTTCATACTTTCAAGTTGCAGCAGGAGAAAAAATTAGCTGCAACTTCTTGCAACCTTCGGCCTTGTCTTCATATTTGTTTCGCTGTATCTATATGTATAATTTGTAAAACACGGTTTTTGACTTTGGTTATGTTACAAAAGTCACAATTGGCTTGGCTAATGATGGTTGGAATGAAAGCAGCTAGGACTTTATATGCAGAAGAAATATAAAAAAAAATATTAAATGGATCCATGAACGGAGCTCTGAGATATTCAATTTCTTACAGTAGAATCTTAATTTAGCATAAATATGCAGGCGGTGTGTTTTATGGTTTGTGGGACTGTAGACAAAAAGCTCCAACGGGTTCCAACGGGAGACCTAGTTTTTCTAAAAGCTGAAGACGGGCGTTGTGAAAATCATATCCCCCTATCGAACACTTTGGCCGAGAAGAGACTTCAATACGTTGTCAATACGTTGACCTCAGCTAGAAACAATGGCAATTTTGTTGTAATTACCAAGCTGTGAAGAATTATAGTTCTTCGAACCCGTAGACTGATTTTAATAAAATTTGAAACATAGAACAAGTGTCAAGAAATCTTTTCATGGTTCGAAAAAGTGATAATGGGTAGTCGAAAAAGCCTTTTCGTATTTCTAATCAAACTTTTTTCACAGACAATTCATGTGGTAACCAAACATCGAGCTTCTTTTTGTAGCCAGCCTTTTTTAAATGGTTCAAAACAGTTTGATGATGAATGTTTAGTTCCTTGGGGTTGTCATGGTTGCTTATGTGACGGTCCTGGTCAATCTTTTCCATAATTTCATCGACTTTTTCAACAAGAGCGAGGTGCATCTTTCACACCGAAATTTCCAGAACGGAAGCGAGCGAACCATTGTGTGCTACACGAACTGATACAGCATCGTTTCCGTAAGCTTCACAAATTTCATTGGTGGCTTGCGTGGCATTCCTACCTTGTTTATACAAAAATTTCAAAATATAGCGAATTTCTTCATAATTTTCAATCATTTTTGAACAGCTGTAACTTTTTTTCAACTTCTCCGTCACCACAAGTAAAATGTCACCATTCCAACACCATATGGTATGACACAATGTGATTGGTAGCACTGGCGATAGACGACTCCAACTACATCTATTGACAAACTACGAAAAGACTTATTCGACTACCCAATATTTTTATATTTTTCTTCACTAGAGTTTCCTCCGTTAATGAGTAGTCCGTCTGAGCTACTTTGACCAGTTTTAAGTCACGAAAAGATCTCGTGACACGTGTACTGAGTTTCAAATTTCATTAAGAACAGTTCACGGGTTCAAAAGTTGCATATTTATTTCCGCGCTCCCATATTAAGCGACGAACCACTGTGTGGCGTGGCACGGGTTAACAAGGAGAAAGAGAAATATTGAATTCGCCTACTGATAGGTGTCATTCCATTTTTAATTACATTCCATGGCTGAGAGAATGAAAGAATGTTTCATGAGATGCCGCACACGGCGGCAGTTTTTCTGGCAACGATTCGAGTTCGGCACATTTGGCATGGTTAATACAATTTAGCTTGCCACTCTGCAGTGGTGCACAGCACACCTTTCACTGTGCCAGCAGTCCTTGTCTTAAAGCAGATCCTAGTTGGCAGCACACGTCCTTTCATGCACAGAGAGTCGGGTGCACAGATCTCCACGTACGTCATCGTCGTCGTCGCACAAAGATGTAATCCTTCGCTGGTCCTCGGGATGTCTGGATGAGTCGTCGCTGTGTTATTGTTTATTCAATCCAGAGTCTGGATTTTGGTATTCCAGTTGAATGCAAGGATTTCTTTAACTCCCCCTTCACCCACTCTCCCCCTCGTCCTACTTCGGCGTTGGACTGTGTGTTTCATGTTTTTATCCTCGTTCGTGGCGGTTGAACCGTGCCGTTGGCACTATTTCTGGACACTTGTGTTATTTAATTAAAATTTTAAGTGGGGGAGTGGAAAATCGAAATGAGTGAGGGCCGAGGGGACGCCTTGGTGAATATTTAGGACGTTTGCTTTTTCTCGTCCGCCTTCCATGCAAGACGACGATCCAGAGATGGAAGTTAAATTAAATATTTTCTGTGTTGCACGAGGGTGAGGGAGAGCGAGAGAGGGAGAACAGAGGTCTTTTCTAGGGAAATGGAGTGTTCTGCAATGGGTCACTTTTACCGGGTACTTGGGCGGCTAATTGCCAGTAAGGAAGTGAACGGTATAATGTAATGGATGCTCGACATGGTGTTAAGATGAGGATCCGAACGCAGTGAGAGAGGGAGAGAACAAAGCGAGAGCTGTTTGAAGTTCAAAACCATTAAAGTAGTTTTTCTGCTTGCGTAAAATGTTTGATAAATTTGCGAATGTTTTTTCGTCATCGACTTTAAGTGGTTGAATGTGCTAATGTGTCGGGAATTAGGGCCATACCCTCTATCTAACCGACTGTTCATAGACATCGAAGTTATCCCCGTTTTAGCGTGCGTCCTTGAAGTCGAACTAAGCCAGAGACGTTCCTTGGAACAGACCTAAGAACTGCTTGCTTGTTTGTAAGTGTAAGAAGAATGAAGACCATTTTCATCGAGAGAGCCTTTGACAATGCGACTCTTGATGGCGTGTTTAACTCTCCAGAGCACAGGCTGTTGATGATTCATTAGTGTTGTGGATTAAAGCGTTGCAAATGGATAGAACTGAAATTGCGGATGCGGATTGTGGCAAAAAGTAAGGGCGAGGCTATGTAGAGGCTTTCCACAGGGTGGCGTCTTGTCTCCTCTGCTATAGTGCATACTCTGCTTGATGCTCTCAATGTCTCTACGCCCAGGAACAAAATGTCCAAGGGCGTGTGGATTATATATTTTACGCATATACATTGTGTAGACGTCCGTAATGTTACTGTTTATGATTAAGTTGGATTAATTTTGTACAGGCTTTAATAGGGTTATAAGGTTTAGGCCTAGATTTAGGTTAGGTAACAATAAGATTGTCGAGAGCGCCTAGCACTTTCTTAGTTTTCGTGGCCAGTAAGTCTTAAATAATAAAGTTTGTCCTAAGGACTACGAAAGAAAAAAGCAGTTAATAGTTTAGACGCCGAAAGGCAAATAGGTAAGTTAGATAGGATTGTATTTGAGTACCCGCGAAGGGTCAGTAAGATAGAATTAACGACTTGAATTGTTAGATATTAAGATTTTTAGTCATAATTGTCTTCTGGAGATGCTACAGTCCGGGGTGGACCTGGGCCTCAACAAGTAAGCCTCTCCAGCCGGCACGATCTTTATCCAGCTGTCTCAAATCACGCACACCCAGTCGATTGAGGCCCTTCTCCACCTGGGTGCGCCATCGGTTCCATCGGTTCCGGCGTCCTCTATTGCGTTGTCCCACTGGTTCGGGGTCGAAGACTCTTCGGGCTGGAGCCGTGTTGTCCATGCGCTCTACTTGGCCCAGCCATCTTAGGCGTTGAATCCGTAGATGCCTGACTAGGATCATGCCGCTGTACAGTTCATGGTACCAATAGCCATCAACGCAGACAGGACCAAAGATTGAGCGCAGAACTTTTCTCTCGAAAATTCCAAGTGCTTCTTCATCCGCTTTTGAGATTATCCATCCATCCGCACCATAGAGCAGGACGGGGGTGATCACGGTGCTGTATTAAGTCAACTTGGTTTTCCAAGTGAGGGCTCTGTTACTCAATTGCCTCTTGAGCTTAAAGAAACAGCGATTGGCTAGAGTAATTATGCGTTTAATTCTGCGTTTAATCAGATTTTTCTTACTTTTAAAGCAAAAATAAATTTCTCCAGCGATAGTGGCGCCATCAGGCGGTGATGCTTAGTACTTATCAAGTCACCTTCGGAAGCTTGAATTTTCAACAACATTCCTGTCCACTTCTCGTGGTGTTAAACGACAATGAACCTCCTAAGAAATAAACACCCCCGCCAGTTTCATTAATTTCGTCTTAAAGTTAAAACCCCCGCTTTTGTTCGCATGCATTCGAAAGTGCGGGCAAGTGAATGAAAATCAGGAACACCTCTTGTGTTTTCCTGTTCAATTCAATTGTTGTCATACAGCCATGGACTCGGAGTGAAGGAACTTCCGCCAGAATTGAGTGAGTCCTGCTGCTATTGGTATTCCCAGAATAAGTGTAAACATTCATGATTTTATTGTAGTCGCTGTAGTCCGCATGGAATACCAAAGCACTTCCGAAGGCAGGACCTGATCTGGCAGACGCCACGACTCTGGGTGCGGGTTGCGGATTGCGGGGTGAATGGAGTATGGACAACCAGAGCACCGAGCAGAGCTCTAAAGTTTTTAATTAAAATTGTTCGTGAGGTTGGTTAGACTGGTGGTCTGACTAGTGGTTGGGTTTTGATTGGGGCGAGGGCCGGAGACTCTCGGACCGCATGCCCGCACCAAGGATGTGACGTGATGTGCCTCCATTGATTTTAAGTTTTGCTCCTGTATTCGTTGTCATCGCTGGGTGATCGGAAAGTTAATTAAACTTGCGGTTAAATCAATTCTGACTGAGTGAGTGAATGGGTGGCGCGGGGTTGCGGGGGAACACACGACGTCCTTTTTTTCTATCACAGACATTTCTGATTCCGTGTACCTATTGATTGGAATTCCCACTTGCATGCGGGATTAAGGACTCGACCGTTGTAACCGTCCGATTTTAGTTGTTTTCGATGAGCAGCTGGAAGGGCCCTGTCGCATGCAGAAAAAATCGCTTAAATCGATGAATGCGGTATCCAGTGGTCTGTCCTGGGCCTCCTTTGTGATTTGCAATTTAAAAAGGACGAGTGAAATGAATACGTTTATTATTATTTTTTTTGTTTCAATCAACCCTTTCAGTGGCAATTAAAAGGAGTTTGCTTCTTGCTGGGAGACGAATCGTTAAGACATCAAGTGCTGGGTTGGGGAAGGAATTGGTCACATAAACGGACTGAAGTCACTGGATAACAAGGTCCCTGCAATTAGTGAATGAGTTTGTCTCCTTGAAAAGGGATTGTTTCTTCTGAAGGATGTCTCTAATTGGTTCGAAGAAAAATACGTCTTCCGAACACTTGAACACTGAAGAGGATCGCTGAACTGGACTCTGGTTTTATTTCAATTCATTCTGCTTTGTAGGTTTCTGTGGACTTTGGTTTGTTCAAAGCTTAAGTTTTCATATTTTTGGCTTTGATTGTTGGGTGGGGGACGAGTGGACATGCTTCACGAGGCACATCAACAAAGTCCTGTTCTTGCGATTTTGAATGAGAGTACATTGCTTACCTCTAAGGGTTGAATTTATCAATTGACACAGTTTAGGGCAGTGACAAACAGTGTCCGGTTTCATCTTGCTGTTCAGTTTCATCATGAGTTCAGTTTCATCTTGTCTTGTGGGTGCTCGAACCTTGACCGTCAGGAGCTTGCCGGTGTGAGAACCCGATCCCCGTTGGCAACTGCAAACTGGAAAGAGGTACAGTCTACCACCTCCATTTAGGAATAGCTCTGCAGGATCTGATTCACTCATTGCCCAACGTCGGCGTCCAGAACTTCACTCACTTCACTCTCCTCTCTTCGGCCCGACGGGGGGGCTCAAAGCCTCAAAGGGACAACTTAGGCATATGGACCCATCGCTCAAGGTTTGAAGAAAAGCCTTGTGCGCCCCTTATAGCGTCCCCCATCAAGAAAAAAATTACTACTCGTACATACGGGACAAATAGCAGCTTCGATTCCTTCGTGGGGTCCTTTAAAAGACCCCGTAACACGAAGTCACGGGGCCTTAGACCTTAGACACGGTCATTTACAAGCTGAATCAATTGGGATTCCCTTCCAACCTCATCAAAATAATTTAAAGATTTCTGCATTCCGGAGGATTGTGCATCCAAATTGAAGGCATCCAACCAACTGAGGGGAGCATCAAGGCCTGAGTTGCTCAAGGGTCGATGCTCTTCAACTTCCAGATAAGCCGTCTCGAACCAACACAGTGAACTGTAATCTCAGATGTCTTGCTGACTTATATGCGAGATCGAAGTCCAAGTACACCAAACGGGGTAGTCCGCAAATTCTCCATTCGTGATAAAGGACAATATCCTGAGGGGGATACAGCAGCAGCAAAATGTCGGAGCATAAAGGCACTACTCCCTAACGGTACGGAAATAACAACAGACAAAATGGTCAAGTTATTTGCCTTTAACTTCACGAATAGATTGAAGTTCAACAGCCACTTTAAACTAACTAACGTTTAAGAAGGCCAAAGTAGGCTTCCATAGCATCAATGGATTCAACCAGAGAACAAAGCAGTTAATACGTTAGATATAGGCGTACACGGCTTCCCAAAATGACACACCATTTCTAAGACGAAGGGGAAATTTTGGGAATGTGTACCCGTCTCACGTTCGAAGAGGACCATCGAAAGCACAAGAGGTAGCAATAAGAGGGTGTACCAAGAAGCCCGGATCATCGCATCATCGATATACATCAACAACCGCCGGACAAAGCTACCTCAACGTCCAAAATCTGCTCAACGGATGTTAATACAGGGAGAGAGAGAGAGAGAGAGAATGAGAGAGAGACTCAGCCTTTGGTGAAAAGTTGGATGGAGCCTGTCTGTAGGTAGCATGCATTTCCTTTCCATCAACATGCATAAAGGAATCTGGTGGATCAATCATCAAATGGTCTTAATTTATGCCAGTACTCTTGATATCCCAAACTTCCAAGGAGGCAACTTAGACTCGAACCATTTCCGTGTTGTAACTAAGGTATGACCTTCAAAAAAGTTTTTAGACAAGGCAAACGACTTTGTGTTATGTGACTTTAGCTCGGCCAGAACGTCACCACAAGCAGCTATAGCTTCGAGGTAGTCAAGGACATCGTCTACCTCGGCTCCCAAGTGAATAGTACCAACAACACCAGTACCGAGATGTTCCCAGAATAACTCTTTCCAATCGCTGTTTCTTTGGGCTCAAGAGGCAATTGAGTAACAGAGCCCTCACTCGGAAGATCAAGTTGACTTTATATAGCACCGTGATCACCCCTGTCCTGCTCTATGGTGCGGAGGCATGGACAATCTCAATACCATATGAAGAAGCCCTTGGCCTTTTCGAGAGAAAAGATCTGATTTTAATTTGTGAGTCCGTTTGCGTTAATGTCTTTTGAAGAAGAGGAACCTAGCCTGGAAAGGCGTATATGGCTACAACGACTAAGATGGACAACTCTGCTCCATCCCGAAGGGTCTTCCACTCCGAACCAGTGGGACAACGCAGCAGAGGTCGACCACGCCACACAAATGGAGAAGGACTTCAACCAACTTGTCGCGCGAAATTGGAGACAGCTGGCCAAAGTTGGTACCAGCTGGAGAAGCTTGGTGGCTGAAGCACAGTTCTACCCAAGACTATATCGCCATTAGAAGAATAAGAAGAAGATCCGTGGAGGAATTTTTGACATGTTCCTGGATTGTCAGTTTTGAGCTTAACTTCGTATCCAGTATGAGACACCTTGCGCTGTCATTCAGGTTTACAGGAGTCCCACATATTGAGACGGGATGAGTCTCTTTGAGTTTCAAAAAAATCTACGCCAAGCTAAGCGTAGCGACTCATATCAACGTGTGCTTCATACTTTCAAGTTGCAGCACAGGAAAAAATTAGCTGCAACTTCTTGCAACTTTCGGACTTATCTTCCAATTTGTTTCGCTGTATCGAATTTAAAAAGCGTGGATTTAACTTTGGTCATTTTATAAAAGTCACAATTTCTTGCCTAATGATGGTTGGAATGAACGCAGGCAGGACTATAAAGTATTTAAAAAAAAATAAATGCATCCATGAACGTAGCTCTGAGATATTCAATTTCTTACAGTAGAATCTTAATTTAGCATAAATTTGCAGGGGGTGTACTCTATCGTTTGTTAGAGTGTAGACAAAAAGCTCCAAGAGGCTCCAACGGGAGACCTAGTTTTTCTGAAAGCTGAAAACGTGCTCTATTGATGTTGTAAAAACATCAAAACAGCAAGAGTTTTTTAAGTTTATCCATACGTTGACCTAAGCTGCAAAAAATGACACCAAAAAATCTTTTCATGGTTCAAAAAAGTGATATTTTTATATTTTTCTTCTCTCCTTGTAGTCTTGATGTTAAGAAGCTGGTGAAAAAATGCCACTGTGGACTTTTTGATCCCGACCCTGTTGAGTTCTATGGTTATTGCTTTGGGTTCGATGTTATTAAAGGCTCTCTCGATATCCAAATGTGCGGGAGAGATTTATCTATTAATATAATAATAATAATGGCGCCACAGCCCGTAGAGGGCGAGGGCCTAGCTTCTCAGCAACCACTCGTGTTGTAAGTGCTATTGTTCTCTCACGCGTGGAAGGGACCTACAGTTTAATGCCGACTCCGAACGGCCAAGTTTGAGAAGCTTTTTCTAGACAGGAAATACTCTTTGAGCATTGTCAGTGACTCGAAAGAGGTGGAGCCGTGAAATATGAAAGGTGGTAAATTCGGGTATCGAACCTGGCACCCTCTGCGTAGGAGTCGACGCACCAACCCACTACGCCACGACCACCCACTATCTACACTTATCTATTAAGCCTGTCAATAAGTAAAGGGCTGTTTCCACAGATTTACCATTCTTATAGTAAGGCTGAAAGATCGACTTTATGTTCACCACAGTGTATGTGGTGTGTACGTCAATCAGTTTTTTCAGTTTCTGAAGCAGAAAGGATGATAGACTTATAAAGGGTTTTCCAATAGAGACTTGACAGCTTTGAATTTAATTTGTGAACGCATTCTTTCACAAATCATCAAACTGTCACTTTCAATTTATTCAGTAAGCTCAAAATTTTCATCGTGATAAAGTAAACGAACGAGCATCGCGTAAGAATCTTCAAATTATAAAAATTTTCTGCCGAAATTCGGAGTCAATGCCCGCAACTTTAAGAGCGTTGAGTCTAATTCTCCACTTGTGTGCGCCATCGGGTCCGTGGTTCGTCCACTGGTTCGGAGTGGAAGACCCTTCGGGCTGGAGCGGCGTTGTCCATGCGGTCTTCATGGCTTAGGCATCTTAGGCCTTGCTAGGCTATGCTCTTCATTTAAAAAAACCATCAACGAAAACAGGGCCAAACATTGAACGCAGAACAATGGAGCTCATTTTTGGCTCAATAGGCAAAATATGCGATATCGGTCGGGTGAAAATCCACATGTGATTTATGAATCAGCAGTTCATCCCCAAAAAATAACTGTTTGGTGCGATTTCCATGCCGGCGGCGTTATCATATTCGACGATAACGGTCGTCACGGGCCATGATTACCGAATTGGAAGATATGGACTTGGACGACATGTGGTTTCAACAGGATGGTGCCACAAGCACACGTTACAATTGATTTATTGAAGAGTACGTATGGTGAGCGTGTTACGTCAAGAAATGGGCCAGTCGCCCGTTCCTGCGATTAAACGCCGCTTGACTATTTTCTGTGGGGCTAGGTTAAATCATTGGCTTGTGCCATCAAGCCGACGACGTTGGAAGAACTCAGAGCGAACATTGAAAGCGAAATAGCGGCCGTTTGTGGCCGAAATGTGTGTCCGAGTCGTTGAAAATTGGTTCCAACGAATCGACCGCTGCAAACGGGCCCGCGGTGGCCACATGAACGAAGTCGAGTTCCATTCATGTGTTTGATTGTACTTCAAGCCGATGATAAAGTTTTTGAAATGCCTCAATTGGTTCAAAAACAAAAGTCCTTATTGGAAAACCCTTTAAGTCTTAGATCCTTTGATGGCCAATATGTTCTTCCAGAAGTCTGTCCTACGTCAGCAGCATGGATAGTAAAAAAAGGTGCCCATACGCCTTACGGCCGTGGCTCACTTAGACTGTCATGTTTTCGATTTACTACCATGAGACCTTTTTTCCACCAAAACTATATCCGGCTTCCTTTAGAAACTTCAAGAAGTTTATCAATTTTACATACCACACGTCCTCCGCCTCTGCAAAGAAGTAATTTCCGAGAAATTCCTATTTTATCCACGTTAGGGCTGGGCATTCACAAAGTAGATGTTGGAGAGATTCATTGTCTTCCCAAAGCTTCTGCAAAAGTCGTTGTGTGGTATCTTCTGTCGAGATGCGCGACGTGAGTGTGTATGATGCAATGCCAGTTAGGACTCCTACTAGATGATCAGTGATGTCGATCTCTTTTAGCTTAGCGTAGGGGCTGTATCTACGATTCCCAGACAGAGTCAAGGTGCTCTGGCTGTATCCAGGGATTCGTCCGCCAGGTTTCTACTTAGTGAGCTAAGCGGTGGGAGTGCGTGCTGGATTAACCATGCTTCACCCAGCTCTGATCGTTTTCTTCAATGCCAATGTGCCCTGGTACGCAATATGTGCTGTCTTCAAGAATCGAAACACAACGAGAACGCGTTGAGCCACACATCACGCGAATGCAACGGTGAGCCACCTACCTCTCCCTCGACCCGATTAAAAAATGCAGATCCTGACTATAGACATCCTTGAACCATCACCCGTTAATGCCCAGCGTTCGGAGTGTGAATTAGAGCGCATTTTTGCTGAAATTCATTCACTCCGCATTCGGTTGTGCGTGAGGACTCCATGCGGTAGAAAAAGTCACACACCCGGAATCGGGTGGAATTTCTCAAGCACACCGCGCTGGTGCCAAACAACGCCCATCTTTGCATTTAGTGTGAAAACTATAAAATTGTCTTGCGAAAGCGCCAGGCGTCGACCATAAACCATACACCATCCATTACCGCAGTGCCGTGCAACTTGAGAGGGTTTTCAAGTGCGAAAGAGAGCGAGACAGGGTGCAAGCATTAGCAAGTGTGACTCGTTGTGCCTCAGCTCGATTCACATGACGAAGCTTTCGTTGCATACCACCGACCAACGTTAAATGTTCAGCAGCAGGTCTCTTGCGTTCTTCAAAGTTTTTGGTCATCGACGTCAGTCTGAGGATTCAATTAAAAAACTTTCAATGAACCCCCTAGAAGCAGCTCAAACTACTCTCAAACTGGACTCTGGCCTGTCTGTCTGGCCACACTGAGAAGTGGAAGACTTAACACTTAAAATATGAACTAAGCTTCGTGGTCCTTCGGATACGTATGGCCACCTCGAAGAGGGATTATTTTTGACGGGAGGGAGCACTTTCCCAGTCTGCCCAGCCCAGGGATACACACTCCGCCATGAATTATGAAGCGAATCTCATCAGGATTGACCCAATAAGCCGGGGGACCGGTGCACGGACCGGAGGGTGTTGCATGCCAATTTAATTTTCCAGAAATTGCAAAATAATTAAAAACTCGGACGCAATGCGCTCTCCATGAAATTCCACATTTTTACGGATCTCCCGTGAAAAGGGGGGGGGGGGGGGCTAGGTAAGGGCACCATTGCTCACAGCTCACTGCTTACTGCTTAATGCAAAGCAAATAGCTGTGCACATTTGTATATAAGTGGCCATTAAAGAAAAAACAGAAAAACAAAAAAAATCTCCCTCAAATACCGTTGAACTGGCCGCGTCGACAATGCACCACCACCCACACGGAGTGCGGAGCAAGCACTGGCTGACGGCTGGCTGGTCGATTTGTTTTGCTCCATGCACGCCGCACGGCGGGTTGGTTCTGTGCAAACATTATTATGCCAGGATGACGCCGCTGACGTTGATATATGTGTCTAACGGGAAAATGAAAGACTTTGTCAGCCGGCAAATGTCGAATTAAAATAGATGGGTGGCATTTGGCCACCATCGTCGTCGTCGTCTCGTTCTTTGGGAAAATCCTTGCAAGTCGACACAAAGCACACACAGCCACCCTTCCCCCCTCTCCAACACACACACACACAAAAAAAAAGACGAAATTATTTGCTTAAGTGGTTGGGGTTGAGTGTGAATGGTGGCTGGTGGGGGAAGAGGGGGATGAATGGAAGCAACAGCAACAGAAGAAGAAGAAGTACCCTCATCTCAGTTCGTTGCCTTGTGGCACACGCGTCCTGCCGCTGCTGCATGAAGCAATCTACTCGTACTTTGTCCCTTATCTCAGATGGGCTCCAGATGAGCTCAGTTGGGCGACTTATGTGTGGGTGTGTGTGCGTTCGTCATGATATGTGAGATCCTTTATTTTCTTCAATATCTCAACGCCCCTCCGGGCCGCGTCTTCTCTCGTTGCGGCGGCGGCGACGGCGGCGGCGTTGAAGTCGGTGCTGGTGCCACTGACTGTGAATGATGTGGGAATGCGTTTGCGCTCGAGAGATCCTGCTTAGCTTCAAAGTGCGACGAGGAGACAGACGTTGTTGCCGGTCTTTTGTGGCATATTCGAGATGGGGGTGCGTGAGTGTGTGTGTGTGTGTGCATGGAAGGTGAATTACCGCCGAGATTGTAGATTTCGCTTCGGCGAATTTAAAGCACACTGCCACTTGTTGGCGATCCGGATCTGGCCTTATTACATTTGAAATTGGATACATAAATAAGATTGAGCGGATGTTTTTTTTTTCTCTCTTCAAATTGTAGAATTGGAGAAGTTTGTGGTTGCTTGTGTTGTAATTTATTTTCTCTTGTTTCTTTGCAGTTGATTTTAACCGGTTTGTGCATCATGAGCCTGGCGAGGAGACGGAATCGTTACAGCTATTTGGTGAGTAATTTCCACTCATATTCTTGTGTGTGCACGTGCTTTGTGGCTGGCTATTTGTTTACTCTTTGGCCGGAGTGATCAGACGGGAGGTGTGGTTCTCGATGATGAAGTCGATGATAGTTTGTTTAGACAATAGATTCGTCATCTTATGAATTGCACGCAAACACATGCAGGGGAGAGGGGGGGGGGGGGGGGGGGGGGGGGGGGCACCTTTGAATTCAAAGGTACCCTACGTTCAGTGGTTCCCTCTTCTCCACCAACTAAACGAGTACACTTTTCAATTTCCCAGTCCACTCAACAGTTCGTAGGTATTTAAGGCCAATGGGGAAATGAACCTGTTCATTCCATTCACAATTCATTTTATCTGCTCGCGGAGAGCAACAACATACGTGCAGAATTCGTCAATTTGTGGAACGCGTCCGCAACTTTGTGGATCGCGTTTTTAGTTTAACACTACGCCACGAAAATCCGCGTCCTATAAAACCTAAACGACTGGATGGCGCAGTTGGTAGTTGGTAGCCCCTGTTTAGCGGCGTCTCCTGTTCGAATCCCAGTGAAAACAAAGCTAATATGCTTTTATCTGGTTTTCAAATCTGATCCAGTCACCATTTGCAAATTAAGGGCACTATTACTGGAATGGTCAATTAGTGGTAGTAGCCTGAAAGTGGGTATCACAATGGACCAACGTGGCCTATGTGTGCTGGTTAATGGACTAGCTACCTAACCTAACCTAATCTATGGAACCTACTGAGAAATCATGACGGTCCACGGCTCACTGCTTCCGCGATCCTTATACAGGAAGGACAGGAAGTTCGGTCGTCCTAGCCTTCTCGAACCAAGAAGAACTCAGATTCGAACCCCCTCTTTGTTGGAGCGTCGTTGTCCATGTGCATGTGTCAATGACGAGCCAGTGCAGTCGACGGATCTTTGCCTGTCCGACTACAGCCAGAACTTAGTACAGCTCGTAGAGTTTGGGGTAGTTTTGAGTTAGATTAGGCTTAGATTAGGTATACCTGTAAGCTTAGGTAGATGAGACTAGGTATAGTCTAGGATAGGTAGCTTAGCTCTCTTCCGGTAGGATAGGCGTTGAACACGTCTTCCGCCTTCACCTTTCCTGTCTCTTCTCTTTCGTATCATTAGTTGTCCGTCCGTGGTCTACATTAGGGTATCACTATCTTTTCCTGTCTTATTCTACCTTCAGCTAGCTATAGGCACCACGGTGAACGAGGAAGGGGGAATAATCACTCTGTCCGGCGAACTGAGCCGTGTAACCGCAAGCATGCCGCCAGTCTCCTCCTCGACACCGAAGCTACCCGCTTAGCCTGCTGGAACATATAGTAACTAGATTGATAGCAGCAGTGGGTCGCCGCGGCGTAGTGGGTTAGTGCGTCGACTCCTACGCAGAGGGTGCCAGGTTCGATACCCGAATTTACCACCTTTCATATTTCACGGCTCCACCTCTTTCGAGTCACTGACAATGCATAAAAGAGTATTCCTGTCTAGAAAAAGCTTCTCAAACTTGGCCGTTCGGAGACGGCATTAAACTGTAGGTCCCTTCCACGCGTGAGAGAACAATAGCACTTACAACACGAGTGGTTGCTGAGAAGCTAGGCCCTGGCCCTCTACGGGCTGTAGCGCCACCCATATTATTATTATTATGATAGCAAAAAATAAAAATTAACACTAAATAAATTCAATGATTTTTAAAATAGCATTTTCCGTGCTATTTGAAAAGTGACATTTATGGAAATCGCCCGTGTTTAAAGGCTTAACCTCATTTGAACCAAGGAATGGGACAAGCTTCGCCGTAACGCGAAATGAAACAGAAAAGCCCTGAAGTCATGAAAAAATAATTCACAACTAAAGAGTCGTTCAACACACAGAATGAGCATTTGTCGGCACGAATTCCGAGAGTTCAACGTGAACACCATCCAGCCTCTGTGATGGCTTGGAGGAGTGTAGCTTATGATGAAGTCCCCAATTTCCATTTCGGTGAGAAAGGTCTTAAAATCTCAGAAAAAGCTTTCCAAACAGATGTTTCAGAGAACACTGTCGATTCTCTTACTAATAGTCGTATTCTCTTACCATTTAATTAAGCTTATTACAATCAAAGAACCTACATAGTGGGGCGAGGAAAAAAAGAGAAAGATTGGCAGGGCTAGGGCTAGGGTTTTTGCTGAGATAGAATCGAATGAGTGTTCCGTGGTGTTAGCCAACCTTAACATTCTTGAAACTGGTGAGTTACAGCCGTAATTGGTGCGATGTGGAGTGATACGGAAGAAAGATGAAGACCTAAGGTTATGAGGATTGGTGCGAAAATATACTAATTCTAAAAGCCCAGGACAGTCGCTAGTATCAGAAATAAGTTGGCGGAGAAAGAACAAGTCGGCGTTTTGGCGACGGTTTCCGAGTGACTCAAGGCGAATGAGAGAAAGGCGATCGGGGTATGGGGGCAAGTTGTTTCTATCAGTCCAGGCAAGATTGCGGCGGTGTTGAAGTCCGTGCTGGTGCCACTGACTGTGAATGATGTGAGAATGCGTTTGCGCTCGAGAGATCCTGCCTCGCTTCAAAGTAAGACAAGGAGACAGACGTTGTTGCCGGTCTTTTGTGGCGAAGAGTGTAACGTTAGAACCTACGTTGGACAGCTTCGATACGGCGAATGTGGACCGAGAAGTGAGGTGACCGGACTTGGCTGGCATATTCGAGAGTGGGTCTGACGAAGGTGATGTACAGAGATGTTGTGACATAGGGATTCGAAAACTCTTTTGACCAGAGTTTGACAAAGCCAAGCGCGGAATTTGCTCTACTTATAAAATGGTCAACGTGGTAACGAATGTTGAGCTGGCGATCACAGATAACGACTAGACTGAGGGCACTAGTTCGTTGCAGAGAAAATAGATTTTATGCGATTCTAGTGGGCGTAGACGGGAGTATGTCGTGAATTGGCATTTACTAACGTTAAGTTCAACATAATTTTTCTGACACCAGACAGAATATCTATTTAGGTTGTTTTGAAGATGTTTTTGAGATGACCGAATAGACTTACATGTCATCTGTGTAGATAAAGAGAGATAAAAAGAGTCCATGATTATACGGACGACATCGTTGATAGTGAGTACGAAAAGTAAAGGACCCTGGTGGCTCCCTTGTGGTAGGCCCGACGAGGATTTGATGGGTTTGGACTCCGATGATCTGAACTTGACTATTTATTGTCTGTTTGCCAAGTTCAACCCATTTGACGAAGAGGGGTTGGAAACCAAGAGTCGATAGTTTAAATATAATAATGTTATGTGAAATTTTGTCAAATGCAATTATATCGACCGTCGTGTTGAACCGCTTCCGTTCATAAGGCAAGGTCGACACAAACATGGCTAAGAATTAGCGTTCATTTCCACAAACGACTGGCCATCTGGAAGTCCAGACATCAATGCTTCGGACTATAAATTAGTGGACGTTTAGAGGCTGTGGCCTGTGCTAGGCACGCACTTATTCGAGGAGTGGGTGATTTTCCGAAGGATTTGCTGCGTACTTCAATTTCTGAGCGGCCATATTGACTTTGCTGTTAGCTGGAAAGCAAATGTGGGTAATAGTTTGTATAACAATTTGCAGCCATTAAGTGGTTGCAACGGACAAAGTGTCTTCAACTTCATTGTGTATTACTTCACAGTGTATTACACAAAGTCAAATCAATTCAAGAAGCTACACGCTCATTCAGGCGCCCAAAAGGCTAAGTCTTCCCCATCCATAAAATACAAGTTAATAACACATTGGCCCGTATGGTATGGGTTCCCTGGACATAAAGGTGTACCAGGCAATGAAAGAGCCGACGAAGTAGTCACAATGAAACAATTGTAGGCGTGATAATATACACAGTAAAGAATAAAAACTTTGGAAAAGATGGGCGCCTTCCTAGATAAAGAGGGAACTTTTAACAACGTTAAGCGATAGATAACGACATGTACGAAATGTGAAAGTTGGATAGAAACAGTGCCGAGCAAAAAAATGCAAACGGGTACAACATCAGATATAATTCTGCGAAGCTTCCTGTAACGGTATCCAATCTGGTTCTTCTTTTGAAGTGATTCTTTCCTTTGTGAAACCATTTGGTTTTGAGTATCAGTCTGTGATTGGTCTCATGCACGTGTTGAAATCATTTAAACAAGTGGTATAAGACGAAAATTTGGATGAGCAAAAAAAATGCAAATGCTTAAAAAAATACAAAAATAACCAATTTTTTAATTTTTGGGCATAATTAATAAGTAGAATAATATTAAAGGGTTAATATTTCGTTGCATAACCTTTGTTAGCAATAACGACCCGCAGTCTTGAGGGCATTGTGTCTACCAGGGGAATCAGTAGGTCAGGTGAGATCATTTCCCGGACCGTATTCTTTCCCATAGCTCATTTCTATTGGATGTCCTCCCCTTCCTTATCTCTCGATCCACAAGGTCCCATAAATTTTCTAGGGGATTGAAATCAGAAGACTGCGGCGGCCATGCTAGAACATTAACATTTTCGCTGTCCAAAACCCTCGGACTAACTGGCTGGTGTGTTTTGGGTCATTGGCCTGTTGAAATAAGCACTCTTCAGGCATATTTGACCTTAAATGTGGAAGCATGTGGCTTTCTAATATTCCCCTATACATTTCGGCATTCATTCGACCGCTTATTTCAACCAACTGACCAACTCCTTGACGAGGAAATGAATCTCAAATAAAGTTTTAGTAGAAATCTAACTTGAAGAACCTTTTAGATTGCTTTCCCCACACCATTACAGATCCTCCACCATGTTTGATGGTTGGAACTTGATATCTGGAACAATATCTTTGCCCCGGAGGTCTTCGATAGCGAATACCGTCTGACGAGAAGATATTAAACTTGCTCTCGTCACTCCATAAGACTTTAGCCCATTGCTCGCTCGTCCAATTCATGTGGCATTTTGCAGAATCTAGTCGTTTCTTTATATTTATTGCACTGATGAATGGTTTCTTTGCTGGGCGTATTGCAAATAGTTCTGAATCCCCTTAGTCGTCGCCTAACAGTGTGTACGCTACACTAAGGTCAAGATGTTCATTAACGTAGTCTGTAACTTCAACGGCAGTCTTAAAGGGATCGACTTTTTCACGATCTTGTCGGAGAGTTGTTCTGCGAGGACGCCCACTAGCAACTTTTCGATTAGCATCGATATCTTCATGGAATCGGGATACAATTCGTGAAATGGTTGAAGTTGTAACACCAAACTCGAGAGCAATATCCTGCATGAGCCTGCCATTCTTAAAAGCTGCAACGATTACTTCAGCTGTGTTTTTTTGCAAGCGTATATACGCTTAATTTTGAAGTACACAAAAAGCAATCATCGGCGCTTAATGAATCAAGATAAAATCTTGGCAGCACCGACGACATATATGACATTTGCTAAAGAGTCAGGGGTGTAGTCGTGGAAGGTGATAGTTGATCATTAATGGGCACAATCTTCGGTTTTCGATTGTGTAGCGTGACCATCACTTTAAAAGCCAAAGTAATTAATAATTACAAAACAAAAAAAAAATGTTCATCAAATAAGAATATCGAAAAATCGATAACGAGACCTAAAGAGAGACCTACCAAAAATTGCATAGTTATGGATGCCAAAAAATTGAAAAATGATCTAATACATCAACCACACCTGCAATTTTAAGCCACGTACATCAACCAAAACAAAGAATGAATAAATTCGGGAATGAAAACACAGAAATTAACGATTGGAAGCATTGTTTTTATCCGCGCTTATTTCTTAAGCGGCGATAGTTTTGATGAGTAACTTAAGCGGATATAGGATTTTTTGTTAGTGTATTTTACATGCAAATTGAAAATTAAGCGTATATACCCTTGCAAAAAACACAGCTTTCATTGCATCCAGTAGTTGTTTCTAATTATTGTACAGTACATGTGTTTATTATAAGAATAACCTATTTTATAGACGTATCTTAGTAGAAATATTCTCTATTTGCATTTTTTTTGCTCGTCCAAATTTTCGTCTTATACCACTTGTTTAAATGATTTCAACACCTGCACGAGACCAAACACAAACTGATACTCAAAATCAAATGGTTTCACAAATGAAAGAATCATTTCAAAAGAAGAACCAGATTGGATACCGTTACAGGAAGCTTCGCAGAATTATTTCTGATGTTGTACCCGTTTGCACTTTTTTGGCTCAGTACTGTAATTTCTTAAATAACAGAAGAATCAAATCTAGACAGATACTGTATAGAAAGGAGAGTTTTCAGAGGTCGATCATACTGTATGCATGCATAGATATTCTCAGACCCAAATTCGTACGCAAATTTGTAAACTTCAATCAGGCACTTAGATTATGCCTCAAACATAATAGTGCGTTTGCGCTGGCGTTGACAAAATACAGCGTCGACCTGCATCAGTGAATAATGAAAGAGTAAAAAAACGTAGTCCATCGCACGTCATTATTCAACATGTTGGATATTTTTTGACAGAGGGGTGCGCCGTGGGAGAAATTTTCTCCCAGATTGAGAGTTGTCTTCCAAATTGAGAGTATTTTGTATCAACTGTCATTTAAGAAACGAAAACAGCTGATTGAAAATAATTTAACGACAAAAGTCATTTCAAATGAGTGTATGCAGAAAGACAGCAATATTTTTCAACCAGTAGATGAGAGAGAGAACAGCTGATAAATTGAGTATTTTTTTCAACGCAGTGCGTCATCGTAACATGAAGTCGGCTGGCGCAGCGCACCATTGTGTTTCAGTCATTTACGCGTCAAGCTGCCGTAGAAATGATTCTCCATCATCTCCCCGTAGATGCCTTCGGCTAAACATGCAGCCAAAAATGCTCTTGCACATAGAATACTTACATGCGTAGCGTCAAAGTATCCGTTCACGGTGAAGTACCTGAAGGAAGAGGATGACACAATGAATACTTCAACGCACAGCCGATTTCATTTGACAGTTTCATGTTTGAAGTGAAAATTCAAGTTGTTTTCCTTATTTATGCACATTTAAAATATGTATTTTGATATAAATACTCAATTATAAACATTCATTTATATTTTTATCTATTTTGAACGTTGCTTCAACGACAATTTCAACAATTCGCATTCTCTTTAAATGTCACATTGTGAGGGTTGTCAACGCTGAAGAAGAGAGAAAAGTTGAAAGTTGAGTAAATACATCCGTCGCGTGAGCGGCAGCATTGGTCTCTGTGCCACCTCCCATAAGAACACATGTATTTTATGTATCTGTCAAAGTATTGCTGACTCTCACGCATGTAAAGTATTCTATGTGCAGGAGCCTTAAGACTAAGACCAAGCAGTCGATGGGTATATAGAGAAAACTAAAAAAACCCCAAAGCAATAAAACTATTTCACGCTGATAGAGATAAAGTCCGTAACTTGACAGAAGAATCCTAGAAAGATGAACAGATATAAATCTCCGAACACCTTTTCGAGAATCAAATTCGAACGTATGTAATATGTACGTACATAATAATATAATAACATTGGTGGCGCGACAGTCCGAGGTGGACCTGGGCCTAGGTTCTCAGCAACCACTTGTGTTGTGCGTGCTATTGTTCATTCACGAGTGGAAGGGACCTACAGTTTAATGCCGACACCGAACGGCGAAGTTGAGAAGCTTTTTCTAGACAGCAATACTCTTTGAGCATTGTCGGTGACTCGAAAGAAGCACAAGCCGTGAATTATGGAAGTTGGTAGATTGGGGACTCGAACCTGGCACCTTCTGCGTAGGAGCCGATGCACTAACCCACTACGCCACGGCGACTCACATATGTACGTACATACAACAACAAAAAACATTTAATTTAAAAAAAAAAAAAATAAAGAAAAATTGCTTATAAATGGCATAAGAACGGACTTATGGCAGACTCTCGCCCGGAAGAAAGGTGTCTCATAAATTAGTCCATCTTTCCGAATTCTTCATCTTAGACAACCGTTCATGTTTTCGAGATTCTACTGTATACACAGATGAATCCAAATCGGCACAGGTTAAGATATCTCTTCTCTGACAAAGAGGACGACAATGGGATAGTCACTCTTACCTACTTATCTATCTGTTCGGACAGCCAAACTGCGACACTCAATCTTAAACGCGCTCTCTATCCACATAGACTAAGCTGGAAGGGACTCATGACACTCACAAGTGCGGGCGTCTTAACAAGACACTGCGTCACTCGAACGCATACATGGACCCGATAATTTTTGCAACAGAAAAAAAGAAGCAGCGGACGAGAACATACTCCACATCATCTGCTCGTAGGATAAGGCCCTCTGAACACCGATTGGCATCAGAATACAATTGGTGCCACATGTCGGGCCACGTGTCGGGTCCATTCTATTCTTTCTAGAGATTTTCTACTGTGAGACCTACTCTATTCCTTCAACACGGCTCTCCTGGGAACCGCCTCCTTTTCGCCACCGCTGGGCACTCGCAAAGCATTCTGCAGCTTGTGCAAAAGTCGTTAGCAGTAACAACTGCTATTAGCATGCATATGTGGGAGTATTTAAGAAGAAAAATAGAAGAGTCGGAGAGTTTTGGCTTTACCGCTTTTATTGACTGTACTGAACTGATCATGAGTACACACAACACAATGCCTTTTATATGGTTTATCCATTGGAATATCATCGATTCGAATAGATCTCACGATCGGATGGTAACAGGATGTTAGGTGCATAATGTAGACTGATGTACACACTTGTGTTTAAAAGTCAACAAACATTTATTTTTTTTTATTATTTTTTTTAATAATTGTCCACACATAGGTACTTCCTTGCGACTAAAGTCGATCAATGATGTTGATCTCATCTTCCAAATCTCAGACTAAACATCAAGTCTTAGCTAAGACATAATCTTAGCTCCGAACCCTTTTTCGCGAGACTGTCCGCCTTTTCCTTACGTTGGATTCTAAATCACTAACGCTCTGTGTGCTTAACCTAACATGTCAGAATGTCTGATAACAGAAAAAATGGGGAACGATTTGTCGCTTATGTTGTGGTCTCTTAAGCCGAGTGCCGCCTCTTGTCTTGCAGCCACATCGACTTGAAAATCTGTAGCCATCCCTTGGTGACAAGGTTCACAGAAGATGTTACAAAAACGCCTGCGCCAGTACCAGCGCGTTTTTAAACCGTCGCCTTTTCTTCGAATCATCCCATTTAGCGTTTAGGGAAGGTCTTCTCCTTTGCTTGGTTTGGTGGTATGCAGACTGTTTGTCTCTTGTGCTGTGCTGCCGTCAAACTTTTTAGTACGGCAGCGTGGAAACCCGCCTTTCTGAGCCTCGGGGCTGAGAAGTCTGCACTGCTGATTCAGAATAGGTTGAGCTGAAGGAGGTAGCCTCGAGTGCTGCCCTCGGTGTTGGTCTTGACAACAATCCTGATCTTTGAACTTTGCTCAGCTGAGTTAAAACGTTCCACCATGTGAGAAAACGCAGATCGGTCTTACTATCGAACTTCAATATACTCCGACTGCCATATCGGTCCACTTAGGTCTACCGATGACTTCTGGGCACCTTTGGTGAAGTTTTCGCGTGTGCATTAATCGAGCTTGAGGCTCCATGTTACACCGAAGGCCCGGCTCCATATACGGCCCTCCGTATCCGAATCCGACATCGCCCTAAGTATGAATCTTCTCTGTTTGTCAGCCAGCAGAACTCACACAATGGCATACATGGGATATCCTATCCGTTGCGTCTACTTCCATCGCTCTTAAGAAGTCTTACGAGCTGTCAGCTTTTCGACAACACGCAACGGATTCTATGGATGCCCTCAGCACGGTCCATGTTCAGCTTCGTGTTGGTGTGATATCGGACAACATCCTGCATGCGGAGTCTTCTTTTGTGGATGCCAATGGAAATCCTCTTCACTTTTGACCTGCAATGCATGTCAGAGCTGAATTACTGAATTGAAGTCCTATCAGATTGTATGTTCATGTCCTCGAACGTCAATCATATCCAATCTTCCTCTTTCGCAATTCATCCTTTTTGAAAAAGAAGCACTTCCATTCCAGTGAACTGCACAAGTGGCTCAATTCGATCCACCAAAAATTAATTTCCTCCCATCACTCGTCCGCTCGCTCGTTGCACTCATCCGTGCGCTGATGGCGTGCACTCCACCCTTGAGAAGTTTCATGATTTTTTTTTTTCTGTGAATTATATATTTATGGTACGTGTAGCAAAACTTCGAACAAGGACATCAGGGTGCTCGTACGTTCACATATGGTGGTCCCATCATTCCACCTAGTTGAGCTTCAATCCTTTCGTTCGTAGAGGAGGATAAATCAATGCGCCATTGGATCGACCTAGTTCTTTGATTTTTCTTGTTGCCAATTGCCTGATGCTCCTTCCTTCCCACCACCCACACACCCTTCTCTTTACCGGCACCAGGTGAATGTGTCTGTTTATCTGGTCGATATCCGAGGACATTTTCGCAGAACGTCGGTTAGGAACAATAAGGCGAAGCGGAATTCCAGAAAGTTGTTTTTCAAATCAATGAATGACGACGGTTTGGTTGGTTTTCACGTGGCGCGTTCCGTCTGCTTCCTGCTTGTTGTCTGTCTAATGCTCTTCATTCGTCTATTTTCAGATAAAATTGTCGGGAGCGTGCGGCCTGGTATCGGCACTGACATGTGCGCTGGTTACGGTGACGACGACGGTCCTTCACATGAGCCGGCTGCAAGCGTTGCGGGAATGCGAGTACGCACAAAAGACCAGGACGTGTACATGTTATTCTGACATGATTGAAACACAAGTCGAGGAACGAGTAGATAAAGGTAAGAATCAAAGCCCACCAAGTGGATCGTTAAACTGACGAGAATGACAACAACGACACCATCAACGACGACGACGATGATGATGATGATGATGATGACGTTGATAACAATGAGAGCGTTGGCGTCAAGGACGGCAATGACAACAGCAACGCCAACGCCGATGCCAACGACAAACGACAAACGACACACATACACACAATTGAATGGGTGCGGAGCACACGATTTGTATCGAATCTCTGCAGCCATTCAGCAGGCTTCTCGCTGCCATCTCTAACATATTTCCATTTTTATTCTCTCTCTCCCTCTCGTCCCATTGCCTGCGCCGTGCCGTGCATCGGCTGGGCTTCGCATCCTTAATGGAACCACTTATTGGAATCGACGACTCTCCCAGAGGGTGTTAGGTTGGTTTTCGATTCACTGTCGGACTGCGGAGTGGTACACGGTTCGCTGTATTCGTGCCTGCGGGCAATATTCGGATTGTCGGTGGCCGGAGTCCTCGTGGCCGTGTTCAGCTGTATGCTCGTCTATCAACTGTTAAGGTGGGTGGTATTTTTTTCTTTGGGCGATAATAAAAATCCGTTAATCTGTCTGCCTTTCCTCTCCCCCAACAGTCATGAACGGAAAAAGATGTACTGGGAGCAATTGGAGCTGCGATGTCGGTCGCTGTATACCACAAGCCAGCAGGGGCCAACGCCAAATGGACCGATGCCACCGAATGGACCGGCAGGAGTAATTAGTGGACCGCGAGCGAATATGTGCCGCTGCTGTGAACAGTGTCACGCCCATCGTCAGACATTGCCGCCGTCCGCGTACCCCTGGGACGCTGGCGCTGATGGACGCTTCTGGACGGGCCAGCCGCCGGGGAATTTCTATTCGCCAAATCCGGGTGGAGATGATTTAAATGCTGGCGGAGCGTCTGGCCGCGGACTGAATCAAGGCAGTCAACGGGCCCGAGTGGCCGGCTGGAGTTGGCCTCGAATGCCGTGGCAGAGGAGCTCCCCTGATCCGAACGCGCGATACCGTCAGACACCCTCCAGTCCGGACTCGCAGTACGGATTCTCAAACAATGCGCCGAACGGTGGCGACGCTGGCGGTGTGATGCCCGACGAGAGGGGTGGCTGCAGTATGGTGCAACAGAATCAGCAGGCGGCCTTCAATGCGATGGCCAACGGGCTGCCGTATGGCGTGTGGGGCCCACCGCCGCCCTACAGCGACCCCAATAGCCCAGCGCGGCGAGGTCGCTACCAGTACATGCACCCGCACTCGAATCAGTGTCAGAACATGATGATGGAGCGACAGATGGCGGGCAACGCTCAGGCGGCGCACTCCCAGATCCCCAACATCGAGTGCCATCAGCACAGCTCGTCCACCGACAGCCACTCCATGGAGCCCTTCTGCCCCCAGCAGTCAAACAGGAACATGATTAAGCGGCAGAGCGGCGCCGGGGGCAACGGCGTGTTCAAAACGCCCAAGGACACGTACGAGAACACGCCGTCGGACAGCGACGGACCCAGAGATAGATTCTCGAACACTCTGCCCGTTCGGAAGACCAAAAAGCGCGTCGTCGAAGTGGGCGCCAAGAGCATCGGGCCGAACTCGCACCCGGCACAGAGAGTCAACGTGCAGAACGTGTTCATGGAGAACGAGTACCACGAGCCGAATCCGGTCAGCGGCCACCACGAGGCGATGAGCGCCAACACCAGCGGCCAGCAGTCATCGGGCCAACCGAAGGTGAAGAGACTGAAAACCGGTGGCGTTGAGAACTCGGGGTTCCAGAACAACGGCGAGAATCTGCCCGACTCCACCGAGGAGGGCGGTGGCGGTGGCGCCCGGAACGGTGACCCAACTGAGTCCGAGGTGTACTTCGCGGACGTGAGCAGCTGCTGCAACGTCTCGGTGAAGAACGACAACTACTACGACGATGCCAACCAGCATCACCCATCCAACAAGGACAAATCCACCAGCCAATCAACCGACCAACCGGAGAGTAACGAAAACGAAGACTACCTAGCCCAGCGGTTCGGCCAGCGCGAGAACTCAGTGCGCTGCCGCTTGCCGTTCCCTCAACAATCCCGACCAGAGCACGATCAACTCAACCTGGCCGTTCAATCGCGCCAAAGCCTTGTACCGAAGGACATCTCCCGCCAGAGCATGTGCTCGGTGGACTCTGGAG
The DNA here is from genome assembly GCA_964034865.1 of Eristalis intricaria. NCBI lineage: Eukaryota > Metazoa > Arthropoda > Insecta > Diptera > Syrphidae > Eristalis > Eristalis intricaria. Next base: position 43,149,625 of record OZ035875.1, read on the forward strand.
AGAAGACTGATTTCACTGATTTATCACCTGCCACGCCGTGCAACAACTTTGCACACCCCTCCTCGCACTTCACCAACGCCACCGGCACCAGTGGCTACGCCAATCAAAGTAACGACCTGAACGAAACGGCGGCACGGTCCAACTTCGTGGCCTCGTTCCCATTCTCCTCGGAACAGAGCCAGGAGGCACATCGCAGATCAACCAAAAACATCCAGGACGTGGTCTTCCTCGCCCCAGACGCGCAGTACGAAGTGATCAAGGAGCCCAATCAGTTCGAGAGCACACCCCTGACGATGGCTACGTACGACAACGACGTCAGCTTCAAGAACCAGCCACCTAGTCACTTCCAAAAGAACCAGCACACGCCCATCAAGAGGCCAAACATAACCAGTATTATGCAGAATCTAGGCAACACCGACATGGGCCTCCTCTACCCGGACAGCAGGCGAGATGCTCGCTGCTCGGGCGGCGAATCGGATGCGTCGCATCAGATCCTGTCGAAGGTCGAGCGGCCCGGCAACGTGACTGCGTCGGACAATGAGTGGTCGGACAGCAGCGACAGGCGATTGTGAAAGGAAGTGTTCGTTTAGATTGTGCCAGTAGCAGTAGATAGGTTGGGTTTTTGAGGTGCAGTCTAATGATTATGTTAGAATACCGTTAACTATTAAGTGTTAAATGAAAAAAAAAAATCATGTCACGCTGAATGCGGAATGCTGCAGCTGAGACGTGAGGTCGCTTTTTGGTGGAATCGACTGTGAATTGGCCTTGATCGGATGAGGACTACTGAAGCAGCGGAGTTAACAATGAGCCTTGTGGATTCTGAAATGGTGACTAGCCATGTCACTTCTGTAAGGGCAATGGTTGAGAAAATTAAGAACGCTCTCATGAGTTCGCTTGGACATTCGACTTATTGTGAATGAAGCCACTTCGGGCCTGTTCATGAACTTATCTGCTTATTGTAAATTCGAAAGTGCTGAATAACACCACGGTCCACTCTAGCACGAAGCCTGCTTCTAGGACTGTTCGTAACTCGAGAATCTATCTTGCTTATTGTGAATGCGGACTTGCTTAATAACACCCCGATCCACTCAAGAGTGAACCCACTTCGGGTTGTTCGTGAACTCAGTAAAGACATCAGGCTTCAGGCTTCAACAGGCTTTTCAGCCCACGTTCCTGTGTTCTGGCTTATTGTGGTCCGGGTCCGGTCCGAACACGCTCAAGGACGAACCCATTTAATTTCGCTCAAAAATGAACACACTTCGGGCCTGTTCGGGAACTCCTTCAAGGCTTTGGGCCTATTCATGAACTCAACATAATTTTATGTCCACGCTATGCTGCCCATGCTTATGGTGAATAACACCACGAGCTGCTTGAGAATGAACTCATTTTGGGGCTGATCGGGAATCCCAAAAAGACTTTCTAGCTTATTGTGAATGGGAACTCGCTTCAGCGAATAACACCACGATCCACTCAAGAACGAAACCCGCTTCAAGCCTGTTCGTGAACCGCCAAGACATCGGGCCTTTTCGTTAACTGAACAATCTTTTAAGCCCACCTTCGTGTGCTCATGTTTATTGTGAATAACACTACGGTCCGCTCAAGATCTATATATACTTTTTTTAACCCTTTTCGGGGCTGTTCGTGAACTCAACAAATTTTAATTTTCAAGCCAAATGGCATGAACCCACTTCGGACCTGTTAACAATCTAACTACCTTTTAAGCACCCGCTTCTTTGAGCAAATGACATTCACCCAGTCCATCTGATCATCTCCTCCATTCTGACAGTTCCAGTTCAAGGGCTCCACCGAAACCGAACCTCTCACAAAAGCGACACGTGACTCCTACCCAAACAAACCTCGGTGCGTCTCAAGTTACAAACTCATATCACGATCACGGATGCGCTGATAATAGAGAAAAATAAAAAAAACTAGAAGACTACGTCCATTATGTATATATATGTATGTATGTGTAAGAGCAACTGTCCGGACATCGTGTCCACGTCAAATGTAACCCGCAAGCATATTTCACACATCCGTCCTTAAGTTTACTTTCGAAATAGATAACAAAACAATAGCCAGCTCTTCGCCTTTTCGTCCACACGCGTCCATACGTTGCACGCCTCCAATCGGTCCATATTCGTACAGCGGTTGCTTTTGACGTAACCCACTGGTCCCAGGTTGACAGGTGACAGTTCGATTGTTAGGAAATGTATAGTTAAATCAACTTAGGAAAAAAAGACCCTGAAAATGCAAACTTGTACAAACCCTGCACAAGATGTGAACGCAACTTTAATCAATGTCTCACCCACAGCCCGCACTCCCGACTCCGTTCATATTGAATCCGCTAAAGTGTCCTCAAAGTCGATATGTTTTCCATTTGAATGGACGTCCTTGAGGTTTGATTTCGTTGTTTTTCAGTTTTGAATTTTTTAATTGAAATCGCTGTAAAGTTACATCGCTTCAAAGGTGTGCCATGTGCAGCAGATGCTGTGTAGTGCATGGCGTGAGATGGGGGGAGCAGTCCTGGATGCGAGTTGATGTCACTAAATAGGGTTGTTTCGTTTTTGCACTTTTTCTATTTCATATTACATTTTTATCGCCACCCCCGTTCGCTATTTATGGACTACAGGCATCAGTTCGTAGAGGAATTCAGTGAATATCGATTGATAACAGATGCGACTGGATACACAAACACCGAATATGAGAGTATCTCCGGCTTGAGCTGAGAGGGAAAAAACCTGCGGCGGAATTTTTTTTTTTTTTTTCTCATTTTTTTAATATTTTCGTTTTCCCTCCATCCATCGTGAGTTACTCGTCCAATGGATATTGAAATCTCTTTATTGGCATTCATGATATTTTTTGTTTTTGAAAAAAAGAAAACTTTGTTTATTGTGATTTATGTTAGGTTAGGATGGTATATTATTTTGTTTTATGTAAGAGATGAGAATAAATATTAAATTTAAAAATAAGTAAAAAAAAAAGTATATATATATATTTGCATAGTGTGTGTATACTTATGAACACAGGATGAAATAATTAGTGTACTTAAATATGAATTTATTGATGATAACTGTTAACAGAAGGATATGAAATAAATATATATAGAAGCGTAAATAAGTGTTAGTACATAGAGAGACACCGTTGTACTATTATTATAATGATGATATACATAATATAGATATATATATATTAAATAGTATTCTTTCAAAAATATACATAATGTAAGTTTAAAAAAATACTTTCAAGTTTGTTTTATTTTCTTGGATCACACAAATGCTGGTCACCAGTGATGGGACTTGGGTGATGAATAATGGTGGTAGATAAGCAGAAAAAAGGTGGTAGAAAAGGCAAAAGAGGTTTCCCGGTTAATTCACTTATTTGTTTGATTATGATATATGCTATATGATGGACAACTAGTAGTAGAGTCGCAGTCGATATATGAGAATTTGGAACAACCACTTCTGCAGACTGCTAAACGACGATGATGACACCAATACCGCTGTCAGGCAGAATGTTCCACTCAATATGGACGATGATCGACGAGAATTCCGTCCCCCCGACTTAGACGAGGTCAAGATAGCAATATAAAGACTGAAGTCTAACAAAGCTGCCGGTGCGGACGGACTGTCCGCTGAAATCTTAAAGGCAGCTGGAGATGATCTGGTTGGGCGTATGCACCAGCTCATCTTTAAGATATGGTCGGAGGAGAGCATGCCCGATGAGTGGAATCTCAGTATCGTTTGCCCGATCCATAAGAAAGGAGATCCCTTTGACTGCGCCAACTATAGAGGGATAAGTCTCCTGAACATCGCCTACAAGATCTTCTCTGCCGTTTTGTGAACTCGCCTGAAGCCGTTTATAAATAACCTGATAGGTCCTTATCAGTGTGGCTTCAGGCCAGGGAAGTCCACCATCGACCAGATTTTCACACTACGGCAGATCCTGGAAAAGACCCAAGAAATGCCAAATCGACACCCACCACCTTTTTGTCGATTTCAAGGCCGCATATGACAGCGTGCATAGGGACGAGCTATACAACGCCATGTCTAGTTTTGACATTCCTGCCAAACTCGTCAGGTTGTGCAGGATGACGATAGAGAATTCTCGCTGCTCCATCAATGTCGGTAACGAACTCACCGAGACCTTCAATGTCAAAAAAGGATTTAGACAAGGTGACGCGCTGTCATGTGATTTCTTTAACATCATCCTGGAGAAGATCGTGCAAGACTCACACGCCAACACTAGAGGCACGATCTTCCAGAAGTCCGTACAACTACTAGCACACGCGGATGACATTGACGTGATTGGCAGAACACAGCGAGCCGTCAATGCGTCAAAGCGTTTGCTGGTATTGAAGCGGAGGCGGCCAAAATGGGTTTAGCGGTTAACGAGGGCAAAACGAAGTATATGCTGTCATCAAGAAAGGACACACAACATCGACGTCTTGGACAGAGCGTCACAATGGGCAGCTATAACTTCGAGGTAGTCAAGGTCTTCGTCGGCTCCGCAGTAAACAGTACAAACAACATCAGTACCGAGATCAAACGCAGAGTAACTCTTGCCAACCGCTGTTTCTATGGACCCAAGAGGCAATTGAGTAGTAGAACCATCTCTCGAAGGACCAAGCTGACTTTATACAAGACCTTGATCATCCCAGTCCTGCTGTACGGCGCGGAGGCATGGACCATCTCAAAAGCGGATGAAGAAGCACTTGGTATTTTCGAGAGAAAAGTTCTGCGTTCAATCATTGGTCTTGTCTGCGTTGATCGCTATTGGAGAAGAAGATTCAACCACGAACTCTACGGATTCAACATCTAAGATGACTGGGCCATGTAGAGCGCATGGACAACACTGCTCGAGCCCGAAGAGTCTTCGACGCCGAACCAGTGGGACAACGCAATAGAGGACGCCCACGGAACCGATGGAGCACCCAGGTGGAGAAGAACCTCAATCGACTTGGCGTGCGACACTGGAGACAGCTAGCCAGAGACCGTGCTAGCTGGAGAGGCTTGTTGGTTGAGGCCCAGGTCCACCCCGTACTGTAGCGCCAAATAAAGAAGAAGGCAGTTAACGTTAGTCCCATGGTTGAATTTATTAAAGTCATTCAAGGCATTACCGATTAGGTATTCTGTATTGACATCACCGTGACCTGAGAAGTTGTCTGGTAATAAGGTAGCTTTCTCTTCTTGAGTGACATACATTCTATCTTGACATAGAAGGGTTGGGATGTTGGAACCTTTCTTCTTTATTATTTTACTAATTTTCCAGAAAGGCTGGAACCTTTTTCGAAACCGCTTAATAAGGAATCTTAAATTCTATTACGCAAAGTAAGTATTTCATTTTGGATTTCGGTGTTAAGGAACTTGAGATTTTCCGAATCCACTTTCTTCTCTCCCAGTTACGGAATCTGATTAGTTGCAAAATATGCTCAGGGAGAGGGCGCGAGTGGTATCGTGTGGGTGTGGGATATTTTCAGGGTTCCATGCATGTTTAGTTCGCTAAGAATATCAAATGAGCCTGGAGTTAGAGTCATCCTCTGTGATGAGCTTGTAGCCGTTGACCATAGCTTCTTTATTTAGCTGTAGATGGAGAGGTGGTAGGTTTGTGCTGCTGTGGGGGTTAATCTTATTGCCCCTGTGATGCTGACACAAGCTGTTTATTGAGCTTGGCTTGTGCAGTTGTTCGTTTTGTTTTATACCACCAAACTGGCGCGCTGCAAGAGGATTGGATTGGTGAAGGCTGTATGTAGCCAATGAGACTTTTTGGGGTGAGCGCCCCACTTTTTACAAACGTTGCTGGTCCATAAGGCAGTCCTGGCCTTGTCAATGGTTTAATTAATGTGAGAATTCCACTTGAGTTAAACTTGAGTATTTGACTTCTTTTGAGAATTCGATCGTTTCGCCGAAGAGAGTACATTTTTTGAGTTTGTGTTTGTTTCTTTCACAAGCTCGGCTTCTTCCTTTCTAAGCTCGGCCTACCTGATTACAGATCTCCCGAGCTGTGTCAGTGTCAAAACTGACATTGTTCCAACTCTAACCTTTGGCCATTAAATTAGGGTAATGACCGAAAGAATAAGATCGCGAATACAAGCTGCTGTGATGAGATTTCTTCGTGCTGTTGTGGGAATTTCTCGCCGGGATAGGGTGAGGAACACGCTAGGGCACGAGGAACTCAACGTTGAGCAGCTTCTTCTTCGAACGGAAAGAGCTATGCTTCGTTGGTTTGGTCACGTAGCACGAATGTCCCAACCATCGCGACTTCCGAGGCGGGCCTTGAAGGTTACCTTCTTGACAGACCCAGGATGAGATGGTTGGACCAAGTCCATAAACTCGCCTGGTTACGCTTGTGCATAACCCGTGATGAGTTAGAGTCGATGGCCGAGGATCGAGTTGCCTGGAGATCTCTTGAGCGTAGTTTATCCTCGCGACCCCTTAAGTGGATCATGCGGGTCAGAAGATTATGATGATGTTGGTGTTTGTTTCTTTCCTCTTTTTGGGATTAACATTTAATCCAACCTTTGCGCACCAGTGTGTGATAAGGTTGAGAACTCTTTGCAGTAGATCCGATCGAAGTTGCCCTCAATGAGAATCACAATGTCATCAGCCCTCCTTACTGGAGGCTTCTATGTCCAAGGCTATGCTTATATGTTGATTCACTACGATGGACGATGGGAGGGGAGAGAGTCGTGCAAAAGAAAAAAAAAATCGATGTGTCATAATAAATAACAATATTAATGACAACTTTCGCACTCAATTAATTCGATTTTCCCACTCGACCATTTGCCATTGTGAACTGAGCCTATTAATGGATAAAGATTGCATCTGATTCGTCAGAGATAAAAAAACAACGAGCTATACACATGCAGCGCTTTGGTTTTGCGGAAATTGTTCGCCACAAAGACGGACGTGATTTAATTGATGCATGAATCGAAGTCAATTGACCACCATTCCCATCATGAATGCTGTAAAATAAATAACCGTTGGCTTTGCAGCTTCTCCCAACGACCACACGTGTTGCTCGTGGCATTGTGTCTCCCATGATGGAATGAGCCGACAGTTTTATGCCCGTAGGCATGTGCGTGCATTACTTATTCAAATTCATCAGCAAAACAATATATGTACACATTGGATGGCTGGTGATGATGGATTTGACAGTTTACCAGAATTGTGGTTTAATTTGTAAAAGCCACACAAACTATTTTCGGTTTGGTTGGGGGGCGGGCGGGTCGCTTAGCCCTGTGCCCTTGGCCGTCTTGTTGCCATCCGTGTCTTCATTGAGGTAGAATGGTCCAAAGTCGTGTGCAAATTTGATGAGAAGGTGGGGTTTTACTACGACGTGGGGTGGCAATACAGTACAGGATGCGACGTGCTGCTACAATATCCCCTTCTCCTCTTCATGGTTCTGTTCACCTGTCCACGAGTTGAACCAAAATGAAATTACATGCAGATTGACGTGTCTAAATTCGCACGGAGTCACACACCCCTGAACTACACACCGTCAACGATAGGAATGTAATTTTAACTTGAATCCTCTTCGGAGACAATAAAGGCCAATGGACAACTTAGTCCTATGGCACAGCTGCTGGATGACCAGGCTGTCGGGCTGGATCTTTCCATTTTTTTCACACATCTTTGGTATTGGTCTATTTACGGTTTGTGTGAATTTCAGTTAAGACCGGTTAACGCATGTGTGTTGTCTGTGCACGAAAAAAACATGAATTTCAGTACATTCTGAACTTTTTCCGCACATTACATGGACACTAGTTGTCCAGAAAGTAATTTCGGCCCATACACTAGTTGTCCATACCGAAAAGAGTTTGTGGACACTGTTTGTCCAGAAAGTAATTTCGGCCCACACACTAGTTGTCCATACCGAAAAGAGTTTGTGGACACTGTTTGTCCAGAAAGTAATTTCGGCCCACACACTAGTTGTCCATACCGAAAAGAGTTTCTGGACACTGTTTGTGCAGAAAGTAATTCCGGCCCATACCGAAAAGAGTTTCTGAACACAGTTTGTCCAGTAAGTAATTTCGGCCTATACCGAAAAGAGTACCTGGACACTAGTTGTCCAGAAAGTAATTTCGGCCCACACACTAGTTGTCCATACCGAAAAGAGTTTCTGGACACAGTTTGTCCAGAAAGTAATTTCGGCCCATACACTAGTTGTCTATACCGAAAAGAGTTTCTGGACACAGTTTGTCCAGAAAGTAATTTCGGCCTATACCGAAAAGAGTTCCTGGACACTAGTTGTCCAGAAAGTAATTTCGGCCCACACACTAGTTGTCCATACCGAAAAGAGTTTCTGGACACAGTTTGTCCTTATCAGTGTGGCTTCAGGCCAGGGAAGTCCACCATCGACCAGATTTTCACACTACGGCAAATCCTGGAAAAGACCCAAGAAATGCAAATCGACACCCACCACCTTTTTGTCGATTTCAAGGCCGCATATGACAGCGTACATAGGGACGAGCTATACAACGCCATGTCTAGTTTTGACATTCCTGCCAAACTCGTCAGGTTGTGCAGGATGACGATGGAGAATTCTCGCTGCTCCATCAAGGTCGGTAACGAACTCACCGAGACCTTCAATGTCAAAAACGGATTTAGACAAGGTGACGCGCTGTCATGTGATTTCTTTAACATCATCCTGGAGAAGATCGTGCAAGACTCACACGCCAACACTAGAGGCACGATCTTCCAGAAGTCCGTACAACTGCTTGCATACGCAGATGACATTGACGTGATTGGCAGAACACAGCTGTCAATGAGGCGTTTGCTGGCATTGAGGCGGAGGCGGCTAAAATGGGTCTAGCGGTGAATGAGGGCAAAACGAAGTATATGCTGTCATCAAGAAAGGACACACAACATCGACGTCTTGGACAGAGCGTCACAATGGGCAGCTATAACTTCGAGGTAGTCAAGGTCTTCGTCTACCTCGGCTCCGCAGTAAACAGTACAAACAAAATCAGTACCGAGATCAAACGCAGAGTAACTCTTGCCAACCGCTGTTTCTATGGACCCAAGAGGCAATTGAGTAGTAGAACCATCTCTCGAAGGACCAAGCTGACTTTATACAAGACCTTGATCATCCCAGTCCTGCTGTACGGCGCGGAGGCATGGACCATCTCAAAAGCGGATGAAGAAGCACTTGGTCTTTTCGAGAGAAAAGTTCTGCGTTCAATCTTTGGTCCTGTCTGCGTTGATCGCTATTGGAGAAGAAGATTCAACCACGAACTCTACGGATTCAACGTCTAAGATGACTGGGCCATGTAGAGCGCATGGACAACACTGCTCGAGCCCGAAGAGTCTTCGACGCCGAACCAGTGGGACAACGCAATAGAGGACGCCCACGGAACCGATGGAGCACCCAGGTGGAGAAGAACCTCAATCGACTTGGCGTGCGACACTGGAGACAGCTAGCCAGAGACCGTGCTAGCTGGAGAGGCTTGTTGGTTGAGGCCCAGGTCCACCCCGTACTGTAGCGCCAAATAAAGAAGAAGGCAGTTAACGTTAGTCCCATGGTTGAATTTATTAAAGTCATTCAAGGCATTACCGATTAGGTATTCTGTATTGACATCACCGTGGATGGCCAATGGACAACTTAGTCCTATGGCACAGCTGCTGGATGACCAGGCTGTCGGGCTGGATCTTTCCATTTTTTTCACACATCTTTGGTATTGGTCTATTTACGGTTTGTGTGAATTTCAGTTAAGACCGGTTAACGCATGTGTGTTGTCTGTGCACGAAAAAAACATGAATTTCAGTACATTCTGAACTTTTTCCGCACATTACATGGACACTAGTTGTCCAGAAAGTAATTTCGGCCCATACACTAGTTGTCCATACCGAAAAGAGTTTGTGGACACTGTTTGTCCAGAAAGTAATTTCGGCCCACACACTAGTTGTCCATACCGAAAAGAGTTTGTGGACACTGTTTGTCCAGAAAGTAATTTCGGCCCACACACTAGTTGTCCATACCGAAAAGAGTTTCTGGACACTGTTTGTGCAGAAAGTAATTCCGGCCCATACCGAAAAGAGTTTCTGAACACAGTTTGTCCAGTAAGTAATTTCGGCCTATACCGAAAAGAGTACCTGGACACTAGTTGTCCAGAAAGTAATTTCGGCCCATACACTAGTTGTCTATACCGAAAAGAGTTTCTGGACACAGTTTGTCCAGAAAGTAATTTCGGCCTATACCGAAAAGAGTTCCTGGACACTAGTTGTCCAGAAAGTAATTTCGGCCCACACACTAGTTGTCCATACCGAAAAGAGTTTCTGGACACAGTTTGTCCAGAAAGTAATTTCGGCCTATACCGAAAAGAGTACCTGGACACTAGTTGTCCAGAAAGTAATTTCGGCCCACACACTAGTTGTCCATACCGAAAAGAGTTTCTGGACACAGTTTGTCCAGAAAGTAATTTCGGCCCACACACTAGTTGTCCATACCGAAAAGAGTTTGTGGACACTGTTTGTCCAGAAAGTAATTTCGACCCACACACTAGTTGTCCATACCGAAAAGAGTTTCTGGACACAGTTTGTCCAGAAAGTAATTTCGGCCTATACCGAAAAGAGTACCTGGACACTAGTTGTCCAGAAAGTAATTTCGGCCCACACAATAGTTGTCCATACCGAAAAGAGTTTCTGGACACAGTTTGTCCAGAAAGTAATTTCGGCCTATACCGAAAAGAGTACCTGGACACTAGTTGTCCAGAAAGTAATTTCGGCCCACACACTAGTTGTCCATACCGAAAAGAGTTTCTGGACACAGTTTGTCCAGAAAGTAATTTCGGCCCACACACTAGTTGTCCATACCGGAAAGAGTTTCTGGACACAGTTTGTCCAGAAAGTAATTTCGGCCCATACACTAGTTGTCTATACCGAAAAGAGTTTGTGGACACCCGTTGTCCAGAAGTGTGACAATAAACAAGGTCCATCTGTTGGAATTGTGTGGAACTGTCTTTAAATATCCATGCTTCTCCCACGGGCAAGTATGCGTATCTTGTTCACGTGTCGTTAAGCTATTAGTTCTGTTTATTTATACCACACCTCGGGGCGGAACAAAAAATGTTGTGTACGAAAGGGCTCTGTGATAATTGTTCTTGTGATCTGTCCAGCGAAGCAAGCACAGGCTCCGCTGAACTGAATTAAATTGAATCAGAGACTTACCTGCTAGACCTACAGTACAGATTCACATACAACCCACCCAAGAGTCCCCAACAAGCGCCATGGAGTGTGTCTGAAAAATAATAGACTTCGTTTGATGCCAAAGCCATCGCTCCACCAATTCGAAGTTGAAACACAATTAAAAATGCATTTGTCTTATTTTTTACAGTTTCTACAACTCCTTATTATTTCATAAACGTTTCCGTCCCTAAAACTAAATCATTTTTACAAAAATGCTCGCCTCCGCCTCGCGTTACACAACAAATGCAAACGACCGACCGACCGAACGAACGAACAAAACACAAACTTTCGGATTCATAGCCTAGGTTCAACAAATAAAACTTACAAACGAATACGTGACCAGAATGGTTGTCAGCGCTGTCGCTGCAACATTTAAAGCTCCCGAATGACCGGCTCCTCCCCTCTTGTGGTCCTCCTGTGTGCCGTGTGGAATCGTGTTGTCTTCCACGATTTTGTAGTCGATTGTGTTTTTGTGTGTGACAATGGCATTCTCCTGGTCGATCTCGTCCAAGGCGAGAATGATTCCCTCGTTGATGGTGCGCAGCAGTGGATAGTTCGAGTTGATGCGTCGTGGTATCGCCAGTTTGACGCCCTGTGTCTGGCCGTATTCCGCGAAGGTTTCCGTTTCGGTTTCGCAGTCGCCCAAGAAGTCGTCTGTGTCCACTGACCACACCATCGCGCCGGCGAGGTTCTTCTGCATGGCGAATCGAATCTTGTTCGCTATCGAACGGGTGTTGTCGTAGGTGACCACTTTGGTGACGCCTTGGTCGGTGACGCGAGCTATGGCCTGCGAGGTGTTCGCGTCCCAGGACATGGTCCAGCCGGACGTCTTGTTGCTGAGGAAGGAGCACACTTCGTTGTAGCCCAGCAGGCCATCCTCTCGGGTGTAGGGCCCCTGGAAGCCGACATCTTCGGTGGCATCGCCAAAATTGCCCTCGAGCGTTGTCTTGAAGGTCCGCCCGTAGAACGGCACTCCCATGACGAGCTTAGAGGGCGGACAGCCGAGGCTGATGAGGTATTCTACCGTGAATCTCTGAAAGTGGACATACATTAGATCTCTTCGTCGAGGAAGATGCAGGGGCACTTACCACACTCAGGACGCCTTCATCTTCGAGCGGCGCATTTGGCCCGACTTTGCGGTCCCAACTGCCATGGTAGTCGTAGCACATAATGTGCAGGAAGTCCAGGTACTTCGATAGCTCCTTAATGTTGTAGGCCTCGTCTATGACAGCCTTTGAGGCGCCAATGGCCGACGTCAGGAGGAGATTGTGCTTGCGGAAGTCGTCACGCAGTTCCTTGACCAGGAGCACGAAGCTCTCCCGATCGCTAGGCTCTCCGCCCCTCTGCGTGGGGTATTCCCAGTCCAAGTCAAGCCCGTCAAAGTTGTGCTTTCGAATGAAGCCGGACACCTGTTGGACGAATCTCTGCCGCCGCGCAGGATCCGCAGCCAGGATCGAGTAGTTCGTGGAGCCCTCATTCCAGCCGCCAATAGCGAGCGTGACCTTGAGGTGGGGATGGGCCTTCTTCAAGGCGTTGATGCGATCGAAGCCGCCCTTGCCGTAGTTCTCCTTCAAGTCTTGCCATGGATCTGCGAAATACACAAAAATACATTTTTTTCTTTTCAATTAACCGACCAACGGACAGCAGCGTGGACAATTGAAATGCGCTTGGCATAGCCATGGCATTCGCAGCCGAAATTCTTGAGGAAACGTTTTATTTTTTCAGCATTCGACTGCGCACGTGACCGGCATTGAGAATCGCCTGCGAACGTTTCACTTGCCAGAGCGAGCTCGGTGTGTGTCTGGGCAGTTAAATGATTGAATCTATTGAATAACGCTGCCGATGGGATACACGATACACCGTGACACTGTTCGGTGGCAGCGCTATCTTCGGGCCTCGACGAAAATGGAGCCAAGAGGGCGGTAATTAATTTTGAGGCAATGTACATATACGAAGGAGCAGCATTAATTATCGGTCAGTAACACTGTCCGAGAGACATACTCGAAATTTGGGCGTTTGAGGTCGTTTTTTTTCCTTTTCTTTTTTTCGTGTTCAAGGAAGGCTGCTGCGTTTGCCTTTCTATCGCTCTTCCGGGGCTGTTTGTGTTGAAACGCTTTGTTGGCGACAATCTGTATTCCACTTGGGCAGCTTCCCATCAGCTGACACGTCTTACATGGAATGAATTGTTTTCAACGCGGCTTATTGATTCCGATCGACGTTCGGATTGTGCATCGAAATTCATCTCATTGACACGCGGATGGGTTCGCAAAGAAGCGTCTGCGGGTGTTGGACATTCGCTGGACATAAAGTGCGGTTGTAGCTGACAGCTGGCGATTAGAGTGGGCTGCTTTTGGGTGATATGTAGGAGACGCAGTAAACAACGTCCATAATGAATAAAAATTAATGTGAGGGCAATCTCAAAGGCGATTGGTAGAGTCTTGAAATTCCCCTTAAAATTGGTGGAGTTATTGGATGGATTGAGGCAATGGATAGTTTTTGTTTGTTGCCTTAATTATATCAATAAGCCGAATTTTAATCACAAGCAAACCAAAGACCCTGCCCTTTCACGCTCCAAAGACGATTGGCAATGCATGTCCTGTCTGATTCACCGGATCGTTGGTCATTCTCTTTTTCGCTCAAGAGGGTAGTTTCTGCCGCTAGTTGAGTCGATTTGAGGATAGACATCATTGTTGGTCCTATCGCTCAGCAATGAGAAAATAGGAGCGTCTGTTCCAAGAAAAACCAGAGCCCAGTTCCGATAGCAACTACTTGTGTTGTCCGTGGCATGCTCTTATTCTATGATTAGTGGAAAGGACCTACTGTTTTATGTCGATCCAAAACGGCGTGCTCTGGTTCCATCACTAGTGGAAGGGACCTACTGTTCTGTCTAAACGGCGAAGTTTGAGAACCTTTTTGTAAACATATACTCTTTGGGCATAGTTAGTGATCCAAAATAAAACTCACGGCCCAGTTTTAAAATCTGCTAACTTCGGGATTTGAACGTACAACCCTCAGCGTAGAAGAAGCGCCAAAACAACTGAATCTGATTAATTGATATTTTTTAAAACGTATTCAAGGCGGTGGTTGTTGCTACTGACTCGCAGGGAATAGTGGATGCATTTAAAGAATACTTGCAACAGCAGCTAAAGAGGCCTGACGAGGAGAGATTGATAGGGAATCACGGCATCCACCCATGAATAAGCTGAAGAACAACAAAGCGGCAGGATCAGTTTGCTTCTTCAAGGCTGGTGCCGGTGTCCTGGTAGGGAGCAATCACCGGATCATCTGGAGGATTCGGGAAGATAATTGAAATGTCGTCCTGCAACAAGCAGGGTGTATTCCTGCTTAACATGGTCTGCAATATACTGTCCAGCGTACTGTGTGAAGGTCTAAAGTCGTTTTGCTCCGCACCAGTGCGGCTTCCGGCACTGCAAATCGACTATGGACCAAATCTTCACATTAAGGAAAATTCCGGAGAAGACCAACGAGTTTCAAATCGATACACAGCACCTACATACTACAGCATTCCTCGCAGGAAACAATGCAATGCGGAATGGTCCGACTGTCTCATACCATATACGCGATGTACCCTGCAGTTCGGTTCAAGGTCAAGGAGATTTCAGGCAAGGAGATGCGCTGTCGTGTGATTTCTTCAATCCGGTGCTGGAGAAGATAGTGAGGCGGGTAGCGGTCCAACAAGTCAGTCCAACTGTTGGGATGAGCAGATGACATCGACATCGTCGTATGTTCCCGTGGTGGTAGTTTTCACGGCGATTGAAGAACAGCCGAAACGATGTGATCTCAATGGCAATGAGGATGAAACAAAATTTATGCTGCTGACTAAGAATCACTCACTACCACTACGTGGAGAGTTTGTCTACCTCGGGGTAAACGTAAAGTTCATAAACAATAAGATCCAAAAGTTTTTTTTTTACTGAATACAAATATTTATATGGACCTCTACAATTTGTTTTGTTAAATGGAAAATATGATATCCGTCAAGTGGCTGCCGCCAGTGTTTATACACAATTGTGGTCGTTTTATGGCATTTTCCATGACTTTTCCGATGAAACGATGTTCCACCAGTCTAAAACTAACCACCAATCCGGCTCTACATGGTTCTCTGTGATTCCAGTCTGTTCGAGTCGAGTAGCTAAGTGTCGAAACGTTTAGGAAATCGATGTCCAAATTAGCGCTGTGCTAGCATTATCGAATGATTATTGGACAATTATTCCACACTCTTGCTTGTCTGCTTTGTATCAAAAATGAAGTATTACAGGGATGTCCGACTTCTACCTCTCTTTCCCCTTAAAATTTTTGACAACTGCTTTTTATAACGTGATCATAAATTGACCAATTAGAGGACGGCATTATGTTATTTCGTGGTGAATAACCGTCAAAAATTCATAAATATCTGTCAAAAAAGTACTCAAATTCGTCGATGGACTAGGGGGCAATCAGCTGTGAGGTCGGCTATCTCTGTAATACTTCATTTCTGCTTTTCTGCTGTCTAGTTCACAAATGTCAAATATGATTGACGTACGAAGCCATTTGCAAAAATTATAACATCTCCCGATAGGATGATGCATTTTGCGGCACCTTGTAGTTTGGTAACATTCGTACAAAAAGATTTAAGGGACTGCGCCTTAGCTAGGCACTCCTTGCAAGGTTTCCACTCAATTCCTTTCCAAAAACAAAAGATTCCTAATTCGCTTGGAACTAAACAAAAGTGACTGACTTGGCGAGGGAGGGTGGGTAGACGCTCGACTCCCACACTGGGTTTCTTCTTATTCATTAATTCGCCTCTTTCGAGTAACTGACTATGCTTAAAGAATATCTATCCGTCTAGAAAAGTCGTTTCTTCTCTTAAAAACCGCAGATCCCCTTCACTCGTCAGAGAACAATAGCAACCACAACACGATTGGTTGCTGTAGAATTCAGGCCCAAGCCCGCCTAACACCGCTGACTCTGCAATTTCTTATAAACAAAGGTTATGCACATTGTAAACTCCGGCCACCTTAGCTCACCTCGAAGACTGCCCTAATTGCAAGCTCATCAGTTGCCTACATGCTTTAGAAAGTCTTCAGCATTGGTTTCATCTGTGTGTGTGTGTGCCTCTGTAAACAACCTTTTGTCTAAATCCCACTTTCGGTTTGCTTGCCCCAATTAAAGCTACAATTCGGGTTAACCGTGTTCCCCAAAGAACCAACCAAGAGCCAATCACGAAGGAGTGTCTCACCGCCCAGACACTCGAAGAAGAACTGACTCATGAGTCGGCAAACAAAGAGAACAGAGAAAGCGAATTGCGAAACGATCTCCAATTAAGATCGCCGCGATAAACATTCCAGAGATCAGTGTGCATGACCCCGCAGAAAGTCCGGTCCTTCTTTCTTCCACGACCGTCATCTTCTTCCATTTCTCCGTCACACGAGTTGCGTAACGCCTTATTTATGCGTCGTCCATAAGCTACAGCGCTCATCATTCGGCTCACATCGCGCGGAGGTCTCCGTGTGCTTTTCTGCGAAGCAGTACACAGAGCGGAGGAATGCTTCCAACGCATTCCCCAGTCATTGACAGAGGTTGGCCACGTCTGTGAGTGCGGCGGAAACCCAACACGCCCGTGCGAATGGGCACCAGGATCGCACAAAGATATGCATTTCCTCGTCGCAGGAAATCGCAAAACCACAGATAGAAACCCTTTCCGTTTCTGTTCAACCCTCCCTCTCCAGTTGCTCATATCAATTACCCAGTCCACAGATGAAGCCTTACCTAGGGATTTGATTGCGTCCTGAGTGATATCCAATCCGGCGAAGGCGTACACAACGTGGGTACACAAATTCGGCGAGAAGTTCTCAATCGCATAGGAGCCCCGACCGGGCCGGTAGACAGCCCAAGTGGATACGTAGCAGACGACCACCTTGTCGTGCGCTGGACCTGAAAGCAGAGACGATACGTTTCATTGTTAATTCACACAGCCACAGTGCCGGAGTGAGAGTGATTTTGTGGAACACTTACCGGTTTTCGCTGACGTCAGGGTGATGCATACTAGTGCGGTGACTAGAACCATCAGCGACCATCGGACCATCGTTGCCGACAATGAAATCATCATCGCCTGTTCGGAGAGATAAACGAGTAAACGATTAAAAACAAGTGTTTTGTTGTGTGAGTGTGTGTGCCTCCCGACGGGAGAGAGGCTTGAGGATTTCGTGATTCAGAGCGAGTCTGTTTGCACTTCGTGATTGGCTTTGTCAACAGCTGCGCTCTTACTGGTATCGCCGAGTACTTAGAAGCCTATTAATGTTATCTGAATCGATGGCTGATTAATTGTTTTGTTGGCACTCAATCGAGTTGGTTAACAAAGGCTGTTAATTAATAAGAATGTCGACAATTATTTTTTTTTCTGTTTATTTTCATTTCCTAGCTAAATTCGAATCTGAGGTGAGAATTATTTTGTTTTCCCCACGCATTCATTTGATTCAGAATTTTGAACGACTAATTTGGTGGGATTTGGCTCGAAACGGAATGTGGGCCGAGAGTGGACCAATATAATAAGTAACCTTTTTCGTTTTACGTCTAAGTATTCTTAGATAACTCTTGCTTAGAATTCCAAGCTATTTATCAATAAACATGTACAGGGTGAGCCATTTAGGGTTTTGTTTTTAAACCATAGGTTATTTTGACACTGACAACTGTTTCCCGCTCGACATCTTGACAGGCATTCATGTTATTTCGTGAATAACCGTCAAAAATTCATGAATATCTGTCAAAAAAGCACTCAAATTCGGATTCGTGAAGTCGGCTATCTCTGTAATAGTTCCTTTCTGCTTGTGAGTTATTTTAAGTCATGAAAGTTCAGTTTATCAATTTGTTAAGTATGTTATGTTGATGAGAAAATAAATCAAGTTAGTTCAAAAATCATTATTTTTATTCATGCAGTGAATTGCAAAAAAATCGAATTACTTAGACTGAGGGTACTGATTTCGAATTACTCATAGCTTTTGTTCGATTTATCAACGTTTTTTCAGGGAACCTAACAATCAATTCGAATTTTCGACAATTTTGTATTATCGAGTTTCCAATTATCGAGAGTCGACTGTATTTGGTGTTCAAACACAGAAATTCAGGAATTGTAAAAAAAACAAGCTGCCAGCGGCTGAGAAATGTAGGTAAGGATTAGTGGTGTGCCAACCCGAAAGTTTTACAAACCAAGTTAACCCGGGTTAAAATAGAAACAGACCGAGTTGTTACCCGGGTTGACGAACGAATGAAAAAAATATGGATTATGAAATGGGTCAAGTCGAGTTGTATCGTCCAATTCTATTTTGTTTCGGTGGCCAGATTATTATTTTTTTCTCTTAGTCACTTTGTCAATTTCTTTTCATATGATCATTTTTTCACGAATTGAAAAAAGGAAACACAACTTTAAGTTATGTGTAACCCAAACCGCTCTTCTTTCTGTCTGATTTAAATGGGGCATTTTGGAGGGGGGGGGCATTGAATGCACTGATTACACATGCAAAACACCGAATGCATGCATTTCCTTCATGTGACAATTTATTGACAGATGACTTGTAAAATTCAAAACTGTGTGTTCAAATAAAACCAGAACGTACTTGCCGCTGTTCTTGTTCTTGGTTAAAGCAAAACATCTTTGTTATTAATAAAATAGCAATGTGATCTGCGTAATAGATTTATTCATAAAGAAAAGGTTAAGCGTAAGCTTGCAAAATATGAAGGAAATACATCTGCTTGTATTCATTATCAATTCGTAGTAAACGGTAGTGTAATCTGATTTTCACCGCGATGGCAGATATTGTGCATGTGAGGGATGCTGAATATTACAAGCCCCTCTTATCTACACTTGTTCATAGTATTAAGGATTTATATCGTTTTGAAGAGAGGAATTAACAGTGGCTCGCAAACAGACTTTTCAACTACCTATAGAATAAAGGTATGATTGCGATATCTCATTGATCCTGTTAATCAGAAAGGGACCAACAGTGAAATAATGGAAGCAAACGATTCATGGCAGGGGAAGCTCATCTTTCCGACAGCTATTGGTATAATCGATTGTACCCACGTAGGGATACTGAATCCAAAACTCTATGGAGATGAGTACATTAATCGAAAAAGTAAATCTTCTCTGAATGTTAAAAGCACGTGTGATGCCAATAAAATTTTAACTAGTATTGACGTTAGTAGGCCTGGATCCGTAAATGACATACATAAATATATAAATATATAGAAAAATTCACAAGTGTGTCTAAAATTAATAAATCCAAACAATGTTGTGCTCATTGGTGACAACGGATATATGATAGAATCAAGCCTGATGATTCCACATGAAAATCCTGAGCAGGCATAACAAAACAATCAAAAGAAATTCCAGCCATAAGTCGAATTTCTCTCTAAATCGCCATATTTTGTACACATTTCTCTTCATTTTCCTTAAAACGTCTCTATAAGTAAAACTCCCTCTAAATCGAACAAATCATTTTATCTAGTGAAAATCCGAATTAGGGGGAGTCCACTGTACTCGTAAGTACAAGGTAATTATAACAAATCCTTCGTTTTTATGAATACGACCCAATATGTTGAAATAAATCTAATGAATTCGTTATTCTGCATATATATATATAATATTTTGGTCATTTTTAGATACAGTATACACATTTTTTTGGCAACCGTGATCCTTAGACGATTGTGTTGGCAAAGGATGCGATGTGCGCACGGGGTAAATAAGTCAATAGCGGCTTTGTGGGTGCAATTTGTTTCGATTTCGTATTTTCTTCTACTCGCACGTCGCAACGCAACTTAGGCCGCTTTCACACAGAAAATAAATAAATACAAGCAAATGGTGTCAATTGATTCAATCGCTATGCCCTATTCGCTGTTCTGTAGTAAACTTGGGACTTGTGGTCATGATGTACAAAATCAACGTCCATATTTTGAAAAGGTAAACTCTAACTTAACAACAGTTTCATTTCGATGAGCATCGACATCAAAACTCTCAAATTTATGAAAAATGTCAATAACTTTTCCATTTGTCTTCTGACCATTTTTCTTAACCAAATGAAGATGTGAATCAAATTGCATTGCATGATCCGTTGAATAGTTCAGTTTTACAGACTTTTTTACCGTTTTCCCATATAAAACAAGCCACTGTGCTACGCCTCATCTGAGATTCTTCGTACCACACATTGCGAGTTCCCTGTGCAACTAACATTTATCCGAAAGTGATAACCGGTAGTGGTGAAACCACAAACAAGTGCTGGATATTGCTGCTTCTTCAGTTACCGCGTGACCTTTAAACTATCAGTACCCCAAGCACAGCGACAACAACTTAAGTTTCACCCTCAATCGAGGAAATCAAAAGCCCCCCGCCTGCGTTTTGAATCTCACTTCACCACGGCAGGCGTTAAAGACAACCGGTTCCAACGATCTGGCTTGATTTGAATAAATTATTGAACGACTTTAATCGATCGATTCGATCTGGCATCATCCTTGAACTGTTCAAGAAAATCTGCTTTCGTTATCGCCTATATCTGAGTTACGGTACTGGGTGCTTTTTGTATTCCAGGTCGACTTTGTTCGGTTTGAATGGAACTCTCCGACTGGCAGTAGACAGTCGTGGAGAGTGATCATTGGTGAGGGAGCAATTAACTCCGCAACAACGTGTTGGATTAATCAAAACCATTTATTTGTTTGGAATTGTTTAATTGTGGGTGAGAGGAGAAAATTAACCGACTCTGTTGGGGTGTAAATCACTTCGTGAGGAATGTACAGAATTACTGTTGCGACGGCAGAGACCGTTGAACTATTGTAGAGTCACTTCAAAGGGTGCCACATGTTTCTAAACGTCCTGGTGCTTGACTCGGAATTAATTGTACAGAATGTTCGCTTTGTGTCCAGATCTTGACTAACCCATAGAAATCGCATTTCCCATCCTTTGAAGTAATTCCTTTTCAAATATTAGTCACAATATGTTCATCGGAATCTACTACGAATCTGTTACGCGAAAAAAATGTCTCTTATGAAAAAGTCTCCAAGAGTGGATGAAAATATAAAGTGTCAAAATGAAGGCAATTTTTAAATGTCGTGTCGCGGTCTCTCGGCGTCAAAAAGGGGTCAAATTGTGACTGAAGTCCGATAGCGGCAACCCTGCCTGAAACTATGTTTTTGGTTGTAAACATGTTCAAACCCACAACGACAATTTTGTTCAAACCTGCCTCAACGTGTCTTGTTACGAACAATTCAAAAAAAAGTCCAGAATCAACATAATGTTTGACAGAGTTTCTGGTGCATTTTAGCTTGTTTCTTATCTGGTCACCCTGTAGTAATTGAGAACTTGTAACTTTCAGAACAAATCAACTACAATGGAGGCATTCAGCTTGACAGCTGATAGTCCCACTGTACACTAACGCCTTTGGGGGATTTTTCCAACGAAATCATTTAAATGGGATTCTCTGTTGGGTCGGTGAAACGTCATAAAACCGCATTCAGAACATTTAAAGGCGCAATCTTGATTTCCGATTTCCAAGAAAGAGTTACAACCTTCCTCCCAACGCGAGGCTATCCCAGACAGTGTGTCATTTAAATTCGAACTCTTTTGTTGTCAATGACAAGGTATATGGGACATTCTCGTGGAAACTCATTCTTATTCCAGAATCGTTTCGTTCAAAGTAGAACGGGTCGAATGGAAAATGATACAGGCCGAAACCCAAAAAGCCTGGTAGTCAATTGATTAAGGCCTCGGGTAAATTAATTCTGTAGTAAAAGTGTCGACAGAAAAAAGACATTAACTCTTCCCGGGAACTTACACGAATTGTGTATTGTTTCAACCGTGAGTCATTTGCTCTTAGCATGACAAATGTCACTGTAATTGATACTGGCATTAATTGGTGATTACTGGGAGTATTAAGCTGCAAAGGGAGATGGTGTGGTCTTAAGAGAGAAGTAGAGAAGGGATCTTTATCCAAGGGGATCCTCTTATGACAGATCATGCCTGCATCTTTGGAACATCAAGGTCGTGGTTAAGGGGTCAAACACCGTGACTCACGTTCACAACATTATATCTGCCATGAAGTTCTTCACAAAAAAAAAATGTTCTTCAGTCAGTTTGAATTAAATTCCTAGACTTTAAATGCTCACGTACAACGTATGACTTGAATTCACACATTAATTGGCAATAAAATTGTAAATTGCTTGAGGGTAGACAAGAAAACAGGTCGTAATCGTCAGCACTTTGTTCGCGTTTTTTCTCGGTGTTGTCCTGCCATTATGTCAGATTTAGGTCAGCCATTGCATTCACATGTAAACACATGTAAACAGTGATCCAAATGTGTCATGTCAGATGTCAGATTATTTATCCTGTAGCCCTGAAAGTCATGGGACTTTTTCAACATTATTCTTGAGGAGGTCGTGCAGAACTCACTCGCTAACACAAAAGGCACGATCTTCCGAAAGTCCGTACAGCGGCGAGCATGCGCGGATGACATTGACGTCATTTTTCGAACACAGCTAGCCGTCATTGAAGCCTTTGATCTGGTATTGAAACGCAGGCGGCCAAAATGGATTAAGCGGTCAACGAGAGCAAAACGAAATGCAGTACGTCGCAAAATTGAACTTACACTCACAACTTAAACAAATTTTTACTTTTTTCGCCTTAAAAAAAGTTGTTCATTGTTAATAAAACAGGCTATTCCTCAGCAAAATATAAAAAAATACTTAATTTTAGCACACAGATTGAGCATACTCTAAAAGTAAATTCAAATTATGGCTAAAACAGAAAACAAAATCAAATTTTAGTACCGCGTGACACCTCCGCCAGGTTGTAACAGCCGGGACATGGATTTAACCAGTTTTTCAGTAAAAGATGGCGAAAGGATATCCCAAGCTGACTGAATTTTAAGTTTCAGCTCTTGCTTATTGCAGCAAGTGCATTATTTAACCACAACATTTATTTTGTGCCATAGGTGCAATAGGGTTAAAGTTCGGCTATTGTGGAGGGGTTTTTAGCTGCTTTGGAGTATTATAAAGCAACCATTCGCGAAATAAATAGGAGATGTGCTTCCGATCATTGTCTTGTTGGAAATAAAAAACCGCCATAATCTTTCTGCAGAGCTGTGCGCTCAATTTTACGAGGTTCTATATGCCGTCATCGAGAAAGGAGCATCGACGTCTCGGCCAGAACGTCACAATAGGCAGATATAACTTCGAGGTAGTCAAGTCAAGACTCCCAAGTAAACATTACGACCAATACCAGTACCGAGCTTAAACGCAGAATAACTCTTAGCACTCGGTGTTTCTGTTGCTCAAGAAGCAATTGAGTAACAGAGCCCTCCCTCGGAGGATCAAGCTAACAATATATAAGGCCTTGATCATCCCTGTTCTGCTCTGTGGTGCGGGATCATGGACAATCCCAAGAACGGATGAAGAAGCTCTAGGTATTTTCGAGAGAAAAGTTCTGCGTTCAATCTTTGGTCCTGTTTGTGTTGATGGTTCATGGAGAAGAAACTTCAACCATGAACTTTTGGGGCTGTACAGACTTCTAAGCGTAGACAGGAATCTAAGTCTAAGATGGCGAAGAGTTTTCGACTCCGAACTAGTGGGGCAACCCAATAGAGATCGCCCACGGAACCGATTCCGCACCTAGGTGGAGAAAGATCTCAATCAACTTCCTTGGAACGAAGAACTGGATGGCACAGTGGGTTAAGTGGCTGCTCTTGGTTAGCGGGGTCCCCGGTTCGAATCCCAGTATCACTGGAGTGGTCAATCAGTGGTAGTAGTCTGACTATGGGTATCACAATGGTCTGATATGGTCTAAGTGTGCTGGTGAATTCACCTAAATTGGCGTCTGCAATTGGAGACAGCTGGGTTGAAGGGGCTTGTTGGTTGAGGCCCAGGTTCACCCCGGACTGTAACGCTACCAGAAGAAAAAGAAGAAAGAAGAAGCCCTTAACTGGCTATTTTTAAAGGACTTTTATTGACCCAGAAGAAGCATACAAAGAGATGCCAAACTTTGCAGTTCATAACACCTCTCGTCCGCCGATGAATTTGACAGATAATGACGCATTTTTTTGACGGATACGATGAATCTACGCATATTGCCTTATTTTTACGCAAGCTTGTTTGAGTTAATTTTTTTAACCTCGTTTTTCAAAGTAAACTTTAACAATTTCCAAGCGTTGCCCCCATCTGAGACCATTCCTTTTGAACTGATATGCCAAACTAATGTCAAAACCAAAAAACCTGCGGTCTCAAACCACTTATCTTTCCACTTATTATTAATTTCAAAGAAAGACGTTATCAAAATACTGCTGCGATCATAGCCTTATCGGAAGACAATACGCATTTGACACCCGTGTGAGCAAATAAAGTGCACAAATCAGAGTCAGTCTTAATCTTATTCTTCACTTCCACTTCCAGAATGGATACAAAGCAAAAAAAGATATTCCGAAATTTGTGATAAGGCCGATTGTCCAGCGGCCTTCAACTTCAAGTATGTCAGCAATAACTTTTGATTTGCCTTGAACTTGTTTGCTTTATGTTCGGGCTATGAGCAATAAAATGTTCTGTGATATGATCCAAGGAATTCCGCAGAACGTGATGTGCTTACCGCTCAAGCAGATTTCTCACGAACATAATTTTGTGAGCAGACCCAGCTGTCTGTCTGGGTTCTTAAAAGGCGGGCATGACACTGAACATGAGTTAACGAAAAGCGACTTACGAACAGACAACAGGTGGCTTTGTTTATGCAATATAGTCTGGGCAGGCTTTATAAAAGTTATCAGTGGATGGTTGATAACAGAAATTCAACACAAATATGTGGAAGATGGTGTATCGATCTACAAGGCCAAGGTGCTGTGATACAACTCCCGACAAGAACAACGCTTATAATTTACGGATGCACATATATTGATTCAATCATAATGTTTTAGAAAGTAAACCTTTCATGGACCCTTCAAAAAGGGTCTCTCTTGCAATCTTGCACGAAAGACTGTAGGTCTCCTCCATTCATGAGAGACCAAGAGTACCAATAGCACGAGCTTTCTCATCCACAAGAAGCTGCGTTTTAAGACAGCGGACTTATAAGTTAGCAGTGTGATGCGACAAATAAAAAATAAGCAGCCTTGATCAAGTAAGTCTACAGATTGCTCTGCAAGTTTTTGAAGGACGTCCCAAGAGGTTTGGAATTTTTTGTCTATACTAAATGGATAATAATTTTGATAAACCCATAGAATCCGTCGCGTGCGTTGCGTTTACAATCCACAAAGATCGTAATTGACGGATTGCATAGGAGAATGACGTACGTTTGGAATGCAATCCACTAAAAACAACAAAACGTATTCATTCACTCATAAAATATCATCAGATAAAATATCAGGCAGACACATGAATTTCCATAGATACATCTGTCAACCGCACAAAAAATTTAATGTTGACCAACTTCATCCATTGTGGGTCGCATTTGCTGTCTCTCTGCTTCTCATTGGGGCTTATTAGTTGTCAATTTATTGACAGTACGCAACTCATGCGCAGAAATTAAGTATTACAGAGATATCCGACTTCACAGCTGAGTGCCCCTAGTCTATCGATGAATTTGAGTGCCTTTTTGACAGATATTCATGAATTTTTGACGTTTATTCACGAAATAACGTAAATGTCATCCTCTGATTGGTCAATTTGGTTTAAGAACACGTTATATGAAACAGTTGTCAAAAATTTCATGTTGCAATCAGCTGTGAAATCGGCCATCTCTGTAATACTTCATTGCTGCTCACGTGACAGATTCTATAGGCTTGGGCCGTCAGTCCGTCCATTCGATCCGTACGAAAGATAAAGTCACTTGACCAATTATCGAGGGATAAGTCTCCTAAGCATCGCGTACACGATCTTCTCTTACACTGTGTGTTATCGCCAGATACCATTCGTAAACATTTTGATATTTCCTTATCAGTGCGCTTTCCGCGCGTATATTGACCAGCTCTTCACACTCCAACCGATCTTTCTCGATTCCAAGGCCACATATGACAGCGGGATTAGATAGTCTTATCATTCCTGCTAAATTCGTCAGACTGTACAGGATGACTCGCTACTTCATCAAGATCGGTAACGAATTTATCGAAACCTTGAATGTTAAAGCGGACTTAGATAAGTCGACACGATGCAGATCGTGAAGAATTCATTCGCTAACACAAAAGACACAATCTAAAAAAAAAGTCAATGCTACTCCTGTCATATGCGGATGTCGATTTTGGTCGAACATAGCGAGCGAGGTGGCCGAGATGAGTTAAGTGGTTAATAAGAGCAGTATGAAGTGGATGCTTAGACAGATTTTCACAATGGATAGCTATGATTTCCAGGTAATCGAAGCCTTCGTGCACCCCGGCTCTGCAGAAAACTGTACAAACAACATCGGTAACGAGACCAAACGCTGAGTTATTCTTGGCAAACGCAAGCAATTGGGTAAAATAACCGTTGCCTAGAAGGACCAAGCTGACTTTATGTAAGACAATGATCATCCCAGTCCTGCTATACGCGGCAGAGTCCTAGACAGCAGACCAAATGAAGAAGTTCCTGTTCTCCCCAATAGAGAGTTCTGTGTGCTATTCATGGTCCCTTGCATCTGGTAGAAAAAAGTTAACCACGAACTGCCCAGCGACATGAGCCAGGAGAGAGGAATCTACAGCTCCAACGTCTGAGGTCGCTGGGCTATGGAGAGCGCATAGGCAACTTAACTCTGGCCCGAAGATTGGCTCTAAATCTGTGGCGCAATGCAACTAACGACTACGGCGTCTAAGGTTGCGTACAATCAGCATTCGCACTATCGCATGCACTGGGTGTATACGCTTGCGGGTTGAGGCCCAGATCCACCCAAGAATTTAGTGCGGAACAAGAAGTTCAAATACTCTTCGAATATGAATGAGAACACCTCGAAATGGAAAGGAGCAGAAAGAAACCTTAAGAGTTTGAAAAAAGATATACAAAATAAGACATTTACTGAATATTTATTAGCAGCAAAAGTGAATGCTTCCCGTCTCCTCGAATTACACTACACCGTCAAATCCTCTGAATTAATCGGAAATTTTAGTCATAATGGAGGTTTGTTCTCTTTATGGTTAGCCACACATTCATGATCGGTCCACATCCCACATATGTAGATATGGAGAGATGTACTGACTAATTGGAACGTATTCCAAGCTGAGTATTGACCACAAAATGCTTAATTTTAAGCAAGTTCTAAAACCAGTCCAGACAGGTTATACAACTCTGGGACTGTACACAGTACACAACAAGCAACAGCATCATGCCGCGAGCTGCAAAGAACAGAGTACTAAGAACCATTTTCAACTCACTTTGGTGTGTAAGAAATGATGATATTAAAGAAAGACTTGGTCATCATGACAGTCCAAGATGAAATTGAGACTTTTGCCCGTGAGAACAACCATCGCCTACGAAAACCCATAAACGCTGAAGTTCTGTTCTCTTTTGTGCCGTCTTCTAAGGCGAGAAAAACGAAAACGTGTCACGTAGTTAGTCCGTCAAGCCATGCTTTCAAAGGACAATCCAACTTTATTAGCGGTTTACTAGCGGTAGACTTCTACTTTGCTTGCCCTTAACAGGGTGTGTTAAAACATTTTCGCGAATCAGTCAGAGAATAGCCTTTACATGGAGCACGGAGGTGTTCACATTAGAATGCTTGAACATGAATAAACAATGTTCAGTCCTCGTCAGCTTTGTGATTATTCGTCAAATTCGTGAAGTAAGGAACAGTCAGGTGCGAAGTCGTAGTACGTGACATCTAGTTTTCATTTATCAAATGTCAGTTGACCCACAAGAAAACTCTCAATTTGTAAGCAAAACGTCAACAGAACGCACTCCTACTCCAATCGTTCAAAACGTCATAACATTTGCATTTTATCACGTTGCTCTCATTTTCTGACAAACATTGATGGCCTTCCCTTTGTAATGCTTGTGTTGAAAGACGCACCAACGCACAACAGACGAGCGCAGCAACTTTAACCTAAGGCGTTTAAGTCAAACCGCATGTAACATCGGTGTTAGCAATACTTTTCAATGGAGATTCACCTGCCAAACGTTCCCAAATGATGGTTCGTCAAAATGGATAAAATTCTAGTACATTCTCCATTTGTCGACAGGATTTTTTAGATTTTGATGAGATGTGTTTTTGGAGAGTAAATATCTGACACTGCTATGATAGTGTCTTCATAGTGCTTGCGTTTGCAATGCCAAAGACCTATCACCCTGACATATGTCAAAACTACGTCATAATGGTAGTCAAAGTTCAAGATTAACCGTATTTTATAAGCAATTGACACGAATTCATGTACATACATAAACCCTGAACTATAGAACTATGTTCACAGTTTGGACTTCAACCAAGAAGGAAAATCGAACAACTATTAATAGTTATTCAATGCAACAGTGTATACGAAAGCACGTCGTAATTTACTGCAGCAAATATTATTGTTTTATATGGGTTTAGCCAAAACACGTAATCAGAGCGACTAAGAGTTATCGTCACCTCCTTGTGACCAGAATTACATTAAATTTTAATTCAAAAAAGTTTTATCTGATATCGCGGTGGACGTAAAGCTGTCAACAACTGGCTTTAGACAGCGTAGGTTTGGAAACCTGTTGACACTTTTTATTTGGGTGAAATCACTTTGTGCGTTAAAACTAAGTATTAAATCGAGGGTGCTTTTAAAGCTTTAGACAGATCCAGAAAAAAAAAGCCGGAGATGATCTTGTTTACCTATTAATGCGGACATAATGAGAGAAACACAACACAATAGTAGTGCGCGGTTGTTGCCGACTTCGCGTTATGGCTAGTCCCTGCAAAGTTGGTCATTTCAAAAATGACAACACAATTTTTCAGCGGTTTTCATTTTTGCAAATGTCAGTAGACCGAAAACTGTCAGCTTGCAAGAAAAAGGACGTTTTCCAAAATGCATCATTGCTCTAATACTGCAATGGCAACCATTCGAAAGCAAATAAAAAATGTAATGCCAATGCATAGTCTCCCAAAACGAATTGTGGACAGATTTACTGCGCAAACAGAGGATCGGCAAATATCATGATCGTTTACTTTGCATCACTACGTTTGCAGTGTGATGCGCAATTAAATGACGTTTTGAAAACGCGCAAACTCTGAACTTGTAAGAAAAGTATCACTGAACACAGCTTACAGAGATGCCCGACTTTTACCTTACCCCTTGAAGTTTTTGACAACTGTTTTTTATACCGTTTTCTTAAACCAATGTGACCAATCAGAGGACGGCATTCACATTATTTCCTGAATAACCATCAAAAATGCATGAATATCTGTCAAAAAGGCACCCAAATTCGTCGATGGATTACGGGCAATCACCTGTGAAGTCGGCTATCTACTACGTACTTCATTTCTCGTTCTTATGGTAAGCAGCATACATATATGCTCATTGAAAAAAACGTATCCTGAATGAGGTCAGAAAATAAAACGATTTTCACTCCGGAAACGGAAAAATGTTTACGAGAAACGGTAAGAGGGCGCTTACGTTTTATGACAATCCTCTCATTTATTTCATTTTTACTTGACACGAATATCACAATTGTGGCTTCTGGCGGTCAGACTTTGACACTTTAAGTAATCATTTATGTTTGTTCATAATAAAGTTGGAATGGGACGGTCGTGCGTTAATATTTTACAGGCAGTCAATCGTAAGGCCGAGCACGAACTTCTAGACAGAATTAACGCTCATAGAATCTTGCGTCCGTCAAGACATTGAGAAGTCATAAGATCTTAAGAGAGGAAGAGAGACAGTAAATGCAGCCCACAAATGGATTCCATCACAACTTTTAACTTTCTTCACATACACAAATGTTTCACGGAACAAATGATCCAGTTTTGGGACAACGAGGAGGGTATCAAACACTCTAGAAAATTCATCCCACAAAACTACAATTCCAAACGAGCCAACGAAGCTTAAAATTCAACAAAGCTGACCTAAGGATGTTGTGTGGAGCACTAACAGCTCAAGGAGAATGTAATTATCACCTCCATAAAATAGGTCTTATCAGTACAGAAATCTGTAGGCGCTGTAGCAAGGCGAAACAGACTATGGGACACCTATTAATCGACTGTCCAAGCTTTGGCCGTGAAAGATTGAAAATGATAAACAAAACACTTGGGAGAGACTTTCAAGAAATCCCATCTAGGAAATTTTTCAAATGTCTAAAGACAGCACGTAAGTCCTATACCAAAGGAAGGGGGTACAATAGATCTTTATGGTCGCAGTATACAAATAAATATAATAATATAATGTTCTGTGGAATCTAAACGCAGTCACGCAACGGATTCTTTGGGCTGGAGGCTTAAAGGGTCATTTAAAAGGGGCTCATTAATATTCGCTAACTTCGCCAATTCTGACACTTCATTCATATGGAGTTTTCTGATTCGTAGTGTGGTTACGTACAGTGGTTACAATTTGACACTTCATCGTGGATTTTCGTGAATTTGTGGATTGCGTTTGCCTCTCTTGTGTATTGTGAACTCAGATTGACAAACAGACAGCAAAGAGAATGATTGATTCATGGCTAGACAATTTAAAATCTTCAGTAAGGATACTTAAACTAATTGTTGTTGAGATTTTAGTTAATGCAAAAACTGAATAATTCAATCCTAATTTTTTCCCATACCAAGAAGTATTCGTACTTGTTTATATTTGCTGGAAATTGATTGTTTCTGAAAGTTCGCGTTCGCAGGTCGCGGCTCATATGAGTGGCATCTTACTGTCTACTCACACGGGCGTTTTAATAGCTGTGAAACAATATTTTTAAATTATTTCACCAGTGGCGAATAATGGTTGGTCCAACCATAATGCACGATGTTAATTGTGTGTGACTTAACCTTAATGTCAAGTTTTCTTGCCCAACTTTATTTGACATTTCTTTGTTTCATTTATTTATTTATTTATTTAAATAAGCTAACAAATAATTGGTAAAATTGTAAGTTAGTTGTAAAGCCAGAGCGTTGCAGCCTAAGTGTATTCTTTGTTTCAGTATTTTACAAATTTAACCATGGACAGGTACACAACTGAGCAGTAAAATTGTTGAAACCTTTTACGAAAATGGTCGTTCAGATGAAAATGCATTTCGTGCACTTCGTGATTGTTTTGGTCAGCATAATCGACCAAATGCATCCACAATCGGTAGAATTGTGTCAAAAGTCAACAAACCGGGTCTGTAGGTGCATGCGCGCCCAGTTCATTCTGGGGAAAATATTGATGTTGTTCGCGATAGTGTGGCAGAAGAGCCGTCAACCTCGACTCATCGTCGTGCCCAGCAATTGAACATCTCAACGTAACTGATGTGACTTTTGAATAAAGATTTGAATTGACACGCCTGAAGCCTAATTCGGCACATTAACGGTATTGAACCACAATTATGTCTAAGATTCATTGAAAATATGGGCCATCGGATAGAGGTATGCCACCAAAGCCGTGGCGAGCATTTAACCGATATTTGGTTTCCCACATAATTGTCATAGATCCTTCCATCGAAGATAATTTTGTGTAAACTTTTTGCTTTATTTACAATTATCATCGTGCGTTATCTTTGGACCACCCTTTAATTGATTTTGTAAAAATGTACAATATTGATAAAATGTACAATTGCATTGCATTTTTTTTTTGCTTGTAAAATGTATTTCAGAGCATTTGACTTGTCTAACTTGTGTTTTCTATTATGATTTAGTAAACTTTATCAACGCCTATCTCTTGTGATTTGGCCTTAAACGTTGCACGACGCAGTGTTCTGTGAACATCCTATTATTTGTTTGTGTTGTCAGTTATATACCACTTCTTTGTCATTTTATGTATGCATTATCCTTTGACATTGTGTTGTGAAAGAAGGGGTTAAGTCACAAGAAACAACAATAATAGACAGAAGGGGGAAGAATTAAAATCCGGGGTAGATATAACGCTCTCGATAGCAGATCGTTGGTAGATGTACCACAATTGTGCCAAAGCCGCAACACTGACAGCTACCAGTTCTGTCAATATTGTTGACATTTGCAGCTAATAAGCGCTGGTCTGCAAACAGATTGCCGAGTCTGCGCAGTCGTTTGTATTCTTGAAAGAACCTTATTTCAAGGAACGCTCAAGGTGGGAACTTGGCTCTCAAGGATCGCAATGATTCACAAAATTTGGATGTCTGTATCAGCAATACAGGGTGTACACTTCTTTCATTCGAAAGGAAATCGAATTCATTCAAAGAACCTCACCAAAATGAAATTAATTCATCAAAAACCGATTCAAAAAGTGCTCTAAAAATTAACAAAAAATTGATTAGCATTTGAAAGCATTCAGCGTTTGACTTCCAAACAGAACCTTGACTTTATCAAGAAATTCAATCGAAACATCAAAGCGTCGTCGAGGCTAACTCAAATCGAATCGCAGACTGGCACAAAGACGCACTGTTCAACTGGTACAAAAAAACATGGTCTAACACATCGTGAAGCCCGGGAGGACATGCGGAATACAGATGAAGCAAATTATCCTTTCCGCCATCAATTGGACGTCATTTTTGTGAATTCAACACAATCCACTATGCGACTGTTTTAATCATTCCCAGAAACAAGAAGCACTTGTATGCGACCAGTTCAGTTCGAAAACAAAAACCCGTTTCGTAATGTATTCGAAAAACGCGTATCACATATCATTAGATGGCCTTTCTTGCGCGCACAAACATCAATTCATAACATAACACAATTGAATCATCTGCGGGCGCTAATTTGTTACATCAAGTGGGACAACATACTGACTTCGTGCCGCTGACCAGTGACAGAGACAGAGGGGAGGCGATGGCACACGTTTGACGGGCTGGGGGAATTGAGGACTGAGCACATGGGAGCGCACACTGAGAGCGATGAAAGCTTTCGAATTTACATTTGATCCTTGACATTTCGATTGCCTGCCACACCTACAGAACAACAAAACAATCCTCATGCGCGTCCTAATGTAACACTGATCGAGTTGAGGGTTTACATGTCACAGGAGAGCAAAAAAAAAAAAAAAACAAACACCGAAGGGAGAGGCGGAGCTTTCGATCTTCACCGAGCAGTCCAAGTGAAAGGCACTTGGGGCTTTTACTTTTTTTTTCGTGGCCAATCACTTCACCCAGATGTGTGTGATGTGTCTTGGTTTGCTTGATGTCGTCTTCGTCATTATTAGCCCGCACATAACCGCGTACACGATGATTGAAAACGAAACGAAACGAAAACCTGTATCTGGAATCTCGATCTCAGTTCGAATTTGCAAAACCGGAAATATTTATCGTCTTGTGGTGGTTGGTTTTCAGATTTTTTTGGCTATAAACTCACCTTTTTTTCTGTGGGTTTCGTGGTGGCACTTAAAAAGCAGCAGCACTTAAAAACTAGTCGCGGATGCACGATCAAGACCGCGAGAGAGAGCGAGATAGAGGCAAACCGAAAGCTCTGTGCACAGAAATGTAAGAAATACACTGGATTATGACCAGCGGCGGGCAACCAACCGAGCAACCAAGTCGATGGGTTTTCTTTGACTGACTGAAGCCCAAAGTGGCGAAATACACAGAGCCGTGCACACACAATTCAAGACACACCGAACAGTCAACCAGCATTGGATTGAACTGGACGGATGGATGGATGGATTTCTTTATGTCTTCGTTGTCTTTTTCGTTGTCGTTGTCGTTGTCGTTGTCGCTGTTGTTTTCTTTTATTCCGTTTCAACTTTAAGCTCAGACATTTGTTTGTAATGTCTCTCTCTCACTGCGACTCAACGATAACGATACAAATTGTTGTTAAAGTTGTTGTCGCGGTCGAGTTACGATGGAGTGTTCCAATATATAGTTGGGTCAGGTGCAGACATGCAGCAGTTTCACTGTTCCATTTCTTCTGTGTGTCTGTGCGACTGTCTTTATTGAATTTAGGGTGAAAGTCAGACCCTTCTGCAGCGACACCCCAGCACAGGTGCCAGTATCCCCTGGGGGAGGTTTGGAAGGGGTCAGCGTATGATATATCAGAATACATTAGCTAGGTGCACGGGCGCGGGCGGTGTGTCCTGATGTACTTCGGGTTGCGATGGAGTTTGTTTATGGATGTGTATCGTGTTGTGTGACGCTCATTAAAATTCGGATAGACGCGGAGGCGGATTGAATGCTAATTCGGACATGTGCGAGAGTGTGTTGGGCACACCTCATTTGTATGGAGATGAGATGAGGCGGTTGGGATTTCATTGATCTGCTGATAAAACTCAACTCGAACTCACCTCAAACTCACCTCAAACTCAGCTCCAACTCCCACTGTGCGACGCGACGCAGAGTTAAGATGATCGAATTGGAGCCACTGCACTAGAGTAAGCCTCGAATTAAGCACAAGCCATGCACTGGCAATGGATCTGGAGCAAGTATTGCAAGCTTTTGTGACTTTTTTGAAACGTAATACTACAAGAGAGGCTTTTGTTTTGCGGTCTTCAGCTGACTTCAGCCACTTGGATTTAATACAACGCTGGGGACCCGCATTCGTATTGCTTTCACTAGACAGATTAACACGGCGCAGTTGTTAATTGCGGGTTTAATTTAATTTGGATCCTTTCCTTACAAAGAGAGGAGAGACTTCAACTTTCCTCTCGGCGCAATAAACTTGCGCCAATTAACCTTGCTAACAAGAATTACGTTTCATATTGGAGAACAAAAGGTGAGGCGTTGAAATAAATGACTGGCGGATAAATACAACTAATCAATGCTAAATGGATTTAATTGAGACTAGTCAAGAGGCAGACTATTCGGGGACAATTTACACACGTTTTGCAATTGATTCCACACCTTGGGTCATTGGTCCACTTTTTTGTGAGTCCTCGCTTTGCGTTGCGTGTGGATTCAGAGGTGTTACACAAGAGAACAGCTTGATGGCACCTGGTAGGAAGTTTTAAGATGAACACACGTTTTTACGTTTAACTTGCCTGCCACGAGAACCACTCGCATAACGAATTTCCACAGGCGCGGGGTCCCCAAAGAAACAGCAATTGGCAAGAATTCTTCTGCGTTTAATCTTGTTACTGTTGTTGTTCATACTGTTTACTTTTTAGCCGAGGTAGACGAAGTCCTTGACTACGTCGAAGTTATAGCTGCCTCTGGTGACGCTCTGGCCGAGACGTCGATGGTCCTTTCTCGATGACGGCATACAGTACCTCACAAAATTGAGCACACACCTATCATTACTTCATATTTGTGGTATTTTAGGCCTAAGCAATAGCAAAAAACAAAAATAAATTCATTTGGATCAGATGGCAGGCAAGTTGTGTGGAGGGCACCAAATACTGCTCTTAAAGCAAAAAAATATAAGGTCAACCATAGAACACGGTGCAGGTTGTATGATTTTGATTATGGCTTCAAGTGGCTGCGGAATTCGAATTCACAGACAAATTTGCTTAAACGAAATTTACAGAGTTCCGCAGAAAAATTAGGTCTACCTTCTGGTTTTTATTTCCAACAATGGCATGAAGCACATGTCCTATTCAGTTCGCGAATTGTTGCTTTATAATGCTCCAAAGCAGCCAATAACCCCTCCACAATCGCCGGATCTTAACCCTATTGCACACCTATGGCAGAATATAAAAGTGCTGGTTAAAAAAAGTTGGAAAAAGGTCCAATGAGCAAGAGCTGAAACTTAAAATTCAGGCAGATTGGGATAGCCTTTCGCCAACTTTTACTGAAAACCCGGTGAAATCCATTCCCCGGCGGTTACAAGCTGTCAAAGAGGCTGAACGAAGTGCCACGAGGTACTAAACTTTTATTTTTAACTGTTTTTATTTCCCGTTTTAACCATAACTTGAATTCACTTTTGGTGTATGCTCAATATTGTGTGCTAAAATAAAGTGTTTTTTTTTATATTTTGCTGAGGAATAGCCTGTTTTGTTAACAATTTTGTTCTTTCTAAATGAAATATTTTAATTGAATCTTTAAACATTTTTGTTTCATTAGTGAACAACTTTTTTTAAGGCGAAAAAAGTAAAAATTTGTTTAAGTTGTGAGTGTAAGTTCAATTTTGTGAGGTACTGTACTTCGTTTTTTTTGGCCGCCTGCGTTTCAATACCAGATCAAAGGCTTCAATGACGGCTAGCTGTGTTCGAACAATCACGTCAATGTCATCAATTTTGCACCACCTTCTCAAGAATAATGTCACATAACAGCACGTCGCCTTGTCTAAAACCTTTTTTTGACATTGAAGGTCTCGGTGAGTTCGTTTCCGACCCTGATGGAGTAGCGAGAGTTCTCCATACAACCTGACGAGCTTAGTAGAAATGTCTAAGCTAATCATGGTATAGTATATCTCGTCTCAATGCAAGCTGTCATATGTGGCCTTGAAATCGACGAAAAGGTGGTGCGTGTCTACTAGAATTTCTTAGGTCTTTCCAGGATCTGCCGGTGTGTCAAGGCCTGAAGAGAGCAGGACCTATTGGTTTGTTTATAAGCTGTTTCAAGACAGCACACAAAATGGTTTCAAAAAATATCAAAGTAAGTCTGCTTATGCCTGGATAGTTGGCGCAGTTGAAGGAGTCTTCTTCTTGTGGATCGGGCAATGCTTTCCTCCTTTGCCTCGATAGTTGGCGCAGTTGAAGGGGTCGCAGCGTGATCAATATGGTTGACTGTAGTGCAGGCACAGGTCGCTTTGCCTTGATCCCCATACATTTGAGCTCTTCTAGAACTGCAGCATCCTCATAAGTTGGATACTAAGACACTTGACCATTTCTTTGAGAGATTTTTCTGTTGACAATTGAGCCCTGAATAGTGCTGTCATGAGTATTGTCATGCCATGACAGTAGATCCTTTTATAGAAGCTGAGGTCTAGGAACGGTGCGCTAGCTAAAGAGAGATTTCGCCTCATGACAAAGTCCACCTGCCTGAGCCCAATATCGAATGTCGTGTCGTGCTGTCCAATGACTCTAGCAAAGATGTCTTCCTTACCCAGCTTTGCGTTGAAGTCTCCTAAAGCGATCTTGGTGTCCTTTCTAGGAGATCGTAGAAGTCATCCTTGTTGTTGTCACCTGTGTCTTCTGTAGTGGCGTGGACGCAGGTTAGGCTGATGTTAACGAATTTTGTCTTGATGCGGATTCTTATAAGGCGTTCGCTTATGTAATTAAAGCCTAAGACCTTTTGCCTAAGTCTACCTCGAACAATAAATCTGCAAATAAGTGCATCTATCTGTTGCAATCACCGTAGTAGATGTCGCAGTTTTTCATCTTCTTTTTGCACGGCCCATTTCACCGCACTTCCTAGATTGCGATGATGTCAGCTTTGTTCAGCGCCCACACGAATTCATCAGCTGTACGTGCTCTCTTAAGGGTCCTCACATTCCACATGCAGAACCGCAAGTCATTGTCCTTTTTCCGTTTGTTGGGGTCGTCAATAGGCAGGTTTGCGTAGCTGAACTCAAAGATTTTTACGAGAAAGTTAGCCCCACGCACAACCTTCAACTGCGAGGATAGGTCCATTTGTTTAGCCCCCGGATAAAGGGGTCCGTAAAGGATTTGGTGTCGGTAGCCTCTTCCAGGCTGCGAGCGCCGCCGTTGGCCCTAAGAAAGGGTCCATCCGCCGCCGTTTCTAGTCCAGGATACCGACCTGACTTTGCAAGCCAAGTAGCTCCTGCCGACCGGAGTTATGGATGCCACCATTGGCCTATCGCTTAATAAGCTTCTCCACCGCTATCCTATAAGAGATATGAGCGCTGGTAGGCTCACTCTCCCCACTCTCTCGTTTGCAGCCGCTAAAGACGTTGACTCTTTGACGAGAATTGGTAACCCCATCTTCTGCCTACGGTACTAGGCTCCCGGATTTCACCAGGTGGAGGTGAGTGTAGGAGTTCGAAGACAGAGGCTATGTCTACGTTTTAGAATCCAGCATACTACGCTGCCATGAATTTGTGCATCTCAGCCACTTTGCCTTAGTTTCCGTACATTTGGGCCCTTCAAAAACTTCAGCACCCTCACACAAGTTGGATACTAAAGGCATTTCTTTAAGAGATTTCTGTTGACAGTTGAGCCCTGAATAGTGCTACCATGACATGATCCTTGGACTCCGTCCAAGTATGTATAGTACCCTCCTTAATAGTCTTCAGGCTAGTTAGTAAGAGCTAGGAAACAACGATGGTTGGAGCAATCAGTAGCCTCAATCTTCTGAAATAACATGTCCATTATCAATGACTGTTTACATTATAAAAACGTTGTGTCGGTAATGAGGAACAAGGGGATTCCTCTGAATATCGTTGCTACTGGTACTATCTGTCCACTTCAGAAATATAACACTTCAAGGCATTGCCAAAATGTTCCTTTCCTCTGTCTGTTCAGATTTTATATCATTAGGATGGCTGATCAGTGCGCAGGTATAAATTGTACATGGTGGCACAAAATGAATGCTCCTATCGGAAGATGTTATCATTTTTGCAAATGGTTCAATCATATATGACGTTTGTGAAATAGACAGCTGCAGTATACAAACACACAAGCATTGGAGCACTATACTCCGCAGGAGCGTGAAATAATTTGTGTCGATTTTCTACCAAAAATCAAATCTTTTGGGTTTATTCCAACAAGAATCAGACAATCGCAGCCTTTGAGAAGAGTATTCGACAGGAATTCGAAACGTTGTCACCAGAAGTCATGCGGAAAGTCATGGAAAATGTTGTACAAATTTGCATACTTTGCTAAAAATGTAAAATTCAAATAAAGATTTCCATCACCCAAAATCATTCTTAATTTATTTAAAAGTAAAAAAGTAATTCAAATTTTGAATCATTAATTGTACAACGAAATCACAATGGCCCATCCACTCACTCGTCTAACCCAACTTAGTAGTATCCCTGCTTCCTTACATACAACAAGAAAAAACCATTATACTGCGAATTTTATAAAATGTCTTTAAAACTTGATTCAAAAATAACGAATTTGAATTCATATTCAACCCCAACCCGATTGGTAAGCAAACATCCCTGGACAGATTGTTATCATGTCAGAAAAAGTAAATCCAATTACTAATGAACTACGCCAGTAAATATTCAACTCTCTTTCTCTGCAAAAAAATCCCACAAGTTAATTCAAAATATTGAATAATGAAAAAAAATATATATATAACGTTCATCCACAATGTGAATGCAACCCTAGAACCGTTTGGCAACCGATTAGAAAATATGAACACCACCTAATGCAGTTTCTTCCAATCGGTGAAATGTCATTTTCACAACCAAAATAAAAGTGCTGTAGGATTGTGAGTTTATCATTTGGTTTGCTTTCTTTTATTTAACAACACTCTAAATTGGATACATCGACCCACTGGTGCACTCATCAATTTCATAATATTCATTAAAAGTATACACAAGAAAAAATCCATTAAAGCATAAATCAAGTGCAAGACAATAGCCACGGTCCCGTGGAGTAAGGGAGAATAATACTTTTCGCAGAATCGAAAAAGTGATGAACGGAAAGATTTGACGTCAAACAAAAATGTCTGGCTGCAAATTGATTTTCTAATTAAAACCGAACGGGTCACAAATTCAATTTGCAATCGTTCAACAGTGTTTTGTTTTCGTCGGGGAAGTGTGAAAAAGTGTCCTTTAAATTTTGTAAAATTACACATCCATCGATCAAGACAATATTGAGAGTGTTCGACTGAAAATGGATAACGAAACAAGTCCGGCAAGGACAAGTAAACGACGCAAATCGGAAGAATCTGAACAAAACGACAACCAACCAGAGCCAAGGTAAATTTCAATTGAAGTTACTTGTTTTGAATTAAATTTATTGCATAACGAAACGATTTGTATCATCATGCAGCACATCGTCCCAATCGCAAAACAATAATGCCAACTCATCTGAGGTAACAGATGGTGATGGAGAAACAATTGAGGTTCAAACGGAGAACAAGCCTGCTGCTGGTGCTGATCCATTGGCAAGTGATGGGAATGCGGTGAGCGCAGAGCCGCCGGTGGGAGATGGAGATGTCGATCCTAATCCGCCGTCACCCCCTCCTCCAGCAGAGGGTGGAGATGCAGTAGCTGCTAGCTATGTCCCCAGTGCGCGTTTTCGATCACGTTCTCGTCGTTCATCGGCCCGACCGAGGGTCTACAGGAGTCGTTGGGTAACATCGTCGTCTTCGTCGTCATCAGATTCCCTGGAGGGCGTACTCCTGCGAGAGCCACCACGTCGTTCCAGGTCTAGGACAGGATCAGATCACGACGATACATTTAGCGACTCAAATGTTCGTAACTACATGGAGTTGATATGGAGTTGAGTGATTCAGTACAATTAATACATTTCCAGGTTCACACAAGTGCTCCAGAATTCGAGTTGGATTCCTCGATGTCATCCGACTCGGATGTGAATTATTTCGATGAGTACCCGAGCAGTAATGAGGACGAGGCAGCACCCGCTGACGATGGAGACTTGCACGCATTTAACGATGTCATGAACAAACAGAAGCCGAGCTACAATTGGATATCGACGCGCGAGATAATACACAGGGAGCATGGGCTCTCTGGCGACAGACGACGCTCGTTAAGAAACGGAATTTCGACAGGTTTTCAGTCGCGGTTCTATGGATCGCGTCACGTAGTCGAAAAAATGAAGCTACTCCACTCGTTGCATAAGCATAACGGATGTGTCAACTGCTTGAATTTCAATCGTGCAGGTAAGTCATCCTTGCCCTTCCCGTGACAGCTTGTTGACTAATCAGCACACTCATTTAAAAGGTAACCTTTTGTGCACCGGATCTGATGATAAAAAGATCATCGTATGGGACTGGGCCTCAAACAAGCCAAAGTTCTCCTACAAGTCTGGCCACACGGAGAACATCTTCCAGACGAAATTCGTCGAGATGAACGGCGGCATGGACATCGTGTCAACCAGTCGGGATGGACAAGTCCGCGCCGCAACAGTGCCACCGAGTGGCGGTAAGATCCGTACTCGTCCACTCTACAAACACAGTGGGGCCGTGCATAAGCTCGCCCTCTGCCCGCAAAACCCTTTTGTGATTCTAAGCGCTGGTGAGGATGGTAAAATTGTCTGCTGTGATCTGCGAAAATCACCCGTCAATCGCCTTAAGACTGTGAAGTTGGACAAGCGAAGAGTTCCACTTTACAGCATAGCCCATCATCCGTTCGATCCGGAGATATGCGTCTGCGGTAACGATAACTTTGTTAGAGTATATGACAAGCGAAACATGAGCAAGACTGTGCATATGATGTGTCCTCAGACACTGACTGATGTAAGTGATTAAACAAACAGATATTTGCTGAGGGTTAAATTTTGGTGCTTCTAAACAGCAGACAACAATGCCTCATATCACGTGCTGTGTGTACAACAGCACTGGATCGGAGATCTTGGCAACCTACAGCGATGATGACATTTACCTCTTTAACAATAAGGTCTACACAACTGGACAGTTCAATCATCGTTATCGAGGTCATTAGTGAGTATTTGCTGCTATGAAGTGACTTGTGCGGAACTGACAAGTTTTGATTCTGTGTAGCAACCACAAGACAATAAAGGGAGTCAACTTCTTTGGTCCTGAT
Organism: Eristalis intricaria; assembly: GCA_964034865.1. Lineage (NCBI taxonomy): Eukaryota > Metazoa > Arthropoda > Insecta > Diptera > Syrphidae > Eristalis > Eristalis intricaria. The sequence goes on from OZ035875.1 coordinate 43,191,412, forward strand.
TCTGAGTATGTTGTCAGCGGCAGCGACTGTGGCAACATCTTCTTCTGGGACAAGAACACCGAGGCGATCATTAACTTCATGGAAGGGGACTTGTCCGGTGTGGTAAGTATGAGACACGTTTATCTGCTCGAATTCTTTCACAACACAACGTATTTCGTTTCTCCTTCAAGGTGAACTGCTTGGAGCCACATCCATCAATACCAATACTTGCTACCTCTGGATTGGATCACAACGTCAAAATCTGGGCACCCAACAGCGATACCGTAAATCTGATTTTTATCTAACCATCAAGAGTGAAATCATCAAAAATGCTTCTTCTTTGTTTCATTGCAGTATCCTCCAGCCATGAGTAAGCTAGACAAGTATGTTAAGAAAAATCTAAAGCGATCTGTGGTCGAGGAGGTTGAGGGATTTGACGATCGTCAGTTTTATTATTTTGTGCGTCAGTTTTTAAGGAATTCCCGACCAAGCGACAACAATGATTCCAGCCTTAACGATCCCGACATTCAAGTGTCGAACAGCAGTAGCAGCGGATCCGATGAGGAGTTTCAATTCTCGAACGATCAAATCGCGCGGGCATTGAGGCCATCGTGTAATCCGCAGTAAACCTTCGGCTTTGGCTTCATGATTAACATTTTGTTTGAATTAAATATTGAATTTTGTTTCTTTTTCTTTTTCTCCCCCATTTTAATATATTTAGTGTTACCTAAGTAAGTTCTCGCGATGAGAACGTATAAAATAATCATTATTTAGTGAATTTTGTTATCTTTATCTTTTGCTATCGACCCCACTCGTAGATGCACTCAATGTAGGGCTGCCAGATACATTACAACTATTTTGTTTACTCTTTTGTTTTTGTTTCTGTTTCTGTTATTGAATACTTTTGTTTCCGTTTCCAATGGTATACCCTCTTTGTTGGAAGAAAGAAATAACAATTTGTTTCCCTTTAAATTATAATTAAATGCGAAAACTGAGGAACTATTTAACGTATCGTTAGGACATTAATCTTAATACGTGTACATTTAAACAAAACATTTAAGATAATTGAAAAACTCAATAAATTAATCGTGAATTATAAAAACGTAAACAATGTGATGTTTTTTTATCTCCCAAATGGAGACTATCTTTATTTTCAATAATTAAAAATAAAAACTAAAGCTTGGCACATCGTGCTAAATATGCAATTGGTGCCGCTGTAAGTGCTGGGAAAGTGCTTCGTGTAGTGTGCTGTAAGTGTGCATTTTGCTGAGGTGACGTGTTCTACGAAGCAAGTTCAGTTTAGGTTGCACGTTGTGCTGAGGTTGCAGATCGTGCTGCACATGTGTTGAGAAAGGGCATTGTACTGAGTTGATAACTATGTCGCGTGTAGATCTGACGACAAATTTGTGATAACACTCGTCATAGTTATTTTCTAATCGCTGAGACTGCGTCTCATACAGTCGCAGAAATCTCCGCGAAAGAATTAGGATACAATATACATATCAAGTAGTCTAGATGACTTGATGGCGCAGTTGGTTAAGTGCATGCCCTTGGATAGTGGGGTCCCCGGCTCGAATCCCAGTGAGAGCAAAGTTAATACATCTATAATGGGATCAAATTAACACTGGAGTGGTCAATCAGTGGGAGTAGACTGTTGGTATCACAATGGACCAACATGGTGTAAGTGTGCTATGCACTTGCAGCCTCCCTACCTAACCTAGCCACTGTCTATGAGCTCCTCTTACCGCCACGTGGTGAATTCTGGGTCTCGACAAAAGAGGGAATACCTAAGCCCGTAAGGAGACGGTGGCAGGTGTAAACGTGGCAAAACGGAAGGACTTCAGCAGGTCTTCCCTCTATAGGGACGGCAGCAGAGGAGCTGATCAACTGATTAGAGCTCCGTGGGAAAAGGGAGTGTGACTTCAGCAGGTCTTCCCTCTTTAGGGACGGCAGCGGAGGAGCTGATCAACTAATTAGCAAGAGTGGCCATCTGAGCTCCAGTCAGTTGCACGGTACGCACTCGTTTTTGAACTTGGTCCAACCATCTCATCCTGGGTCTACCAAGTGGTCGTCTACAAGGCCCACCTCGGAAGTCATGATGGTGAGGACATTCGTGCTACGTGACCAAAGCACAAAGCATAGCTCTTTCCATTCGAAGAAGCAGCTGCTCAACGTTGAGTTACTCGCGCACTGTTGTGTTTCTCACCCTATACCGGCAAGTAATTCCCACAACAGCAAGAAGAAATCTCATCTCAGCAGCTTGTATTCGCGGTATTATTATTTCGGTCATTACCCAAATTTCATGGCCATAGGTGACAGTTGGAACAAATACTGAGTTGATAACCACTAACTTGCCTTGCACACGGCTTTCCTGATTACAGATCTCCCAAGCTGTGTCAAAACAGAACCAGCTTGACCAATCCTACAGGAAAGTTCGGTATTACGCCCATCACTCGTGAAGAAGATCCCGAGATACTTAAACCTCTCCACCTGCTTCAATGGGACTCCACTAAAATGTAGAGTGCATTGAACAGGCGTTCTGGAAATTACCATAACCTCTGATTTGTCCACGTTAACCTTCATCTCAGAATCAGCAAATACGGCTACAATTCTATCCAGTGCGCGCTGGAGTTCCGTCTAGGAAGATGTGAGGATAACTAAGTCACCCGCAAAAAGAAGATGACTTACCTTCTACTCTCCCAATGTGAAACATTCTTCGCCTCGGCTGCGCTGCAACATCCAATCTATACAAACAATGAAAAGGAGAGGTGACGAGACGCACCCTTGGCGAAATCTAATGCCCACGATGAAAGGTGTTGATTTAGCACCATAAACCCGGCCACAGCTGCTACAGTTTGTGTATAGAGACTAAATGGCCCGTAAAAGAGGCTATTCAATCCCATACTCCTTGGAGAACACTCCAGAGTTTACCTCGAGGAACTCGGTCATATGCCTTTTTCAAATCTACAAAACAGCTGTAGATGGGTTTGGCATACTCGCAAGCCTTCTCAAGTAACATTCTTAGAGTGAAAAGCTGGTCCGTTGTGCTGCTGCCGGGACGAAAGCCGGACTCCGGACATAGCTCTAGAACGCGCTTCCAAAACCTTATCACAGACTTTCCCGGGGAGACTTAAGAAGTATATGCCCTTGTAGTTGGAGCAGTCTCTTTTATCCCCCTTCTTAAAAAGAGGGACAATCACCCCAGTTTGCCAATCGCCAGGTGTCTTACCGCGTTCCCAGGCCACCTTAATAACACTAGAGAGCCATAAAACTCCGCCTTTACCAACTGCCTTAAGTATTTCTTGCCGGATTTCATCCACACCGGCGGATTTGCCAACTTTTAGCGAATCTATCGCCAAAATGACTTCCTCCACCGTTGGACTACGCCCCACTTAGGACTTGGAGTCTGTCAGTGTCTCCTCAGTGCCCTGTTCAGGATTGATATTTCCTCATTGGATTTGACTCCTTCGATGATGTTGAATTTCCTTCCTCTGAGTCGGCGAATGGTTTGCCAGGACACGCAGATTCATGGCCGCTTTCCAACTTGTCGCTAAACTCTTTCCAAGACTGCTCTTTATTTTTTTTTTTTTTATATTCAATATTTTATTTATTTGTTAAGCCTCTTAAAAAACTTTAAATAATTTATGTACGTGTTTAGAATGTTCAATGTAATCTTGTGAAGCTTCAACAACATCTATAGTTTAACCAATTAATCGATTGTATTTAAGATAGTTGGGAATAAATACCGATAATATTTCGAATTAACAGAACAGTTCTTACTACATGATTAAAAAAATTTTGGAAATACGAAACAATCGCAATTGGCGAATGTCAGAAAGCACATCCATTTTTTTACAGCAGAGAATTTCAATGCCCTAGACGAGATTGTGAGACTTCTAGAACCTTTTGAAGTCGCTACAGCAACAATATCTGGTGAGTATTATGTCATTTGCAAGATCTCATCGTCGAAAAATCGTTCAAACATATCCCAGGCATGAAGTCTGCAATCTCTGTAATCTGGAGCTGGAAATATTGGTCTAGTAGCTCCTTTGGTATCAGCTTCCCATTGAAATGCGTCGCCCAAATGTGGTATTTTGTTTGTAACTTTGCTTGAAGAAGACTCAGTTAACACATTTTCGTCCAGATGTGCCAGGCTCCTCTGAGACCGACGTAACGCATCCCAACCTCTTTATACGCTTGGGTTGAGGAGCTTCCATCACTTCCGCTTTCTCTAACATATTAACCTACAGAATAAGGCCATTTTTCTATGAATCATATTTTCAAGAAGTAAGACGGCGTACGTTCAATAAACTGCTCACGTTTGAAATAACATCAGAGATATCCTCATAGGCACTAAGGTTCGGTAGCTCATCATCATCTTCGCATTTCTCATTTTACATCCGAAGTTCGCATTGCTGTAATAACAGTGTACGGTGAAGAAAAGCACCGGTACCTGCTTCATCTTCTTCAGCATCATCTTCTCCAGACAATGTGCCCGAATCCGGCATCTCTATAAAGAGTGTGCTTGGAAAAATATTGTCGTCAACAACCGAATTCACCATATCCTCCAAATACTCCAGAGCATCATCGATAGTTTTAAATTTGTTATATCTATTAAGAATTATAACCTATACTGTATTATAATTCTCACACCAAAAAAGGAGATAATAAATTGTGCTTACAAGCCAACAATGAGAAAGTATATTTAAAAAAAATTGCAAAAAAAATTGCAAACTGTTATTTGCATGCGGTATGTACGACTGTGACCATATGGTAACGGCTACCAATATATCCGATTCATCGAAAAAAGTTATAAAATATGTTTTCTTACATTTTAATGTTCTGTGCAAATGACCAAAGTCACGAATCGCAAACAAAATCGTTATTCTGGCACTTTGGACATTCCTAGCTAAAGAGACGCTCCATTTCACCTTTTTTTAATGCTCCGGAAAATACAAAATTATGCAACCGGCTACTATGTCTAACAACATGCGAATACGTTTCAAATTATATCTCAGCAGAAAGGTCAACGCATACTCAGTTGCACAAATAATAGCAAGTGACGATATCTCTTTACAACTGGTTAACCGTATGGTAACAGTCGTCCTAAATGGGTTAATAGTTCGGTTTAATAAACAATTTATTTATTACGACCGTCTGGTCATGGGGTATACAAACATCTTTCCACGTTAGCCTCGAACAATCAACGGGGTACGTAGATAGAATCTAACAACCAGAAACTTTGCCCTACATGAATATATCTTCCCCTTTCGGTAGACCACTTAGGTTCCTTCTAGATACCGGTGCGTCTACATCTTTTATTAACCCCGAATGCATCCCAGAGACCACCGACCACCACCATCCCAATAACCATCGTCTTCAAAAGCTATACTCTAAACAAACAAATAGTACTACCATTCATTTCCGAATTTAATCAAGAAGGATTCTTAAAATGTCTGTCTTTCAAGTTTCACAATTTCTTTTGATGGGCTTCTTGGCATAGACGCTCTTCTAGCGTTGAACGCAATCAATGTAATACACACCAAGCCCAACCATTCTCCAGGTTAGATAAAAGTCCCGGGTTACTTAAAGATTTTAGCTAAACTACCCATAAATAAACAACACGGTAAGAACAAACTGGAGCGTTTGATTCTCTTATTTCGTTTGGAAACTATAAGAGAGCGCGTTCGATTGATTGAATATAATTCTTATAATTTTGTTCGTTGCTTGGGATGCTATATGTATGTCTATGAACTCGTAGCTAAACCAATTCCTAGGACCAGGAATCACAGACGCAGACGGTTTCAACCTGAAGTGTGAAGTCGGCGCAGGTATTTAATCAGATACTCGAAGCATTTACGTGGTGTGTTGTAGCCTCCCAAATTTTTCCAAATAACGCCAGCATCGTCCAAGCAGAAATCCTCGCCATTAAAGGAGGCGTGCTATCAAATTAAACCCCATCCATCTTCGGCGTTGGATCCATAGAAGTCTGGTTAGACTCATGTCGCTGTACAGCCCGTACAGTTCGTAGTTTAATCTTCTCCTCTAAAAACTGTCAACGCAAACAGGACCAAAGTTGGCACACGGAACTTTCCTGTCGAAGAGAGACCAAGAACTTCCTCATACGCTTTTAACATTGTCCATGCCTCTCCGCGCCGTTACAACAGGACTGGGAAGGCCAAGAACATGCACCAGAAGAGACGAATGGCTTAACTAAGCTAGTACCGTGGGGTTGACAGGCGAGTCAGTAAAACTCAAGTTCTACTGGACCCATTCTGATCCGCGTTTAAACTCACTGTCCACAAGTGAGAGAATGTCTAAGCCATACGTTTTGCGAAACACAAACAGAAAGGCCTGTTGAAGTCCAGGTCCACCCCAAGTCCACGCAAAAAAAAAAGAAATGTCTGTAAACCACCTTCATTTGATTATAAAAATATAAACAGCAAATCGATACATCTAGTTATTTGTCTGGCAAATTAGGGCCGCACTCCTCTTCACCCAGTGCGCTGCCGGCTTTCTGGTATTCAACAAGATCGGAATCACGTAGTTTGTCGAGTGGCCGGTAGTCGAGAGGATCCCCTTTCTTTCCGAAGTCTTGTAGAGTGGGCACTTATAGCGGGTTCCCTCGTCCAAGCTCGAAAGCAGCAGTGGCTGCAAATACAAACCAAGATTTATTCCACAGGTCTTGAGCAATCTGCTCGGGGTTTTGCCTACCTGAAAGTGAATGGCGGGAACACTGGCGATTAGAATCTTCGGGACTTGCTCTTCCAAGCTCTGGTTCACCCAGTCCCAACGTGCGCCTTCCAGGAACACTCCATTAATGTATACCCCGTCCTCGGGTGGGCTGTCGAGGCTGTCGACCTGCAGGACCTCAAAGTCGAACGTGAGCGTGTCGATGGGGATCCTGTATTTTCGGGCGAAGTTTTGCATGGCGCCCGTGAGGAATGCCTGCGTGAAGAAGAATCCCGATATCCAGAATGTAGGCGGCTTCCCGTGCTCGAACCTGGGAGACGTTACATGATTATATCCATTCGCGCTGATTGGAGTGTTGCCTTACCAATGTGTTAGCCAGTTCAGGCGTTTGTACAGATCCTGGATGTATGCGGCCAGGGGCTTGAGGCTGGGGTACGATTTTGCCATCCACTTGGCCGGGATCTTCTTGAACTGAATCGCCTGGATGACCAGCTCGAGATCTGGCGTCATCACAGCCATGCCCTTGATTGCCTTCTGAAGCTCCACGCAGGTGACGTTAATCTCCCTCTGCAGTTTGGCGAATCGCTCTATTTCCTGCACGACCACCGTGTTCATCGACTCATTGTAGTTCACTGGGTACCGCGTCTTGACCATTTCGATGTCAAAATCCGGCGGCATGTTCTTCTGAATGTTCTGAATGCTCCCAACCAGGACGACCTCAGTGTCGTCGTCTCCTGGGGTGGTTGCAGAACCTACGGTTAGAATCATGGCATCCAGCAGAGCGTTGGTCGTTTGCAGGTCTCGTGTGATGCCGGCGTTGCTGTGCAGGCCATACACTTCTGGGGGCGGCAACGACGGGATGTACTCCTGTACGTATCTGACGATCTCCCGGTGTTCGGTCTTTCTTGGCAGGATGTACACGTCGTCGTCAGCGAACATGTATTTGTAATTCGTGGCCACTTCCTCGTTGACATAGTCTCCTAGAATCGTGACGATTGCCCGTCGGTCCCAGGCGTCGGTCACTCGACCGCCGTAGTTGCACTCGGCTGTCAAATATGATATCGCCGCGTAGGGCACATGATCGTACTGGTTCAGGAACATCTGACAAGGGACAAAATATAAATAGAAGTAGAGAGGGAGGGGGTTGCTTACGTGAAGTTGCTGAACAGATATTTGGAAGTCCGACTCATTGAATCCGTACTGAATGTTCCATCCTAGCGGCCCGAATTTCCTGCGTTCTTGGACGACTGCGTGGAAGAAACATATGCCATAGAGGAGCCGCGTAAACGCTCGGTCTTGCTTCGGACAGCCTGGGTTCGGATATGAAAGCAGAATTAGCTGAAGTTGATCAGGTAACATGAAAAATGATATTCGTTTTGGTAAGTGACGACATTTTTGGCTCAGCGGCTATGTTAAACGGGAAAAAATTACAGTCATTGCAGCGAACTATCAGAAGTGTTCGATCAAGCATCAATGCATCCACAAATTTGTGGATTGTGTGATTGACTCTTAGGTTTACTGCATGGCGGCATCTCGGACATTCTTTTTCTAAACGAAGAAGGAAGGGCACAAACCGTTGTTGGTTTCAAGTATAGAAGCGATGTTAACCGACTTTTTGTGACCAGAGTTTGACATCATCGATATATCCGAACAGTGGTTCCAACAAGACGCCTGTTAAATGTCATACAAGCGACGCAACACTCGAACTTGTGAAGATGAAATTTGTCGACTGGGTTATATAACGGCGCGTCATGAGACTTAAGGAAAGGAGACCCTATAAACTGTGCCAATTACTGATGTATAAGTCTCCTGAATATAGACACTCACCATCCACTTATGGAATTTAAGACCGCGTATGAGAGTATTTATAGAGACGAGCTATACAGAAGCATCTCTAATTTTGACATTCCTGTAAAGCTCATCTGGATGGAGAACGCCCGTTGCTTCAAGGTCAGTAAAGATTTCCCAGAGACCTTTGATGTGTAAAAAAAGGAAAAGGCGGCACGATCTACCACAAATTTATGCGAATGCTCGTATATGACATTGACATCATCGGAAGGACACAACGGGCTGTCAGTAGGGCTCTTGTGATCATCGAGAATGAAGCGGCTAAGATACTTCTTGTAAAGTATGTGACAAAAATGGTCACAACATTTTGCAACAAGCAGCTATAACTTCGATGTATTGAAAGACTTTGTCTACTTAGGTTCCAAAGTTATGCCTGAGACACAATAGTGTGTTGCGCAAGCCGACTTCACGTTACGAAGGGAGTGCGATGACGCATTGCGTTGAAATGATTACTGAATTAACGTCTGTCAACGTCAGCGCAAAAGCACTATCGAGTTTCAGGCATTAACGCAAGCAATGACACTATTGCCGAGATTAATCTTGTCAAGGATCACCCTTCGTCGAGGATCACCCTTGTCAACCGCTGTGTTTTGGGCTTGGAAGCTCGGTTGCCACTTTGGTAATTTTTCATCAAACTTGGTAAGCTTTTGGTAATATGGTAATTTTGATCTCATTTTCGTAATTAAAAAACGAGTCAACTTAGTCAACAATTTAGTGAAATTTCATTAATTTTCCTACCTAAGTTATTGACTACGAATATTTTCTCATGTAAATGTGCTTAAAGGCGTTATATTGAACACGCCCACGTAAGCATGTTCAAAAATTACTGAATGCACTGAATTGTTGGTGTTGACAGCTGAATTTGTACAGCAACCGTTGCAGGAGATACCTAGTCTGGAGGCGTGGGTGCCAATGGGACAGTGGCCGGTTATAACATCCCACTTGTGCACAATATTACATTTTATTTTAGTCAGGACAGCGCTTTCTTTATTGCTACTGACTCTTCCTGAAAGACGGTAAAGTGATTTGGTAGTCGGAATGACAGTTGGAAATGCAGGCCCTTAGAGTGGACTCTCATACCCACACATTGATGTAATTTTCACAGTCCAGCATCTGATGTACAGTCGTCCAGTAGAATCTAGAGGTTATGCTGTTTGAGAAATTGTTCTCGAAGATGAGTTTAAATATTTCCAGGGTCCGAAATTATCAAGGACGGTAGAGTTGCCAAAGCCAAAGTTCCTTCCAAATTAGAAGGGAATTTCAAGATAACTGGATGTGGCGCAGTTGGTTGAGTGCCTGTCCCTGGTTAGCGGGGTCCCCGGTTCGAATCCCAGCTAACTCAAAGTTAATACGCTTTTGTCTAGTTTTCAAATCTGATCCAGTCAACATTTGCCGTTGGGATCAAATTAACGCACTATCACTGGCGTGGTCAATCAGTGGTAGTATTCTGACTGTGGGTATCACAATGGACCAACATGGTCTAAGTGGGCTGGTGAATGCACTAGCGGCCCCCTACCTAAAACAACCTAATCTAAAAAGGGAGTTCTGTCTGATCGCCGTGCTGCCTGTCACACACTAGTCCTAGTATCTTCGATGGCAATTGCTCGAAGTTTTAGTGAATCGACTTCATGCCCACAAGCTTTGTTCGTTCGTTTACCCCTCCATACAGTGCTAAAATTTAACACCGACATTTAAAAAACGTTCAAATAACGAGCGAATTTTCAAATAAGAACTCTAATTCACTCCACTACCAAGGGTATCAGCTGTTCGCCAGCTGTTCACACGTATTCACAGACACGGGGTAAGAATCGTATAAAAAACGATGTCAGTTGAAATCAAGGAGCAGGGAGGTAGAAGTTGGATATCTCTATTATGCCTTATCTCTGTCGAAGCTGCGACTACCCCTTTTTGTGAGGAACTGCGAAGAACAGATGTTATGCCAACAATTCGGAAACTAATCAAGCACATAAGGCCAATATCATCCAAGCAATCCGTGAGCTACAGGCCGAGTCGCAGTCCTTCTTGGCCGCTTCGGGAGGAAAGTCCTTCGCGTTATCTTTGGTCCAGTATGTACTGATGCTGTTTGGAGGAGGAGGAGACTGAACAGCGAATTGCAGCGCGGCTTGTACAGCGAGATCAGTCAAACCAGTTCGGGTCTCAGATGGCAACGTCATGTAGAACGAATGGATACCAATGCTCCGGCCCGGAAAGTCTTCGACTCTAACTTCTAGCTACAAAGCGGAAAAGGAAGACCACGCCTCGATTGGCATTCGCACCTGAAAAGGGACTTCAATCAGATCAGATCTGTAGCTGGGAGCACCTAGCACAAGACCTTGCTGGATGGAGAGGCATGTTGGCTGAGGCACGGACTGTGGAGGTCGTAAGACTTGTCGCCACTTGATTATTTTCTCTTGGGCAAGTCCTCAATAAGCTAACGAGATGCTATTGCCGTAATAACGCTTCGCCACACATATTGAACCGAGCTACCAAAGTTGTGACCGATCACTTGAAGCACTCGCATCCATGCCAGGGCGGCCATTTGAATGATGTGCTATTCCATACAAAATGGCATGACCGTAGCTTCAAAATAAAGCTGGAACCAATTTAAAATCTCCCGCCGTTGTTATTCTTTCTTATTTTGTTTCCCTATCGGTCTTATCTGGTCACCCTGTACAAGCTAGCTTAAGTTAAGGTCTAAGCTCCTTACCACTGTAGAACTTCTGATCGTTCATCGGCTCCGAGTTGTAGGATCGTATCAGGTTCTGCTGCAGTCCAGTCGGCGGTTCGTTGGTCATCTTGACCCCGTTTTGCAGCAGAGACACGGGGAAGTCCTCGCTGGGATAGCTCGTGAGCCAGATGCGGAAGTTGGCTGTTGAGGATACGAGTACATTGACTGAGTTGGAAAGGTGCAACATGCCACTTACGGAAAGTATTGAAGGTGTCCATGTTCTCCCACATGAACTCCAGCGTGGGCATCCACGACCTGGCCAAGTGGCAGTTCTGCAAGCACACCCAGTACCCGTTCTCCTGCGCCTCCTCGATCAGCTTGGTCGCAATCGGCCCCTGGCCCTGTCCAAGGGAGATGCTCTGAAACGTCTCGTCGAATCCCATCTTCTCGGCGAACAGCAGCAACGAGCCCATGGGATCTGCTCCCGGGGACAGGATGAAGATCAGAGGAGTGAGGCAGTTCGACTCCTGGTATGACTTGGCGATGTCGAACGGCGGTGGCGATATGTACTTCTGTCCCAGCTCCGCAACGATGAACAGGTTGATGGCCATGAACACCTTGTCGGGCCGGAAGGCCTGGAGGACGAGGATCTTTTCGAACCTGGTGCACGTGGAGTTCCAGCTGGACGGGAGGGGCAGTGTCTGTGGATCCGGGTGGTCGTAGTACGCCTGCCAAAGGTGGATGTCCGCCACGAACGACTCTACGAAGCCCTTAAACGACGGGAGGTACTCGAGTTTCCTGATCGTCTGCCACATGAGGTCGGAGACCCATGACGGGTCGGGATTCGGGGACGCGTCCGTCAGCTCTCGGGTGCCACCCGAAGTGAGCAGGTGCAGGAACTGGGCCATGTCGATTTGCCGGTTCTCCAGCATGATCTTCGTCGTCAGGATGAAGGAGTAGAGCAGCTTGTCCTTCTCGAAGATCGACCGGCACACGTTGTTGTACAGGTTCTGAGTAATGGCGTCGATGAGGAACTTCACGCGGCGCGCTATGTCCTTGGACTTGTTCGCGTTCTCAATGGAGTACACGTACAGGTTGATGTACCAGTTGAGGGAGAACTGATACATGGGGTCGATGTTGGGCAGGTCGGTGATGGTGTAGTAGAGGACGGCAGAGTGCGCCGCCACGGACTTGTAGTTGAGGCGGAACGCGTCGATTTTCTGCTCGGTCTCGTTGGACGTCGCCTGCTTGGCCACGATGTCAACGGAGAGGTTCTTCGACTCGTCTAGGATCCGAATGGCTGCCTCATCCTCGAGGATGTCGCCCTGGGAGGAGGACAGGGTCTTCAGGATCATATCCTCGGCGTCTTTGAGAGCGGACCTGTTCCAGGCTGCCTGGTCGGTGAGCGTTTCTCGCAGCTCTTGCAAGTCGGGTCGCTCTTTGGCGACGACAATGCTCAGCAGCTGGTCCTCAAGGCCACTTGGGGTTAAAGCGAAGTTGATGATGGTCACTTTGTTGAAGGTCTCCGGCAGGAAGTGCGGGTTGCGCAGGTTGCAGGTCATGTACAAGCGAAAGCTCTTCGATATCGGGACGATGTTGTCGCCCAGGCCAACAAACTCCTGGCCTCCCTGCACGAAGGTGTTCCTGAGGAGTATCGGATCCAGGGGAACTTCGAGCTCCTCCAGCACGTTCTCTATGAGGACGGGCTTGCCCGCCTCCAGGGACTGCTCGATGACCTTCATGTAGTTCTTCTGACTGAACTTCACCACCTTCAGGCGGTTCTTGCGCTCCATGTTCTTGATCCACTTGTTCGCCTGGCCCTGCGGATCGATGAAGAGACTGTACCTGCCCGAGTTCGCGGAGATGATCGCGTTCTCCGCGGAGAACGCGTCCCTCGGCAGGCCGTATATGTTCCACTGCTGGATGGCGATCTCCGTGCCGAGGTTGCTGATGATGCTGTACGTCTCCGAGCACGGAATCTGCAGCTGCTTGCAGCGCTGGAACCAGTCTGCAACGCACCTGTTCCGGAATGGCGCTGTCAGGGTGGCCAAGTACGCGATCACTCCGCAGGAGAGCAGAATGTCGCCGGGAAGGTGGTTGTAGGTCAGCTGCAGTGTCTCCGCCGCATTCGTCCAGCGGTCCTTCTCCCCGCCCAGACCGCCAATCAACGCCTCGGCCCTGATGAGCTTGTTCTGGCACAAGTCGGCTATGTCCTGGGTGCGCTTCATCTCGGCGTTTGCCTTCTCAAGCTCCTCGTTCAGCAGAGCCACCTTTCGCTCGAGCGCTTCGGCCATCTGCCTCTTCTCCGTGAGGATGGCCATCGTGTCGGAGTACTCCTTCTCGGCTGCTGCCAGCTTGGCCTTCTTGGGCGCCACGATTTTGGCCACGTTGTCGTACAGGTCCATCGCGATGATCCACTTGCAAAGGCCTTCGGCCGCGCTGGACGCCTTGGCGACTATGTGCGGCTGGAAGCTCCTGTCGGGAATGTACTCCTTGCGGATTTTCTTCATTATCTCCGCCGAGATGTTGTCCTTGTCGAAGTCCTTGAGTGCTTGCAGGAAATTCATGTCGCCCAGGATTCGCTTGCTCGGACCCCAGTAGTCGCTGACCATCTTGCCAGACGCCGGGTCGTTGATCCGGTCCGGGGGCACTCCTTTGATGACGCATACAGCCGCCATCACGAGCTTTATCACCGCGGGCGGGTTCTTCATGGACTTGACCAGCGTGATGTCGGCTGGCTTGAGGGTGTTCAGCGCCGAGATGGCTTCTTCCAGGACGGGGATCGCCTGCGCCAGGTCCTTCTCGCACTCGTCCTTGAGGGCTTGTGCCTCCTTGGCCTGAGCGCCGGCAACGATCTCGTCCTTCTTCACCTGCTCGGCAGCCGCACTGGCCGCCACTGTCTCGGTGTTGATTTCTTCGAGCATCTTGCGCGAAGCCTTCGCCATTTCAACCAGCTTCGGCTGCAGGGCGTTCAGCTGGGTCTGCATCACAGAGATGGCCGCCGCCGCCACTTTGAGGGTATCCAGGCCGCCGATGTAGCGCATCTTCGCTTCCATGACCTCCTGCTGCTTGTCGCCCACAAGCTTCCGGAAGGAGCGGATCAACTCGAGGTAGGACGCGGACGTGATGTAGACCTTGCGGTTCGTCTCGGCGCGGAAGTCTCCGATGACTGTGTTCGCACTCAAGTGGAAGTACTGACAGTTGACCACGATGGACTCCTTGACTTGCGGCTCCACGTTCACGTCCTCCATTGAGATCTTGGCCACCATCTGCAGGGCCTCCTCGGGCCAGATCTGGAACCAGTCGATGGTGCAGCAGTTGACGAGCGACGGGTACAGACGGATCCTCGTGCGCAGGGCGTCGCCGATCGGGCTGAAGCACAGGACTATGTGCAGTTTCTGCCGGCAGCGGTTCACGAAGAAGGAGAACACCTGCAGCGGCGATATGTCGATGTTCCGGTTGCCGCCCTGAGCGGCCAGACGCACCAGCTCCAGCAACTCTTGCTTCTCGTCGAGCGCGTAGATGTTCGGCACCTCGCCCTGATTCAGCAGACAGTCGATGTCCTGCAGGAAGAGCTCCATCTTGATTTGGTTCTCGGTCATCAGGAAGACTGCGTGCTTGCCCGCGCCACCCGCTTCCTTGAGGACGTTCTTGATGTCGTCGTGCCAGTCGTTGACTCCGTAGTTCTTGGTGATCTCCGGCTGGAAGAGGAACGTTCCACAAATCGTCGCGGCCAGCTTCGTCAGCGACTGCCTGCCGGAGCCGCCGATGCCGACCAGCAAGGCGCTGCCGCCCTGGATCGAGATGATCCGGCAGATCTTGTTCAGGTGCTGCAGGGCATACGTGAAGAGAACCACGTCCATTTTGGTGCGCCGCGTGGCGTTGTACTCCTCCAGGTTGGCGTACGCAATCTTGCTGAACACGTCCATGGACGCCATCTCCTCGTAGCGCTTCTCGTCGGGCTCGTTATCCTCATCCAAGTACACCCCGAAGATCATCTGATTGATGCGCTCCAGGGTCACCTGGCCCTCCTCGTTGGCGTACTGCTCGAACAGGGTGTCCATGCGCTCCTTGAAGTTGTCCTTGATGCACTCGTTCAGCTTGCCGAACATCCACTGCTGGTCGGCCTCGTCGACCAGTCGATCGTAGAAGACCCGCATCGCCTCGTGGTACCAGAGGCGGGCGAAGACCTTCTTGTTGCTCACCGACTCCTTCTTCAGCAGCGCGCACCCCGTGACCACGCGGGAGATGTCCCGCGGATTGAAGATGTAGTGCGACTTGGCCGGCGTGGCGCGCAGCTCCTTTTGCACGCACAGGTAGATCTGCTGCGTTGCGTTGACGATTTGCTGCGTGCTCAGGAACACATCGTGGCTGTGGCCGGACTTCTTGAAGCCGTTCAGGAGAACGTACACAAATATGCGGTTCATGGTCTCGTCGGCGAAGGTGTTGATGGAAAAGATGTTGAAGTGGCACAAGAACCTCGCGTAGACGTCCTGACGGCTGCCGCCGGGAAGCCCGCAAGCGCAGATGATCAGGAGGTCCTTCAGGAATATCTTCGACGTGTCCCTCAAGTCGTACCAGTGCCCGAGATCGAAGAACTGCCGGAGCAGCTCCAGTGGCGGCTGCGCTCCGTACGTCTCCTTGGCCGGCATGTTCATGTCGTCCACGAAGATGAGGGCAGTCTGCCCCTTCGCCGGCCCGTAGATGCCGCGTTTCAGTTTGTAGAGCTACAAGATGGCGTTTAATTGGGGCTCCTTCTTCTCGGGGCGTACCTACCTTGGACGTGATGAGGTCCTGCGTCTGGTTCGCCGTCATCATGACTGTGAACGTGATGAACGTTGACATGTACCGCTCGGGATCCAGTTTGTTCATGAGCATGTTCTGGATGTACGCGCTCTTCCCGGTCCCGGTTGGACCCACAAGCAGGAACTTCTTCTCGTGCTGGAATCGGCAATTCGATTTTATTTCCCCCCACGCATGAACTCAATACTCACGATGATGTGCTTGTTCAACAAGTGCATGTACCTCGCGGTGTCAATGGTTGGTATTTGAACTCCGGACGCGGACTCGTCCGCATCCATCTTCTTAACCAACTCGATCCAAGACTTCCACGAGCCCTTCTGCTTGTACACGTACACGTAGTCCACGAGGAGTCCCTCAGAGGGTAGGGATATCTCTACCTTTCCAATGGCCGCTGGTATCACGTTCGCATCGTCATCCTCCTGGCTCCACAGCTGGAAATTGTAAATTGAATTCGGAGTGCTACCCAAGTCACGCATGCGAACCTTTCGAAGGAATTCGTCGAAGCGACTGCGGGAGTCACTGTCCAGGATGCCTCCGATGCCCCAGATGACGGCGTAGATTATCGACGCTTGGAAGTACGTGATCATGTGTCGATTGTAGTCGTCCAGGTTCTCGTCGATGGCCTCCTGCATGCACATGTCGAAGAGGTCGAACGTTGTGCGGAGGACACTGTACTCGCCCGGCTTTAGCAGTTGAGTGCAGTGGCGTCTTATGAAAGTTTGACTCTGGAAAAAAGTAATTTAAATGCACTTGTGAAGGAAGCAAGTTTGAAGGAATTTTTTAACTCTAGATGGGGTAGGGGTTCAAGAGGAATGTACAGAAGGAGCGAGAGGTAAGCCCAAGCCTTGAACACCTCGCGTATAGCGTGCAGGATGCCGTTCAGTAGTCATTGGGATTCGTACAAAAGAACAATCAAGACATTCAAAGTAAAGCTCAAAATAATGGACTATTCCTAAGAGTGAGGAAGTTGACATCGATTTGGTCCATCATCTACAGAAATATCGGGTAAAGTTCAGACGTCGTACAGTACTCCACAAAAGTTTGCGGGCAACGATGAAATTTGGAAAAAAATGGAAATGAAAAATATTTTTGAAAAGCATATTCCAGTAAAACAAGATGAAAGGCTTCAGTTATCCTCAAAATAAATTAAATATTGTTATTCGTAAAAAAAATATAATAATAATATGGGTGGCGAGACAGTCCGAGGCGGATCTGGGCCTAGCTTCTCAGAAACCACTCGTGTTGTGCGTGCTATTGTTCTTTCACGAGTGGAAGGGACCTACAGTTTAATGTCGACACCGAACGGCGAAGTTGAGAAGCTTTTTCTAGACAGGAACACTTTTTGAGCATTGTCAGTGGTTCGAAAGAGGGGGAGGCGTGAATTATGAAAGTTGGTAAATTGGACATTCGAACCTGGCACCCTTTGCGAAGGAGTCGACGCACTAAAGGTTCCGGCACATAGAATACTTTACTTGCATAACGTCAGAATCTGACGCAAGGGGTTGACACAATGAATACTTCAACGCACAGCCGATTTCATTTGACAGTTTCAAGTTTGAATTGAAAATTCAAGTTATTTTCCTTATTTATACACAATTAAAATATGTATCTTAATATAAATACTCAATTATAAACACTCATTTATATTGTTATCTATTTTGAACGTTGCTTCAACGAGAACCAACACCCAAACTTTGACATACAATTCGCATTCTCTTGAAATGTCACAATGTGAGGGTTGTCAACGTTGAAGAAGCGAGAAAAGTTAAAAGTTGAGTAAATACATCCGTCGCGTGAGCGGCAGCGTTGGTCTATGTATCACCTCACATGAGAACACATGTATTTTATGTATCTGTCAAAGTATTGCTGACACACATGCATGTAAAGTCTTCTATGTGCCGGAGCCTTAAGCCACTAAGCCACAGCGACCCACCCAAAAAAAATACAATATCAAAAATTAAAAGAAGTCACAAAATAACTCCACAAAGTTAGCCAAAAGAAGTCCCAAAATTACTCCACAACAGTTTGCGTACAAGGGAAAATAATCTTTCATTTAACACTGTTAATGCAACGGTAGATAGTCTCTTCACAAAGGTTGCTTGTTTATTCGAGCATTGACATTGCTGAGGAACGCTAGATCGCTTAAGATATGATTAACAGATCGAATTAAAGCCTTGATAGGCCGACCATCGAAGCTCATTCCAAGAGATAAGCGTGTCATCAAACGAATGGTGGTCCAAAAGCTATTTATAATGACTATTAACGTGAGCGCTCAACTTGAATAAGTCATCCGGATAAAAATAAGGAGAGAAATAGTTCCAAGCAATAGTTCCATGGACACCCAGCAAAAAACTGTTGACCAAAAAGTTCAATCAACAGAAACAGATCGCATTCGCAAAGGTGTACGTTAATATAATCTTCTCCGGTGAATTAAAATAAAGCGTTTTTGAGTGTGACGACCGTTTGAGGGCAGAGAGGCGCTAACACGACCCCTTAAACCAGAAAATACTACTGAAACAGTAAAGTACGGTGGTAGAAGTGTTATGGTGTGCAGCTGTAGAGAGTCGGAAAGCTGGTACTAATCGAAAGGAATGATGCACATTGATACACTAAAATGAAATTTAAAAGCAAGTGCTGAAATGTTGGGGATTACCATCGATTATTAGATCCCAGTGAGATAATTACCACAATAACGCCAAACAAAATCCATGTATTTGGCTGTTATGTAGCGCTATCAAAATGCTACGAACCCCACAACAGAGCCCAGACCTCATGCCCATGGACCATATATCGGAACCACTGGAATGAAAGGTCCGTACCCACGATTCTAGTAATAAAGAGATGTTTAAAGAAGCTTTATAAGTTCAGTGGACTAATATAAGCAATTCTTACAACACAAAATTGGTAACATCGAGGTAGGATAGCATAGGATTAGAGGATATTTTACTTAATAAAACGTGTTTGCAAGCGTATATACGATTAAATTATAAGCGCACAAAAAAAGATCTTCGGCGCTTAATAATTCATCATAAAATCTTGGCAGCACCGCAGATATTTATGACAATTGTGACAGTCAGGGGGTGGAATCGTGTAAGGTGATAGTTGATCGTTAATGGGCACAATCTTCGGTTTGCGATTGTAGCGTGACCATCGCTTTAAATGCAAAAACAGGTAATTATTATCAATTGAAATTTCTCTTCGAATGATAGAAACAATGAAAAGAATTGATAACGAAACAGAAAATGGAAGGTAGAGCACAGACAAAAATTGCATACTTATAGATGCAAAAACATTTAAATATGATCTAATACATCAACCACACCTAAAAATGAGTGAACAAAAGCGATCAGATCCTAATATCGTAAGCCACATACATCAACCTTAACAATGAATGAAGAAATTCAGGAACACACAGAAAATAATGATTGGAAGCATTGTTTTTATCCGCGATTTTTGCAAACTGTTTTTTATAACGTGTTCATAAGCCAAATTGACCAATTAGAGGACGGCATTTACGTTAATTTATGAATAACCGTCAAAAAATCTTGAATATCTTTTAAAAAAGCACTCAAATTCGTCGATGGACTAGGGGGCAATCAGCTATGATGTCGGCTATTTCTGTAATACTTCATTCCTGGTGGAGAAAGAAAACTAAAATCGTTAATAGAGATACTTAAATTAATTATTGTTGAGATTTTAGTCGATAAAAAAACTTAATAATTCAATCCTCATCTTTTTGCATTCCAAGCAGTATTGAAATTTCGCGGCTCATATGAATGACACTTTATCCTCTTCTGTAGTAGATTTAAAATACTATACGATGGCGTTGGTTAACCATTGCTGACGCTCTTGGGTTGCAGATGTTCACTGTTGTCGCGGCCGCTCGGTTTGATCGTCTTTATATATGATAAGCGCTTCCAGTTGGTCGCGGGACTGGATTTTTTCAGCGGCGTTGTTTTTGAGACTGGTGCAAGGTCCTATATTTATCGCAATTGAATCCTTGGTTCATTTTTGTTTTTGTGTTTATTCGTGGATTCGTAACGATTGGCCTCACCTCCGTCTGTAAGAAGCTAGGGAACATTTTAGCTTGGTTGGACACTTGTTTTCGCCCGGATTTGCTGTTCGTGATAAGGGAATTTTTTCGAACATTGCACTTTTTTCACGCGAAATTCATAATAGGCGAACAGAATAAAGAGAGATTCACGATAAAGCTGAATGTCAGTCAGCCCGGAAAAATCTTTTCTGTTACTGGATGCTAAGAAAGCGGACTTTGAGTTATACCAGAGGCGTTCAACAGAAAGGACTCGGGCATCTCGAGCCTCTGTAGCTAGACCGATCACTGGCTAGCTGCCTCCAGTTTCGCACACCAACTTCTTGAGCGTCACCTTAAATTCGGAAGTCGTCTGCTCTCATATTTGGATTTGGATATAATGGATTTGGCGAAGTTGTCCATTCGGTCTAGCCGCCTTAGGAGTAGGACCCGTACAGCCCGTACCCGCCATCAACAAGGAAGACCAAATTTCGGCAGAAGAACTTATATCTTGAAGAGCCCAACGAAGTCTTCATCCGCTTTGGGACCCTGCCCATGCCTTCAGCAGGCGAATGTTCAATGTCTCAAATAAAGTCAAATCAAACAATAAAAATAAACAGCAGACAAGGCAATTGTCCATGCCTCCGTATGAAGACCTTGATATTTTCGAAAGAAAAGTCCTGCGTTCAATCTTTGAGGAATTGATAAAACCACACCCTGTACGCGGTGTATACCTACATGACCCTAGACAGGAGTATTCCGGTTCAAAACCTACCATGACAAGGCCATGTAGAGGTCGAAGAGTCTTCGACTCTTTGGAACCACGACCGCGATAGCCCAGACAGGTTGAAAAGGATTTCAACAGGCAGCTGGCTAAAGATCGTGAACATTCTGGAACTGGAGATAATTGTCCAGGTCCATCTCCTACTGAAGAAGAAACGAAAGTTCGTACTAACGAGGGTCCATGAGTCTAGCCGTGACATAAAGAATTTACCGGTTCAATAACTTTCACACTCCATCCAAGAACTGAAGGCAATTGAGACAAATGTTAAATAAAACATTGGAAAGTCTTTAAAGGACAATTTATGTTCCACGTTCCAATCCTGTCGGGTTATTAAAAAAATTACCTGAGGCACTAGCCACTTGAACAGCTCCATGACGTAAGCTCTGCCATCGGCATCAGCCCACCTGGGATCAGCCCGATTCAACCAGGACAGGGTGAATGTTTCCCAGCCCAAGGTGGCGGGCTCCATGTAAATCATTCCACACCGTGAGACGGTGGCCGGAGAGGCTTGCGCCAAGTCCATTACCTCGAAGATCATGGACATTTCGTTCGACATCGTCACCACCTCCCCCGAAGTGAGGCACAGCTTCTTGTTGTCGTCCAAGACAGTGTTCATGTTCTCAATCCACACCGCGTCCACGGGGCCATCAAAAATCACCTAGAAAGCAAAAAGTGAGACATTCGAAGGATGCAGGCGGGAGAGGAACTTACCCACTTCCGATTCAGCGACGGGTCGATGGCAAAGTTGCGGAATATCGTCGCGACGATTCCATCCGTCCATTCGTAGGAAATCGGGTCGAATGCCCCGTACATCTGGTTCATGGTTATCGACTTGGGGTTCACCGCTCCCATCTCGACGTCCTGGTAGTACGGAGAGGCGCCCGTGGGCTTCAGCCGTGACAGGATCTTCCCCAAGACGACCAGCGTCACCGTCTTTCCGGCCATTGGATCGCCGACCATCATGAAGCCGTGCCGCACAATCATCATCTCGTACGTTTGAATGACTTTCGTGAGGAAACTCTCTATAGGCTGAAGATTCATTTCCGCGCAGACCTCGTTGAAGGCGCTGGTCATGAGCTTGTAGTCTGGCGACGGGAGCACCACGCCGGGGAACAGATCTGAGATGATTCCCTCGAAGAGCGGCACGTCGAACGACAGGAACTTCGGCAGGTTCACGTCCAGCAGCGAGCGCAGCAGGAGGATGTCCTCATTCTCGTCAGGAAACGCCTTCTTGATGTTGCCGCATGCCGAGAGCACGCTCTTCACGGCACGCATGCCGTAGTCGTAGTGATTTTGCGACGACAGCTGCTCCGAGCACAAGCGGTACGTTGTGACAATCTTCACCGCCAGATTCCTGGCGTTCACGAACCCAAACGAGTACAGGGAGATCTCCCCGATCATCGCGTAGTCCGGGACCATCATGGCCACCGAGCGGAACAGGACCTTCAGGTTGTCGGGTAGCTCCGAGCGACCGGCGTAGCCGGGGTTCATGGTGATGCACACGTAGCAGGCTGGGTTCAGAGTGAGTTCAGTGCCTTCGAACATGAACTTGGCCTGGTTGGTTCGCACCGCCTGGATGATGCACAGGATTTGCTGCGCCACCACGGAGAGCACCTCGAGCTCGATGCGGTTGAACTCGTCGAAGCAGGCCCAAGCGCCGCACGAAGCCAAGCCCTTGAAGAACTTCCCCATTGCCTTGTAGTCCAGGCCGTCGGAGCAGTTGAACACTTTGCACTGCACCGCCAGCGCCTTGGCCAGGTCCTTGGTGGTCTCTGTCTTGCCCGTCCCGGCCGGACCCTCCGGGGCGCCGTT
Source organism: Eristalis intricaria (assembly GCA_964034865.1). Lineage (NCBI taxonomy): Eukaryota > Metazoa > Arthropoda > Insecta > Diptera > Syrphidae > Eristalis > Eristalis intricaria. Next base: position 43,214,029 of record OZ035875.1, read on the forward strand.
CAAGTGCAGCTGATACGCGCCCACCAAGGTGCGGTAGCAGCGGTCAGTCAGCGGGGTTATGACCAGCCGGTCGGAGTTGCCCAGATACTCGTTCGCATACGGCACCGAGGCATTGATGATCCGCACCATGGTGTCCTCGTTATCCCAGTAGTAACGAAGCTGCGACAGCCAGCTGAAATCATTCTCGCTGGTCACCTTCGCGCTGATCAGCTCGGCGATCACGTCCTTGGCATGCACATTGATCACGATCAGCGACTTGATGGTTATCCGGCCGAGGTTGGATATGTCCTTTCGGCGGATCAGTGAGACGATGGACGTCAGGTCTCGGTTCTGCTCGACCAGGAACCCCTCCATGGCCCGAGGCTCGTCGGAGTTCAGCCGCTGGTGCACACTGGCGGCCCAGTAGATTTGCTGGACACACAGCACGACCATCTGCGGCCAGGACACCACCCACGTGTGATGGTCGGTCTCCAGGTAGTCATGGTAGCTCTGCTCGGTCTGGTATCGCACAGCGGTCAGCATTTCCCTCTCCACGCCGACCAGCCACTTCTCGACACTCCCCCCAGCCGCAGCGGTGGACACCGTCTCCACGAACTGAATCGTCTCTCTGTCGGAGCTCATCATGGACACGACATTCAACTCAGTGTCGAACTCAAGGCGGTAGATGCCCTCGAAGCACTTGCTCAAGTGGGGCTGCACTCTCAGGGGGTCCTTGGTCTCGGAGAGAATCTCCAGCATTTCGTCGTTGGACAGGAAGAAGAACCTGGGGAAGTACAGCCTCTTCTTCTCCAGATAGTTGTTGACTCCGTTCGTGATGTCCTCGAGGAGCTCAACGGCCTTCTCCACCGACTCCAGCATCCCCGCGGCGGGGCCTGTTTCCATGACCAGCGGACTGCGAAGGATCATGCCCATGTTCCGCTTGAACGTCTGATCCACCATAGCGAACAGGCGACCCTCCTCGGGCATCTGAGCGATGATGTCCTTCGACGAAAATATCGGGATGAGGTACAGATAGTTCGCTTGCACCTTGCCCCACTGCTCCAAGGTCCTGTTGACACGCGTCAGCTTCTCATACCAAGCGAGGACTTCCTGCTCGCAGGGCTTCATGAAAGCCGATCCTCGCATCGACAACGTCTTGAGAATGTGATCGTCGAGCAGTGCCTGGATGTCGTCCATGTTCGAGAGGATCTGCACGCCCGTCTCCTTGTACGGCCCCGTCGGGAAGGACACCTCGTCCCACTCATGAATCATTGCGACCAGGTTGTTCTGCAATTGAAGCTCCTTGTTGGCACTGATGCTGATTATCTCAAAGCTGTCCATCTTGGCGTCCAACTTAAAGTCGATGATTTTCCGGAGAGTCGTCCCAGCATCTGGGGTCATATTGAAACCAGCGATGCCCGACATCTCGATCCAATGACGTTTGCGCAGCGCCGGATTGCACATGACGTTCACAATGAACACACCCAAGCGGAAGTCCTTGATCCAGTTCAGCATTTTCGCGCACAGCTTGATCGGAACCGGGTGCTTCTCCGGATCGGGATCTTCTGTTTGTCCCTGCGAAGTAAACAAATGCATATCGTTAGATACAGCTAGATAAGAGTAGTGGAGTCAAAGTCATCGGTTTTGCTGACGACATAGCGTTCGTGACAGTGGCCAAGAAACGATCGCCAAGATCAAGGATTGGATGGAATCCGCCGATCTAGAACTAGCTGACCATAACACTGAGGCTGTCTTACCAACCAGCCGAAAAATTGTGGAATACGCGAACTTCGGGGTTGGTAGGGTAACCTAGGGGTAATGCTCGACAACAGGCTGAACATCCGTATACCTTAAAACTCACATCGAGTACTGCAGTAAAAAAGCAACAACGATGCAGACTGCGCTCTCCGAAATGCTTCCAGACATTGAAGAACCTGGATGAGACAAGAAGGATCCTGCTTTCCAAAGTGGTAAGCTCAATCCTTCTTTACGCTGCACCAGTATGGGTGGTGGCCCTTGGGACTACGAAGGCAGCAAGGAAGCTTTCGGCAACATACATGCTCTGCGCGATAAGATCAATCAGTGGTTTCTGCGTCATTGCGGGTATGGTCCCGATCGACATTCTCGCCACCGAAATGCAAAACGATCTACCTACGGAGAACTGCAAATCACGCGGAGACTAGCGCAAGATGGCAGCACTTGCGTACCTGCACTTGGAAGTAGCTACCCATATATTTTCTTCTTGTCTCTGCAAGGGCTGGGCAGGTTCCGAGGTTGTGTAACACAGTTTCCTCTTCCTCCTCATCCATGCAGCTTCTGCACAATCGTTGTTGGTTGCGCCAAATCTTCTGGCTTGGTTGCCAATTATGCAGTGGCCAGTGATTACGCCTACTACTTAACTAATATTTCTGTTGCCCAATTCTAGGAGAGCTTTAGTTTTTGATGGATCTAGTGTAGGCCACATCGTTTTCGATGAACTACAGGTGTCCAATTCCGCCCATCTACGATTTGTATTGATTAAGGCGTCTGTTAATAGCACTGTGGGGGTTAGGTGTCTCCTGATCTTGCGCCAGTGGTAGACTCGCCTTCCACCGGGACCCAGCAGGGTAAGGGTAAGGTTGCATCTGTGCGCTATCTCCCTCAGAGAAAGACGGCTGAGTTTTACCATCTCAGAGTTGATCGATTGTGTTTCCAGAGCCTTAATGGCTCCCTGACCATTTATATGAATAAAAATAGATCTTCCGTCTATCGGGGTCATTGACAGCCGAAGGGCCCTCTTGAATAGCTGTTACTTCTGCCTGGAAAACACTGCAGTAGTTCGGGAGCCGTATGGCTCTTCTGACTTGGAGCTGTCAGTGTAAATTTCTGTGACAGTGGAGTTGCACACCTTTCCTTCATCATTCCACACTAACTATTGGTCTGAGTTTCATCAAGAAACTCTGGTGAATGCCTGCAAGCACAAGCCGCTGGACAAAAGACATATACACCAAAACTACAAATAAGGACCAGACCTGGTGGTGAGCTCTTGGGGCGAAAGAGACGAGAAGAACCCCGGCTTCACCAAAAGAAGAAACAAGAGCTGGAGAAGCGGGCGATTATACTCCAAAAGGTAAAGGGAACTTATCATGCCAATTGCCATGCCAATCAGAGATTATTACATTATCAAATTGGCGGACATCTGGAAGCACGAAAGAGACTGTCTCCCTCTCATCTGCAAAGTACTCACCCGAAATTTGCACACTGGATCACCGATGAGGTCCTGCTTCACCTTGTTCCGAAAGAACTTCTGATTCCTCATGAACTCCTTGTGGTACTCGTCGGTCTTCTGCTCGACGAACTTCGGTTCCAAGTACTCAAAGGGCCCGTCCATCCACACGTAGTAGTGCCTCACCCAACTGATGCAGATCCTGAAACGGAAAACCAAATCGATCAGCACAAGGTCTCGCCAAATGCACACACCTACTTCATGAGTGCAGCAAAGGGAAGAATGAAGTCCTTAAGGACGTTTATCGTCGGATACTGCGTCTGCGGGATCTTGTAGAGCTTCTCCTCCTTGTTGATCCACTTGATGTAGTCGTCGAAGGTCTTCAGCTGGTCCATGAAGTTCTGCAGGATGATGTAGTAGGAGCGGAACTTCTCGATCTTGCACATGTCATTGATGATGGTCATCTGCGGAATGAAGTCGAGGATGTCCTCGTTCAGCTTGGCCACGACGGTCTGCAGGTGCTCCTCGAACATGAACTTGTACTGCTCGTGCTGGGAGGCGTTCATGTCGAACACCTCCTGGATGTCGCGCAGCCAACTGATGGTGCGCACTGTCAGCTCAATGTGCTCCTCGGTCATTTCGGTCAGCGACACCAAGTCCGTGGCGATTTTCAGGCAGTACTGTATCTGATTCCGAAGGTCGTTCATGTACACGTTCTTCACCCAGATCATGTACTCGGCTCCCTCTAGAAGCTCCTCCGTTGAACGGGGAATCTTCAGCGCCTTCTCCCTGATGCCCTCGAAGGTGTCGCAGATCCCCTGCTCCGTCCGCATGTGCTCGATGACGATGTGCTCCGTGATGCGCAGAATCAACGAGTCGGCAATGTTCCGCAGGCTGGTAATGGCTGGAGTGATGATTATGAGCGCCGGCTGATAGAACTCTCGGTTCGGTTCGCTGCGCAGCATGTCAATGTACTTGAAGTACGTCTCGATCTGCTTGAAGTACTCGTCGAAGGTGCGCGGGGTTCCCAGGAACTCGTCCAGATCGTCGCGAATCTGCCGGCTGTACAGGCAGAAGTACTTGCACTGGAACTTCTTGAGGAATTTCTTCACCGGAATCCAGGTGCGCAGTATGCTCCTGCATAGTTTCTCGACGTACTCCTGGAAGTAGGTTTCGTTCATCTCGATGGGCAGGAACTCGCCGCACTTCCCCGCCAGGTAGGGATTGATTTGCGGTCTTAGCGGCTCCAGGTCCTTGGCCACGTTCGCAATGTCCCTGGCGATGGACACGAACCCCGCCTCGATTGTCTCGTAGCTCGGATTGAAGTCGATACACTCCCGCACCTCGTCGTACTCCAGGTGAATCTTGAACTGGGGAATCTTCTGCGGACTGCCGCACATCTCCAGCAGGGCACCCAGCGTGCGGATCTTCAAGTTGTTTATCTGCCGATTCATCAGGCCTTCAATGCAATCAAAGGCCCGTGTCCATCCCTTCACCGGAATCGTGCGCTTTCTGTAGTGCTTCTTTATGATCCGCACCAGCCGGGGATACCAGTTCCAGCGGACGAACGAGGTCTTCTTCTCGATGTCACCCTTGCACGCCTTGACGTACGAATTCAGAGTGATCGTCTCGAAGTCCTTGCTTAAGTAGATGTACTCCCGTCGTCCGAAATAGTTGATTATCTCGGGAAAATCAGTCTCCGAAGCCGACAGGATCACCCGAATGAAAGGGAACACAATTAAAAGTCGCTCACTGAGCTTCCTTCGATTCACAAGGAAAACCTCCGCATGCCGCGGCGTACGGCCGGGGAACTTGAATCGGAAGTCCGGTCTTGGCAGATTGAACTCCTCCGGGTCCTCGTCCTCGAACTCCGGATGGACCAGGATCTTCTTCATGCTGAACACCTTCATGAGCCGATCGAAGTCGGAGTGCACTTCCTCCATGTATCTGGTCACCAACTCCGGATTCTTGGCCTTCAGGGAGGTCGGCACGTAGCTCATTATCTGCAGTTCAATGGTCTTCAGCATCTTGGGAACTGGGATTTGCCTTACGTGGGATCGCAGCCGGGCGATGTAGTGGTCCTCCCTCTCGGGCCGTATTGGATCCAGGTGAATGTCGGCTCGACGGGCCATTTTAATCTTCTCCTCTGCTGCCTTCTGCTTGAGGTACGCGAAGTGCCGTCTCTCCTTCACATCGGACAGGCGGAACTTGAGCAGAGGATTTCTGGTGTACTCCTCGTCGTCGTACATCGTCAAGTCGCACGGTGGCTTGTGGAGACGCTTCAATTTTTTCGTGAATATTTTGTTGTTCATTTTGATGTTTTTTTAAGTTTGTTTGTTTAAAAAGGACGAATCGAGAGAGCTTCCTGGGGAAATGATTTTTTGTTTACTGTTTTGTTTGGAGGAACGGAAGAAACTTGTTGTAGCAACGAGTATGTTTCCAAACAAAAGAGTGAAGGGAAAAGCATACTTCCTGTTGTCATGCTGATGTGTCTAAGATATCCAAAGGGTGCTTGAAAAAGTACTGCTAAAAATAAAAAATCGTTTACAAACTGCTCTTGAGCCATTGAAAGTTTAATGTTATAGTGGCAACACCTCCCATTTTATTAAGCTTAATGCAAGCAACGACTGTAAAAATGTAAAGATTATAAGTAATGCATAAGCTACGTACTAGGGAGTGGTAGAGAGAGACGGACAGGACTAGAGTAGGAAAGAACTGAAGAATGGTTTTCCTGAGAAGTCGCAACTGAAGTGAGTATCTCCCTTTAGTAATACGTTTCCCTAACCTCAGCAGTCCCGGACATTCACATAAAATATCAATCGGCAAAGATTCTTTTCCCGTTATTTAAAAACTGTTGTAGTTTCTATCCAGTTGACATTACACTGACCACAGATACCTACTCAGTCGTTGCCTGCAATCACCTTGTGTCCAGGGACCCAGCCGACCTTCACTTTGTTTTGTCTGGCAAGGGATTGGAGTGCGTCGTACCAGATTTTTATCGTTTTGAAACCCATCAGGTTAGACGATAATGCTTTAAAGGGCCAACTATAACGCCGCATGAAGAGACATGAGCTAGTGTCATATTTTAACGAAATGCTTCGTCATGTTTGTGAAAAACACATGAGTGGCCATAATAAACACATGCGCGCATATCCATCTGTCTGAAATTCTTCACGAATTTGCTTTAATTTTTTCATTTAATTATTTTTCATATGCATGCATATAAATGTATAACCGAATATCATCAGATTTGCCCATTTTCAGTTCGCTGATGCTTAACGAAACTTCTGTGTGGTTTGTGCACACAATATCCCATCTGCCAAATTCATACATGCTTGACGAAATTTTCACAATCATTCGTCGACGACAATTATAGGTTGGCTCATAGGGGTAGGTGTATTCGGTCGCTCACCCATGCGCATTTGACACTAGCTCATGCGCATTATAATCAACCCTTAAGTGATGCCTGACTGCCTGAATTCTAGCGCCCTTAATATCCTTGAGGAGATTGTGCCTGGTGCAGATCTTAAATGCGTGGATTTCGACTTGAAACACAGCTCCAGAATCAATTTTTGATCCGTCTGTGAACAGAGGTCTGGGTCTAGTGTTGATCCAGTGTTAGAACACCATTCAAATTCTTACGGTCCAATATTTCAAGCTTAAACAACCTGCCGAAATAGTGCTGCCTGAGCATAATATCCGGCAAGGCTCCAAAACGACGATGCCAGCTATGCAAAATTACCCAAAAATTCAGATGTCCTGTAATGCGCTCCAACGCATCGGATTCTGTTAATACACACGGAAACACATCACCAAAGGTGTTTTTAAGTCGTAGGTACGTCTAACAGGGCCGATATGGCAGTTGCAGGACGATCTGACACACAGCTCCAAAACGACGATGCCAGCTATGCAAAATTACCCAAAAATTCAGATGTCCTGTAATGCGCTCCAACGCATCGGATTCTGTTAATACACACGGGAACACATCACCAAAGGTGTTTTTAAGTCGTAGGTACGTCTAACAGGGCCGATATGGCAGTTGCAGGACGATCTGACACACAGCTCCAAAACTACGATGCCAGCTATGCAAAATGACCCAAAAACTCAGATGTCCTGTAATGCGCTCCAACGCATCGGATTCTGTTAATACACACACGAACACATCAGCAAAGGTGTTTTTAAGTCGTAGGTACGTCTAACAGGGCCGATATGGCAGTTGGAGGAAGATCTGACACAAGGCTCCAAAACGACGACCCATAAATTCAGATGTTCTGAAATAAGCTCCAACACATCGGATTCTGTTAATACACACGGGAACACATCACCAAAGGTGTTTTTAAGTCGTAGGTACGTCTAACAGGGCCGATATGGCAGTTGCAGGACGATCTGACACCCGGCTCCAAAACGACGATGCCAGCTATGCAAAATGACCCAAAAATTCAGATGTCCTGTAATGCGCTCCAACGCATCGGATTCTGTTAATACACACACGAACACATCACCAAAGGTGTTTTTAAGTCGTAGGTACGTCTAACAGGGCCGATATGGCAGTTGGAGGAAGACCTGACACAAGGCTCCAAGACGACGACCCATAAATTCAGATGTCCTGAAATAAGCTCCAACACATCGGATTCTGTTAATACACACACGAACACATCAGCAAAGGTGTTTTTAAGTCGTAGGTACGTCTAACAGGGCCGATATGGCAGTTGGAGGAAGATCTGACACAAGGCTCCAAAACGACGACCCATAAATTCAGATGTTCTGAAATAAGCTCCAACACATCGGATTCTGTTAATACACACGGGAACACATCACCAAAGGTGTTTTTAAGTCGTAGGTACGTCTAACAGGGCCGATATGGCAGTTGCAGGACGATCTGACACCCGGCTCCAAAACGACGATGCCAGCTATGCAAAATGACCCAAAAATTCAGATGTCCTGTAATGCGCTCCAACGCATCGGATTCTGTTAATACACACACGAACACATCACCAAAGGTGTTTTTAAGACGTAGGTACGTCTAACAGGGCCGATATGGCAGTTGCAGGACGATCTGACACAAGGCTCCAAGACGACGACCCATAAATTCAGATGTCCTGAAATAAGCTCCAACACATCGGATTCTGTTAATACACACGGGAACACATCACCAAAGGTGTTTTTAAGTCGTAGGTACATCTGATAGGGCCGATATGGCAGTTGGAGGAAGATCTGACACAAGGCTCCAAAACGACGACCCATAAATTCAGATGTCCTGAAATAAGCTCCAACACATCGGATTCTGTTAATACACACGGGAACACATCACCAAAGGTGTTTTTAAGTCGTAGGTACGTCTGATAGGGCCGATATGGCAGTTGGAGGAAGATCTGACACAAGGCTCCAAAACGACGACCCATAAATTCAGATGTCCTGAAATAAGCTCCAACACATCGGATTCTGTTAATACACACGGGAACACATCACCAAAGGTGTTTTTAAGTCGTAGGTACGTCTAACAGGGCCGACATGGCAGTTGGAGAACGATCTGACACAAGGCTCCAAAACGACGATTCCAGCTATGCAAAATTACCCAAAAATTCAGATGTCCTGTAATGCGCTCCAACGCAACGGATTCTGTTAATACACACACGAACACATCACCAAAGGTGTTTTTAAGTCGTAGGTACGTCTAACAGGGCCGATATGGCAGTTGGAGGAAGATCTGACACAAGGCTCCAAAACGACGACCCATAAATTCAGATGTCCTGAAATAAGCTCCAACACATCGGATTCTGTTAATACACACGGGAACACATCACCAAAGGTGTTTTTAAGTCGTAGGTACGTCTAACAGGGCCGATATGGCAGTTGCAGGCCGATCTTACACACAGCTCCAAAACGACGATGCCAGCTATGCAAAATGACCCAAAAATTCAGATGTCCTGAAATAAGCTCCAACACATCGGATTCTGTTAATACACATGGGAACACATCACCAAAGGTGTTTTTAAGTCGTAGGTACGTCTAACAGGGCCGATATGGCAGTTGGAGGAAGATCTGACACAAGGCTCCAAAACGACGATGCCAGCTATGCAAAATTACCCAAAAATTCAGATGTCCTGTAATGCGCTCCAACGCATCGGATTCTGTTAATACACATGGGAACACATCACCAAAGGTGTTTTTAAGTCGTAGGTACATCTGATAGGGCCGATATGGCAGTTGGAGGAAGATCTGACACAAGGCTCCAAAACGACGACCCATAAATTCAGATGTCCTGAAATAAGCTCCAACACATCGGATTCTGTTAATACACACGGGAACACATCACCAAAGGTGTTTTTAAGTCGTAGGTACGTCTGATAGGGCCGATATGGCAGTTGGAGGAAGATCTGACACAAGGCTCCAAAACGACGACCCATAAATTCAGATGTCCTGAAATAAGCTCCAACACATCGGATTCTGTTAATACACACGGGAACACATCACCAAAGGTGTTTTTAAGTCGTAGGTACGTCTGATAGGGCCGATATGGCAGTTGGAGGAAGATCTGACACAAGGCTCCAAAACGACGACCCATAAATTCAGATGTCCTGAAATAAGCTCCAACACATCGGATTCTGTTAATACACACGGGAACACATCACCAAAGGTGTTTTTAAGTCGTAGGTACGTCTAACAGGGCCGATATGGCAGTTGCAGGCCGATCTTACACACAGCTCCAAAACGACGATGCCAGCTATGCAAAATGACCCAAAAATTCAGATGTCCTGAAATAAGCTCCAACACATCGGATTCTGTTAATACACATGGGAACACATCACCAAAGGTGTTTTTAAGTCGTAGGTACGTCTAACAGGGCCGATATGGCAGTTGGAGTCCGATCTGACACAAGGCTCCAAAACGACGATGCCAGCTATGCAAAATTACCCAAAAATTCAGATGTCCTGTAATGCGCTCCAACGCATCGGATTCTGTTAATACACATGGGAACACATCACCAAAGGTGTTTTTAAGTCGTAGGTACGTCTGATAGGGCCGATATGGCAGTTGGAGGAAGATCTGACACAAGGCTCCAAAACGACGATTCCAGCTATGCAAAATTACCCAAAAATTCAGATGTCCTGTAATGCGCTCCAACGCATCGGATTCTGTTAATACACACGGGAACACATCACCAAAGGTGTTTTTAAGTCGTAGGTACGTCTAACAGGGCCGATATGGCAGTTGGAGGAAGATCTGACACAAGGCTCCAAAACGACGACCCATAAATTCAGATGTCCTGAAATAAGCTCCAACACATCGGATTCTGTTAATACACACGGGAACACATCACCAAAGGTGTTTTTAAGTCGTAGGTACGTCTAACAGGGCCGATATGGCAGTTGGAGGAAGATCTGACACAAGGCTCCAAAACGACGATTCCAGCTATGCAAAATTACCCAAAAATTCAGATGTCCTGTAATGCGCTCCAACGCATCGGATTCTGTTAATACACACACGAACACATCACCAAAGGTGTTTTTAAGTGGTAGGTACGTCTGATAGGGCCGATATGGCAGTTGGAGGAAGATCTGACACAAGGCTCCAAAACGACGACCCAAAAATTCAGATGTCCTGTAATGCGCTCCAACGCATCGGATTCTGTTAATACACACGGGAACACATCACCAAAGGTGTTTTTAAGTCGTAGGTACGTCTGATAGGGCCGATATGGCAGTTGGAGGAAGATCTCACACAAGGCTCCAAAACGACGACCCATAAATTCAGATGTCCTGAAATAAGCTCCAACACATCGAATTCTGTTAATACACACGGGAACACATCAGCAAAGGTGTTTTTAAGTTGTAGGTACGTCTAACAGGGCCGATATGGCAGTTGGACTTTCGTTTACCTGCGGAAGTTTATTGTTCACTATTGTCCGTTGGGCAAAAGTATTTACATAAGATTTAAACCACTTGGGTTCCTTATTTTTAACTCCTTATTTGAATAGTTTTTTTAACAATATTTCACGGTCTACAGTTTCGAACGCTCGTTCGAAATCCAGAAAATAATTTTCCGTTCACTAATTTGGCTCTTCCATGTTTCCATAATACGGTTACAAAAGAGTATCCTTTTTTAAATCCTGATTGCTGTTCCATGATATATCCATTAGCTTCTATATAATGACGAATTTGTTTTTCAACCAATTTTTCTAAACAGTTTTCATATAGTGGTACCATATTCACTGGTCTAAACTCTTCACTACGGATTGTTTTGTTAATTTTCTGTATAGGTCTTTTCTTTCCAGCCACTGGGAAAGTCTTCAGTGTTCATAGATTTGTTATATAGCTCTCTCAACATGGGTCCAATAATCTCTATGCCATCCAAGAACATGTTCGCACTTAACATTAAATACTCTCTTTTGTCTGGTAGAGTTTTCAGCATCAATACAATGTTCTTTGTACTCACATTTTCAAAATTACTATCAACTATTTGTTCCACGCTCTTCATAAAAAATGTGTTAAGCTCATTCGCAATTCTTTCACTCTCATGAGGTTATAATAATAATATGGGTGGCGCGACAGTCCGAGGCGGACCTGGGCCTAGCTTCTTAGCAACCACTCGTGTTGTGCGTGCTATTGTTCTTTCACGAGTGGAAGGGACCTACAATTTAATGCCGACTCCGAACGGCGAAATTGAGAAGCTTTTTCTGGACAGGAATACTCTTTGAACATTGTCGGTGATTTTTTTTATATATATACAAAATACAAGACATGTCTCTTTAATGGATTAGCTGAGTATCCCAGGTGACTCGATAGGTTACCTGGCTTCTCTTATAATCTAGCTTCAGTTTGATGACATATTGGGCAGCTATCCTCTTAATAGAGATTGGTAAAGAAGTTAGCGCAACTGTAGCTTCTAGAGCTGTTGTGGCACCTGTTATGTCAAGAAATGTAAGTCAAGTCAAGTTCTATTTATTTGTAGTTCGATCTGTATAGTTTTTGTTACATATAAGATAACTTATTTTAAAGATACAGAACAAAATTTCTCCAAATATGAATATTGGATATATTAACAGGAAAACGTTAAGGGAGAAAACGCTACAATCAAAAACCCCTATTATGACTCTTACAACTATCAACTCTTATGGCTAAATTTTACCTAAGCCTAACTATGCAACTTGCAAGAATCCTATGAGTATATATACTTAGTTATAACTAGGTTATAAGATGCTTAACCTTTAGCTTAAAATATTACTCTCAGAATGAGAACATTTGCTTAAGAAATTGTGATGTAATTTTTCAATGAGAAATTAGACTTACATAAGCTTTTTCGTGAAGCCTCATAGCTGAATAATGCCAAGGGAGATGTGTTATGAACTGTACTCGATATATGTTTTCCAAATGTGAGTTTTTTTTATCGAAAGTTGCTCCTTAAAACATGCAACATTCAGACCACTCAATGTTGATCGAGTTCAATTGCAAGTTAGTTTGAAGTATGAACTGCTGTTTTCTGCAAAATCTCTTTTCTGTATGACTGAAACATATCTAGTTCACTTTCTAGAGAAGTTAGTGTGGCCTGAGCTAAGATATTTGATGAGAACAGGGCTGTGTCATCAGCGAACAAAGCAAGAAAAGTCTATATCGTACATGCAAAGTACAAATGAAATGGAAGCTAGTACCGAACCTTGGGGTACGCCAGACTGGGTGGTATATAATGATGACCAAGAAATGTAATTCTTTGCAACTTCTTTTCCGTTGTCTGTTGGAGGATTTTGGGCCTCCAAATGATGGTGACGTATATGTTAGCCAAGTATAACATTTTTGAGATGAAGCCGTAATAAGTACGAAGTAGTCTAATACGTCAGGGGGCTGAGGAACATAAATTAGAGTATAGATGCTAAGAGACACACATTCGAGAAGCGCGAGTCAGTCTGTGATGCCAGTAATTAGTTGATGGTGGAGGAGCAGATCGGCAGTTATGTGACCGTTTTCGAGGGACTCAATGCGAATAAGTTTAAGCCGCTCAGGGTATTGAGGCAAAACGGTTCTACCTGTCCAGGCAAGACCTGGGAAAAAATGTAGAAACCTTCGCTGAACAGCATCAATACGTTACGACGAATGTGGATCGCGAAGTTGGCATATTTTAGAATAAATCCGTGATGTACAGAGATTTTGTCATAGGGATTCTCTTCAACAGCGTTGGAGTTTCTCTTGAAAACGCTGATCTGATTATCACAGATTACGCTGGAAGCCTACAGAGCAACGCTGTAACGAACAACGAGAGACAAAGGAAAAAGACCCGTCTTCTAAGGAGGAAAAAGAAATAGCATGAACTCACCGAGACCTTTGATGTCAATCAAAAGGTTAAACAAGTTATGTAAATTCTTCAACATCATCATGGAGAAGATCGTGCAAGACCCACACGCCATCTCTAGAGGAACGACCTTCCAAAAGTTCCTGGTCGATCCATCAATGAGGCGTTTGCTGATATTGTGCCGAAAGCGACTTAAATGGGTCTAACCGAGAATGAGAGCAAAGCGAAGTATATAGTGTCATAGCATCGAAATCTTGGACGGAGCGTCACAATGAGTAGCTATCACTTCGAGGTAGTTAAGGACTTCGTCAACCTCGGTTCCGCGGTAAATGGTACACAGCAACACAGTACTGAGATCAAACACAGACTGACCCTTGCCAACCGTTGTTTCTGTGAGCTCAAGATGCAATTGGGTAAAGGAGACGTCTCTCAAAGAACCGAGTTGACTCCATATAAGACATTAATTATCCCAGTCCTGGTGTACTGGAGACATGGACAATTTCAAAATTGGATGAACAAGTTCACTCTCTTGTTTGCGTTGACGGCATTTGGGGGAGAAGATTCAACTGCGAACAGTACGGGTTGTAAAGCGTGTAAAGCGAAATGAGTCTAGACAGGTGTCTACGGGACCAAGGCCCAAGGTGGCTGGAAGCTTCGAAGAGCCCGAAGTGTCTGTCGCAAGAGAAGAAGTCCGCGTTTAAGATGGGAAGAAGGACAACAGCCAACTTGGAGTGAGAAACTGGAGCCAGCTAGCGAGAAATCGCGATAGTCAAGGTCCACCCGGGACTGTAGCACAAAATAAAGTAGAAGAAGAATTTAGATAAGGAAACACAACCCTGGCATTTCTGCACAAAACTCTCCCCGGTAAAGTTTGTGTCAAAATGTTGGAAGAGTGTTATAGAGCTATGGTCGAGCCTAGGATGGGAGATGGACTGTGCGCCTTTCGTCCCGGCAGAAGTACAACCGACCAGCTTTTCACTCTAAGAATGGTACCTGAGAAGGCTTGGGAGTATGTCAAACCCATCTGCAACTGTGTGGAAAAGGCATACAACCGAGTTCCTCGAGGTAAGCTCTGGGGCGTTCCGTAGCAGCTGTGTTTACGGTGAGAAATCATCACTTTTCACCGAGGGCATTGGACTTAGCCAAGGGTGCCGCTTGTCACATCTCCTTTTCATTGTATTTATGGACTGAATGTTGCAGCGCCGCCGTTGAGGGTATGTCATCTTCTTGAGTTAGTTATTCTCACATCTTACCGGACGGAACTCCAGCGAGCACTCGAAAGGTTTGTGTTCTGATGCTAGGATGAAGGTCGCTTCCAGAACGGCTATTCAATGCGCTTTTCATGTTAGTGGAGTCCCATTGAAGCAGGTAGACAGTCGGGGTCTTTTTCAGGATTGATGGGAGAGTAATGCTGAGCTTTAAGATTAGCCAAGCAGTTTCGAACTCAGTATTTATTTCAATTCTCACCTGTGGCCACAAATAGCCCATGAACCGAATGAATCAAATACAAGCTACTGAGATGAGATTTCTTCGTGCTGTTGTGGGAATTACTCGCCGGAATAAGATAAGAAACACGGCAGTAGGCCAGGGGTTCGATCCGAACAGCTGAATCTTCGAACGACAAGGACTATATACCGATAGATTGGTCGCGAGGAACGAATGCCTCCATCATCACGATTTTAGAGTCGGGCGTTGTATGTTATTCCATCAAGCAGGCGACCGGTTGGCAGACCCAGGACGAGATGGATGGACCAAATACCTGCCAGGTTGCGCTTGGGGATAACCCAAGATGAGTTAGATTCGATGGCGGAGGATCGAGTGGTCTGGAAAACTCTCGCGACCTCTTTAGTGGATTATGCGGTAATATGGATGAATAATAAATAAAAATAAAACGACGAACAATTTAACGATTCAATAATTCTCTGTATTTCACATAGATAATTACAATTTTTTGTTTTGCTTGGATACAAACTACTCTTGTACACATTCGGGAATAAAGATTGATAAAACGTAGAAAAAGAGTTAACTTAATAACTTAATAGAGAGAATAACCGTACATATTCTACTTAATTTTCAATTCGTATTATTTAATAAAAACGAACAAACGCCTTGCAATAGAAATATAAATATAAATATAACGAAATCAGAACGAAACGTAGATATGAATGTGTTTAGATTAGGAATACATATTTACAAAAGATCTGTCATGCAGTAGTAATCGTGTAACTGGAGCGCTGAGCAGAACTGAAGATGATCAACAAACATATCCTAGGGTTATCACAAATTATACAGTTTTACGCATTTTGCATTTTCTCTTAAAATTCACTTAACAAATTGTGTGTCTATAACGAATGATTTGCCATTTAAAAGTACAATAAGTAGCAAGTAGTTAGTTACTTGTGACGTAAAGTGATTTTATGTGTATGTGTGCGTGTGTTTGTGTCTGAGTGTTGCTTTGTTCATATCTAAAACTATAGATAAGTAGATAGGTATATACAAATAGCAAAATGCAGCATACTTTTATTTTTCTTTTTTTTTCAAAACAAAATTTCTATCACTTAAACACTATTGTGTGTGTTTTGTTGGTTTGCTATTAATATCATCAATTACCGATTCGATTGCAGAGGCACCCTGTAAGTGTGTTTCAGAGTTACTAATTGGATATAACATGAGGCCCAGACTGACTGGCTTGCACTACTCGACTGCAGAGAATGTCGAATGCAATTCGCACCTAAACCTAGAGCTGAGTGTGATAAACTAGTCGATACTTGTGTATTATGTGTCGAAATGTAGAACGTATTCCTTAAGCGGACCCGGTAGGTTAAGGCGATTTATATTTTGTGCTAGTTTCTTGTTGAGTGCCTCGTATATCGCCACCCGACAGAGTTGCTTCAGACTTCGAGGCTTTCGATAGAGCTGCGATATGAGTGAGATGAGTTGTTCGGTCTTTTTACTAGGTACTTGAGCAACATAGAAATTGTGCAGTGATTTGAGGCAATTGTACAGCGGAGCGTGCTGCATAGTCAGGAAGAACAAATGAATGATGCGAGTGAACGTGAGCTCGGGATCGTTGAGAATGAACTCTTTCTTCGTGATGAGTATGATATAGTAAAAAAGTATAAATCTGGAATTTGTGCGGAATGAATTGCGAAAGTGATCGCCTAGATGTTGACGGGAACACGATGCTCCGGCCCCGGCTGGTCCACTAGCGACACTGACTGCATTGGCAGCACTAACTGGTACATCGTCAGGAGAGGGATTTGCATGACATAGTCCTTCGCCAAAGTTGGCTATTTCATTGGAAAAAATCGTACTACCTGGCGTTGACTTGCCACTGAGCACAATATTCGGATCTGCACCATACTGGATCAGCGTGAGGGTCAATTCGTAAATGCACTGCATGTCGGGACAGGTTCGGACATTTTGCACCATATCCATGACCGCTTGTAGAATGTGCGGATACGTCAAGTTGCAGTCTAAGCCGTGCTGCAGCAGCAGGAGCAGTATGTTCTTGATAAAGTCAAAGTTTGTTCGTTTCTGCCCATCACAGTTGAGGGTGAAGTTCTCGCTTACGGTAAAGACCAACACATGGAGCGGTGTTAAGTTTGAGCGATACGAACAATTGGGATTTGCACCATGCTGCAGTAGAATCCGCATGCAATTCAAATAACAAACCTGAAAGAGACAACAAACAAGTGCACGGTCAGTGAATGCTCCGTAGAAGACGATTCGTTCGCTGCGTTTACCTTCATTGAGTGAGTGAAGTGATGCAGTTGATCTTTGTTGATCAGCGGTACTAAGCAAACCATTATAGGCACAGAACCATCACGTCCCACTATGTTTGGATCACCTTAAAAGAAACACAATCTGACGTCAGATGGAACACATTGATTTATGCTCATCCTGCTAACCATCTTCCTTGATGAGCATGCTGAGTAGCTCAAAGCAGACCTCCCAGTCTCGAACGTGACGGAACACACACGCCAAAGCACTATTCCCGGCTTGGTTAATCGAGCTCTTTGCACCGTTTTGCAAGAGGAAACGCACCAAATGCAGTACATCCCATTTACTCCATTTATCGTATCCATACCTGTTTGAAGTAGAATGTATAAGATGTCCCAGCAGACCCTGGAGGATTTTCACTTACCTGGCTTCCTCGAGTGCATAGCGAACGATAAGTGCGTGGAGTGGTGTATTGCCTAATGAGTCCGGCTCATTGATCAGTTCCTTGCAACCACGCTCTAATAGAATTCGTAAGGTACTCAGTGTATCTTCGGCGGATTTACGTGCCGCAAATATGACTGAAAAGGGAAAAGCGAGAGGGCTTGAAAACAGTGCTGTGGAATGTATGAATCCATGGTATGACAGCTATGAGCAGCAGGGTCACATTTTCACTCCGCGGCGGTTCACGCAAGAGCTACAGAAAGCCCAAGTGTGCATACGTCATTGTTCCCAATTGGAGTTCCACTTTGGACTCACCCGCGTAGAGAGACTGAACGGTAGATGAGTCTCCCTGTCTTAAAAGGGACCCCTTTTCCAACAAAATAAAGGAATTCCCTCTCCTCAGACTGCATGCCACCTCTAAAAGCCTTCTCACTTACCAACATGCAAGAGTGTCATTTGCTGAGTGCACGTCCGCACCGTTGTGACCGCTCCGTGCTGTATTAGCAGCTCCAGAAATCTACCCTCGTGGAGAACAGCCTGATGAATCGGATAGTATTCATCTTTAATCAAATTGATTTCCTCAGTTCTCGTTATCACTAGCTGTTGGACACAATTCCATGCACCCCGCTCGCAGGCTAAATGCAAAAGCGGTTTCTTCACCCGGAATGGAATCTAAAAGCAAACAAATTCAACCAACTCTGAATCTCCAAAACCCAGCCCACAGTCCTACCCATGGATCTTCCATTTTTTGAGAGAGTATATTCAAAACGTTTATCTGATCCCCATCGATGGCGTAGCAAACAGAGTTCTGCAGTTTTGTGCTGAATCGATCGCATACACCGACCTCCTCTTGATTGCCACGATATTTGCCACTCTCTTCACAATTGTGCGAATGTGTCCCCGGGTAGCACAGTCTAGCCTCCGTATCAATACGCGCACCGTGTTTGAGAAGCAACTCCACACACTCTTCGTAGCCCTTGAGACAAGCTATATGCAAGGGAAGCGAGCATGGCGATCGATTTACATCCGGTCGGTGTCGATGTAGCAACCACTTGGTGAGGTCAATATGATTCAACCCCACACTGCGCTGCAGTATATTATAACCGCACTCATCGTGGATTATCAATATGTTTTCATTCTGAAAGAGATGCATAAGTAACAGGGTCAGCATGCGATTTAGGTCAAGGTAAAGAGTGAACTACCTTCGGGATCTGCAAAAGAAGACTTTCAAGGGTATGAATTGAAATCTTCGGATTAGCACGCAGGATCTCAAATATTGTCTGAATCTTTTCCTCTGTGGCCTTTGACACTTTATGACCGTCACGGTGGGAGAGTAGCGCACTTCCAGACCTAAACACTTGACTCACGGAGCCGCCCATTTTTCACAAATATATGTCATAATCTGTCTAAATTGAATTCTACACAAATAAATCAAGCATAACACCATTCAACTGTGAGAGTCATCACGATACACCACCAATAGGACACGACCAACCTGTGTGCTGACCACTCAGATAGGAAATTTCATATGCACCACGATCGCGTACACTTCATTTTTCAACTCATATCCAATGTTGTGAATGTCTTCGAAATAATTATATTATTTTTTTCATTACATCCAAAATTTATTTATAAAAAAAATCAATAAAACTCTTCTCATAGTTTGTTTACAATCAGCTGAGTTAATTGGGCGATTTCAGGTCTCACGGCCACATTCTCGCACGTACTGGTGGAAAGTGGTGATTTTTATTTGTTGTATATTTTTAGATCAACGGAGTTACAACTACGTCAATTGATTTACTGAGATTTTGTTGGCTTTTTTTTTGTTTTCAAATAAATCTTAATTATATTCTTTTCTCTCTCGTCTTTTTCTTCTTTTTTTGAACCCTACTGACTGGGTGACAATTGCACGAAATACGTCAATCGAAGTGTCAAATACTCGAAAACAAAAAACAAATAATAGTTTGGAATGCATTGGATTGAGGTTGACGGGTGTGTTCAGAAATAATTTCTTTCTTGTAAGGGACTTATTTCTGTGATAAGAAATTTGCATTTCAATTGGCTATTGCAAATTTGAATAATGGCGTTCAGACCCAACAATATGTCAAAACGATTTGCTTGACAACCGGGCTAAATGCGCCAGATCGAAATTGCGAACTCTCGTTACTACAAATCGAGAGACTTTAGTACTGTAGATAAATCATTTTCAGCTTGCTTGATAAAAATTGCGTCAAAATATCTGTGATTGCATGAAGGTCAAACAATGAGAGATGTAAATCGAAAAGTGTTACATATATGACATCAAAAACTGAGCCAAAAACGACATTATTTTGATCATTCGGTTTAATGTTTCTGTTACTATGTTTTTCCATGTTTTTCATCGTGCATATATTTAAAATGCAGTGTCAGGCTTACGTTTTTTTTTACTATTATTAATTACCGCGCATAATCGTCATTATATATATGTGTAATAACAAAAGTGTGTATATTTTTTTCTCCAGTACCAAAACAACATTTCCGAACGCATTCCATCGCAAGGTGTCTTCAAACTCATACGTGAGATCAGCGGAAAAAATATTGATTGGCATCACTCTTGTACACGAAACGCTCTTTTTGACAGACGTCTCTGCATATGGGGATAAGCGAATTTCAATAAATTTCCTAAATTCGCCATAAAAACTACAACAAAATGGTAAGAAGTGCATCAAATTATTGCTAAAACATTCCGAATTGTAAATATAATGAAAATCCCTCGAAATATCACATATTTGCATTGTTAACATTAATAAATCTTTTCTAACCTACAAAACAATTCCGTGGCTAGACAACATTCAGAATTTTAATGATTTTCAAAAATTTACAGAGGCCCTTAATGCTTCAAGGACATGAGCGTTCCATAACGCAAATCAAATACAATCGTGAGGGTGATTTGTTGTTCTCCTGCTCCAAAGATCAAAAGCCCAACGTATGGTGGTCACTCAATGGAGAAAGGCTGGGTACCTACAATGGCCATCAGGGTGCTGTATGGTGTCTGGATGTTGATTGGACTTCGTCAAAATTGATATCTGGCGCTGGTGATATGTCGACAAAGATTTGGGATGTTGAATATGGCTCGGTTATTGCGTCGATTCCCGCAAAATCATCTGTAAGGACAACGCATTTCAGTTATTCGGGAAATCAAGCCGCGTATTCAACGGACAAAGCTATGGGACAGAACTCCGAGTTGTTCCTCATCGATGTGAGAAATGTTGACTCGAGCATCTCGGAACAGGATGCCATCTTGAGGATCCCTATGCTGCAATCAAAGATCACTTCAATGCTGTGGGGCGCTCTTGATGAGACCATCATTACAGGTACATTTGATTTTACATACTTTTTTTTAATTTACTGCGTATTTGACGCGCGGGGACTTTTTAAAATGTCAGTTTTCCGTGAGCGTGGATGAGTCAGAATTATCAACAAAACTGATTGATATTTATATTCGCTTTGCTTAGGTCACGAGAATGGCACAATCACTCAGTGGGACATTCGCAAAGGAAAGGAAATCCATTCGGTGAACGATCATACAGCCAGTATCAATGACATGCAAATGAACAAGGACGGAACAATGTTTGTGACCGCATCAAAGGATACATCAGCAAAACTGTTTGACTCCGAATCGCTCATGTGCCTGAAGACATACAAAACCGAGAGGCCCGTCAATTCGGCATCCATCAGTCCAATCATGGATCATGTCGTCCTCGGCGGTGGTCAAGATGCCATGGAGGTGACAACAACATCCACCAAGTCTGGCAAATTCGATTCTCGTTTCTTCCATCTGATATACGAGGAGGAGTTCGCCCGTCTCAAGGGTCATTTTGGTCCAATCAACAGTTTAGCCTTCCATCCCGATGGAAAGAGCTACGCATCCGGTGGTGAAGATGGTTTTGTTCGTGTTCAAGTATTTGATAGCTCGTATTTTGAAAATATCTTCGAGTAGTCGGGAAAAGTGTTTGCGTCTGTTAATAATTTTTTTCTACGAACAAACACACACACTATAGAACACACCCGCAGAGAATCCTCCGGTCGTGAATGTATTCCATGTACACAGAAAATTTTACAAATATATTCATGATAAGAACAAATCTTTGTTTTCAGTGTTTTTTTGTTTATTGGGATTAATGTATTTTCTTTGAACGACAATATACGATATATAACAGCATGCAATGCTCGTCATTTCTACAGTCAAGTGCGCTGCTTCTCAGTGCCTGTGCGCATGTCCGCCATGTACAACTGGAAGGGAAGCTTAGAAAAACGAGTTCTTTTTCTTCTTCAGGATGACCTGCAAAAGAATGTGATAAGGCATGAGTGTACGCTTGATTTATTTGTTGCAGCGTAGATAAGCTTATGACTATGAACTACTTCTGGCTCTTGTCACAACTGACTGATTTCTCCATTAAAATAACATGCTAAAGGACATTGGTCGTTCGACTTGAACGACTGTCGTAAGAGGGGCGATTGAATTGAAAGGAGAAATGTGCCCAGCAAGGCACATGAAGTCGAAACTGTTTTGACTGCGTTGAGTGAAGCAAGTCTGCGGCAAACTTTATGCCTTCATAAAGACCTTAAGTAATCCCGATGGACAGAGAGCCAGAGTTTAGCATTTAACTACGAAAGCCTGTGCCACATTTCCTTCTTCAGAAAGATCTTCTCTCCGGTCCGGTATTTCCCTTTTCGTAAGCAGTTCCAACTCTATTTCTAGTCATATTAATCCTTCCCTCAACCTACCGGTTGCCCTTGTAATGCAGCCATTTGCTCTGGCGTCGGGGCACATCCTGGTGGTGGTGGTGGAATGCTAATAGAGCCCGCTCCTTTTCCTTTAAAACGCGCCCCAGCATCAAAATGCACAGTCTGTGGAAACAGAAGAACTATCACACAAAGCAAAAAAGATGCTCTTCAAGAGCTTACATTTATTGCGCCTGCATTCTGCTGTCCCGTCACTGGCATCATCTGCTGTTGTGGATTATAGTTGAATGTGTACTGATGATTAGCTGGTACATATCCTGCAGTACCATGTTGCAAATAAGCCATATGTTGATGTACGCCCGCATACGGCGGTGGATTTCCAGTTGATGTCGAGTACATATTTGCCATATGGGGTGGTGTATACATTGGCTGCGGATTCCATCGTTGACTCTCTTCATACGACGGTGGAGGTGGTCTTTGCTTTTAATTAACATGATGATGTCAATGCAAATACATATATACGTATGTATTGTGTGTATGATTGTAAAATAAACACTCACGTGATAGAGACTTGTGTCCTGTGGAAAGTGCTGTCCTCCAGTTGGTGCACTTGGCAATTGGGGATAACTTTCACCTGGAAACATAAAAATACGGAATTACACCACTAAGCTGTGTACTAAGTCATGCCTTTTTTCTCAGCCATTGTTAAAAAGAACTCGCAAAGCGCACTAGAAACTGCAGACGAATCGATTTTTTTCTTTCAATGACAATTCAATGCACAATGAAATGACACTCGCTTGTTTATATGAGAAAATAAATGACTTCGCCCTAGATCTGTCGATCAGAAGAGTGAATTGAATGTGCTAGTAGCAAATATGTCAGAAAGCTTACAGTGAGTATCGAAAGTGCGGCTACTTAAATTCGACCATCGAAACACAGGAGGGCGATGAACCAAATTCCAAAATCTCTTCCATCCAGATTCGATTATTCCTCTTGGTGATTTATGTTCATTCGGCACAAGGTAGTTAGTTAATGTAATATGCGTAAGAATATGTTAAAATGTAGTTGAGATATCTATTCACTACGTAAGCTACTAATGTCTTTTTCCATTCTCCAAAAATGTGTTGACCTCACCAATCGCAAAATTGACCAAAGTCAACTAATTAAGTTTTCTGAAACCATTTTCTTGTACACCCTATTATCAAATACCAAATCGTTCGATTCTCGAACAGTGTTAATCCGCATGTGTCAACAGGCTGACAGCTGACGGATGCCAGCTTGACATTTCAAGTTTTATTCAGAAGTACAATTATTTTTTTCCCAAATTTCAATTTCGCAATTAATTTTGTTATTATGGGCGGTAAAACGAAACAAAATCAACGAACGAAAAACAATGCAAAGGTATACACTATTACTGAGATTATTCCATCGAAGTACATCAAAATCTATCATTGCAGCCATCAAATAGTGGTCGAAGTGCCGAACTCTTGGGCGCATCTGTCCCAGCGTTCGTCGGATTTTCTGCTCACTCAGACCTGGGAATGGTGCCATTTGCCCCGGGATTTTCCACAATTGAAAATCTTCCCGAAACATTCGATTCGTCCATAAGTACTCAGTTTCAATTGGTTTTGCGTAAAATGTCCAAAAAGGATCCGATTACCAAAGTGAAAGCTCTACAAGAGTTTACCGATCTAATAAACGAGTCCGAAATCGATATGGTAAAGGGTATTTTGCCATTGTGGCCTAAATTCTATCACAATTTAGCCAATGATGTCGATCATAGGGTGCGAGAAAGTGCGCAGAATGTCCAAAGTTTGATTGTGTCAAAGTGTAAGAAAACTGTTGCACCGTACATCAAGCAATTAACACCGGTTTGGATAAGCAGTCAGTTTGATAATTATCCTCCAGCAGCAAGTACAGCGATTGCAAGCTTTCAGTCGGTGTTTGTTGCGAACAAAATGCAAGAAGTGTGCTTGTTCTGTCAGCAAGAAATTCTCGACTTTGTGATGCGTAATTTAACCTTCCACACAGCGTCTACGTTGACAAGCACCAAGACATGCACTCCTGAAGAGGCTGAACATAAGTACCAGAGAACAGTCGCGTGCAGCTTGAAGACGTTGTCGTTTTTCCTTGAGAAAACCGCTGGCAGTGATCTGTCGGCGGGTATTGAGAAAATCCATAGCCTCCTGTCGCATCAGAAGTTTTGGACTTTTGCCAAACATCGAACGGCATACATTAGGTAAAGCAACGGTTCAATCAAAACGACAAATTGTTGATTTATTTTTTTTTCTAGGTCCGCATGGTTTGAGCTCATCTATAATGTTCTCCTTCACATTCCACAGTCATCGAAAGAAATCAAAGCCCAGTTGATACCGCTGTGTTTCCAAAATATTGACGACAAGGACCCACTGACTGTCCCTCATGTCTGGGGATGCATTCTTCTGCTGCAAAGTGCCTACGATGACTGGTAAGCAAATCATTCACAAATCACTCCACATATGATCTCACCACACCCATGATTGCAGGTACAAATCGATAAACTTCAAAAAGAACGTCCAAGGAAAACTGTCGACTTTCCTGCGAAGTGGTTGCAGCGGCAATGCCGAAAGTGTGTGCCCCAACCTTTTGCCTTTCCTGTCCAAGCTAACGCAGGAAACTCTCCAGGATGTCCCGGTGGAGGAGTTCTACAAAGATTTCTTCAAGGACCTCAAAGCGGCTATAACTTCGGCGACAACAGCTTCAAAAGGTGAACTGTCTTCGTTAACCGTCGCCTTCTACGAATGCATTCGATTCATTCTCCAACGGGTGAATGTGAAATCGAAGTCGGAGGATGTGGGCAGCGATCTTCCGCAATACATACTCGATGAGTACATAAATGAGACCCTCAAATGGGCCCTAACAAGAGACAGAATTGGAGCAAAGGGCATTAATCTCCACACGTCCACCCTGATAGCTTACTGGTCTGATCAGACAGACTCACCGCTCTACTCAAAAATGGTCGCAGGATTTTGGCAAGCACTCACAAAGGATGTGCGTGAGACCACCTTCACGAAGCAATATCTGGAGAATGTTGTCGACTTGACGATTTCCCTGTACTACGCGAATCCAACTCTGCAGATCAACAAGGTTAAGTTCACAACGGCCGAAGACGAGGACACAACCGACGGAGGTGGTAGACAAAAATCGAAGCCCACGCGTTCGTACATTCAAACCGATTTGAGGCAGTTGGTGGTGCTTTTGGTGCAGAAGTGTTTGCTTTGTTTGGCCGAACAGAAGACTCTGGAAGTCGAGTCGGAAATACATCAGTTGATAAAGTTGTACGGAGATGCGACATTTTACGCAGAGATTTCTGGCGAGAACGACATGGAAGTCACTTTGAACCGGCTGACCGATTTTGTGTGTGAAAGCTCGTCGGTGCCATCGGAGGTTATCCTAGAAATTATCTTCGATATACTCAACTACATGGACAAGGAGAAGAAACTACAGTTCATCAATCGGCTTCTAAAGGTAAATATTGAATTTCAATTGATTCTTTGAGGTTAGTCACATCTAGTAGCGACTTTTCCGTTCGGTAGCAATAAGCTGCCGTAGAGAAGAAGCGAGTAGGTGTCTAACGTCTGTTCTGTCTAACACGGGAGACTTTTGTTATTCTCGGTTCCACATTTCTCGAGTCACTGGCAATGCTGTCAGAGCATATCTGTTTAGGGTGGTCCTTTTGATGCAACGATCAACTTCCGAAGAATATCGAACCCCAATAGAGCCTCCACATTTTCCGTTGATGTTCTTCTTGTAAAATTGCGTTGAGTCTACTCAGTCATACAATACGGTGTCTGGGATTTGTGCAATGAGCTCCACCTCTTTCCTTTTAGAAAAAGTTTCTCAAACTTTGTCTATCAGAGTCGGCATAAAAGTTTTTGTCCTATCCACTCGTGAGAGAACAACAGCATGGACAAGTTCTGATGGTTGCTGTAGAGCTAGGTCCAGGTCCGATGCGGAGTGTGGCCCAATCCATATTATATTGCACATAACGTGCCCGAAAGCAGGGTTGAGGGCAAACCAATGAGCATTCATGTGAGATGAGTATAGGAGGTGAATTCATGAAGAGGAGCTATGCAACTGACTAGTTCACTTGACCATCGTTTGTTAAAATAACTATGAAACAGGGACAATGAGAATACAGAACGTTGGTGTTCAAGCGAATCTATTGACTGTGCGATATCGTTGTCGCCTATGCGTTTTAACGCAAGCTTTTGGATTCTATTAGGTGGAGGTGATCTTTGGGGTACCAGGCCAGATGTTACATAATTTGAAGCCAAGTGAGGTGAAGCATAGACATTTCGCATCATTCTTGTTTGTTGTCGTTCGAACTAGGTTAGGTTAAAGTGACTGTCACAATTGAAATAGCTGTGATCCACTTAGATACTTAGTGCCGGTAATTACTCCACCGATTTCACGTTCTCCCAGAAGACTAAACATCACTCAAGAGTTATCTGCTGGTATGCTAGTAGTCTATCTTGAGATGATCCACTATATTTCTGGATTAAAGACAATTTGCTTTAAAATTCGCCATATCCAGAATCTTGATATTTGTATTTCTTTGTGGCTGCTGAATGAATAATTGTTTAGCATACTTTTCCTTATTCTTCCAAGGGCTGGACAGCTGTCGATGTGGTGTAGCGTGGTTTCTTCTTCTTCCTCACCCCTTGAATTTCTGCAGAAGTCTTTGTAGGGAGCTCCCATCCATCCATGCGTGTGTGGCCAACAAGGAGTGTCCGGTAACTCTGCCTACGACATTGCTTTAGAACCTTGGCCTCACCCTCTACGGGATGTAACGCCACTCCGATTATTATTATCACGCGCTATGGAATTCCTCTTTATTGTTCTTATCGCAGCTGATTATGCTGTCAGGATGGGAATTCGATTTTGCTTAACATACGTTACCATTTCAATTCTACGGCCTAGGGGCAGGCTCACGAGTCATGGAACGAATATCAAAAGCTGAAACTACTGAAACCATGAAATTGGATTAGAAGAGCAGACAGGCGATCATTTATGACAGAAAAGAGCCTTAGGCCTTTGCTTGGTGGATATAAGACTTGAATTCATCCAAAACAACTTTGAAGACAGCATT
The DNA here is from genome assembly GCA_964034865.1 of Eristalis intricaria. Lineage (NCBI taxonomy): Eukaryota > Metazoa > Arthropoda > Insecta > Diptera > Syrphidae > Eristalis > Eristalis intricaria. The sequence goes on from OZ035875.1 coordinate 43,241,517, forward strand.
CATACATATTTGACAAAGAGTTAGATGTCAAACTATGTGCCTTAGAAATATGTTTCAACGACGTCGATCTTGCTATCATTTAACGGGATGCTTGTAAATTAGCATCTAACTCCTCTGACTTCGAAGTAGTGGCAAAGACACAGCAAAAGATTGATCCGACCGTCTATCTTATGGAACTACCGTTTTAATACTATCATCATCATAGGTGTGACAATTGGGTTCCCGTCTGGGTTTTTTTTAAAGACAAGCCGACTCCATTCAGCATTCCAAGGCTTCGGGCTACTACATCCTTAAAGCGCATGCTTGGTATGCTGTCTTTTACCGTGAATTGTGGCGCGCGGGATCCTATTCGCTCAAACGAGCTAGGTGCGTCGGATATCAGCAGCTCGTTCGTTTGGGTCGACTTTTCGAGCTTTCGAGCGTCTTCGTCGGAGCTGCGATATTGTGTCATGTGTGATCCCCTTGATTCTGCAGAATTATTTGTTCAGTTGAACTGGTTCAGTCTGCAGTCAATTTCTTAAACAGATGTTCGTTGTCACGTTGTTTCTTTTTTTTCCAATTTCGCGCCAGCAATATCATTATCCCTATTATATCTTTTTTCTCACATACTTCCCCACATAGACCAAGAAGCCATCCTTGCAACAGAGCATTCTACAACGACTACTCTCGTACCCCATGTGCATCGAGCCCGAAGTGAGGGACATGCTCTCACAAGATCATGTCATTGATATCATTTTGCAGACAGCCGAGGAAATTCTCATCGACGACTCAAAGGAGAAATTCAATTTGTTGCATAAGTGCTTCTTCCAAACCGACTCCGGCGAGATACTCATCAACCAGAAGACAGTAGATGGAATTCTGAACATCACAACCAAGCCACTCATCTGCCCAGATGAATACAAAGACATGATGGACTCGTGCGGCAGTTTCATTGCACAAATAATGCCCGTGGTGTGCTCGAACAATTCCAGCGAACAGGCACAAAAGGAAACTTTCCTCAAACTGTTTCAATTCACCATCAATCAGAAGACCAGTGACGATCTCTCCGAAGACACTCTTTGGGAAGTGACAACCTGCTGGCAGGACGCCCTCTCAAGCGAAGACATCATCATGGACGAGGATTTGCTGCAGAAATGCAGCAAAATCATTTCCAAACGATTGTCGACCGATATCGCGCCTTCTGAGATCGACAGTGTTGCCGACAGTTTGTCCAAGTTGATACTCTGCTCGACGGAGAACAGCGAAGAGGGCGAGAAGCGGCAGGACTTAATTGACTCGCATATGAAATTTCTTTTCAAGCCGGCCCACGAGAACTTCGCCGCAGTCTATGAGAAGATTTCCAAGTTTTGTATATTCTTAGAAGTTGTGCAAGGTACACTCACCGTGACCGATTTACCCGCTGACGCTGGAAGAGACCACGATCTTGACATGTTCTTCCGCAGAGGTCAACTCAATCTGACAGCACTCATGAAGATGGTCTGCCCTTCGAATGTCGCCGATATAATGGCGATTCAAGAGAAGCCAGCTGATGATGAGGAGTGCACCGAGGACTACTTCGATCCCAACGAAAACTTGCTGAAAAAATGGACATCCGACATGTATGACTTCGCCTTTGAGTGCATCAAAGTTGCTGCAATGGGAGAGTCCTTAATCCAAAACAAATCAAAAGTAAGCCCCCTGTTCTGTATGAAAGGATTCCATTCACAATGCTGTTCATTTTCAGATGTCAAAGGATCTCGTGGAAATCATATTGGAGATCTCCGAAAAGGGGAAAGTTCTTCTTCGAGCTGTTAGCGAGGAGAATTCAGCACAAATCAAGGACAGGTTGCTGAAGAATGCCGCATTCAATGATGTAGCTGCAACCAGAGCGATACGGTATTTGGTTGAGATTCCCCAGTACGCAACTTTCCAGGAGAGTGCTCTAATCCTCCTACAGGAGGACTTGACCGAGTACTTCATCACAAGGGAGTCACAAGCGACGTACGTTAATCTGATGCAGGTATTTTGATTCAAGCGTGGTCTTGTTGGACGTGATTGTGATCTCTTTGCTTCCCAGTTCATTCTGCCAGACTTAACATCGCGAGTGATAAACTCAGACAACCCCGTTTTGCGAAAGGACTCAAATGTGTGGCAAAAGTGCGCAGTTTTTCGATGCCTTCTCACAAATAACTTCGAAGCAAGCTCCAATGATATCTCCGACAAGAAGATAGTCAACGAAGTGCTGACCTATATAAAGGAGGTTTCAGAGAACCAAAAACAAATCAGCAAGGAGATGCTCCTCTATAACACGTAAGCAGTTCAGCTCGAAATGACTTGAAGGGATACGCCTGCATGTGCTCGTTTCATTTGTTTCAGAGATGTGTCAAAACAAGACGTCCTCACGCTAGCAAAGGTTGTGGAATACATACGGTTGTTGAATGATGTGCTTCAGAAGTTTCCCTACGAATTGAGTATCAAACATTGGGACGCCATTAGGATTGGTCTCAGCTCCTGGGTGCTAAGTGTTTCGAAGAGCATGGAAAACTATACAAACTCAAAGGTGACATACAATTCCACCGGCTGAAACAATAAATTATTTCCAAACCAACCAATCAATAGGTGGCGATATTCGTGACGTCCGTGTACAAACTTTATGCTACTCTAGCTGGCTTCATAAAGAGCGAAAAAACGAAGAGCTCCACGGAAATCCTCTCAAACATGATTGACGAGTGGGAGAATTTGTTCTCGAAGGAAGTGAACTTGGTGCTCTTTAGGAGTTTCTACGACTTTATTTCCCTGAGAGGTAGGTAATCTTTTAAGTGGGAATGATTAAATTGTGAGACGAGCTACTCTATCAACAAGTCGGGGGAAGTGGGTGTTTCGGTCTTAAGCAGTCCATACACGGCACACTTTGGTGTGAAAAATCGAGTCTCTCTTCACCATAGACGTCACACAAATCCGTACACCCATCGTTGAAGATGAAAAAACTTTCATTTTGGATTTCGGTCACAGTGTGGCGCACCAAAAAACCTATGCACGGACTAGTCAACACAGGACAAACTTCAGCGAACCCACGCAAGTGCTCAGAAAAGCGCACCGCGTATGGGTTACTTAATAAAACCAACTCAACTGGCAACGGGCCAGAGATGACCAATGTTTTAAGTGCCCCATACACAGCACAATTGTGCGTACACTTATGTCGGTGTGGTGAATGGTGGTCTGCTCACCGATTTTTGCTGTGTCACACTGTGTGAGTAAAACAACTGTTTTCATTCTTAGTGTCACTGATCCGCAAAGTGTGATGTGTGCGCGATCCGAATTGTGCAACGTGTGCGGCGGAAAGCGACACCGATGCTCACATAAAAGTGTGCTGTGTATGGTAATCCGACGTGTCCAATTCTCATGAGTTAAAAAATAATAATTCCGGTCAATCATCAAAAAAATTAAGAATTGTGACGCAACCTCCATCGCAATCGATGCATCGACACAAATTGAAATATTTTACCTTATTACAATCCCCCTCTCCTTTCCAGAAATCGAGGGTTACTCCACGTGTTACACAACAATTTTTAATGAGATCTCATCGTCCATTCAGAGTCTCGACTATTCCGTCATTTACAAGGTAAGCGAAAGGCATTTCCTGTTCCCAATTCAGTTCGACTACACACATTCATTTCACAGTTCTGCAAAACTGGCAAAAAGATCACCCTGGATAACCTAATCAACATTTTCTTGAGCAACATCTCGTCGCCGATGTTCAATCTGAGAATAACGTCCGTCGACGCATTGTGTCAATTATCCGAATACTTCATAGCTACGGATATGGAAATCTTCGAAAAGCGAAGCGATGTTGTTGACGCCAAGGCCAGTGAGATTGACGCCCCATCAAATTGGCACTTTCTGCATAAATTCAAAGATCACCTAGAAACATACGAATCTGCTATATTAAAGTACTTGGATGAGTTTAGGTAAGTGTTCAATTCTCTCATCGTCGACATCGACGTCGACACTAATCGAATACGTTTCCATTGGTCTTAGTTTCAAGATGACAGAATTAGCTGAACTGAAGCCAATCGATAAGGAGAGCGCTCTCTCTTACATGCTGTTGTGGGAATGCATTCTGAACGTGTGCAGGAAAGCTCCAGTGGAACTGCGGTCTGTCTATACTTCTTGGTTGACGGAGCATAAGTTCGATCAGGTAAGCTCCTCTGCGAAAACTGGATTTCTGCAACTTATGTTCAACTTTCATTTACAGAGTTTCCTGAATTTCCTATTTCGTGCAATGCCGGTAGAGATTTTGAAGAATCACGATTCCAAACTAATGAGCACCGATCTGTTCAGGGTAGCAAAGTGGGATCATCTCAAAAGTAAGTACAAAGGACACACGTTTCCTTACATTAACCACGTGAGCCTACATTCCGCTCCCAAAACTGATACCAGGCAGGGGTCTCTTAGAAAATAATAATATCATGATCAGTAACTCCATCCGAATAATTCGAAAACGGAGAAAGGGGTTGGAAGCTATGTGTTCTCTAAACAACTCGATCTTCGTCTTTAAAAAAGGGCACCAAGAACATTTTGGCTGTTTATCAGCAGATAATGACAATTTGCAAAGCCCTGTCATCGCTTAAATGGAAGTAGTATCCTCGTGCGATTTTAGAATATTCCCGGAAAGTCAGGTAGACTGTCTCGGGCAGCCCTTAGAGCACTGGACTTAGTCTCTCTCAATTCTAGAGTAGTAAAACGCTGTCGTTCGTCTCTCCTTAAGATGACTGAGCAGCTCAACATTCGCCTGTGATGGGTGCCAGGCCACCATAGAGATATTCCAGTCAAAGGCCGCCGTCACAAACTTACCCCACTTCATTCTCATCTCATGGTGAATACCCATACTATGCCACTGACTGCTCTAATCAGGTCTACTTCTAAGAGCATTCCATCAGACATCATCTGAACAAATTTGTAAAACACCGAAACCAGAGATAATCCGGTAAAAGTGTGTGAAATGCATAAGGGAATTTCACTACACACTTATTCTTTACGGGTCAATGCCGTCATAGACTAGGCATAAAAAAGACAATTCTTCTGCGATACTTCTTTAATCGATTTTTCGGTTCTTTCCTCATCGGTGCCGGTGAAGATCAGTGTATTTATACAAATAGACTTGACTTGATGTTATCTGTTTGCGGATCAATAGGTGGCACTCTCCAAATATGAGATCACATCTGGCAAACTGTACTGTGCATTATGTAATCTTGGATTACATTATGTCGTGCAAGTACGTTAGGTACCGCATAATATTTATTCTTCTCCACATCTCAACTCAATCACCTAGTCTATGCCGATGACGCGTGCCTTCTATCTCACAAAATAATGGACCTACAGCAAATGAAAGCTAATGTAGAGAACGACGCGGACGACGGAAAAAATTTGCAAAAAAAAATTGTCATCCTACAAACCACGCGATGCAATGGACAGTGCTTGCGCAGGATGGAAGAATACGCGGAGGTACTAGAGATCGAAGAAAAATGGCGAAGAAAGAATAGTCGAGAAGGAAGCACGGCAACTGGGAAATAGTTGGGGAGAGCTGAGGCACATTGCCAGACGCTACACACAATGGCGTGTAGGCGTTGTAGAGCTCATAGGACTCATGAGTACATGATGATCAGCAAGCTCAACTTGCCTGTCTATGCCACCCTTCATTTGAATGTTTTCCACTTGAAACCTTTCACTCCTAATTTAATTCCTTATAAGAATGTACGTCTGTATTGTAAATGACAATGAAACATTTCCGAGAGCGCTTACAAGTTTCCGTCTCCGGCCAATTAGGATGTCGGAAAAGCAACCGTACGTCACATCTGTCCCTGTTTTTTATCAATCTTCTTTCTGGCCCAATTTTGTAAGCCTCTGCGGTCACCACTTCCACTGCACTTACGTGGGTGCTGGAACATAGTGATATCCCGGACGAACTTGCTAGAAAGGGCACCACCTCAACACTCTTTCCGGACGGGGAACTGCCATCTACTAAAGCTTGAAATCCTTACTCACACAAAAAGTAGATGGTCTTCAGACACTGATTGGCACATCACAAAGCATTTATGGGCCTTCTATCGATCCAAAACACTCACTCGACCTGGTCGGAATGAGTAGGCCAAATCTTAGAACTCTTATCGGCGTCATAACCGCTCACTGTCCCATTGAAAATCACGCCTTAAGAGTAGGTATCACATATAAAGATTTCTGTAGAAGTTGCAGAGATGAAGAGGAAGAAGAAACCACTTCACTTTGTAATTGCAGGGCCCTTTCATTTCATTTCTTGCTTATATATTATCGCTCTCAATTAAGAATATTCCATTCTTTTGGAAGTACAGAGCTTAAAATGTAACCTTTGGTAAGTTAACGTGATAGTGATTTTTTCATTTAATCTCGCATTTAAATTCTCTCATCTCACCTCGCAGATTGTAGACGCTTGAACGCCCCTATTACAACGACTTGACAGAACTGAGTTGTATTAGCATCGGTCAACCTCATCGCTTTATTGAAAGCTCCAGATGGTTCGCGGATTATAATCTATTACATCTAAATGTGGCTACTTTGAGGGTAGTCAGCCATTCTAACCTAACCTAACCTACGAACTCCTTAGGCTTCCTTTGAGAGAAAAGTTCTTCGTGCGATCTTTGCTCGTGTTTGGGTTGAGATCATTTGGAGTTTTGCCAGAAGTCTATGGATCCAACTAAGGCGGTTGGGTCTTATAGCATGAGCTTCGACCGATCTTGTACCTGTGGGACTAGGCACAAGATTATGCCCGCGTCAATGACAGCGCACAGAGATGAAGTTGGTTTCCTCTACTCGAGTCTGCTTGTCACCCCAAATCCACCTCGGCATGAACAACCGCCTCGAAAAACCTTTGATTCTAAGCCTGTGGAACAACGCAACAGAATACACTCTTGTCTAAGTTGGCGCATCGTGATGAAGAAGGATCTACACCAACTCGGCGTTCGCTTCTCGATTCAGCTAGTTTGTTGGTTAGCGTCCAGGTCTGCTACGGACTACAGCGCCACGCAAAGAAGAAGAAAACCATCATATTGAATTTGTTTTTATCGAATACGCATTTTCACATTTCCACTAGTTTTCATCATATTCTTCGGCTAAATCCTCCTCGTCGGCATACTCATAGTCAGACACTTCCGAAACCGATGGACTTTGATATGGAATGTAATCCTCGACGGGAAGCAGGAGTTCGCGGTCATCAGGTGTCTTATGCATTTCCTTCGTCTGATTTGCTTCTCTCTCAGTATGCGCAGTTTTAAATCCACAATCCGATGTGAACTTCTCAATCCATATAGCGAGATTCTGTGCAACGGTCTTAAGCAAGTGTTGCACATGGCTGGTCGTAGTATTGTCTAAACCTGTCAAACAAGTTCCAACTTCAGTTCGATGATTTGCATGCCCTTCTCAAATACTCACCACAAAAATGAGCAATTTGACTCTCAATCACTTTGCTCAAACAACTCAGCTCACTGGAATCAATGGCAAACTGGTCGTTCGTGAGAAACTCCTTCATCACCTCATAAAGAGCGAAGACTATCCTGGAGATGTGCTGCTTCTCTGTCTTCAAAACCCTTCGTTTGATTTTCACACATCTCTTATGTACGTCGTTGTTGACAGCAGACGTTAGTCGGCGCTCTTCTCGAATGAAGGTGAGCGCTCTCTCAATCGACGTCCATTCGACTGGTGGTCGCTGCAGGGTTTTCCTCAAATTCGAAGCCTGCCGAATGGAGAGTACATGATGGAAGTCCTTCCAGTTATGCTGAACTCGTGTCGTTTTTGGATGCGCTAACGAATTGATGCGAGTTGTGCAATTGGGTAGATATCTTTTCTGATAAACCCATCTCGGTGGGCGCATTAGTGACTGGAAATTACGCTTCGGTTGCGCCAAATGCCTGATGTGTTCGTCTTTCGTCAATATATCCCGATCAAGGACGATTTGACCGATGTGCTGACATGGTTCATATGGTTTCCGTTTTGGATAAACATACCAAAATTTATAAACCGGGTATCTGCCTGTCAGTTCTTTTTGCTTCAATTGCGCCCAGTAGAGAGGCTCTATGTCGAGTGCCTTTTTCTTTTTTTCCGTTTGTCTTTGCTCGTAGATCCCTCGGCATCTGTTGATCTCTTCCAACACACCACGGCCCTCTTTGGTGTCAGGTTCCACTGAACTATTTTGCAGTTGCTCGAAAGTTATGCCGTCATAACAGGTGGCCATCATCACTGATTTGAATTTTCAAAACGAAATAATTTTTGCTACAGCGATAAACAGAAACAGTAAATTCAATGAGAACGTGTTACGTATTTACAGATGAGAACCTGTCGATTGAGAAGTACGCATGCTACTTGTATTCTGCGGTCTTGAGCAAGTTGCCAGCGGCCGTGAGGAAGTGGTGGAATGCTTCACATTCCCGTCAGAAGGTGTTTGTGGATAAGTTGACAACTAACTTTGTTTCGGGTATTATATGCCACCAGGAGTTGGACACAATCGGAGAGATCAACATTAAAGAGAAACAAAATAATATGCAGGTACAACTTTGGGAAATCGCCTTTGATGTTCTTTGAAATTAATGTGGCAACGTGACGTTGCTGTGCGTCACGAAGATCACACAAACATTTCCCTCGCAAAACTCACCACTCTTTATCTTAGGTAACAGTTCACACATCAACTCGAGAAGTAAACGCAGTTTACTTCATTGACGAAGCCCGCATGGAGTTGATCATTACATTGGCCGCTAACTATCCATTGGGTGGAGTAAAAGTCGAAAGTGGAAAGCAAATTGGTGGTCGAGCATCATCCAGAAACACAGCAATGCAACTTACGATATTCCTGACACATCAAGTAAGTGCCCCCTACACACAACTGTGTGTATCATTACAGAAATTCTTAATTCCTAGAACGGATCAATTTTCGACGGACTCCTACTGTGGAAAAAGAACTTGGATAAGAAGTTTGAAGGTGTTGAAGAGTGCTACGTGTGCTACACAGTCATCCATCAAGATACGTGCCAATTGCCGAAGTTAACTTGCAAAACTTGTCGGAAGAAATTCCACAGTCCGTGCCTGGTAGGTTATTTGAAGTCTCCCTCAGAATTCATGTGCTAACTGTGATTATTTGGCGTGTTTTAGTATAAATGGTTTACGACCAGCAGCAAGTCGACATGCCCCATCTGCAGGAATATATTTTAATTAGTAAAGCTCATATGTGTAAAATAAATTTTATTATTTCAATAAAATCCGTCGGAATGGATGGTGCATACCTAGTATTCCAAATCAGATTTAATTTACGAAGTGTTGTTTTTTATGGGGAATACTAATGCAGTTATGCTGTAACTTCGAGGTAGGTATGGACCTCCAGCATTCTTGATTGCCTGAACGTTGCCAGGAGTAAACATAGACTCAGACCATTTCCTCATTGTAGCCAAGGTAAGGACGGATAACAGGGATATCGAAAGGACAAGGGTACTGAAGAGATGTCTGGTTTGACGTCGGAAGGTTACAATCGCAGCAGACAGCCAGGCACTTTGCCGATCGACTCTCCCTGAAACTGTAATGTATAAAGTTCGACGCCGCCTGCACAAGCAATAAATTAAGAAAAGAAACGTTGTCAAACAGTGATCAAATAAGCCCCTACGGAAGTGCTGTGATTTGCGACACCATCTAGGAAAAGCCCTTGGCGAGTGCAGGTAGGGACATGCAGCCATGCTTTCCGGGTAACGCTGCATTGGACTACGAGAGATATTCGTGATCTCTACGAACAGAAAAAAAGCGAGACGCGGCTTCTCAGGAGAAAAATAAAGAGCATCGACAGTTTTATCAAAGGGTGAAATAGTTATTCAATGTATGTATAGCTCGGGCACAAGCCTGCCGGTGAACTTGTAGTAGAGTCGCAGCCGATACTGAAAATCTGAAAAGACCACTTCTATTGATTTATTAAACGGTGATGAGGACTCAAATACCGCTGTCAGGCAAAATGCTCCAAATATCCACTCGACCTAGACAAATCAAGACTGAAGTTTGACAAATCAGCCGGTGCGGACGGACTGTCCGACGAAATCTTTAAGGGACCTGCAGATGATCTGGTTAATATATGGTCGGAGGAAAGTATGCCCGATGCGTGGAATCTTAGTGACGTTTGCCTGATCCACGAAAAGAGAGACTCCTTTGGCTGCGCCAACTATGAAGGGATGTCTCCTTAACATCAGTGAATATAAATACATATTTGTGCTTAAGTAGTCTAAAACAGTGTATAACTAGTAATACGAATAAATAAATAAATAAATAATGTTTTTTTTTTTATTATTAGTTGAAAAACAATATGATAGGACGATATGATAGGATATCAGCATGGCTTCAGGACAGGAAAGTTCCTGGTATTTAAAATTGTTACCATATTCGGATGACATTAACGTGATTGGCAGAACACAACACGCCGTAAATGGGGCGTTTGCTGGCATTGAGACGGAAGTGGGTCAAATGGGTTTCGGGGTGAACAAGAGCAAAATGAAGTATATGCTATCGTGAAGAAAGTGCATACAACATCGACTTCTAGGTTAGGTTCACGTCGTTTTGCACAAAGCATTACGATGGACAGATATAACTTCGAGGTAGTCCAGGACATCGTCTACCCCGGCTCCGCAGTAAATATTTTCCAACCGCTGTTTTTATGGCCAAAGGAGGCAAATTGCACAAAGCTGATTTTGACCTGTTCTGCATTACAGCGCTGAGGCATGGACAATCTCAAAATCAGATGCAAAAGTCCTCGGTATCTTCGAGAGAAAAGTGGTCCTGTTTCCGCTGATGACATCTGGAGAAGATAATTCAACCACTAATTGTGGTCTAGGGATCCATGTAAATAGGGGGGTACAAGCGTTGCCACGCATCACTTAGGTCCTGAGAGGAAATTCTCCTCTTAATACCTGTCTGACATTCGTCATGTCAGTGTCTTGCACAGGCATTCTGAAATCCGAATAAACTTGGAGATTTAGGTTAGAGGGATTATTGTTAGATCTTGGAAGAAATGTTCTCCTAGTGTTCCATATCCCAACTCGCAAAGACTGAGACCGTGAAGAGGATCATCCTTTTTTTTTCTTAGTCACCACAGCCTCTGCATAAGAAGTCATGGGTTAGTCCCATTTTCAATTCATGATACTTCAGATGATTATGACCAGTTAGTGTTCCAAGTATCATCCGGAGCAACTTTTTGTTGCGCTAATAAGCTTGGGCCACGCCATCCGAGTGGTCTTACAGTTGGTTGGCGAATTCCACCTTTCCTTATAACAAACTCTAGTCCAAAGAATCGAACCTGTGAGACATCCTTTTTTTTCTTAGTCACCACAGCCTCTGCATAAGAAGTCATGGGTTAGTCCCATTTTCAATTCATGATACTTCAGATGATTATGACCAGTTAGTGTTCCAAGTATCATCCGGAGCAACTTTTTGTTGCGCTAATAAGCTTGGGCCACGTCATCCGAGTGGTCTTACAGTTGGTTGGCGAATTCCACCTTTCCTTATAACAAACTCTAGTCCAAAGAATCGAACCTGTGAGACAAGCCAGCAAGCCGCAGAGACTTGTTTGATAAGTCCCAGGTCCACTACTATTGTAGCGCCACTCAAACAAGTTTCTTAACTTTTCTACAAGCAAATCATCACAATCTATGCCTGCTCCGCGAGATCCCCGGACATCAAGAAAACCTGAGCAGAGTCTAGTGCCATTCCCATCGCAATGTCATCAATCTGGTTGCTTATCAAAAAAGTCCGATCCCTTTGTGAATGTTGAGCTAGCGCATGTAGAAGACCTTATCACCATGATCGTTAAATAGTCAGTTATCGGAATCTCTTTCATTATCGTTTGTTATCATGTTATCGGTGTTATTTCACGCAATCGTAACAGAACCTCTTGTTCCACGTACTGAAGCAAAAACGATAATCCCATTTAAATATTCTCATTACAGAGGTTCGTCAACAGTCCGTCCATCAGAGTCTTGTACTTTAATCTTAGGAAATGCACCTCAAGCACAACGTCCTTCAACAGAGTTAAAGAAAACATCACTTTTAGAGTTTTACACTTTCTCCTTTATTAAATAAATCAATATACAACTGATAACGAATAACAATATTATAATAATTAAACATAAATTTACACATAAGAAATGATTCAAAAAGAAGAGAAAAAACATCTTCATAACTTTAATACAAGCGATGGAAATACTAATACAATAATCATGCAAAATTACTTCGTATCCCGAAAGAAAATAGACTTGAAAAATATACAAATGCACGGTAATTTGTAAATAAAATATTTATATCAAATAATATCAAAGAAATTACAACAGTAAATTAATTAGAAGCAATAAATTATTTAAGTGGTAGGCAATTTTTTCGTTTCGATTTATTTTTTGTTTCTTTTCTTTTTTTTTACATAATTATAACTTTTAGTAAATACGTGTTCTTTGCGTAATGTTTCAGGTATTCTATTCCTCCTACATCAAAGCTTAGCAAGGTCATATGCTTTTATAGTGTTCGGCAATGGGAATGGAAATGGGAATGGGAAGGAGCGAAAGGGTGTGGGGGAGAGTGGAGAGAATAAGAGAAAATAATATATGCATGTACAGGCGTTATGATATATTTAAAACAATATGATTAAGAACAAAGAGAAAATTAACAATCCATTTCATTCATTTCATTGAATTCGTATCGTAAATAATTAATATACCTTTACATTTTATATTAAGTTTAATATTAACATTTAAAGCGATTGCGGTTTATCACGAAAGAAATGTTTTATGTTTTGTTATATTGCGTTACATTTTTTTTTTGTTTTTTCTGAAATAGTTTTCTACAATGGCATCGTTGAAAGGTTAATGGTATGGATTAACGAACCGTACATGTATATTGAGTGGTTTTTTGTTTGTTTATATGTATGTATGTATATTCTAATAGAATCATGCGTCGCGATGTCGCAATCTCTTATGAAATTGTACACATTTTCTTTAAATCGTTTTCATTTTCATCTAATTCTACAGCATTGCCATTTGGTATTGTTTTCCCTTCAATATTTGGTAAATATGGTTCGTAATCTAGGCCACGACGTTCGTAGAATAATAAATACGCTGAACTAGGATCGATATTTGGTTGTTTTGGTATTTCCCGGCACGAGCTGTCATTGTAGCAATACCAAGATCCGTTTGGATTTGATGCATGCGAGATGTAATGGCCGCCATTAAGCATTCCGGAATGTGACTGAAAATGAGAAATTACATAAGACATTAATTACACACACATTAATTCAGGAAACAAAGCCATAAACTATCTCAAATGTGTGTATTTTAGGAAAGAGGAAGGTTATTTTAGGTTGAGGTGGCTGACTGCCACGCAGAAGGACAGCAGACACACTTAGGCCAAGCGAAGGCCCTTTGTGTTACCACGCGGATCTAGAAGAAGAAGAAGGCTGATTGTGATACTACTCAGTTCAGCCAGATTATCAAAGTAATAGGCCTCCAGAAGTCTGAATCTACGGGATGAGACAGCACTGCAGCTGCATAGCAAGTGTTCAATGGTTTCTTCCTCATCCTCGTTCATGCAGTTTCGACAGAAACCATAGTCTAGAGGCGTGAGTTCCGATGGCACAGTGCCCTGTTAGAACGCCAATAAGTGATCTGAGATTTGGCCAGCTTAATCTGATCAAGCTAAACTATCGTTTGGGATCGATGGTTACTTTAGCACTTTCTTCGTGGTATTCAAAGTGCTCAGGCGGCAAGTTTAAACTCTTCTTAATTGAATGAACAGAAGTGTCTGATGAAAACACACATTATATACAAGAACACTTAAAACTGTCTGTAGCTTTACCGTTAGTCTTGTGGCAAGAACACACTTAGCCAGAAACAAGAATAAGAATGTAAGGTATATAGAACAGTGTAGCAGAAGAAACAGAGTAACCTAGCCATTGGGGGGTAGAAGACAATGAAATGTCACACGCCTTAGCTATGAAAGGACCAAACTCTTCACATGCTCCGAACCACTCCCCGCTGTAGGATACCGTTTCCTCGGAGAAGAATTCTCGGAAGTAAAAAGAAGAAACCGGACAGAAACAAGGCCAATGACATGAAGCAGGCCAAGAAAATCTTGGTTCGAGGTTTGTAGCGAAAAAGGTTTGAGGCATAAGGTGACCATACCCACAGCTTTCGAGCCTTGAGCCCCGCCTCCCGTAAAGAATGTCCCATGAGGGTTTCAGGAAATAACTCTGCAAAAAGGAAGATGAAATATGTCCCTAATGTTTGTATTTCATAATTTCACAGTGAAATGAGTTCCCAATTTTTGGGGGTTATTTGATCCTCCTTTTTGGGGAGTTATTTCTTGGGATGTTATTTCCTGGAGCCGACCCGGGCCTAGCTTCTAAAACAAACCAATCGTGCTATGCGCGCTATTGTTCTTTCACGAGTGGATGTGACCTACAGTCTTATGGCGACTCTAGACAGGAAGACTGGAATACTCTTTGAGCAGTTAGTGGCTCGAGCGAAGTGTATACAAATATTTTGAATGTTGGTAAATTCGGATATTGAACCTGGCTCCCTCTGCGTAGGAGTTGACGCACCAACACACTACACTACGGTGAACCACTGTACCATCATAAGATCAAAAGGGGACACAATAGATCTAAAGATTGCGGTGCAATATACCCTCAAAAATACATATAGGCAATATAGGAATCCACGGCAAGTGTGTATGTGCGGATAACAAACGGGAATGGGCCTATGCTGGCCTTAAAAGAGACATGTTGGCAGCCAGCTACTCTTGCTGAACTAATCTGCACGAACGAATCGCTCAGAATGAGCTTTGCAAACGCACTTGATGTGATCCTCAATTAACCGCATACTTCCATTTACAGGATTTGAAATATCGGGATTTATATTTATAGTATAAGGCAGTCTACAACTTAGATAGTGAATTCAATAAGAAATGCGTCTCTAAGCAATGTACTCTGTTCCCAACAAAAACTTACAATCTCACACATAACTACTGTTTAAAAAAATACGTATCAAATGTTTTCAACTCACCACAACTGCGTACAATTTGTACTTAAGATCAAATGGATCGACACCGTCCTTCAGTTTATGCTGATGGAAGTCTTCGAATTCTCCATCAATGACGGGGGTCTTGGACAGGCTAGACGATATCAATCTTCTTCGCCTCTCAGTATTACGATTTGCTAGTTTCTTCGATGCTGATATCGAATTATCTAAATTACTTCTAGTGCTTCTTAGGACTACGTCTTCTGTTATCACATCTTCAACACTGTTTGCAGTTTTCGCCACAGTTCCAGTTCGATGGCTTGCTTTGCCATCGTCTGGTGCTTCGATTCTATTTCTCATTTCTAATCCTGTTCCCGCGTCCGAACTTGATTCGCTACTGTCCTTTCGACTGGTTGATGAATCTTCTTCCTCAACGTCGTCATCGTCCACGAACGCATACTGATCCAGAGCCATGTTCTTTAAGTCCAGCAGTTCCTTGTGCCGGAGTATTGTTTCCTGTGGCACCGATGCCAGATATGGTGTCGGATCGAAGTCATCGAATGGAAAGTGTACCACTTTTTGAGACTTCACCCACTTGCCATGAACACAATTGAAACGTTTTAAGTGAATGATCTGAAAGGGAACCGGAAAGGATCTGAAAACGTGTACACAATTAATAAGGCCAAGGATCTTACAAGAATTGGTGGCAGTTTCCAGATTTGCAACTTCTTCGTTGCCGGCTTTTTCCCCTTGCAGTGGCTACAATTATACCATTGTTCCAGCTTCTCCTCAGAGGTAAACGCTCGCAGGCAATGATTCAAGTCGACTGGCTCCGTTCGCTCCTTCCGGCAGATCGCAAGAGACTCATGATCGGTCCACAACTGAAACGTTAATTAATTAATTAAAACACATCTAATCAATTTCACATTTTGAATTGTTTGTTTACTCTTTCTCTCGTGCTTTGATAGCGTAAATGAAGTGCAGTCGGATCCCAATCTATTGCGATGTTAATTTGATCGATTCTCAATAGACCGGTTGAAAAATCCACAGATTTCTTTGGTTCCAGATTTGGCATCGATGAAAACTTTGTTGCTAGCTTTGGTGTGGATGCATTACCTTCGGAATACATGGAGAAATGTAACATAAGAAGTGTGTGTGGATGTGATGGTCAAATCGAGTTCGACTTGTCGCTTACTTGTAGCAGCACTTGACGGGATCAAGGTTCCTCGAAGTAACAAATCATCGTTGCACGGTATTTCGCAGCCTCTGCAAAAACTCGTCCATGGGCAGATTGCACATGTTAGTCCATCGCTGGTTACGGCTCTTAGGGTGAAGGGAAAATCATATCCGAGACTGTCATCGCTGAAGAAACACACATGAAACTCAGTATTTGCGCATATTTGATAATAAATGTGTTTATAAAAAAATAATATTAAAAGTCCCTTTAAGGAGGAACATTGGCCGCAGTGGATTAGAGTGTCGACTCCTATACCGGGGGTGCTGGGTTTAATCTCTGAATTTAGCAACTTTCATAAATTACAGCTGGTCCTCTTTCAAGACACTGAGAATCGTCGCTTGGAGTTGGCATAAAAATGTAGGTTCCATCCACTCGTGATAGAACATTAGGACGCACAACACGAGTGGGTGTGTGGAAGCATGTTTAGTTCCGCTTCGGACTGTCGCGTCAAATCATTCTAGACTTGCATATGTTCTTTTTGAAAGAAAACAGGCTCTATATGTTGCAAGTCATCTTTCTCAGCTTTCTTAACACGTTGACCATTCTTTGCGACTTTTTGAAAAATGTAACATCTTCAGAACTACCAATTCTAGTACTTCCAGTGCTTACAAACGAAGAGCTTGAACGAATATCTCAAGGTTTCGGTTAGTCATGGTCAAGTAGAATGAAAGAATATACAACTAGCTTAACACAGCGATCGGGCTCGAGGTGTCAAAGTAAGCCATGTTTCGATTGCCCAGGAGTTAAACATTGCAAATCATTTGGAACCAATTGAACAAGACTGGATATAAAAAGAAGCTCCATGCTTGGGTACAAAACGAGTTAACGCCAAAGAAGCTAACGGCCCGAATTGCCATTTGCGAACCACTGCTAAATCGAAACAACATCAATCCATTTTTCTAGAAGATGATGACTGATAACGAAAAGAGGATTACTTAAGGTTGGTCGTTTTCGATTCGTGATGAGTCGACTCAAACAGTGGGCAAGCCAGAATTGACGGACCAGGCAAGTCTTGCTGTGTGCTTAACGTAGGATTGGCAGGGAATCATCTGCTTAGAGCTGATCTCTTACGGCAAAACTATTAATTCGGACCTGTGTTGTCAACAATTGGATAGTCTAAAGGAAGCAATCAAGCTCAGAAGCGGCCCACTTTTTGCTCATAGGGGAAGACTTGTGTTCCATTTGAACAACGTCAAGCCACATACATCGATAGCGATTCGTCAGAAGCTCCGGGATCTTGTTGGGAGGTCCACATTATAGTCCGGACGTAGTAGCAAGTGAATATTTTAAATATTTTACACATTTCAACATCTGACTTCTCTACAATCAGGAAGAGGGTTATGTTCTGTTACAAAACTAGCCGAAGGAAAGGAAATTTATAGGTACAATAGAGGTGTTTGTGAACATCCTTCTGTTTTTAACTTAATCTACATGTGTATGCAATCGCGAATAAAGGCAAACATAAAAAAAGAATAAATCAAAATAGAATAAAATATAAATTACCAATCAGCCGCATGATTGGATTGATCTGGAGTCGGTGGCAATGGACTGAGCAGTCGATTAACCTGCACCCATACAGCACAATACAAGTCCTTATTCGTTCCACTTTCACAGCACGGAATCAAAAGTGGCACACCAAACAAACTCGGTCGCGTCTTGTGATACGACAAAAAGTACGTGTCCTGTCGAGTGATCTTCCGATGAACGGCTATTACGAATTTTCCAACTTTATAATGTTGCGGTGGCACCCCTCCGGAGAGTATTCCAGGTTTATTTGAGTTAACATCGAAATTCAATGAATTGCTATCGTCCTCTTCTTCATCGCAGCTACCGCTATTTGATGCACGACAAGGACAATCGGCTTTTGTAGTCTGACTAATATCGCAATCGGTCATATCCGCTGGTGATTTGCCTATACTGCTCGCCTCGTCCGAACTGTTGTTGTACGACGATGTGTTCTCATTCAAAAGTTTTGCGTCTGATATTCGCTTACGTTGGCAGTTGTTTGGGACGAATGTGTTCTCCGGACTTGTACCTAGTTCCGGTGAATGCTGAAAAATGTTCAACTTTTATTTAAACAATTTCACTGATGTCAGGAATGTGGGTTTGTTTTGCATGTTAAGTTTATTTTTACTTTTTTTGGGGGTGATGTGTGTGTGTCTGGTGGAAGTGAGTGGGAAAGTAAACACGTTAACGCAATAATAATAATTATAACTACGACTAGGGTAAGATTTAATAAAAAAAAAGGTAATAACAATAATAGTAAGTCAATTACACGTAATAACTGTGCAACATCTACGTAAATACAGCACCAAATAAAGCAATTAATCAATTTAGAAAAGAGAACATATTTCAAAAAGGATTACATACTGTTTAAAACCAAATAGAGTAGTAGTTGACAAACTGACTAATGTGGCAGGGAAAATATAATAAACGCTTTAAACGGCTTGTTTATATCCAATTCCAAAAAAAAAAAGAAGTAAAGTACTACTGACTATTGTTTTAATTTTGTGTGACTAACATTTTAAGGATTATTGATTAATTTAGAAAAAAAAAACAAAACCAAATCATATAAAACCAAAACCAATGGCATCTTTTTTTAACAAAGCTGTATTTAATATTTAGAATTTACAACGTTTCATTGTTTCCGTTTCTTACGAGATTTATTGGTTCCTGGATATTTGACTGTCTCATCAAGTAAAAGATTGGTCATTCTAATTTTGTCAATATGTATGTATTTTCTTTTATTTATTTTTCTTGTTGATTGTCCCACAGCTGAACTCGGTTTAGTCAATTTATAATTTACCTAAGCAGAGATGAACCGTTTTCTATATCTGTACACCGTCCCTATAGCAGATCATCAAACCTATCAGACAAGTGTTCGCTTAGTTCCTTACTTTTCTCTTAAAAAACTACGAACTGAATTGCCACCACTGTATTGAATTGAGAAGAGCCTTGACTGAGAACTCAAATTGCGCTGTCGGCCCAGTTAACCAGTAAAACAAGACTAGGCTAACATAGACCTGATTTTGTTGCCTAAGCCTCCAACAGTCCTAAAATTTGAGTCAAACACAACGGAAAATATCACCCGTGTGGAACAGACGAGAAGTATATTTCTTCAAGGTATAAACTTGCAGCTTGCCATGAAGACCAACTCTTTGTCTTGATCACTGAAAGCACCATGCCGAAAACCTACTGCTCAATCTCAAACCCTCCCAAGGTTCGCGGGCCTGATAAGTAACTAAACACACTTGGAGCAATCACGCTCCAGAAATTCAGGCTAGTTTTACTGCTCGTGATATTTGATTATGATAATCCTTCGCTATTTGCGGCATTGGTGTTCCTGAAAAATCGGAACTATCGCCTACAGTCTGCCCCTCCCCAGCTCTTGGGCGAAGTGCAACAAAATACGTCTTCAAAGAAAAAAAGAACAATAACAATTTACACAGCGAAAACGTTTCCATTTGCTAACTGTGTAGATAGTAGAGTGCGTGCCCCTGGTTAGTGGGATCCCCGGTTCGAATCCCAGTCAAAGCTTAATTATACGCTTTTTAATACGCTTTCATCTGGTTTGCAAATCTGGTACAGCCACCATTTGCCGTTGGGATCAAATTAACGGCACTATCACTGGAGGAGTCGATCGGTGGTAGTAGTCTGACTGTTACAGTTCCAGTAGTCTTTATACAGGAAACTCTCTTACTGTTGGTTTAGGGTAAGGCCTATCTAATCTCGCACCCCTACAGCTATATGGATCGCTGCTCCCGGTTGCAATGCAACTACACACTGAGAAACTAGGAAAGAACCAGAGTTTATTTTATTATTTCTTATGCGTTGCGCTATATTTTCTAGGTGGTACCAGAAAATAACCTTTTTAGGTGATAGAACAACTTACACCAGGGTCCGTGAAATAATAATAATTACAAAAATATCTATACTCTCAGATAGCCAAGCAGTACTTAAAGCTCTAATCAGCTTCACATTCAGCTCCGGGCTGTCCGGGAAGGTCACAAGATACTCAGTAAGCTAACAGAGGAAAACAGGTTCAAACTGATAAGCATGCCAGGACATGAAAACCACGAGGGGAATGAAAATGCAGTCATCCAGGCTGAAATTCCTTTTCAGCAACATTGACGTGCAACAACATATAAATAACTGGACAGAAATGCCTGGACAAATGCCACATCCAATTCCGAAAAAAAAAATCACGAGGGACTCACTTCCAAAACTTCATGAGGGTTGATCCCATTAAAACCAATGAGACTATAAGCCTAAACAAGACCTTAGGATACTATGTGGCGCAATTACTGGCCACTTCCTATGCAACTACCATCTATACAAAATGGGGCATAGCAGCACAGAAAACTGTAGACACTGTGGACAATCAAAGAAGATCATGGAACATCTACTAATCGAGTGTCCAAGGTGAAAATTACCAATAGAAACACATAAACAGGAACAGACTATCAGGACATCCCCTATAAAGAGATCATCAACTATCTTAAGATAGCTCCACAGTCTTAGATAAAGAGAGGGGTCACAATAGATCAAATGTGGTTGCAGTGCTATGTGACTCTATAGTTACTCTCCATTATCTTCAATCAATCAACAAACGTGATAGAACAACTGCAACAGCGTTCGAAATTGCGATTGTAATCCAAACTGCTACTTTTCACAGTCACAATCGTAATTTGGAATCACACTCACGACTAAGTTGTTGTTTTTTTCACAATCGCAATTCGGACACGCCCCTGTTTCTACTTTTCACAATCCCTAACGATTTCTTGCTTAACGTTGGCAGATGCGAATGAAATGGTGTGTGTCTACAAAAGGCAAAGAAAAGGATGAACGATTTGTAGAAGAATAAAAAATAACGCGGTACAATTCTTGTACAACACAATGTAGACCTGCTTCTTTTGCAGTACAGTCTGTTAGCCATTTATTTTAGAAAGAGCCAACCATCTGAACAGGTGAATGACCCGAAGTCTCCACATAACATAGCATAAATTCAATGATCGTGACAGTGAGTGCGGGCAGTAAACGGAATGTTAATAAACAAAATTTTTCTTCTTCATACAGAGGGGTTTTAATTATTTGCCGATGACATGTGATATTATTCTTGTATCCATTACAGATCGTGGTAGTAGATCAGGGGCAACCCCAGCCGCATTCTGTATACTTAGTAGTACGACGTAGTGGATTTATTGAGATTTAATATTGCAACTAGGCGAAACACTAGAAACTAGGCCCAAGTCAACCTCAAGTTATTACCATTCATATTATTCCCCCAAGCCTAGCATCAAGGGTGTTACAGTAGCAGGTGCCACATTGCTTATTCCTTGAGTAGTTAAAATCTCTGCCTAATCAAGATTACGAGTCGCACATTTACTGTACATTCCCCACGTACAGTAAATGTGCGACTTTCTGTCTAAACTTAAAAAAAAATTGTTGAATATCAGCTTTTTAGGTTTAACAATATCAAACGCTTTCGTTAAGGTTAAAGACAGTTACTTTCTTTAAACCTGTTCTCTTTGGCAAATGAGAAAAGACAGAACGCTCAAGTCGATCGGAACAAAAGCCTACTAAATGCACATCTAATTCTTAATTCCCGTGCTATTGTGGGCTCTAGTGTTAAATATAATCTTCAGTGTTCGTGAACTTATTTACGCTGAATTTTTAAACACAAACAGTTCTGCGCTCAGGGAAACCTTCATCATAACCTGAGTAATTGAAAAGCACACAAAAGCAATTTTAACAATCTATAGCACATTGACTGCATAAGATAAAGCACATACGAATATCCACAAAAGCAGAAAAGATGTCCGCAAATAAACTATGTATACCACCCGTCAACATAACTACAAATAATTAACCTCATAAAGAGAAACTCGCATTCCTATCAGTGAAATTGATGGTGGTCCTGAACGTCAGTCAACATGCTTTTTCAGAGATCCTGATCTCTGGCTAGCTGCTTCTTATTTCACAGACTAAGTTAGTTGACGTCCACTACACACAAGTGGAGAAGGACCTCAACCAACTTGTTCTGTGTGGTGCACTATCCTACAGTCTGAGTGAAAGCTGTATGGTTCAATACAATCTCGATTAACGCAACTCCTCGATCATCGCAACAGTTAAATTTAATTTGTATCATTATTGACATTGATAGACACAAACTCAATAAGTGCAACTACCCCAATTTCTATTAGTTACGATAATCGAGAATGTACTACTGTACTGTATTTAGTGGCAGTTGACTTTATAGCTCATTAAACTGAAATAGTTTCTCAATCGATTTTTCCAAAAAGATTGTCATGGG
Source organism: Eristalis intricaria (assembly GCA_964034865.1). NCBI lineage: Eukaryota > Metazoa > Arthropoda > Insecta > Diptera > Syrphidae > Eristalis > Eristalis intricaria. The sequence goes on from OZ035875.1 coordinate 43,264,102, forward strand.
CTTTGCAACCTTCGGATCGCGAGTACAACTCGCACGTTTATTTGTTGCGTTTCATTGAACTAAAGATACGCTGACTCAATTATTTTGTTTTGTTTTTTTGGCACTACGAAGTTTTAGCGAGGTTCCCACTCAACGATGCATGATGACACGTACGACAAGGTCTGTTTATTTAAGCATTGGGTTTTTAGGCAATTTTCGCAATACGAGCTTTGCCAAAGTTCGCCGTGAATTAGATTTGATGGATTCCATGGCACAGGTAGGTACGTCAGGTAGGGGCGGCTGGTAGTGAATTCACATATTGGTCCATTGTGATACAGTCAGACCACTGATAAATCATTCCAGTGATAACGCCGTTAATTTGATTCCAACGGGCAATGGTGACTGGATCAGTTTTGAAAACCGGGCACTGGGATTCAAACCGAGGACGCGAAACAGCGTCCTCTAATCGTTAATGGTTCATTTACGTGGGCAAACAATAAGCGTACATGGCCTTGAAATGCTCGGCCATAAGAAGGTACGAGTTGGACCATCCATTCACATGTGGATCGATTAATGGGAGAACGTTTTTATAGTCAAGAAAAGTGGTTGCTTGGTATAAGACTGCCAGAGGGTTATTAATGTTATTAACACGGACAGGAAGATCTAATTAAAATAACGGCAGTTTATTTCGAGAATGCAAATATAATCATTATTTCGGACATTCGGATTCGGATTCGGTATTACGCACATTTTTCATTGACTAGTAGACAAGGTATCAACATTTTCATACATAAGACAAGAAGATGTGAATTGAAGCTCTCATCGCACACCATTGCCTCATCGACGCCGGTCAAGGTGTGCTTCTGATTGGCACTGTTGGCTGTTGACTTCTTGCAGAAGTTGCAGGGAGTGTTTGAGTAGTTCTGCGTGTACTGAATCCATGAGACCCACCAGTCCTTTGAAATCAGATACCAAAACTGCCCAACACTGTAGCCACGTTTCTCTTCCCGTGTAAGCCATCCTTTCACTGAAAGTTCATTCATAGCATAAAGCACTACAACCAAGAGTGTGTGAGAAATGATCGAATGGTACAATTCGGATTCGGATTCGGTATTACGCACATTTTTCATTGACTAGTAGACAAGGTATCAACATTTTCATACATAAGACGACAGCATGCTTTAAGCCCTAAATGGAACATCGGCACGGTCAACAATGTTCACTAATCTCTACTTCTATAAAAGAAGTTTCCTGTTTTTCCGCGAGTAGTAGCCTATGCAGTGTACTGCATGATTAAGGGAACCAACCAAGGGGGTACATCCAGCTAGCCTACCTAAAGCATTTTGGCAAAGCTTAGAACAATAAGAAACATTTTTTCCTCTAAACGAACGTCGGCATTCTCCACAATAGAAATAATTCAGACTTCCTCTAAAATCTCCAGAAATTCCTTAAAAGTACAGGCAATAATCCCTTATCATTTAGCGCTTACATTCGTTTTGACTCGCATGTAATTAAATTTAATCGAATCACCTTCCTTTACGAACTTTTATGTTTCTATAAAACTCCCCAATGACAACCCTTCACATACACCTATAAGCCCTAGATTTAATTTTCCTAATTTCGATATTAAGTGGGACAATCTTTTCTTTTGTTTTAATGGCAATTTTTTTTCGTGAATATCTATATATTAAATACAATAGTGTTATTATAGCCATACCTTGAAGCACAACAGATTCTGGGGCATGCACATGGTGTTTCCAAAGCACCGCCTTACCTTCGATGATCTACTATTGTCATTCACATTTGAATCGATTTCACCATTATCGATTTGCATCTCCTCATCCAGTGAGGGTTGCCTGAAATGATGATGATGACTATCAACAGCCGGTGGTGGGGTGATTTGCGGTTGCGTTTTCTGAACATGCGAAAGTACTTGCTGCTGTTGATGGTGCTGATAGTTTGTTATTGTTGTGACCTCAGGTCCAGCTAGTAGAGCTTTTTTTTTAGTTGCACATTTCAATCAATTCACAAAAGAGAATATAGAAAAAAAGATATAATCTAGTTAATTCTTATCGTTCTGCAATTTTAATGATTGATCTTGAGAGATGATGATAAAGGAGTAACCCGCATGCGCAAAAATAAATGATGAAAGCAATTATTTGTGAGATCAAAAGAAGAACGAAAAGAAGAAACTACATAATGTGAAGAGAAGAATGTATCGACAAGAGGAAACGGTGAGATACCTTGACTCCGTTGTATGTCTTTTAGGCCCTTTTCAATGTTCACACCGAGAACGGAACTGGTTCTGGAGCGGGTTTCATTGAAATCCTCCGGCAGCTGGTATACGTAGAGTTCGGTGGCACTTGATGGCTTTATCTTTTGGTCATTGTAGAGTATCTGACAGATTTGTGAATTCGACAGCTCACAGATGAGCATCACGTAGGGACTTAAGTGGCACAGCGTTGAGAGTTTCTTTTTCAGATCAATGTATTTTGAATCAGGATTTAAACGAAGGCCGTACTTTACAGGAATGCTACCGTCTAGTCGAATAACTGTAAAAGAAAATGGACGTTACAAAATTGGTTATGGCCCTGAAATGAGACAAACAAACAAACCTAATATCTCGAAGTACAGATAGTTTTCCACTGGAAGTGGTAAACTAAGTAAACTGAAGGGATCGAAACGAACCGATTCTCGGCCACAGCCCAAGCAGCTGACCTTCGACTTAAGTTGGCCATAGAATAAATCAATCACAATACTTTGATTTCGGGAATGATGCTGTGACCAGGCTTCGAACGCAACCACTTTATCCGGACGTCCATTTGAGTCTTTTAATTCACTATACGGCTTCTCTGTGACACGATTGAGATCCTCATGAAGAGCATCCAGAAGCCATTCGAGCAACTCTTGAGAGTCATGTTGTCCACCGCCGGCGAATTGTGGAGCGTTTTTTGTGACACAGAAACGTAGCTTTAATGGTGCAACCGATCGTGTTGTTGCAGTCCAAACCTAAGGAGTAAGTGGATTAATAACTAAGATTACTACGCGTGTACAGAGTGCAGTTCTGAGTTGGACCATAGTCAAATTTAAAATGATGTTCAGCACGTAGTCCACTGCTCTTCTCATCTAGGATGCTCATGTGCAGTGCAGTATCTGCAGCGAAGGACTACAATGTGCTTTAGAACAGATTTGACCACGACCACGAAGACCACGACCAATCAATTTTACCTCTTTCAAAAGCTCTCCATATCTCGTAGCAAGCTGCCCCTTGGTACCCAGCTTATTCATCGTGTTCATTTCGTAAAGATGCATATTCCGCTTGAAATACTGTGTCAGTGGTTGTGTATTGAAGAGCACTTGTAATGCGGCGTTCATAAAGCAGGTGTTGCCCAAATTCAAGAGACCAGTTGCGCCCGGTGCATGCACCGAATGAATTGAGGCACGTGTCAAGCGTCTGTCCTGATGATGACCATGACTCTGGGAAAGCGAACCCAACTCCTCAGGCCATGTCAGGTCCTTATTACGCACTTCCAGAAGTATCTGATCGTTGTCCTTAATGAGTAACTCCTTCAGTGTCATATTCTCCTCCTCCAGCAGTATCGGATTATTATCGGGTGACGTACTGGATATATGCCACAAGCGGATGTCCTCGTTCCGCAATCGCAAATGTTCGCATAAGAACTCACCAATTTGCCGAATCGTGGCTAATCGACTAAACGCCGCGGTATACGCCAACGATTTCTTTGGTGGTTGAAGTACACTTGGTGTTGTTGAGAGTGCCGCATATCCTCCGCCTGAAGCGACCACTCCATAGCCTCCTGGCGAGATGGGAAATTATTACAATGGGACAAACCTTATTCAATCAAACAAACTTACCGGATACAGCACCCCAGTTTGAGACAGTTGGCGTATTCATTGGCATTTGTTGATGCATAAAAATGCGCAGATTCAGGGGATACAATTCCAACTCGACATCGACCGAATTCGGCGGCTGAATGACTTGACGTGGCAGTGGCAGAATCTCGCCATACCATCGTTTTAACGCCTTCCAAAGAGACTCTGGGACCAGCTCAAAATCGTGATTCTGAACTAGCGGCGTGTCCCGCTTAAGGTGGCCCCCCTCTCCGGTTATGGTGCGCACACTTCTGTACGGATTGGCGGTGATTAAATTCGTGTTATCGATCGGCCCCGGTCTGAAATTTGAATGCCTTCCGTCTGATATACCACTGCTTCTTGATCCTATCAAGAGGAAGAGACTAGTCAGCCTCTAGAAAAAATTGCATTTACCCTCAGACTTACCCAAACTAGACGAGTCGCCGGTGGTGATAATATCACCAACAGACTCTGATGAATGTGAATTGAAGCTCTCATCGCACACCATTGCCTCATCGACGCCGGTCAAGGTGTGCTTCTGATTGGCACTGTTGGCTGTTGACTTCTTGCAGTAGTAGCAGGGAGTGTTTGAGTAGTTCTGCGTGTACTGAATCCATGAGACCCACCAGTCCTTTGAAATCAGATACCAAAACTGCCCAACACTGTAGCCACGTTTCTCTTCCCGTGTAAGCCATCCTTTCACTGAAAGTTCATTCATAGCATAAAGCACTACAACCAAGAGTGTGTGAGAAATGATCGAATGGTACCAATATCATATTCCATGTGTTTGCATTGTGGTGACAAGCCGAAGACAATGTGACACACTTCAAATGTCAAGTCAAGGAACGGCTGAACCAGATTTAAACTGCTTTCCACGTTCCACATCATGAAGTCCTCTTGAGTTAAACTGATGGCTTTCTCCACATCTGATTGATCACCAGTGCCCGGCGGCGCGTTCATGGGCTGAGTAAAAAACGATAAAGTGGAAGTTAAGGTATCAAACTTGGCCAATTGATTTACGCGTATTTGGCTGTGACATCAGTGAGATGATAAGAGCTGTAATCCGCTGATCACGAAAAAGGGCGCCAGATTGATTTCTGTATGTTTGCTTATCTTTTCTTTTTATTTTTTTGTTTCTTTAATTTGTACTTGTTAATCACGCTGAACAGATAAGAGACCGCAAATAATAAAATTTATCTAGATGATTTCGAAAGTGCTTATGCTTAAATGGGTCGATCACGGGGAAAGTCTTACGAGGAAGATCGATTAGGGTACAAGGCGCAAGAAGTGAGTGACTACTCTCTCCCTTCTCTTGATTTCGATATACCCTTCCGAAGCTATCTGCCAATAAGGGGGGAATGGAGCTCCAATGAAACTGTGACATGGCCCACCAAGTCTATCCACCGACCTAACCTAACAATGCCCAAGAAAGCTTCCTCAAATTGGAAATAAACAAATTGTGCCAATCGCCTCATTGAGAAGTTAACATGTGACATGAACCAGAAATAAATGAGAAAGGATATACCCAACATCGGCCAGAATAACCCCTTGTCCATGACCACGAAAAATGAGAGTAGTGGAATTCCCTTGAGCTCTATGAGCTGTACGGCAACATGAGCTTTGCCAGGCGGCTACGTATTCAACGTCTATCTTAGGGTAGGCCTAAGGAATAGAGTGTCTAAGGAATAGAGTGCAGTGCATGGACAACACTGATCTAGCCCGGAGAGCCTTCGACTCCGAACCAGTGGGACAACGCAATACAGGACGCCAACCAACTTTGCGTGCGAAATTGGAGGCAGCTAGTTAAAGATCGAACCAGGTGGAGAGACTTGTTGCCTGAGCTCCCTTCTTTAAGCGCCCTTAAAGAAGAAGTGGAATTCCCTTCCATTTCACACATATTTACGAAAAACTATTCCCCGACTGGAGAAGCGTATTCACAGACACATCGTATAACAAACAAATGAAATAAAGGGCAAGAGAGGTGGAAGTTGGATATCCCCTCACTCATTTATATCTGGCACGAACATTCAATTATATTGATTGGTTGACAATTATTTTCAGTTAAACAAAAAGCACCTCACTCACCTCGTCTGTCTTTCTTGATGTGGTGTTCTTTCGAGCGAATGTAAGTAAGTCGCTCATGACAGCTTTTTTGTTCACGTTCTTGTAATTGTTCGCATTGTGATTCTCCTTTGCAACGAATATTAGAATATCAATCATCTGTGTGGTCTCCTCATAGTTCAGTATCCCATCCCGATCAATGTCGAAGATTTTGAAGCAAACTGCATAAAAAAAGGGAATTAAAATCACGAACTCAGTCGCATGGCTCTGCAGGTTTACATTTGCAACGCTCTACATTTGGTCCTCTACACGCAGCGCTAACTCCGCAACACAACTCCTTGAAGTCAATGTGGCCGTCACGATTCTCATCAAAGGCGCTGAATAAACCGGCCAAGGCAGTTTTCGGGATGGGCGGACTTATCAAAGGTCCGAATAATTGCAAATCCAATTGACCAGTTAACGACGCGTTCTTCAAGCGCCAAAATTCCTTCTCCAGATCTCCAATGTCCTACGAACAAGTGAACACAAACTCTGAACTTGACAAGTCCTGGCAAATCCAGTCAACAACGAACATACCTTCTCCTCAAGATGAGTGACCCCGGCCAAGATTTGATAAAATGTTGGAGTCTCCAACTCCGATGTCAGATTGATGCACGTGTCCGACAATAACCATTTCGATAGAACCGTTGAGTTGCGATGATTCAAAATCCACTCTCGAAACTGGTCGAAGTTCACGCGATCCGATTGGGCGAACAATGAGGCAACATCGTTTCCATGGATGTTTACCGTTTTTAGGTATTCCGCTTTGAGGATGTACGTTCCGGAATCGTTGCAATAAAGATTCCATAAAAATCTGCAAAAGATGAAAACACGTGTTTTGATTTATGTGAGAATACTGACGTCTCGGTGGGCATACCTTATCTTCTCCTCCTCTGTAGCGCGTGTCAGAAGAACCAGTCCACAAAAGACATCTTTAAATGATATGCCCTTTTGTGTACCACCACATGTGACATACAACAGCTCAGCCACATTGAGCGGTATACCCTCACAGAGGACATCTTGTTGAAAGGCATTCTGACTGAGCAGAGTACTGCCGGGCCCTGCTGATTTCTTGAAAGCCTCTTTTATCCGTCGAAATTCCGGATCAGTTACTGAAAATGAAACAAATCATGTTAAATGTTTTTCTAATGATTACATAGCAGTTTTGTTGAACTTTTGTGACTGAAGTCTCCGACTTATACAATTGTCGTTTTTTAAGAAAAAAAAAACACACAAACGCTGTCAATTATTAATGAACACACAAATTGAAGGAAGAGAGTATAAAGAGAAAACGAGGCCATGTGAGACATGACGGAGTACTGTAAACAAGGTCGGGAGGCGCGCGACCTGCTTTGAATCACCGACGTGTTGGGACAAGTTCTTCGACTTCAAGCAAGGTCAGATTGACTGGAGCGACAGAGTAGTCGAGTAGAGGGATTCCGAGCAACCTGAGGCAGACCGGGGAGCCAAACAACAAAATTCTTCAGCTAGCGTGATTTCCTTAACTGTGATTCTATATTACATTCGACCCAAAAAATGGTAATGGAGGGATTGCTCACCAGTTTTCAGTGCATTTATGGCCTCATAGGACAAGTCACAGTAGCTCGTATGATTTCATTTAACCTCTATTAATGATTTTCCTTTTTAACCTCAATTAATAATTTGCTGTACGGAGAAGCGCAAACAGATAAATATGTCCTAAGTACCACCCCCATATCCACGACCGAAGTACAACACACGTGCCAACAGCATTGAACAGCAAAAGCTATTGGGAAGTGGAAGCTTGCACTGACAGCATCTGTGTGGTTCGACAGTTCCACACATCAACACAACTCCTTAATTATCGTCCGGATTCGAGACAAAACATGCAAGCTAAGGTTGGTATCGGGCACGGGGTAATGAATTGGCAGAGTCTCCTACTAGGTCGGCCTATGTATTGTAACTCGAACACAGTGAAAGCTCCACAACTGCCTTAGCCGGACAAAAATGCTGCGACCGTCCCCGCCCGCCTATGGGCGCTTTCACTATACGTATATAATGAAGTTTGTCAATGACACCAAATCAGGAGATGGCCTTTCCTTCCCTTTATAATAAAATCACTTAACAGACGCCAACGGCAATGGGCGAAATTCGATAGCTGCTGGGCATCAAAAGCGTTCCCTGCATAATCAAAGTAAAACCAAAACAAATTTAAAGCACTTCTAGAGGTAGATAAGATGTTTGGAAGCAATCTTCAACTTCTTTTTAGGGTGCTACAGTCCGAGGTGCACCTGGGCCTCACCCACCATCTATCTCGGCACGATCTCTCGATAGCAAACTCCAGTTTCGCACACGAAGCCGACTGAAATCCATCTCGACTTGTGTGTGGTAGCTGAACGGCGACTGTCTAGACATCTCAGGAGTTAAACCCATTGACGACGGGCTGGACTCATTTCGCAGTATATGAAAGCAATCTACAGTGGACTCTCTCTAAGTCGAAGCGCTCTCTAACTCGAATTTTTCGGCATATATTACATACATTTCCCTCAAATTTCCATACAATATCCTCTCTCTAAGTCAAACTCTCTTCAACTCGACCTGAATATGCTATCCCGTAACAATTCGACTTAGGGGGAGTCCACTGCATTAGTTTTAATTACTGGACATTGCCTTGCCTGCCTCACATGGGAAACTTTTTTAAGGAAGATTTTTTCAATATTTCTGTGATTCTTTTTTTGCCTCACCTAACTTGCCTAGAACGTTGAAAAGTTTTTGGCGACGAACTTAGCGAGTGTAAAAGCGGCTCTACGAATACGAAGAATAAGAAAAATAGCAGCAATTATTCCATGGGACATACAAACTATCAGCTCTGCATCTACCCTACTTCACGTTCAAATTCAATCGGAGGTGAAAAGTGCAAGTGTACCCCATGTCGGGAAGGTACAAGAATCTCATCGTGTGTGCTATTTCTCTTATTCTACTTTATTCTTATGTCCTCAGGAATTTGAACACGTGAAAGGGTTCTGAGTAAACAAATCCTCGATGCACACACATATCACAATCATCGAGGTGCGCAACTGAGAGTTACACAGCAATAAACAGCAGCAGCAACGTAAACACAACAGACACCATAAACGCAACAGCACAAGGGCACAGCTACATCGTCCACACATCGGAGGAAGTGCCCTATTGCGATTATATGTAAATAGTTTATAATAAATGTAAACAATGTGCAAATGCAAACATCGCCCATTGCAAGGCAGTTCTGCAGGGCTAAAGGTGAGTATCACACCCCGCAGAGAGCTGCAGGTTTTTGTGTCCTTCAGCAAGCCACCTGTTTTCAACCAAGGGTACTCATTCCACTTATCCACCCTTGCAATATTTCATGATAATTGCAATCTCACATATCGTTATAACAACCCACGCCCTCTTTCTTATTATGTATGTACTAAGAGATAATAATAATACAATCTTAATCTTCGATAACTGCCTTCTTCGATCTGATTTATAGATTCCGTTTGGTTTGTCGATAAGTAGGTCGAACGACGAAAACAGCACAATGAACACGAGTGAATTGTGTAAGAGGTAGACCCAATTTGAATCACCTCCTCTGCTCGTGTAGTGCTGCCTCTCTGGCAAGCCGTAGGTGCGTACAATTTCAATAATCTCAGTGATCTAAATAGCGTGCTAAACAGCTTTGTCATAGTCACCAACTGGTTGGATTGGTTGTTTTAAGAGGCTTCCCGATTGGGGACAATCAGGATACAAGTAGCGCATTGTGTGCCGTTTTGATACCACACCTCGTAAACCTGGGTTATTGGGATTAGCTAAATCCAACCTGTGGAGTTTAGGAAATTGATTATATTCATTATACTTTGATTAGCGATATCGGAGAGGTCACTAGACAAAGGTTTGCTGAACACGATACGTCTTTGCTTGGCTAGTGTCGAACAGTCACAGTAAGAGTTGAACTGCACTCCGAGTCCAGCAGCGTGGATGCCTATGGACCGGTGCCCTATCCTTACAGCCACGCTAGTTATTTGAAGAGGTCATTAGTCCTTCTTTTCATGCAGAAGGGTCAGGAGTTCCTAGAGAATTTATACTTGGATGTCCAATTTTTAGTGGACGTGCTGTTTAGCCAGTAGCGGAAGCTCCTTGTTTAGCCAGTCCGTCGGCAATCTCATTTGCCTCTATGTTACTGTGGCCTGGAACCCACAGGAGAGTGATATTGCACCTGCTACTGGCCTATTTGAGTTCTTCCTTGCAGTATTGCACCAATTTAGAGGAAGTGATATAAGGAATTGCCCTTATAGCTGTTTGGCTGTCGCTGCAGATCGCTACGGCTTTACGATAAGGGCAGGAAGTACTAAGAAGTTTACACGCTTCTCTGATTCTAGCACTTAAGCATAGAAGATACTCCAAGTGATCTGGGAGACTACTTCTAGCTTAGACCCGTCTGTGTAGTAGTATTCCGAGACATGTGATTGGGTTTTCCAGTCCTCTCTGGATGAACACCGGCATTGTGCCGACTTGTCGGTGACCATAGTGGGGGTAATGTAGTCCGTGGGAGCTGAAGTTAGGTACTCAGGCAGAGGTGACAGAGCTCTGCTGTGGCCGTACGGTTTTGCTTGCATCATCCCGTTTATAACCATGTGTATAAAAACTGATTTCTAAACTTAAAAAATGGTTTGCATAATGATCCATTATTGATAAATATAATATGGGAGGCTCAACCTGACCAAGGTGGGCCGTTGCCTAGGTTCTGTACCGTCCTGTGCGTGATATGTTTCTATCACGAGTGAGTGGGACCTACAGTTTATTCCGGCTCCGAACGGCGAACTTTGAGAACCTATCTTGAAGGTCATTGTCAGTGACTCGAAAGACGAGAAACCGTGAATTAAGGAATTTAATAAATTCGGGGTCAAACCCGACAGCCCCGGCGTAGAATCGACACAACAATCCACAACGCAACAGCGACCCGCAATTATTAACAATGCTTGCCTATCTCTGGTTTAGATCATATTTGTTTGAAACTTCTGAACATACCAAAGCATGTCTAAACGCAGTCTGCACATTAATTAGCCATTCAATTAACACCTTACACATTAGTTCATAGCCTTGTTAGACACTCAACGCGAACCTCAGCAAATACATCGCTCCTCATCATAATAGTATTCAAATTATACCTAGTATCAATTTCGTTTTATTATTTCACTAATCAACCTCACCACTTCCAGACTTCAAACAGCCCGCACTTCATAAAACCACAACGATGATTAACGAAAGGTAACAAACAGCATAAACGGATAGTCCTATCGAGACGAGCATGTAATAAATGTCAATAAAACTACCCCAAATGTGAGACACACCCAAAATGTGAAGGCATATGACCTTATGGCGAACTTTTGTTTGTTTTCTAAGCCAACCCACGTCAACTGACACAAGTGAGACAAAGGGAAATTAACGAAATCTTCAGATTCTGCGTCTTGTTTGCGAATATTTACTTACAATTTGGCATTTCACCTAACCCCCCCTCACAGCATAAGGGCACATTTCAAGAAAGTTCACTTCTGTCAACCGAGGATCAAAGAGTGCTGTCAACATCAACAGTCATCGTCGAGTTCATTGATTACACAAAGAGGAAACGTCATGACAGATCGTACAATGCATCTGTTGGGATGTTAAATTCAAAAAAAAATCTCAACTACAGCGCTTTCTATAACTTGAGCAAATGGCTGTGGAAAGACAATGGCGACTATGGGGAGTCAGACAAGCTAGACAGACTACTGCAACTGGAGTAAACAAATGGTTTTCTTTGTACATCTGTCTGTTCACTCTTTTCAAAATCAAGACTAAGATTTATCGACATCATACTCTGACAAGTTTCACCTTCCAGAGCAGAAGTATATAAATGACATGTAATGATGATTGTACGCGAATTCATCATCTGACAGATTGTACACGTATTTCAACTTTATGGCTAAGAACATTTAATTCCCGACCTGGTTTTTATGTAAATGTGAGAAACATGTTGATATCAGAGATAAAGCGACTGATTGATTGTATTCCACAAGACAGATGAATATCATGAAAGATTCTACCCCTCATCATTCCTACAGATTATCTGTTCATGAATCAGTGACATTCTGCTTTTTTATTACTTTACGCACAACACACGCACAAGAATATTCATACTTCCTCATTCTAAGTTTGAAGTAGGTTCTCCAATGTGAATGCGGTGTGAAATTCTTATCTAAGCTGGACCAATAAATTCCAATTTCACCCCATCGCCGTCGTTGTCGTCGTTTGCACATGTTTACTTGCCACTCAGTAATTTGTTAATTGCTCTCATAAACTGTTGGCATAAACAAAACAAAACCAAAAGCGAATTCTTACTCAGGATAAAATTATATCACAATGTCGAGGTTGTCAAGAGACTCTCGACTATCGATTTAAACACTGTTAGCATACACTTACGTATTTTCTTTTTCTTTTTGCTCTAACTGCAAGTTTATCTTTGATATGTAAGCAAAACGCAAGTTATCACAAATAAGCAAAAAACAACAAAAAAGTAAAAGCCATACGTGACTTCGAATTAATTCTTTCAAAACGAAAGACTATGGAATATGCCTTTTTCTTTGGCCAGATTTCCCGTGTGTTGTTTATCGTGCGTCTGCGATCGAAATCGAAACAAAAGCAACAATAATCCACACATTTAACTCTGCAGAGTTTGCGCTGTGTTGTTATTTATTTTTGCTTTGCATTTCAATTATCTAACTCCTTATCAAAAGCGAACCAAATTCCAAATGATTTTCCATTCAAAACTCTTGTAATCCAATCGGACGACAATCATGACGAGCGGAACAGGGGACAAATTAAGAAAAATACACACTGCAGGAACAGGTTTCCTTTTATTTGTTTAATAATCATCACAGCTTCTGTTGTGTGTCGTCCAACACGGCCACTGTCGTTGTGTTTCTGTCGTGCATTGTTACGGAAAGTAATGACTAAACAGAAAGAAGAAAGCAAAAAATACAAAAAAAAAGAATACACCTCTATGTCAACAAATCGCAACCTGTTCGACAATTTGCTACCATCAAATGCTGCAACAGTAATATAATATACTTATGGAACTTAATCGATACATCAACTCGCACAACTCTCCCACATTCGATTCACATCACTACATATGTAGGCATGAAGGAAACCCCCTCGTTAGTCTGATAAGAAAGATTAAACGTTGATTTATCAGGGAAAAACTACCAACAAAAGCCCTAAGCTAAGCAATTAGAGATCCTATTAATAACCTGTGCATAAGCGAAGTTGTGCTTGCGATATCAGACAAGTGGTGTTTTCACTTTTCACAGTGGAAAATTGTAATTCACCCCCAACTGCCAAGTGCATTGTGTAAAACAAAAAAAAATAACACCACAAATAATGCATGTTGATCCAGTTCCAGATTCTCCTGGCAAAGAGGGCGAACGAGGGGTAACAACAACAACAACAAAAACAACAGCAGCAGCAACTACTAATTGGAATACACTAATCTCTCGGGGGCAATGTCGCAGTTATCAAATGTATCCCTGACTGTAGCGTGGATTTTGAAAAGAATTATGGTAGCATTAAACTACGATACTTAGGTGATTCACTTGAACATTTTTGTTTTCAACCTCCTACGTTCTTTTTTATCTTTTCTGATTGGAAATTTCGTTCGTCTTTATTGGTCTTTCACACACAGAAAAAAAAACGTAAATGAAAATTACCCTCTTACCTCTTTTGATAGCATCTTCGTAACTAATACATGATGGTTTGCATTCCTTCGCTCCCATTTTGCTATTTACTCCTTTATATTTTACTCCTCTATGGCATAATTAGTTGCGTTTTGAATTGGTAAATTTTTTTTTACAACTGCATCACGAAAAATAATGTTTAATAAAATGACTTTTCTCAAAACATTAGTCCTATGACTTGTTCCTAATCGCGAAGTAGCTCGTTTGACACATTAGTCAAATAACTGCTGACGGCTCGGAGATGACATGGGAAATGAAACAATCTGTTACAGGGTGTGTATGAATGAACGAAGAGATCAGCTGATGGGGGGAATGAATAATTATTTCAGAGACCGTTTGTGTTGGTGATAATCACTTGAAAAACATCGGTAAAAAAAACCCAACCAAATAAATATGGAAGATCGAGGGAAGATTGTCATGACAAGTTGCTGTGTCCGAACGCCTAATAAAATAAAGGACGACAAATACAGATACTCAAACTTATTTTACAAGGGAGGACAGAGGAAGAAGATAGGTTGGGTGAGAAAGGAGCCTTTACAGACGCTGAATTCGTAGCAAGATTTTTCAATGTGTGTAATTTCTACGACAAACTTAGCGTACGTAAAAGCTACATAAGGATCACATGGGCTGTTTTCACACTCGTCCAATTCGTCGCCAATTTTTTCAATTTTTGTGTGACAAAAGGATGACATGGCTGTCAAACATGCGGGAATTGTTCAAACTTCTCAGGAATAGGGATCATGAGGGGTACCTTCTGAACGGACAAGAGCTATAAGAAGAATATATCTTCGCAACACACGAACAGACTTGCTTGATAGCTTCTTTACAGCCAGTATGAGCTGCTATTGCTTCGTCGTGCAGATATACGAATATCCAATTCGAAAACACAATTCTTAAGTTTTCCTCGAACACACTGTACTTACAGTATCGTGAAGTTAGCAATCATTCAGAATAATCATCTGTTTATGCAACCACTATTCATCCCCCTTACTCCTTATACACAAAGCACCAGAGCGTATTCCTCCGTTGAAAGTTATCGAAAAACATTTGTGTCATCAAATTTTTATAGAAGATTGTGAGTGTGAGAGCTTTATTCCTCGATTTTTCTGAATTTATTTCCGTCTTTCATTTGATTTTGCCACAAAACAAAATAACTCAATCAAACTGAAAAGTGTTTTTGTTATTGTTTTGTTTTAATTCCGTTTATCTGAAAGGCCCATAGCATCGCAAACCTACCAACATAGATGCACGATAACAAAAAGTGAAATCGTAAATTAGCGACACAAAAGAACATCACGAAAAATAAGAGGAAAAAAAAGGAACCATAACACCCTAGCCTAACATTTAGTTTCTTCGTCTGAGAACGAGACTGAGGAGGAAGTTATCCACTTAAACAGCAAAAGAAATGGCCAAGACATACGATTACTTGTTCAAACTACTCCTCATTGGTGACTCTGGGGTGGGCAAGACTTGTATACTATTTAGATTTTCCGAGGATGCTTTCAATACAACGTTCATCTCAACAATTGGTAAGTAGTACTCGGACATTGATGTCATTCTTTTGTGATGTTGTTTGGGGGGCATGTCATCGGGGAACGCTCCACTCCCATATAACATCCTCTTAGTTTTTGCCTCTTGGTTATTTAATCAATCTTTCGATGCCATCGCCGCGTTTTATGTGTGTTCTTCTCTCGTGTGTGATAAGAACACAAGAGAAAGGAGTAGAAAAGTAGTCGGGGGCAGATAGCAAACACACCCTGATGATGGAAGTTCGGCAATTGGAGGCACCTTGTTTTCTAAGAAAACACATATTTTATCGATTATGCTGACGCTCTAGTGCGTAGAGTTCGTTTTTCGAATATGTAAAACCATTCCTATGTCCGGGAGATCCTGTGACATGGCCTGGGCCATTTAACTAATTAAAACCAACAAACCACTTGCGAGTTCGAGAATAAAGTGTGCAGTTCGTTCTATGAATCATCCAAGCGCGTTGGGATGATTTCTTTTTTGGTTGGTTTAATTTTTTTTGTTCTCTCTTTTTTATTCGTCACTCGCCCCTTGTTGTTAATTAATGACCACCGCCATATACTCCTAATATAATTGAGGAAAGGAATTTCTCATACCACACCGAGGGATGCAAATGATAGGCCGCTTAATACTCGCTCACATATGACACCGCTGACACTTGGATGTGTTAATCGCCTGCTCAGTGTTTCCAATTAAAATTAAATCATTAAGTTCGGAGCAGCATATTCCTATGGCGGTGGTTGATTTGTCTAGGAATGTGCTTGAAATGTGCGCAGTTAAGCTGCAAGTATGTAAAAAAAAAGACAACAGACAAAGATCAGCGTTCCATTCACGTTGCGGGTCGGTCTGGCCCCACCAAACACATGCCAACTGAGAAACTTTCGCTGATATCTAGATAAATTTAGAACAAAGATTCTATTCTTTAGCAATTCTAGTACAAGTGTTTCGAACCGGACTTCTCGTTTTGTTGTTTCTTATTTTTTCCCCCACTGATAAACTAAATTTATCGTTTCGCCTTGAATCTGTAGCGATCGCCGATTGTTTGTTTACATGATGTTTGCTTGTGTCTCTTTGTAGGAATTGACTTCAAAATACGGACTATAGAGCTTGATGGGAAAAAAATCAAATTGCAAATATGGTAACTAATTGAGTGATTGACAATGCATTTGATTTGTTTTGCGTTGGATTTGTTGTTTATTACACGACATTGCTTTTAGGGACACTGCCGGTCAAGAGCGTTTCAGGACAATTACAACCGCTTACTACAGAGGAGCCATGGGCATTATGCTGGTGTACGATATTACACAGGAGAAATCTTTCGAGAACATAAAGAATTGGATCAGGAATATCGAAGAGAACGCCTCAGCTGATGTGGAAAAGATGCTTCTCGGCAATAAATGTGAACTTAATGAAAAACGCCAGGTAAGACTGAGACTTGAATGTGAGGTGGTTCAATTTTGTCATGGCATCAAGGATGTTTACATTTAAGAGACCCCTATTTTGAGGTGGCAAAATATGTGTTTAGGCGCACAAGATGATAGTAAGCGTTGTAGTTACAAAACTTAAAAAGCAAAGTATGCGCCATTGCTCATGCTGTCTATGGTTTGCCGTCGGGATTGAATCTCGGAGTCAAAGTAGGTACTCATCGAAATCTTGAACAGGTGACACTGTATTCAGATCGATCTGAATACAGTGGACTCTCCCTAAGTCGAAACTCTCTCTAACTCGAACAGGTTATGGTATCCCGTGACAATTCGACTTAGGGGGAGTCCGCTGTAATTGTAGACGGAAGGAAAGTCTGGTCAATAGGCCACATAATGAAGAGCTTGAAGCAAAGGAGATCCTGTCCTTTTTTCCTTCAGACCATCACTTCTTAGTGAATCATTTGGTGTGTAATTCGTAGCTTTTTTGCAAATTGTGTGTCTTCATCAAGCAGAACTTAGTTCTTCATGTTAAATCGTTTTCCTGCATGTTGCTCGTCCTCAAGAGAAATGCCATTTTAACATTTTAAGTCACTTCCTAGTGGTTGAAGTACCAGCAGAATTGTTTCCCCAAATATAAACGTCAGAAATTGAGCCAGGAAAGAACTGTAGTCGAATCTTTGCGGATGGCGTTTAGAGCAGTGAAGGGTCTGGCGCTGGCGATTTCTTGGATGGCGACAATATTAGCCTGTAAACCTCGTAAGTTATATTTGCATCGGTTTTCAAAGCAGAATCCTAAATGGCCACTAACGAACAGGTGAAAGGAGCGAAGTATTTGTTTTTCTAGCTACCGCCAAGCGTTTATTAAGGCCTTGCTCAGACTTTAACCACTTTCAAGGTAGTTGAAAAGTGGAAGTCTTCTCTGAATTTGACCACCACGAGATTACGGGGAATGGGACCGATGCACTGGCTTGACAAGCATTTGAAGCACAATCTGCACCTGAAACTGCATGTTCTTCGTCCTCAAGAGAAATGTCATTTTAACATTTGAAACCACTTCCTTATGATTGAAGCAGACATATCTCCAAAGCTTAACACAATGGGCCTATGCTTAACCTAAGTGTGTCTGCTGCCCTACGCAGCAGTCAGCCACTTCAGTCAAACTCCAAAGCTTTAGTCGCTTTTTTTTCAGCTTGAAAAAGAACATCACAAAGTTTGCTTTGAAACCTCCATTTCATATACATTTTTAGTAGTACACCTAATGACATGTTGGTTGGAAGGAACTTAAATGTCAAAAGAACAGCAATTACTCTGCTGAACATTGCCGTCTCATCAGGGTGTGCAAGTTCTGCAATGCACACCCCGGTTAAAAAAAAAACAAAGTTTAGCTTACGCAACATTGACACCCACATTCACACATGCGGAGTATATTTGAAGTTGGATTTGTCATCCATCAGTCTAATAAATTAATTTTTTCTGTAGTTGGTGGTAGGTGTAGTAGACACTTTGTCCAACGCTTGTGCGAACCATATTTTATACCCGTCCAGTACATAGAACACCCATTTAATGCGAGCTCGTGCGAATTTTGTCTGTACACTTGATTTTTTCCAGTCGTACGGCACCTTTTCTAGACAGCTTATAGAATTAAAGCGAATGTCAGTAAACTAATTTGTGGCTCACCCATTTAATTACCCCACGCGATGTCACTGCTGCTGAGTATATAGAAAATGGTTGGTCAATACCCAACGGTGGGTCAATAGGTTTCGTTTGAGTTAATTTTTCATGAGCCAACTATGCTAGGCGTGAAACTGATGTCTTTTACAGAGAATATATTTTAAATGAGTTGTGACAATTTACGGGACTGTAGTTTCCACTCCTTCAGGGAGGTGGATTGTTTAAATTGCATTCATGGAAATCTAGATGTCCTATGCTCATGATTATAATAATAAAGTGGGTCAGGACCAGGGCCTAGCACTACAGCAAGCTATCTCATTGCATTGCCTAATGAAGGAGCGAAGTATATGTCTCTGTAGCGACCGCCATGCACTTAAAGCCTTGCTCTGACTAACCATTCACAGGATAGTTCAGGAATGGAAGTCTTCTCTGGATTTGACTACCACGGGATCGCGAGAAATGATGTTCTGGCTAGACAAGCATCTGAGGAGGCACTCTCTGCGCCTAAACCTACACTAGGTCCTTGGTTAGAGCTTCCATTGATGATTCGCCTCTCGAGAGCACAGTCGGAAGTGACATGCAGACAGACCAAGCACATCCTCCTGCAAGTAATCCGGCACACTTGTTATCTCTTGACAGAAAGACTATAGGCGACTTACCACTACACCTTCCTCGAACACCTGTGCTGTTTTAAAGTTGATCCTTAAAATGTACTGACGGTTTGTGGCACCAGCGGCATAATTGGTGAACGCCAACACAAATGGTGGATTTCCAACACAACATACAATTCTGTACCAAAAGTATTATCCAGATCGCTATAAACAGTATACCCTGTACACGAAATGTGAAATCTCAGGTCTCTGAGCGATATGCATGTTTATCGGTCATCTTTCCCGACAAAGGTATTGGGAACATTGTGATCATCACTCTGTGATGTAATATCCTCTTTATACCTTATCATCAGATGACTCAAAGTGAAAAATGTATTTTTCTACAGTTTGCTTAAATATTTGACTGCAAGCAATACACTTCCTTTGCTTGAATGTGTCCAGTAGTAACGACTGGACGGCGCAGTTGGTAGAGTGTGCCTGCCCCTGGTTAGTGGGGCCCCGGTTCGAATTCCAGTGAAAGCAATCTTTTATCTGGATTTTCAAAAATCTGGTCCAGTCACCATTAGCCGTTGGGATAAAATTAACGGCACTGACGCTGGAGTAGTCAATCAGTGTTAGTAGTCTAACTTGGGGTATTACAATGGACCAATATGGTCTAAATGTGCTGGTGAATGCACTGGCAGCAGTTAGGTAGGGGGCTACCTAACCCTAACCCAGTGGTAAACATTTTTGGGTGCATTCGTCTTTGAAGGTGTTGTTCGTCCATATTGCGAAATGTGAATGTGTTCCGTGGTAAACATTTGAGGGTGCTTTCGTCCTTATTGCGAGCATAACTAGTGTTCCACGTCCATGACGACTGATTATATTCTACTAGAATAAAAAAAAGGTGCTTTTGATGCTGAGATGGTTTTTAAATGTTACAGGTCTCAAGAGAACGTGGTGAACAATTGGCTGTGGAATATGGTATTAAATTCATGGAAACATCCGCGAAGAACAGTACAAATGTTGAAGAGGCATTCTTAACCCTTGCTAGTGACATTAAGGCAAAAATGGAAAAGCGAATGGTAAGAATACTCTCAATAACAACATCCCTCTCTTTCACAAATTCATTTCCATTTCTATGATCTTTTGCAAAAACAGGAGGCGAATAACCCACCAAAAGGAGGTCATCAATTAAAATTTTCCGAGCCAACAAGGAAAACAGACAGTTGGTTGTCCAGGTGCAGTTTACTTTGACGTGGTTGTAGTTATACTTCTTGTTAGAAAATGAAAAAAAAAAAAAAAAAACATTCAGAAAAGATTTCAACAAGAACAAACAAAAGTAAAATTGATCGAAAACAAAAACAAATGATAATTTAATAAATAACAAAACAAACACTTATACATACAATAATAAAATTAAACAAAAACAAAAAAAAATATAAGCCATCGAGTGGCGGGTAAACAATTTCAATAAAAACAAAATAATTATTTTTGTATTTCATTTAGAATTCTCGCTCATTTAGGTATTTGGTACACGCCGCACAACGGGCGTGTTGACTCATTCGTGTTGTCCTTATAATTATATTTTTTCTCTTTTTGTTTTCTTTGTTGTTTTTTTTTACATATATTTTTGTACATGAGCATAATGAATAGAAACAAATAAAATGCAATTATACCTACCCGATAAATTCATTAACCATATTAATGTCTTATATTTACACCACAATTATTGTAACTCGCAAAAGCAAAGAGTGTAATTATGTATCTCTCTCTCTCATTTGTAAATCAAAAAAAAAAAAACTCAGTTCGAAGAGCAAACAAGAACTTAATGTGTTACCTACTCGTAAAATTAAACTATCGTATGTAACATTGCGAAAATGCAATGAATTTGCAACTGGCACAGTTTTATATATTGAAAATACTTTGTACTTTAACATAGTGATGACTTAGTGAAGAATATTCAATAACTGACAAAACAAACAAAAAAGAAAAGATATACACGAATAAAGGCATTGTTTTGAAGAATATGTATTCGAGCGTTGTTTATAATCGAATCATCACCACGGTATGAAAACACAAGCATGTTATCTGTATTTGTTTCAATCTCATTTCATATTTTGTGAATAACTTAAGACCAAGTTGTCGACTTTTATACTCATACTTAGATATCTCACATAACGCACAAGCAACACGAATACCATCTCTCTCTCCTCAAACGCATCTATTTCTCTCACATTCGATGCCTTGTTATCCACATCACTTTTGCACTCTTATTCAAAACAAAACAAAATAAAAAAAAAAAAACTAAAACTTTCATTTCCAAACATCATTTGCTCGTTTTTGTTAAAAATGATTTGATTTATTTTTTGTGTTTCAAATAAATTTGGTTGTAATGCGAAAATAAAAAAGATTTGGTGCTTGATTAAATAAACTAGATCACACTTAGAGATACGTTAAGCACTTGAGTTTGCAAGCGAAAAAGAAGTTCGTTATTATAAGAAGATAGAATTAGAGAAAATGAAAAGAAAAAGTATGCATATAAAAATTAATAGAAAGTTAGCGCATTTCATTTTGTTGTTGCCTTTAAGGAGAAGGCGTGATCGTGTGAAACATGAAAATGAAATTCTTACTCGAACAAACTTAATGCTCCCCCAAACACAATCACACTCAAACACACACCACACACACACACTCTTAAGATAGGAAGAATGCCAATTTTTTATAAGTACATAAATTGATTCATTTTATTTAAAATTTTTATTTTCTTTTTTCTTCTTATTTATATCGAATATTATGATTAAATAAACATTTTTACAAAATACCACAACTTGTATCCATCATATGTATTAAGACGATGATTCTTTTCGGGCCGAACTCCAATTTCGCACCCGAAGCTGAGACAGAGTCTGAGGACCCCCTCGAGTTGTGTGCTCTACCTTGTCCGTGGGCGTCCTCTGCTGTAATTTGTATCTTTCAAAAATGTCATATGGATTAAGATGCTTCTTCTCAGGGCGCTACAGCCCGAGGTGGGTCTGAGCAACATTCCCTTCCAGCGACCCGAATTCCAGTTTCGCACACCAAACCTTCTGAGGTCCCTCTAGACTTGTGTGCGCTATCTTGTACGTGAACGTCCACCGTTCTGTTGTCCCACAATTTCAGACTCGAAGATTCATCGGGCTGGAGCTCAATTGTCCTGGCCATAGTCATATATTAGGCGTTGGAACCGATACGACGCCTGGCAAAACCCACGTCGATGCAAAACCCATACAGTTCGTGGTTAAACAGCCTTCTCTAACTGCCTTCAACGAAAACAGGACGAAAGATCGCACGCTGAACTCTTCTCTCAAGAAGATCAAAAGCCTCTTCATCCGCTTTGGATATAGTTCATGCCTCTGCGCCGTAGAGCAGTACGGGGATGACCAAGCACTTCTAAAGAGTCAACTAAGTCTTCCGAGAGAGGGCTTTATTACTCAATTGCCTCTTGAGTCCGTAGAAACAGCGGTTGGCAAGAATTACTCTGCGTTTGATTTCGGCTGTTCGGACTATTTATTGCGGAACCGAGGTAGACGAAGTCCTTCACTACCTCGAAGCCTATGGTGACGTTCTGGCCGAGTCGTCGATGTGCGTCCTTTCTTGATGACAGCGTATACTTTGTTCGGCCATCGTTTACAGACAGACCCACTTTAGCCGCTTCCGTTTCGATGCCAACAAACGCTTCATTGACGGCTCGCTGTATTTGGCCAATCACGTGAAAGGCATCCGCGAATGCCAACCATTGAACGGACTTCTGGAAGACCGTGACTCTAGTCTTGGCCAGTGAGTGTGGTAGGATCTTCTCAAGAATGATATTAAGGAAGTCACATGATAGCGCATCGCCTTGTGTGAATTTGTTGACTCTAAATGTATCGGTAACTTCGTTTCCTACCTTGATGGTGGACTGAGAATTCTCCAACGTCATCCTGTTCAACCTGACGAGTTTGGCAGGAATGTCAAAACTAGACACGGCGTTGTCTATCCCGTTACAACCTTGAAATCGACGAATTAGTGGAGGGTGTCGATCTGCATCTCTTGGATTTTTCCGTAGTGTGAAGATCTTCTCTATGGTGGATTTCCCCGGTCTGAAACCAAACTGAAAAGGACCAATCAGATTATTGACGAATGTTTTCAGGCTCTCACACAAAACGGCAGAATATATCTTATATGCGATGTTTAGGAGACTTATCCCTCGCGCAGTTGAAGATGTCTCCTTTCTTGTGGATCGGGTAGACGATACTGAGGTTCCAATCGTCGGGCATGTTTTCCTCCTACAGAAGAGCTGGTGCTTGTACCCTACCATCTAATCACCAGCTGCCTTAAAGAGTTCCCGCAGAAAGTCCGTTCGCAACAGCAGCTTTATCCTCTTCAGTGTCGATATCGCTATCATGAATTCAAGTCTAGGGACGGAACTCTCTATCGTCCCTAGTATGGAGAGGAACACTTTGTCTGACAAGGAAATTGATGTCTTTCTCGCCGTTAGTCTACAGAAGTGATATTTCCAGCTTCTCAGTATTGATTGCGACTCTACTAAGAGTTGTCCCTCTTCACCCCGACACGCTTCCATACGAAGTTTATATCCATTGTAACTATACAATGGTTTCGGACACCATTTCTGCTATTTCCTCGATCGCGTGCTTCTCTTGCTCTTTCCTTTTCTTTATGAGAAGCCAAAGCCGTTCTCTTCTTTTAAGTTCGCTGAGCTCCCGTACCGCTGTCGTCCTGCGTCCAGCGTAGCCTTATACGCTGTTTGCTGAATGCGCCTGTCTGCACTCGTCAAACCAGGGATTATTTCTGGGTGGCGTTTTAAAACCCAGCACTTCAGAGTCAACTTCTCTGATGGCCTTTTGACAACGGTTCGATTGTTCGTCGACTGTTTCGCCGACTGAGTGAGAGCTAGAGGAAGACTGAATCGACGATGTACCTAGGGTCGATAGCTATTGCTGCTTTCCGAACATAACAGTTTGATGTGTTGCGATCTTGCTCTACTCCGTTGTTCTATCGATATCCGTGTTCTTACTTTGGCTACAACAAGAAAATGATCAGAGTCGATATTGGCTGTACGGAATGTTCGGACATCGAGTGCCTAAAGTCGATAGCAATGTGATCAATCTGGTTGACGATTGATTGATCGGGTGACCGCCAGGACTCTTTGTGAATGTTAAAGTGAGGGAAACGTGTACTGGCTAGAGAGAGGTTTTGCCCCGTCAGAAGGACCAATAGCCTGAGTCGGACGTGTTGTCATGCAGGCTGTATTTTCCGATAATTCCAGCAAAGATGTTTTTCTTGCCCAGGTTTGCGTTAAAATCTCTGTATTGCTTGCCGATAAACAGAAACAGAGCCCTCCTTGTCTTCGTCTGCCGAGCGATACATCTCTTTACCAACGCGTACAGCACTGCCGAATTTAGTGCTGAAATGATGCCGTTTATTAATACTTATATTTTCATATAATCAATGTCCTTGTCATCATGGTGTCATCAATAACCAATGCTCCAGCTAAGAGGCAAATCCTCGTGGTTCAAGGAGAGACCGAGCCATCCGTATAAAGATCAAGTCATCGCCGGCATAAGAAAACATGGTTTTAATGAGTGAAAGTAACGGTCCGTGCCCAGGAACCTTAGCGATGAAAGACAGCTATTACTCAGGCTATTTCAAATTCCACCAGCTTGGTCAGTCCTACAGGCAAACTCAGAATTACTCCCCCCATCGCTCGTGAAAAATACCTTGAGTTACTTAAACTTGTCCACCTGCTCTAATGGGACTCTACTAACATGTACAGTGCGAATACAAGCGCCCGAGATGAGTTTTCTTCATGCTGTTGTGGGAGTTACGCGCTGGGATAGGGTAAAAAAAACACGGCAGTACGCGAGGAGCTCAATACTGAGCAGCTGCTTCTCTGAACAGGGTTATTCTTCGATGGTTTGATAACGTGGCACATCGCCATCACCACTACTACCGAGGCCTGTATACGATTCCATCCGAAAGGCCACCGCTTGTCAGACGCAAGAGGAGGTAGTTGGACAAATTCTCGCCCAGTTCGAGTCGATGGCGAAAGATCGAATGCCCTGGAGATCTCTCGTGCGCGCCTTGTCTCCAGCTACCCCTTTATTGGATCATGTGGGTCAGGACATGATGGTGATGGTGACCTTGTATCAGACAAACAAAGCTAAAGAAGAAGGGAAAGCTTTTTTTTCGTTGCATCAACAAATGAATTTATTTCTCAAAAAATAAACAAGAGAACATTTAATAAAATAAAATATTTATTTTTTTCCACATAATACTCTTTCTCAATAATAATGCACAAAAAATATTTAAATAAAACAAAACTAGTTGTATGACTGTAACGCATAACCTATGAATTGGTAAAATTGCAACCTCCTGCAGTAAATACAAAATATGAATTAAAAAAAATAAATGGAATATCATTGGGAAATGTTTCGTTTGCACAAAAATAGGAGAGAACAACGCACAACGGTTAACAAAAATGAAAGAGGGGTAAGGGAGCCGAGCGCACACAACCGCTACAATATCCTTTCATTTTGTGTACATGGTTTAAAGGTAATTGTCACATGAGCTAGTTTGTGTAAGTTGCTTCCAATTAACTACTTTTTAATCGTTGATTGATAATATTCAGAGAGAATCTTCCATGCTTTCGGTTCCATGAAACCGTCTGGTGGAAGTTGTCCAGTTCTGGCTAGAGTGCGCATTTTGGTTCCCGATATAAACTCAAATTCATCCTTTCGACTTGGCTCGAAAAATGCCATTTTCGATTTAGTCTTGTCATAAGCTGCCACTCGGAATGGTAGAATCTGAAAAGAATGAGATTTGGAAAATGAGTTGGAAACAAACAAAAACTTTGAAGGCGTACCTCCAAACCGTCAAGGCCTTGTGCCATTTTAAGTACTCTTGCTCCGTGAGTACCATCGTATAGATTACCATCAGCATACATTTCTTTGTCCGGATGTGGCATACCGGCAGGGTCCCGCCCGACGATATAAAAGTTGGCACCAGCATTCATGCCTGCAAGGAAGAAATCTCTGATTGAATTGAAACCATTGTCAGTACACGCGGAGGAAACGTACGTGCTTTGGCGTGCCATTGCACCTCTGTGGGTCCAGCATACATCATTGGCGATGGAAAGATGGCTAAAATGGTATCTTCCCGCTTAAGGGCCCCGGAATCAAGCACCGCTTGATGTTGAGCCATCCTAACATCTAAAGGAACATCGTCGTCTTTCGTCCAACCACCCAATGGATGCAGCAGCAAAACGGGTCTTTTGAAACCTCTCTCGATCAGCTGCCTCTTTGTGTCTTGCATCAGCAATGCATGTCCATTGTGGATGGGATTGCGAAGCTAGACGAAAAATGCGTTTAGAATAGTTAAGTTCAAGTCGCGGGCAAGAACACTCACTTGGAATGCGAAAATTGCATCAGCATTCATTTCCTTGAATTTTCGCCTGAGCTCCCTCGGTGTCAGGCGATACTGATCCAAGCCGTCATTCCATTGTATGCGTTCGTACACGCTTAAGTCTCCACCGACCAGGTATTCACCAGATTCATACACCATCTGTCAAGGGGAATGTGAGTCAACTCGAGTTTGGTGAAAAGGCCTACGTTACTTTGTTGTAAGGATGTTGCGGATGACTTGTCCCAAACTGTCTGCTGAGACGTTCCTCCTTCCGTTGCAAGTAGAACTCTGGTTTCCTCAAAATCGCCACTGGCTTCTCATTGTAAATCAATGTTATGGCGCTAACTCCTACGAAGGAAGAGTGTAAATACATAAAATCATTTCAAAAAGAAACAAACAAATTACCGTCAAGCTTTTCCTTTTCACTCGCACTAACCGATAAGACAATAGGCACCGATTGGTTGTCCCTAAATGCACCATCCTCGCTCAGGAGTGTGTTAAAATGCAACGCCTGCAAATACTCGTCCTCGCGCATGAATCCCTTCAGCGGGAACGCCCATCCTTCGGAGAGCACTTGCACCCACTGCAGTTCCACGGTGGTAATCGAAACCGAAGGCAGTGACTTCGCTTCGTGCAGGAAATCGCTCTTTAAGCTGGGATCCACGAACAATTCTGGAAGCTGTGACTTCAATTAGAGAAACATTCAAAAAACGGAGAGTAAAGTGACGAACCTGATCGATGTCCCTCAAATCTTTCGGTATGATTCCCTCTTCTTCGAGCAGCTTAATCACTTTCTGTGTAGACTCCTGTATGGTGAAGCCGTCAGTGTTTACAATCAAATCAGGCTTCTCTGGCCGTTCATACTCTTGAGTAACACCAGTGAATCCTTTAATGACACCTTCTCGTGCCTTCTTATACAATCCTTTCACGTCACGTGATTCGCAGATCTCCAGCGGGGTGTCAATGAAAATTTCATAGAATCTATAATAGACAATAAATGATACAGCAGACCGTTAGAATGAGTGAAGCTGTCGCGGGCGTACTTCAAATCGGAATCCTTGTGAATTTTTCTTGCCATTGCCCGATCATCGCCGAAGGGGGACACAAAACTGCAAATAGCCACCACTCCACTGTCAGCGAAGAGCTTCGCGACCTCACTGACACGTCGAATGTTCTCTTCGCGATCTGTCTGACTGAAGCCAAGGTTCTTATTGAGACCCGTTCTTATGTTGTCGCCATCTAAGCCGTATGCCGGTATACCGCGTGCAACGAGGTACGCTTCAAGCTCGAAGGCTATTGATGTCTTGCCAGCCCCACTGAGGCCAGTCAGCCAGACTGTGCAACCGCGGAAACCTCGACAGAATCCCAAATTCTTGCCACGAATTTCCCTGGTAACCTGATGCTTCTGTTCCGTGACATTTGTAGCCACTTGCATGCACTGAAAGGAAACGGAAAGACAGAGTTTGGTTAATTTAAATGAAATAATCATTGTGTGTAGACATTGTCCATGGATGGCACAATACATAAGCTTTCCAAAATTGAGGGTACAACCCTCACTCTAGAAGAAAGCTCGAAGTACCTTGGTCTAATCCTACACAGGAAACTTTACTGGAAGGTAAATATAGAAGAGAGAGCAAAGAAGGCGGCCTGTGCCTTATACCTGTGCAACAGGATATTTGGTTGAACAAATAGAAAGCGACTACTCTCTCCCCACCCTTGACTTCGCAATACACTTCAAAAAGTATTTCCCTATAAGGGAGGAGTGGAGGTCAAATGAACCCATCACTGACTCGAGTTCCATCCATGTCTATACGGACGGGTCAAAGATGGAAAAAGGAACAGGCACGGGAATCTTCTCCGAATTGTTAAACATACACTGCTCTATCAGACTATCTGACTACAGCAGTGTTTTTCAAGCGGAGGTCCTTGCGGTGAAAGAAGCGGCCAAATTGATATCATTGTTGGAAATAACACCAGCTGATATTGCCTTCTTAATTAACAAGCTCGTCGCAAGCTGTCGCGAAGAGCTCAAGGTTCTTGACACAGCATTCGATCACTCTGTGCTGGGTCCCAGGTCATAGGGATATAACCGGCAACGAGGTAGCAGATGAACTTGCCAGGAAAGGGGCCCATGGCTTTCCCCACCTCTGTCTGACATCAAGAGAAAGGTGAACAGGAAAATCATGGAGCTAGCTAAGGAAAGGTGGAGATCCATCCCCACATGTGAGACCACTCGTACGATATGACCTAGGTTCAGCGGCGTTAAAACCGATTCTCTCCTCCAATGTAGCAGGAAACTGCTAAGGATTATGGTCGGAGCTATTAGTGGTGATAACGTAATCTGAAGTCATAAACACAAAATGGGACTTACCCATGACACCATTTGCAGAGGCTGTGGGAACGAAGAGGAGATTGAGGACACATCCCACTATCTTTGTCAATGCCCCAGTCTTTGCAAACTGAGACAAAGAACCCTGGAAGAATTTTTCGTCCATGACCTCCATGATGTATCAGATATCCCACTAAAATCTCTTTTCAGGTTTATAAGGATCTCTGGATTGGCTAGGCCATGTAGAGCGTATGGACAACTCAGCTCCGGCCCGAAGAGTCTTCGATTCTGAACCAGTGGGACAACGCAACAGAGGACGCCCGCGTTTAAAGTGGCGCACCCAGGTGGAGACGGACCTCAACTAACTTGGCGTGCGACACTGGAGACAGCTAGCTCTCCGTGCTAGCTGGAGAGGCTTGTTGGTTGAGGCCTAGGTCCACCCCGGACTGTAGCACCAAATAAAGAAGAAGGATGGCTGGGAGGAGGACGATAACCAAAAAATACCTTGAAGTCAGGAGTTTTCATCATCCAGCGAGTGAGAATATAGGAGGAAATTTACCTCTTGGGCATCACAATGGGTCCAATAGGACCTCAGTGTGGCTCGTCAACCAACTAACCTAACCTAACCTAATACATAAGCTAAAAGGTATTCCCATCCTCGATATGTGTGTGTAAATGACAGGCTACGTTGCCATCATCAAATATTCGACGTCGCCTGAAACCTTGCGAAGTGCAAACTGTGGATCTATGAATCCTAATGGCGAACTCCAACTTGGAATCCCGTGTCCCCAATGTATTGAAGAAATATTTTCATTTTCTCAATTCTTGGTATGGCACCACCACGGGATGCTTCAGGAATATCGGAAAAGAAATGACTACTAAACCATTCCATGTTATTAAACTCGAATCTATACAGGTTCTTGAAACTATCCCCTGTGTCGCCGAAACCTCGTGAATTATAGTTCCTTGTTTTTCGTCTTTGTATGTACACACCCGACTTTGCACTCACCCTAAAATGTCAAGGACTCTTGTTTTCAAACGTCAACTTGAGGGAAGGAATCTCCTTTGAGGAAAATGTTTATTCACACCAAATTAAGTGTTCTCCTCAACGAAAACACTGTACTCATGAGTGTTCACTGGGAGAGTTTCATAGATTTTATTCACACCACCCTATGCCTTATCGCCAAACGATTTTAACCTACTCTTGATTCTAAACGCTACGAATCGCCGAAATCTCGTCGACTTTGTAACGGTTCACAGCGCCATGGGCATTCACGGCTCTAGATAAGGCATTTCCTACAATGACTTTCGCAGAAGCTGCAAAGACGAGGAGGAGGAGAAACTATTGTACATCTACTATGCAACTGCAGCTGTCTCTCCTTCAGTTATCTAGAGGTCTACTATTTTGACATCCTGGTTGAGCGAAGTGGTATCAAAGTCAGCGATCACGCTTCATCAAAACCAGTGATCTGCGGAATAGGTTCCACAATGCCCATGGGACTACTATCTACCAGCAGTCAGCCATAACAACCTAACTAACCCACTACACTTTCACGGGTCTTAGTTCAAGACACAAAATAGCTCACTCAACTTATAACGATGCCATTAACAATATTTACACATAACTACACATGAACACATTGAGAACAGAGAAGTTAAGTTCTCTAAACACAGGCGCGCTCGAGTCTACTCATCGGTCACGTACGGAATAAACACTTTGAAATGACGTATAAACCACCAAAAACAGACGTTTTCACACGTCATCCCAGCAAGCTGTTGACGTATGCGACAAACACAACATTTAAACACCTTTTCTTCAGAATCGCTCCAGACTGTGAGGGAAAAGGATTTGAAACTATTTACCCTTCGATAACCGTTGTACCACATTTCGAATCGACTTGGTATCGGAAAGTCACTCTTCAGCGGATGGATACGTTGCACGCCGGCTTTTAACAGACTGACGAGCTTGCGGCAATCTCGATTCAAAAATATACTGTCACAGTGCGTTGTGTATTAACAGCTGACATAAGAAGACTTGTAAACATGTACAACACTCTTCTGCATACACTTGTACACTTGTGCCCAAACAATAAGCCACAGAAAAAAAGACCAATGAAAATGTGGAAGATAAAGGTACAATCGCCGCCACGTTTCGTTCTTACAGTTTTGATGTGTGTTCTTAAATCGTTTCCACAGAAATTCAACCTTTTTTTTGTGACAATATTTAAATGTTCAGAGATTATTTTATTCATAAGTGGGTTGATTCACAGCGACTCGAACGTGGTGCACTGCTGCTGCTGTGGATGTGGATCAGAACTCAATTTAACCGTCGGATTGGAAGAGCTCAATTCTCTTTCGGATTCAGGGGGATGGCTGATGGTAATGAGATTGTTTACAAATTCAGGTGAGCCAACAATTGGTTTTTTGAGTTAACAGTGGTTGCGGCATTTTCTTTGCTACGAAAGCAAGCTACAATGTTGATGCACAACTTGAAATGACGGAGGACAGAAAACTCAGAACCACACCTGATTGAAATATTAAAAGGCCGCGTGCGCTCATGGCTTGGTTTGTCACAGCAAAACCTTGCACAACAACGAATTGCGTGTTGCAATTGAGAGATTTACTCTGAAGCAGTTTCGCGAAGGGGATTAGCAATGTTTACGTTTATTTGCCTCTGAATTTATTGAGGATGTATGCATGATCTGAATTTTTGGAAGATCTGGATTAAGTAGGTGTTTGGTACGTATTTGTTTTTGGCCAATAAATGTGATGTATGTGGATGCTGAGGAAATTATGACTAGCAGACAGAAGGGATGCTCTTCGACCTGACCGGTTCATTGTGTTAAAACTAGGATTAATTCCTCTTAACCCACTAGAACCATATTAAACCTTTCCTCCCTCCTAGATATTCTTCGTAAGCAAATAGCAACCAACTGTGCACGTCAATGGCACGATTGCACATTCGGACATGCCATAATCGTAATAGAACAACGACTTACCTCTATTATATCTGCGAGCATTTGCGTTACGGGTGCATTTCGCTCCACACCTTCAGCCGCCATGGAAACAATGCTACAGCTACTTCCCATGGACATTTACGAGAAGTTGGCGGCTACCAAGACAGCGATCAGGTTGAGGGAATGCAACCGCTGGAGCAAAATGCACAGTTCAGGTCACATGGAAATAATCAAGAATGCTAACATCCCAAACATCCCAAAGCATACAGATTATATCGCTCCCGTTCTAGACTTTGAATTTGGGTATAAAACACTCATCGGAAATAGAGAAGACCGGGCATCAGGCGTAGTCAGAGAACCCATCGGGAAGTATACACAGACGGATCCAAAACGGAAGAAGGCACTGAACTAGGAGTATTTGTGTCATCGCAGGAAATATCCTTCTCTCTGTCCCGTCGGTTGTCCAACCACTGAAGTATATTCCAGGCAGAAGTAAAAGCTATCTTAACTATCCAAGAGGCTTACTGTCAATGAAACCGATAGACGGGCTATCTATCACCATTTATATAGACAGTCAGGCGGCCATCAAGGCTCTAGATACACCATCAATCAAATCTAAAATGGTAAAACTTTGCCGTCTTTCTCTTAGGGAGTCAGCGGTCAGATGCAACCTTACACTATGCTGGGTCCCTGGGCATAGTGGTATTCCTGGCAACGAAAGGGCCGACGATCTAGTAATCAGGACACCCCATAGAGGACAAGAGAGGGCTCTACCAGATACCATCAACGCCGCCAATCGGAGGTGGATGGAATTAGATACTCGCAGGACTTCAAGGCTAATATGCCCATCAATAAATCCAAAAAAAAAACAAACACTCTCCTAAATCTAAACAGAAAGGAAATCAGCAATGTAGTTGGCATTATTACTGGTCATTGCTTATTAGGCACACGCGCAAGGAGAATGGGAACTCCCTACAATGACTTTTGTAGGAGCTGTAGGGACGAAGAGGAAGAAGAAACTATACTTCACCACCTCGGTACCTGCGCAGCACTTCCAAGGACAAGGAAAAACACGCTAGGCAGCTTGAGGAAATGTCTGTACAATTCTGGACATATTTTATAAAAAAATTTATAAAAAATGCTAATTGTCTGTAACCCAGCAAAGGAGTGCATCATCCAGGATATGCCACTAGCATACGAGTAGGTATCTTCAGGTGTTTTATTTAGTTAGTACCCAAAGAGGAACCGGCACGTTAGCTGCCGATTAGTGATATCACAATGGATCCAATCAATTTCTAAGTGGGCCAGAACTGCTTTAGTTGTGGCAATCACATTAACCTAACATAACCTACCTCTATTAACCTTGATTGCATCGCACCTGTATTCTTTCCAGAGGAAAACTTCGAAACCTTGATTCCGGAAAGAGACCTGTGATCAAAAACGGAAGACGGAGTAGGAAGTGGTGTATTCTCTGAACATCTCAATCTTAACTAACCAATTCATTTACCTAATCACTGCAGTGTTTTCCAAACGCAAATAATGGCGATCAGCGAATCCTAGCTGAGGTGGAACGTGATATCCGTCCGCGATATTTGCATCTTTACGGATAGCCAGGCAGCAATTAAATCCCTGGCATCGTTCTCTATAAACTCTAAAGTAGTCATAAGTTGTCGCGCATCTCTTGACGAAATATCTGAACAGTTTCACATTGACCTGTGCTGGGTAACAGAACATAGAGACGAACTCTGCCAAACTCGCAAAAATCGAGACCACGCTGCCATGTGACGGAACACTTTGTGACAGGCACTCCACTAACTAGACTAAAAACCAGTGCCAGATGGAATACATGCAGCAAAATCAGCACCGCAGTGGCAATAATCACCGGATACTGCCTCTTAGGTCTACACGCGAAAGGACTAAGTCTATACTCACCCCTTAGCTTAGGTTGACTGAACTATCGCTAGGCCTAGGAACGGAGGACTTTGTTAAGGGGTTTTTTTCGAGATGGGGAATTTTAAATCGAAGCTAGCTACAGAAAAATTAAATTGAATTGATTAAAAATATATGAACTAGAGTATCTGTGAGATATCAAAGCTGGTCAGAAACAAAGAAGATGTAGGAGGCTTTTCCCATCTTTTCCTTATCCCTCATCCTGTCGTTAGTGCTGACGTCGAATCTCAGAAAGAACAGTGTCATGTAATAACACAGCCAAATGCCTTTAAAGATAACGGGCTTCATGTAGATCGCATATGGACAACTCACTCCAGCTCGAGGAGCCATCGTCCCTAATCCTCTGAGACAACGCAACAAAAGAATGTCGCATCAAGCCCACACAAGTACAAAGATATCACAACCAATTCGGTATATAAAACCGGGTCTAGCTTGCCAGAGACAGCGGCAGCTGAAAGAGCTTTTTGGTTGAGTTGCTCTACAAGGACTGAACGAACGATTTGGCGTTGGATAGAATTTTGTACATCTATAATAGCATCCACAATTTTGACAGAGGTGGCAGGGCAAGAATTTCCACACAACCAAATGATTTGCCTACAAAGTGAATATTTTATGTCATCCAGGGTAAATGCATGGAAAATTAATTGAATGAAGTGCTTATTTAAATCATCAAAAGAACTGTTACATCTTTCAAACCGGTTAATTACAGTTCGAAATTGCAAATGATCGAATCAACTGGGGAATTACAAAATTCAAAAACATGTGTGACTAACCGAAAGTTTATTTAAACAAATCGGATAGTGTGCTCATTTGTTATCGACCAAACAATGAAGCATGAAATCCTGACTGTTGCATAGGCAATGACGTAATGCCAAGAATAATTGAGGAAGTGTCATGGCTTAAGGACGCTTCCTTCCCTCCGAAAATGTTTTAGTCGAACAAATTGCATGACATCCTCAAGAGTGTGATGCTTCCTTATTCTGAGGAAAATGGACATGGACATTTTTCGTACTTCAGCCTAGAGGACTGAACATGAGCGGAGCTGTCTCCGGGTCTAGATATGATCGAGAAGATTGTTGATTGGAGATTAGTCCGCAATATGTGCAATATTCGCACCAAGGAACCCTATTTGCAATCAAACATGTACTTTCAATGCCATATCCCAGATTGAA
The DNA here is from genome assembly GCA_964034865.1 of Eristalis intricaria. NCBI lineage: Eukaryota > Metazoa > Arthropoda > Insecta > Diptera > Syrphidae > Eristalis > Eristalis intricaria. The sequence goes on from OZ035875.1 coordinate 43,298,886, forward strand.
TAATTTCGCAAGTGCTGAAATATGTAGGCAGCTTCATTAAGGTTTCACAAACTAAGGTCTGTGTTCATTCACTCAAACTCAAATCGTACCAACACAGGTTATTCGTCCACTACTGTGTTCATCATCATCATCTTCTGACCCGCATGATTCACTAAAGGTGTCGCGAGGGTAAAGCACGCATGAGAGATTTCCAGGTAACTCTATCCTCTACCATCGACTCTAACTCATCAGGAGTTATGCCCAAGTGTAACTAGGCAGGTTTTTGATCTTGGTCCAACCACCTCATCCTCGGTCTGACAAGCAGTCGCCTTCCTGATGGAATCACATGCAAGGCTCGCCTCGGAACTCGTGATGGTGGGGACATGCGTGTCACGTGACCAAACCATCGAAGCATAGGACTTTCCGTACGAAGAAGCAGCTGCGCGATGTTGAGCTCCTCGCGCACTGCCGTGTTTCTCACCCTCCCGCAACAGCAAGAAGGAATCTCATCTCAACAGCTTGTACTCGCGATATTATTCTTTCGGTCATTACCCAAACTTTATGACCATGTGTGAGAGTTGGAACAAATACTGAGTTAAAAATCGCTAACTTGGCTTTCACATTAAGGTCGGCCTTCCTGATTACATATCTTCCGAGCTGTGTCAAAACTGATCCATCTTGGCCAATCTTGCATTACTCGTTCTATCACTCGTAAAGAAGACCCCGAGATAATTCAACTTCTCCACCTGCTTCAGTGGGACTACATGTGTGTGGAGAAGTGTATTGAACTGGCGTTCTGGAAATTACCATAAACTCTAATTTGTTCACGTTCACCTTCATCCCAGCATCAGCACATACGGTCACAATTCGATCGAGTGCAAGCTGAAGTTCCATCTGGAAAGATTTAAGGACAACAAAGTCATCTGGAAAAATAACACTCCAGAGTTTACCTCGAGGAACTCGGTCATATGTTTTTTCCAAATCTATGAAACAGCTATAAATGGGTTTTTAAACGTGAAACGGCATAGTAATCATGAAATAAATCAGCAAGCAGTGGGTAGATTGATTTTACAGAGGAAATAAGTTGCTGCAAAAAAAGGAGAATTTTTAAGTTTACAGAAAGCAAGCATAATGTTGGGCTTAAGTACCAGGTTTTCGAAGACGCCTTATGCCCAGAAGAGAGACTGAGAATGGTTTAATATTACCCAACAACACAGATGAAATTTTCATTCATGATTAATCGATTCTTTTGTTTACTATTCATATAAACTTTTAAGCGGACTAGTTTTACAGAAAGACTTGTTTCAACGTTTCATGCAGATTATTTAACAAGCGTCCAGATTCAATAAAGTCTATACCATCGTTGAAAATTTTCATTAATAAGTTGATTTATTAATTTATATATATATTTATTATTTATATTCTTATTAATGCACTAATTGGTTCATTCGTTCACCTCTTTCTAATAATGTTTATTTAATCATTATAAGTTTTAATCCATTCATATTTGTCTGTAAAACCAGATTGATAATATTTTGGATCCCATTGTGTGGTTTTACTGCAAAGATTTTTATTTTGACGCACGATTATTTGGCCACTAAGTTAATTAATAATAGGTAATATTATCCTTACTTTGTTTTTCTCTGTGCTTCTCTTCTCTATTTTTTTCTATTTTCTGTAATTGATATATTCACCCCTCTGTGTTTAATTATTAATAAAGTAGTATTTAATACTATGTTTTCGAAACATAAAAAGTGCTTCAACTATTCTCTAAATTGTCACAGCATTGTAACAACCCCATCGGACATTGTCTTGCAGTTCACAAAACACCGCGAACTTAATCACATCCCATAAAGCTGACACAATATTCAGCGTGATAAGAACGACGTGTTCCCAATTTATGGAAATGTTCGCGATAAGAACTGACGTAATCTATTTCTTCATTAGCCAAGGAAAATGTCTGAATCAAATTGCGAATCGATGGACTCTTATCAACCGAATTGTAAACATTAGCAGTGTTTGTATATTTTTAATTATTTATTTTAATCAATGGAGATTAAGATCTTATAATTAAGAGAAAAGTATAAGGATTTTTATACTTGTGATGAGTTAAAATCATCGTTCCGTAGTTCGACTTCATGACAAATAAGATTTATATCTTTAAGAACGATCTACGACTGGGAATGAGAAGCCTATTATTAAGTTGTCTTTCGGGACATACATATAGATAAGTCGCATTCTGCATATTGTTTCATCGCTTACATTTACCTTTCGAAAGAGTCGAACGATCGTTAAGGCAGGTACTATATATTCACAAGTAAAGCTCAGTCTTCTAATTGATTTTGGTTATTTGCGTGTTCGTAAAGGCATAGCGCATACCACTTGAGTACGTAGCTTCCCCAGATGCTGGTTTCTGGCGCCAAGGTAAGTCAGAAACCTCTGCAACTTGCAGGTTGGCAAAGCGGTGTTCATATTGTAAGAGCGTCGCGACTGCGACGCGTAGAGGAGGTTATGAATTCAACCCATATCGTGGGGATGTTTTGAGATTATTGCTAACGCGTCATCGAGTTTGAGACGACTGTACTGTCTTGATACAAGATACTTGTAAATAGTGCAGTTGGGTATTGCGACTGCCCGACGTCGGCTTCGCATTTTACCGAGTGAGAAGGGTTGTCAATTGATCAATTGGCACCTGAAATAAAACTCAAGTCGTTGGTTTCCTCATGGCAAAGTTGATAAGCCTTAGTCTGTCAAAGTCCGATCGTCTCGAAAACGATTTTTCGTGCTTCGCCTTGTATATACTTTTGACATTTTTAGGGGTTGATACACAAAACCATATTTTTTTGTATATTTCCATTTGTGCCACCATAGGCCTTAAAATGGGTATTTTTGGTAGCAGTGCTGGCTTTTGAGGCAATGCTGCATACAATGTGGGTTGGTGCGTCGACTCCTATGCAGAGGGTGCAATGTTCGATACCCGAGCTTACCAACTTTCATAAATCACGGCCCCACCTCTTTCGAGTCGTTGACAATCCTCAAAGAGTATTTCTGTATACACCGCTACTTCTCAACTTCGCCGTTTCGAGGCGGCATTAAACTGTAGGTCCCTTCCACTCGATAGAGAATAATAGCACGCACAATCCTCTTCGGGCTGCAGGGCAGGACTCATATATATATATACATGTAATTTCTGACAAAAATAACACATTGGGTTGGTCTGCAATTTTTTACGAGCGTCTTGAACAGTAACCAGTCACTTCATCGGTGGGTCCCATATTGTTTAAGGCAAACTGTGTGAGGCTCTTCTGCATCCTTTCAATTCTTATGATAGAGTTTTCCTAAAATGGCAACTAGGCAACAGAATACATCGGACATGAAACTTGCTTTTAATGTATACATGCATATGGACAGTCAGTTCAACTGATGGATGCCTTCGCCGCGCGTTACCAACGTGTCTTGGTGGAAGTTTTCACGGAGATTGAAGAACAAACGAAACTCTTTTGGCGCAGATTGCTCTCGAGGATGCACAACATCGACGACTCGGTAGGACTTCGTCTACGGCTCCACGCTAAACAGTACAAACAATATCAGTACCGAAATCAAACGCAGAATAAATTTTGGCTACCGCTGCGCTGAGCCTTCTCTCGGAAGAAGAGGTTAGGTAGTTGGGCTGCTAGTGAATTCACCAGCACACTTAGACCATTTTGGTCCATTGTGATACCCACAGTCGAACTCCCACCACTGATTGGCTATTCCATTGACAGCGCCGTTAGTTTGACCCCAACGGCAAATGGTGACTGGCCTGGGACCCCGCTAACCAAGGGCAGACACTCTACCAACTGCGCCATCCAGTCGTCTAAGATCGATAGGCCATGTAGAGCGTATGGGCAACTTAGCGCCAGTCTGAAGAATCTTTGGCTCTGAGCCTGTGGGACAACGCAGCAGAGGACGTCCACGTTCAAGGTGGTCCTCAGCCGACTTTGTGTGCAAAACTGGACACAGCTGGCGAGAGATCGGGCCGGTTGGGTTCACTCAAGAAGAAGATGAAGCTCATGAGATCGTTGAAGTCACCAAAACCATCCTTTTGTAGAACACTGGTCAACAACAAAAAAATTTATTTTTTACTCGGAGATAAAATTATGTGACTCGTAATCGTTGGAGTTTACATAATGAGGAAAAGTATATAGAAGAGCCAGGTCACATCGGGATTTTGCAAGAAAATATCTTTTTTCTTGTAATTTAAGAATTGAACCACGAAAAATATAATTTTTCTTAATTTAGTTGGTTTTGGGATTATCTGCAGTACGTTTATGGGAAGATTTTGGTGTCATCTTCTAAGCGACCAGCAGTAGTCAGCCAACATTGATGACTCGGATTTTCCTATCGTTTCTCCTTTTTTTGGTGGAACTTCTCACTGCGCTCATCGCGTTGCTGTCCGTAAGCCGAGCAAAATATTATTTTTTCCATTATCTACACGGTACTCACTAAGTCTGAATATTTTTCAATGTTGAGCAGTGTAATTGAGCACGCCAGATTCTACCATAATTCCCCATATTATGGCAGATCGCTCTAAATGTTTACACACATGTGTGTTCAATTAGTTTGGTGATGCAAATTTTGTTCATTTAAACTTCACATAAAATTGAAGAGTGGGAGGCGAAGAAACATTTGACATCGAAACACATTGATTAATAGGAGAAAGTTCCTGTCCCTGATGACAGATGGATTTGCATTTAGGTTCATTTTTTTTAAAAGACTATCAAAAGATTCGGTGGCACGTTTATCAAATTAATGATGAGAACCATTGTAATAATAATATGGACGCTGCAGTCCAAGATGGACCTGGGCATGTTATCGTGTCGAGAATTGAATTCATCGTAGTCGACGCATATAACGACTACACAACGGCGGCCATAAGGGTCATGAAGAAATTCTTCTCCATCTTCTCTGTGTAACGCTACCGTCCGGGACAGATTTGGACCTTAAACAACAGGTATCTCCGATTGCAAAACCGAGTTGGTTGATCTCCTTCACCAAATGTGCCAGCCACTTAATTGCGGCCCTCCTCTGTTGTTCAGGCTGAGGCGAAGATTCATCGAGCCAGATTAAAGTTGTCCATTCAGCCTGAGATCCCTAGACGCTCGAGTAGATCATATCGCCCAGAAGACATTAACGCAAAAAGAACCAAATATCCAACGCAGAACTATTCTGTGGATGAGGTCAATGGCTTCTTAATCCGATTGTAAAGTTTCCCATGCACTGCGGCATAGAGAAGGAGTCTAATAATCAGTCACTTTCATCAATCCTGTAATTATGTGCTGAGCCCAAAGAAGCAGCGATTGACAAGACTTATTCTGCGCTGATCTCTCTGGAGTTTGTTGTAGTAACCACAGCGGAACCTAGGGGAAACGTCTCGGACTACCTCAAACTGGTAGCTCTCCATAAAGACGCTTTTTCCTCTTCCCAGACGTTCATAATTTTGTGTTCATTTTTGAGGACAGCTCTTACCGCCGGACCTATGTTCACTGATTCTGTTGCAAGGCTTCACTGCGCTGAATTTATCGCGTCAACGTTATCCGCGTTTGGTACCAGTTGCGCAAACTCGTGGAAGACCATGCCTCGAGTGATGGCTTGTCAGTTTCCCACGATCTTTTGAAGAATGATGTTGAAGAAACCAAATGATAGCATTTACCGTGTTTCAACATTGACGGTGACGTAATAAGAAAATTAATTGATGATTGATGGTGCTGGCCCCATGATATATAGTGCATCGACTTGTAGGCTGACATTCCATTGTTCCACACAACAACTTTCCTTTTCACAGCTCTCTGAAGACACACCTACAATTTAACCGGTCGGTGTGGACATAAAACTGAAAGTCCCCTTCATTCGTGAGTGAATGGAATGGAGTGATTGGGCAGAACAAGTGGTTACGTTAGAGCATAAAAGCCTCTTATCGGCGTCATCACTGTGCCCTGTGCCATTGATACGCACGACATTAGATTGGGTTAGCCCTACAACGACTTTTGTGGGAGCTAGAGAGACGAAGAAGAGGAGGAAACTATGTACTGCACATTTTCTCTGCAATTTCAGCGCCATCTGTTTCCGAAGAAGAAGTGAAGTGACTGACTACAGAAGGCAGTCACGTTAAGGCCACAGTAGGCCCGTTGTGATACCGCGAGGATTGATTAAGATGGCTAATGCTGGCGCCTTCTAGCCTATTAAGATTATTTAAGGAGCAGGCCCCTGTGTTCCCGTATTTTCCTGGCTGGTCAACATCTTTCAAAGATGTCTGATTCATGGGTATGTACCCAGGATGTTAAGAACGACCTCCGTGGTCTTCATACCAAAGACAGGGAAATACTCACATGTCAAATCAGGTTTTTTAAGATACATTAGACTTTCATCCTCTCTACTTAAAACTGTAGAAAAACTGATTAACGTATTCACCACAGACAGTCGTAGACAAATTATCAATCGCCCAACATGCCTACAATAAATACGCTTGTTGGCATTATAGATTCAACCCTTGAGGATAAGGATGCTTTTGGTGACATCGAGGGAGCTTTTAACAACGTCGAACCTTATGCAATAATCTCAGCACTCGACAGGCTCTTCCGCTTTCATCCGTGGTTGCCGTGGCGTAGTGGGTAAGTGCGTCGACTCCTACGCAGAGGGTGCCAGGTTCGATACTCGAATTCACCACCTTTGATAATTCACGGCTCCACCTCCTTCGAGTCACTGACAACGCTCAAAGAGTATTCCTGTTTAGAAAAAGCTTCTCAACTTCGCCGTTCGAAGTCGGCATTAAACTGTACGTCCCTTCCACTCGTGAAAGAACAATAGCACGCACAACGCGAGGAGTGGCTGAGAAGCTAGGCCTCCTCGGACTGTCGCGCCATCAATATTATTATTATATAGTGGCTTTCAATCATCAGCTTCTCAATAACAGATTGATAAGCTCGAAGCTAGGTGAGACCACGATCAGCAGATCAGTTAAAAGAGGCACACCACAAGGTGGTGTACTCTTCCATCTCTTGTGGAACGTAGTAGTAAGCGAACTGCTAGTGAAAATCGAAAGGACTGAGTGTAAGGTCATTCAACAACAAGTCATTCCTCCCCTCGGCTGCGTTGCATTATCATCCAGTCCATATATACAATGAAAAGGAGAGGCGACAAGACGCAGCCTTGGTGGAGTCCAACACTCATACTGAAATGTGTTGATTTAGCACCGTTAACCTGAGCACAGCAGTTACAGTTTGTGTATAGAGACTTAATGGCCCGAAGAGTAGACCATCAACCTCATACTCCTCCGGAACACTCCAGAGTTTACTTCTAGGAACTCGGACATACGCCTTTTCCAAATATACCCAACAGCTGTAGATCGGTTTGATACACTTTCAAGCCTTCCCAAGTACCATTCTTAGAATGAAAAGCTGGTCAGTTATATTTCTGCCTTGGTGAAGGTAATAATTATAAATGTCACTTGTGTCTCGGATCTGTTCTAGAATAGACCTTATCAACTCCCGCACTGCACTAAGCAACCATTCCATGAGAGCTTCACATCCACATTGCGAGATTTAATTAATTTCCCCCCATCAAGTCGGCGCATTTACACAGATGAACAGACGCAATAATTACTAGGTCAGCAAAACAACTTTTCCAGAAGTGAAAGCTGCATCTGATCGGATCATACCCCGCGCAAGTAAATACATTTCCTCAACACACATCACCATCTGTAGGATGCTAGAAGTGAAATCTTCTCAGTGATCGCACGCCGAAACATATCGAAAGCCAGACAAGCCCAGTACACAATCCGATAGCGATAAGCAAATGTTCAGCGTGAACATAAACATTTACTTCACTCCATTCACAATCACTGTCTTTCACACACTTCCTGAAACTGGGCAGCAATCAAGAGGAAATAACACACATTTAGCGCCCCGTCACAAGCACTGAGTTCGCAGACAGTTTATCTTAAACCACACACAGGAACGTTCCTTCGCTTCCACTATATTTTATCGTTCGAAATTCAAATCGTGAGCAGCTCGTGGAGGAAGAGTACATACAGAGAAATAATTAAAATTAATCAAAACTCACTCGACGCTTCGCTGGGTAATAGAGATCTGCACGATTTGGCATGGTTTGCTGGGCGCTTTCGAATTGCTGCGACGTTTCGAGGGATTTTCACCGAGATATGGAAAGTCCGAAATTATTGCCGGACAACCAATAACCAACTGAGTCGGTTCGCCATGAAGCGGTTCTATTTAAAGCCATCGAATCGGAATGGCTTTGACCTGCTGTGGCTCTTCGCCGTCGTTGTTGTTGTTAGATTTTAACGCTGAGTTAGCACTACACAACGAAATGTGTGGATTCCTCAGCCAACAGTGTTTTTTTTTTCTTTTCGATCGGAACAGTGGCTTCGGTGCGTAAAAACGAAATTACTACTTTTTTTTTTGAGAACGTCATGTAAACAAACACTTTCTGCGTGCTATGCACATTCAAGTTGTGCTAGACGCCAGCGATTCTTTCGTTCACGGGGACAAGGTCAAGCGCACAAGATGCACGATGTCACGACTAGGAATGCATTTGGCTGGTGATTGAATGATGAATTCCTCTCTGGCTGCTGTTTGTGATTGCATAAGCCCGCGGGAATGACTATCGACTTGGCTTTCTGGCTTTCACAATTTACACATTTCTTTATCTTATCTAACTCTCGTAACATTGTCTATCGAATGTGTATCTCATTGGGAGCATGATGGTGAGAAGTGAACACGTGAAACGAGTTTCCGATCAAATCGTGGAATCAAACAATGTTTCGGAGTTGTTTAGGTTAGTCGCGGGTTACTCACTCGTCTGGAGATTCTATCTGCAATTAAATTGATGTTAATTGAGTTTCCGCACTTGAATTTGTATACTCGGGAGTTCTACGAACTGCTGGCTATCTGTACCGCTTTTGAAAAGAAATTCCGCATAGCGAAAGTGGCGTCCAAAAATTCACCATCGGGTACTAATTAAATCGCTAATGTGGATTTGGAAGATCGCTTTTTCTTGTTTCCGGGGGGTGAACGTGGACTTTAAGCAAAGGGCCTATGAACGAGGACCTCAACCAACAGACCGCCGCTGTTAGCGTGATCACTGGACATCTGTTTCTAGTTGCTCACATTCTTTGCCGCGTATAGTGATGGACAAAATAATAAATACAGCTTTCTTTCCTAAACAACTTCCTTCATTATTTAAAATTGGCGAAATATCCTTTGCAGCCATGACAGTAAGCCAGAGTGCAAAGCAGATCGACGCCTATCCAAAGCAGAATGTAATCTTGGCTTCACCAAGAAGACTATCAAGCACGGTGTTGGTAACATGGTATTTGCACATCCCTCATAGTATGGAGTTGGTCCCTTTCGGGCCGGGGAAGTCCACCATCGACCAAATCTTCACATTACGGCAGATCCTGCAAAAAACCCAAGAAATGCAAATCGACAGCCACCACCTATTCGTCGACTTCAAGGCGGCATATGACAGCGTGCATAGGGACGAGCTATACAACGCCACGTCTAATTTTGACATTCTGGCCAAACTCGTCAGGTTGTGCAGGACGACGATGGAGAATTCTCGCTGCTCCATCAAGGTTGGTAACGAACTCACCGAGACCTTCAATGTCAAAAATGGTTTTAGACAAGGCGACGCGCTGTCATGTGACTTTTTCAACATTATTCTTGAGAAGATCGTGCAGAACTCACACGCTAACACAAGAGGCACGATCTTCCTAAAGTCCGTACAACTACCAGCATACGCGGATGACATTGACGTGATTGGTCGAACACAGCGAGCCGTCAATGAAGCGTTTGCTGGTATTGAAGCTGAGGCGGCCAAAATGGGCTTAGCGGTGAACGAGGGCAAAACGAAGTATATGCTGTCATCAAGAAAGGACGCACAACATCGACGACTTGGCCAAAACGTCACCATAGGCAGCTATAACTTCGAGGTAGTGAAGGACTTCGTCTACCTCGGCTCGCAAGTAAACAGGAACAACACCAGCACCGAGATAAAATGCAGAATTACTCTTGCCAATCGCTGTTTCTTTGGGCTCAAGAGACAATTGAGTAGTAGAGTCCTCTCTCGAAGGACCAAGCTAACATTATATAACACCTTGATCATCCCTGTCCTGCTCTATGGCGAGGAGGCATAGACAATCTCAAAAGCGGATGAAGAAGCACTTGGTCTTTTCGAGAGAAAAGTTCTGCGTTCAATCTTTGAAGAAGAAGATTCAACCACGAACTGTTCGGGCTGTAGAGCGGCATGAGCCTAGCCAGGGGTCTACGTATTCAACGCCTAAGATGGCTGGGCCATGTGGAGCGGATGGACAACACGGCGCCAGCCCGAAGAGTCTTCGACTCCGAATCAGTAGAGGACGCCCACGAAACCGATGGCGCACCCAGGTGGAGAATAACCTAAATCGACTTGGTGTGCGCAGTTGGAGACAGCTGGCTAAGGATGGTGGCGGCTGGAGAGGCTTACTGGTTGAGACCCAGGTCCACCCCGGACTGTAGCGCCACCAGAAGAAGAAGAACATTTCAAAAAGATAACGACCCAAAACTTTTTCTTCTAGTGAGCCTACAGTCCAGTGTTGACCTGAGCCTCACCCAACAAGCCTCTCCGGCTGTTGCCTCCATTTTCACACGTCAAGCTGGTTGAGGTCCTTCTCCACTTGTGTGCGCCATCGGTTTCGTGAGCGTCCTCTATTCCCGAAGACTCTTCGGGATGGAGCAGAGTTTTTAAAACGCTCTAAATGGCCTAGCCATTCTAGATTCTTAGACGTTTAATCCGCAGACGCCTAGCTGGGCTGATGTTGCGTACAGTTCTTGATTAAACCTTACTCTCCAGAATCAAACAACATAAAAAACTACACCCAGAACTTTTCTCTCGGAGAAACGACGACTCCTTCATCCGGTTTTGAAATTATCCATGCTTTTGACCGTTGAACACGGGATGACCTGTCTTATACGAAGTCTTCAAGAGATGCCTTTATTACTCGATTGCCCCTTGAACCTAAAAAAACAAGGGTTTGCCATCAGCCTATTATGAATCTCGCCCGAACAACATTTCACTCGAATTTTTTTGTTCGCCCGAAATACTAGTTTTTCGCCCGAACTACAAAAAGATTATCATGAAATTCGCCCGAACAAAATTCTACTTCGAATTAGCTGTGACATTTCGAACAAGTATCGTTTTGACATTTGATTCGTGGAAAAGGAATATTAAAATCGTCTAAAACTAATTGTTGTTGAGATTTTAGTCGATAAAAAAACACGATAATTCAACCCTCATTTTTTCCATACCAAGAAGTATTCCTTTTTGTTTATATTTTCTGGAAATTGGTTGTTTCTGTAAGTTCACGGCTCGTATGAATGACACTTTATCCTCTTCTGTAGTAGATGTACAATACTGTAAGATCGCCCTGGGTAACTATTGCTGAACTTCTGAGCCACTTGGGTTGCAGATGTGCATTGTTGTCGGCGGCTCTGCTTGAGCCGACCAGTTGGTCGCAGAACTGGATTTTTTTCAGCGGCGCTGTTGTTGAGGCGGGTGCAGGTCCTATAATTTTTTGGCCGTCTGATATGCTCATGCTATTTGGATGCAATTGTGTCTTTGGTTAATTTTTGTTTTTGTGTTTATTCGTGGATTTGTGACGATTCGCCTGTAAAAAGCTAGGGAACATTTTAGTTCGGTTTGACATTTGCTTTCGCCCGGATTTGCTGTTCGGGAATTTTTTTCGAACATGGCAAAATCAAACATGGCGAAATTCGTAATAGGAGAACAGAAAAATGGGAGATATTTCGGGTGAGATGCTGTTCGGGCAAAATTCACCATAAGGCTGAATGTTATTTACTGTTTTCTCTCACCACTGATGTTGTTTACATTTTAAGTACATATTCACCGCGGAGACGAAGTCCCGAACGACCTCAAAATTTGCAGGAACTCACTTGTTCAAAGACAACTTTCTAACTCATCGGATCAAGGTGGGCCGAAGTAGAGATCCATTTTAACATTCCTACACGATTTTTTCCCATTATACTGGATCTCTGTGTCCCCTCAGGCTTCACATAGGTGTTAAATTTAGTTTAGTGTTAGCTTTTACAGCAACCACCCGTGCTGTACATGGTGAGAAGACTATATCGAGTATAGGGGATTTACAGTTCCTGCCGACTACGAACGGCAAAGTTTTAGGAGCTGGGTATATTGACTGAGCAATATTAGTGACACGTGAGAGCGATAGAGATGTGAATTATAATAATTAATAATGTTAAGAGGCGAATTCTAGGCCATAGAGCGCATGGACAACCCTGCTCCATCCCGAAGAGCATTACACTTTAAAAACCAGTGGGACAACGCAATAGTGGACGCCCCCGGAACCGATGGTGAAGAAGGGACAAGTAAAGAAGGACCAAACAACTTGTCGTGCGAAATCGGTGGCAGCTGGCTAAAGATCGTGTCAGTTGGAGAAGCTTCTTGGTTGTGGCCCAGGTCCACCCCAAGCTGTAGCGCCAATAGCAGAAGAAGAAGAGAGTCAAATTCAAAACCATGCGCTTGCTGTGCAGGAGTCGATTTATCAACCAACTACGCCACAGCGATTCGGTACTTTCGGCGTTTCAGCCGAGAGAGATGAAGCGCTTGCCATCCTCAATTCATCGGAGACTGTCCAATTCTTGTCCCCTTCCTCTATTATTATTATTATTTATTACCAGGTAATCAAAATTACAAGCTAACATTCTCTTCCTCTAACATCACCTATTTGCAAATAAAGAATGCGTGTCTTTAGCGAGCTGAGCGTGATGAAGAGAGGTAAAGTTAGAAAGAGAAAAGGTGATAGTCCTAGTCGGACAATCACTCGCGTTTTGCGTGCCACTTGTCGAACACGAGTGGATGGGGATAACTGTTTTACTCCGACGACGAATACATTATTTTAAAAAAAACACATGCTTTGACTCTATTGACAATGAAAGCTAATGTGTACACGATTTTGTATAAATAACGAAGCAACGAAAAAATACGAAATACCAACTGAGTATTTCATAATTTGTAAATGGAAAGGAAATGTGCAAAATACCGGCTAATTCTGGATTCAGACAGAGAACCAAGATAACAACTTCAACATTTGATCTGCAAATTATGTATCTTCCATTTATAAGTTTGTAAGTTAAACAAACCATACGCATTCCTCTGAACTCGAAGGCGTTATCAGAATGGGGAACGACGATCGTCTGTAATCAATTAGCACCGAGCACAAGCTCAGTCAAATTTTACTCGTTAGAACGTTGAATCAAAAGCAAACCATCGAAGTTGCGTTAATTTGTAAGTTGTGTCGTGCTTGAAATAACACATTAACCTTAGAATACACACGCCAAAGAGATGAGGACGCATTAGGCAGTCACTGAAATTGTACGTTCAATGAAACTGGCAGGTATGTATTAGACTTGGAAAGTACACTAAATAATCACTGAAGTTGACATTGAAAAAGTGTAGCCAAAGTTGCGGGTAGTTAAAGAATAGGAGAAACAGGAATGAACTTCAGGGTGACCAGATAAGAATGATAGATACATTCGTGCCATTTTCTATGGAACAGCACATGATTCAAATGGTTGGTTCTGATACATGCGGGGTATTTCGGCAGCAGTGTCTCGAATGTTGTCTTTAAGCTCGTCCAAACAAGTTGTTTTGTTGGCTTAGTCTAAGGACGGCTGAGTTCATAGTTGCAACATTGTTGCTCCTGCACTACCCCAAACATCCTTCCTCAACACATTTATGAACACGAATACAGCCGCAAGTTTGCTGCAGGTCGACATTGTCAAAAATTCTGTTATGAATAATGCGATACAAATAGTGTTTCACGGAACATAATATTCTGCACACTGTATTAAAAAATATAATACTATGCTTAACGTTTGATTTAATCGACGGAAAATATGTAAGGAAGAAACAGTCACAAAATACGAAGGAAAAAGGCCATAGTTTTAAATAAAATATTGGAAGTCAAGATAGAGACGCAAGACGCCAGCCTTGAGATGACCGAGTTCCCAAATTTCTCCTTCACAACATCGAGCATTGGACATGTATCACCGTATATAGTATATAGGACATATCAAATTTGTCCAGCTCCCACCACAAAAAGTCTGAGACAGGAAAAATTATCAAAGAAGCAGGCTGGCTTATGCTCAGTAACTAAGACGGTTCGAAGGATTAATGAAGGACGGTTGTTAACACGGAAGGTACTGTCTTCTTCAAGTCAGTTCAACTGTTCGATAACACAGATGACATTGACATCAAAGCTTTGACGGCGAAGAAAACGAGCTGGTCTTAAGGGCCAAGAATCTTTTCGTCACGCTCCACCTGAGACAAAACATCACGATCGACAGTTTCAACTTTGAGTTGGTTTTGGAGTTTGTCTACCTCGGGGGATACGTAAACTCCACAAACGACATCATAGTGGAGATCCGAAGTAGAGTCGTCCTTGGTAATCGCTGCAACTTCGGTTTGTCAAAACGACTGAACTCAGATATCCTGGCTCGAAGGAACAAGCTCATGTTTTACAAAACTCTGATTTCGCCAATCCTGCTATACAGCCCAGAACAGAGCAGAGCTGATTCTTGATGCCTTCGAAAGAAACATCCTACCGTCTACGAGGAAGGTGATGCCCATAAGAACTCATTAACTGCACTGGCTTGGTCCCATCGACCGCACGGACAGCAATGCTCCAGCTAAGAGTATCTTCGAATCCAAGACTCCTGGTTCGAGAAGGATACGAAGACCGAATCTCCTGTTATCGCAGATGAGAGACAGCTTGGTCTTGTTGCCTGGAAGCAGCGTACCCAGGACGGTCATTAACGAAAGGCAGCTATTGCTTAGGCTCAGACACTCCATGGATCGCTGGCTAAGTGTGTCTGCTGTCCGTATGCGCGGCGGTCAGCCACCTCAACCTAACCTAACCTAAGTTTCGAGGAAGTTTCGCTACGAAGCAAAGGACAGTATTTCTTTGTTCAACAATGTTTAACACCCGCATTGATGTCATTTATAGCTGGTTCTACAGCAAACCACTCTTGTGTCTTCCCTAACGAGTGGAGGAAAATAGTTTGGATAGCTATTTATGTAAGTCAAGACGGCACTATATGACAATGGCACAAATGCATTCAATAACAGAAAATAAAAAAACGCACCACACGCTGTCATCATATTCCCCACATCAAAAACGCATCGTTTCAACTTGAACTAATTGTCTCATTGCCTGCATTATGATTAATTAATTTGTCACACTCCAAAAATCCCTTCAACAACTCAAAAAAGAAATAATAACCAATGCTTCCTCACCAAATCCGTACCAAGTCCGTTGTGATACTGCTTGAATGGTCGCGCCAAGTCAGCACTATCGCCAATGCAATTGTTGTTGATTGAAATGACTCTGCGCCTGACGAACATCTTGTAAACCACGCAACGACCTTTGATTTGTTTATCAACTGTTCTATTTTGAATTTAGTGATTTTCTTTGAAATTAATTTTTTTATCGATGAAAACTTTCTTTTTCTTTACATTAACTCCACAATACCCGTTTTTTGGCAGACTTCGAAGTGAACAAAAAAAAAATATATCAAAAAAACAAACAAGAAACCGAAAAGAAAGTACTACTGCCCGCCGAGAGATTTACACTGCAACTGCGCTAACGCACAGAAAGGCGTACGCGTCGATAGACATTTCACTCGACTTGTGGTTCTCTGGGGCAGAGCTAAGCCGTTATGAGGTGAAAGCATTAAATCTAGGCTGATTACTCTCGTCCGTCCGCAGATCAGTGCAGTTCAATCGATGTTTTTCTTTTCGTAAATAGCTCTCTCGTTGGGGTAATTGTTTAGCACGAGCCACGGCTGTGTGACGTGCTTTGGAGAGCAATGCGAAGAGAGCATTTGAGTGTGTTCCATTTGGCCAATAACCTGTGGAGTGGTAGGTAGCGAATTGTTGATTGAAGCCAAACGAAAGAAGCGAAACAGGTTCCACCGACAGACAGATGTTCATTGCATCACTAAAGCCAGCGGGTATCTCTGCCGATCAATAGTTGAACGGTTAATATAAACATTTCGAATATGCTTTTTTTATGTATTCTTTTCTGCTGCCCGCGGGCATGATCTGTAGTCGCTTGTGGAAGAGGTTATTCACGTGTGACGATAGGGTTCATTACTATGACCCCAAGCGGTTTCTATACAGACACAGCATATGGATTTGATTGAGTAGAGATATTCATCTTTGTATGAAGCCTGCGGATACATTCATATTCGTCGACGCGCAAAAAAGATTCACTGGGTGAGGAGTTAATCTAACTTTCAGGGGGATTGCCTTCTTTATTCACGAAGCTTTTCAAACCACACAAGTAATTAATCATCTCGGGAAAATGCTCAGTGGGAATGTGGAGTGGAACGAAATGGGTAGAACTGACTAAGAACAAAGGAGGCAAGCTGAGTTAAGCTGGTGGCACTATATACACATATCTGTCAATTCACGAAAATTTAGATTATCATAATTTCATTTCAGAATCCACCTCATGTGTGTGCCGCGACACAGCAACATTTTGGTGGGAGAAAAGTCGTTGAACTCGATATTGTACCGTCCCATCAGCTCTTCCAAATTCGGACCTACCAGTCGTATCGCTAGCAACAGCATGAAAGATATACATATTTATATTTTATTGCTTGAGAAGATTAACTTTGCTAATCGTAGATGGCTAGGAGGGTGGCTGACTAGTTGATTATTATGATTTAAATGAAGCGATGAAGTTGCTCAGTTCTGTCAAGTCGTTAGAGTATATGGCGTCTAAGTGCAATTGCTCAGAAGGTGTCCGATAGTTTTCCTCCTCCTCTTCATCTCTTCAACTTCCAAGTCGTTGTAGAGTAGCTTACCAAAATACAAAGAACGGACTGCTTAAGCATAACAGGTCGTCAGCGCTTGAGGCCATTATATCCCTCCCTCCTCACGACTTATTCTGCAGCCTCCTCGGCCCTGAGGCTCAGAGACGCGGGGTTTTAGAAGGAGGAAACAGACAGCCACGCTGCCATACTAAGAAGTTGAAAGAAAGAAATAATTTCTATCAACGATTACCGGACCGGGAACAGTGGAAGGAATGAGTTACAACAGCAGATGAGGAGTCGCTATTTATGGCCCATCGATGGTTCCAAGACGAGAGCTGGTACAAGGACAGGAATCTTTTGTGACCTTATAAAAAAATTCCTACCACTGAGGACTGTCTTTCAAGCCGAAGTGGCTGTCATACATGATGCGGGGCTTGCGGCGAAAGACCAAAGCGTTACCGGAGGTATCGAAGAATCGACCAACCGGTAGATCAGAGCCATGCTGGAAAGTCGTTCAATTACTTCCTCTTCCGGAGGAGTGTCGGTTTCTGTAACCGTGGTTTAGGAATGCCCACAAGGGGAGGTTTCTGTGGTCACTAGGTATCTACAATCTGCTAACAGATCTTCATAGAACTATTTTTACCGCAATAGGTCATGCTGAAGACCTGGCCATTATTATTAGGTGTAAGCACGAAGCGCCAAAATGCACTGTTACAAGTCGTGGAATTGTGTAATACAGGTGGATTATCCACTAATCGCTGCGAGACCGTTCGAGTGCCCTTCTCAAGGAGGTTACGAATGAATCTGCAACTCGTAATAATCAATATCACCACTCTAGTTTATTCCAAACTGGAATTCACACATCAAGTTAATCGTAAAGCGTGCTACCAGAGCACTGTGGGTCAGTGGCACGGTTATGCAACAGGTCTTGGGGTCTTTCTCCCAAAATCCCATTATCACATACGTGGCCATCGTCTGCTGGCTTAAAACAGTCCAATAGTCACCGACAAGTAGGTTGGAGAAGTTGCAACGAATTGCCTGTCTTGGAATGACATCCGAACCTGCCCCTGAACACTGCACGCACAGCAATGGCCCCATGGCCGAAGCTGAACAAGAAGAGATCAACATTTTTGATCGGTTTTAGTCGGAGGACGCTAATGTCCGGAGGCCTCACCGGATACTATGCCATGGGTGCACATGCAATCTGACTGCACCTGCACAACGATTTTGGAGAACCTGCAGAGACGAGGAAGAAATATAATCGAAAAGAACGAAAAGAAGTTATTTAATAGGAAAACACTTCTCTTATATAGAATACCTTTGTCTAGGAGTCGCACATGAATCTGGCTAGTTTTTGAGCTACAGTAGATCTCGCGGCAGTTTATTACCCCCAAACATGGGCACAATGGACCCAACCCGTTGGTAAATGATTCACGGCAAGTAGGCCGCCAGGGCCAGGTACCGAGAAGGAAATTAAGGACTGCAACCCTTTCGGCCACCGTCAATACCGAGGGCTTTCTGCTACCACGCTGCTTTGCAACAGTTGCATAGTGTCTGTCCTGCCAGGTAGCAGTTTGCTTCGCGGGTCCCGCCTTCGACCTGTCCTGCTATGGGAACACCCTTCGTTTCTTATGTGCATTAGGTACGGGTGGAGAAATTAATCTACTACTCCTTTTTTCCGAGACAGAAGGTTCCCAGCTAGGCAGGGCCCTGTGCTCGTCTGCCTTTTTCCTCTCTTCATCAGTCACTAGGCCCTTCTCCAGGTAGCAAAAGTATCACCTGGTGCTCGAACCACTGAGCTCTCACCTGAGTGGATCATTCAATCCACCGAGTTGTGCCAGAGCGTCGGTGGACAATTGCGCCGTTTTTCTCTTCTACTCGCTTTAGATGATTAAAATGTCACAGAGTTCTTCACCTCCGCTTCCTTTCTTTTCTTTCCTGCCTCAGCTTCCTGCATAAGGTACGGAAGCTAGAGCTTTGCTCCTGTTTGCCCCATCGGCAGTTTTGATGCCCTTGCATATCGGTGTGTCCAAGGATTTCATAGCTTTCCGTATGGCACAAGGGCCTATTCGAGAATATGTATGCATTCCTGCTCTCTGAAGTCAGTCTCCTCACTTTAGAATGGAGCAATTCGCAGTGCAGTGTATCGGCACTACGAGCGTTGGAGATCTGTTGGATATGTAATAATACTCATGACATGCTTCTTGTCTCTTATCTTTGTTGTCTCGTGTGCAAATCGAATCTTGTATCGAGGGAGTTGTGATCTATGTACTCGCGAGCCGACACTAAAGGTTGTACACTTCTTTGAAGTGGATGGTGGCACAGACTGCACCGAATCTGGGTCTCAACTCAACCAATCGCCCCCTGTTACAAGTTACGGTAATCATCCTCCTCAACTTGTATACACCTTTTCTCAATTTGAAGGTAATCTCTTGTGCATTGCTGCCCAGTACAAAGTTACCAATGATAGCTATATTTTGTAAGAGCTTGATATAGGCATTGTAAATGAAAGAGAAAAATTATCTTTCTCGCAGATGATTGATGAGGGCTGTCCTCGAATGTGGGACACACTAGGGAATAGTGATGAAAATCTTGACAAGCACACAGCAAATCATGAATATTTTAGAAGAAGCCTAATAGGCTTGATAATTTCACAAGAAATTACAACACACACATCAACAAATGCTGTCTAATAAATCTCTGATATGAGTGCCGATAAAGCATTCAATCATTTGACAGGTTATGTGCTGGATGCGAAAGACGGCCAAGGTAACACGTGGAATAGTAATTGTCAGCAAATAAAAAAAACGGATAGTTTAGATATTCTAAATAAATTATAGAACATCTACCCCACACCGACTACAATGGGCAATTATACTTAGCCAAGCGGTAATTATTTCTGCTAATCTACACTGAGGCATCTACGTTTCGTACTGGAATGGGTGCTGGTCTGCAATCGATTCCCCGCAATGTCAGACATTACAGGGTGACCAGATAAGAATGATAGAACAAGGAATTTAAATAAACCAGCAACGGTGTGAGATAAACAATTTATTCCGACTTTATTGTGAAGTTGTATTCATGCAATTTTTGTGGAGTAGCACATCATTGAAATAGCCGCTTCGGCTTCCGAATCAGTTAATCACTTCTCAAGCTTATTTACTACTGAACACAGCTACTTACATCGATAATCAGGCAGCTATTACAACACTTGAATAACGATGTATTAGATCTTAATTGGTGCGACATTATTATCATTATTATTGTTGAGGGTATGTTGCTCCGCGACCTTTGGATCTATTGTGCCCCCTATTCATATCTTTCTTAAGTGCCCACCTCCCGTGCAGCTCTTTCCAGAGTTGTATTGAGGATTATAAGCTCATTTTGCGCGAAGGTGGAAGAGATTTATCTTAGAGTATTCTCTTTAAGCCAGATTCATTTAGCAAACTGAAAATGAGAGCTGGTTCTAGTGACTTCAGTTCTTGCTCTGATATTAGGTGCTTGCCCAAATATCTTTGTCTTTTGCGGGCTAGCGCCTCACAAGATCCCAGTATATGTTTTGGTATTTCTTTAGATTCTCCGCAGAATCTGCAGAGACCTTTTTCTGATACACCTGAGTTTCCTTAGGTGCTCCCTAAGTCTACAGTGCCCCTTCAGATAGCCCGTTAGGATACAGGGCTTGTTCTTGCCCATGTTGTTACATGCCTCAAACCTCTTCCGGATGTGTTGACCCAAGAGTTTCTTAGCCTACCTTATGCCGTGAGCTTTGTTCCAGGCATCTGTTCGGTTCCTTCTTTCTAGTTCCCTTCCATGAGGACGTGAGACGGCCCGGACATTAACCCTATCAAAACAGAGCTCGTACTATATAAGAGAAGACGCATCATACCTCGGATAGCGCCCCGTACGCTGGAGAAAAATCAACTTAGTTTCACTAGTCAGGCGAAATACCTAGGAGTAATTTTAGACAGCCAGTTAAGCTGGAAACCAAACATTAAGGAACGCATTAAGAAGGCGGCGGCAGCTGTTTACACATGTAAGAGAATCCTTGGCCCCACATGGGGAATTAAACCAAAAATTCCTCACTGGATGTATACGGTTATTGTTAGACCTATCATAACGTATGGTATCCTTGTTTGGTGGCCAGCTCTGATCTGCATCACATGGGCATTGCGATCCAACCCCACAGCCGCCATGGAAACATTGCTACAGCTTCTTCCCATGGACATTTATTGGAAGCTGGTAGCTACCAAGGCAGCGTAAAGGGGATTGCAACCTCTGGAACAGATCACAAAGCTTAGGTCATACAGAGATAATCAGAAATGCGAGACTATCAACGCATACAGATTATACAACACACGCTTTAGACTTCAACACACTCATCCCAAACAGAGAAGAATAGGAATGAGATCTGCCCATATAATAAGATTTTCCCTGTCTCTTCGACTGCCCAACCATTGTAATGTAATCCAGGCAGAAGTTAAAGCTATCCAAGAGGCTGCCCGCTTACGGTTGATGAACCCGATAGACGGGCAATCTATCGCCATTTACATAGATAGTCAGGGCCATAAAGGCTCTGGATACACCATCAATTAAATCGAAGATGGTAAGACTTTTCCGTCTATCTCTTAGGGAGAGATTGGTTATATGCAACCTAACCCTATGCTGGATACCTGGGCATAGTGGTTTTCCAGGCAGCGAAAGAGCCGACGTGTTAGCAAGCATAGGGGTGGGACTGCCACTGGCAAGAAATCAGGACAGCCCATATCCCTGACTCCAAGTAATAAACACAATGTTACTTACGCCTTCGACTCCGCTAATCGGAGATGGATGGAATTAGATACTTGTAGGAATTCGAGGCTTGTTTGGCCCTCCTAAAACTAAACAGGAATGTAATAAGGAACGTAGTGGGCATCATCACCGGCTATTGCCTTCTTGGTATCGATGCCAGAAGAATGGGAGCCCCCCACAAATACTACTGCAGAAGAAAATACGCTTCTCGGCACTTGTCCAGCCCTTGCAAAAACTGGAAAAGATATACTAGGCAACTACTTTTTCAGTAACATAGACGAAATGTCACACTTAAAGCTACAAGTAAGTTTATCAGGCTAAGTTTATCAGGCAAATAAATTGGCTGTAAATCAGCACAGGAGTGGACTTATCAAAGTAGGCAACTAGAATACCATTAGGCGGTCTCCAGGTCTACTTTATCTTCCTTAGTCCTTTTGAATTAAACTGGAGTCGTGTAAAGCACCGGGAAGTGATAGCACAAAGGATCCAACCAGGATCCAAGTGCGCCACAACTGCTACAGTGGTGGCAATTACCCTAACCTAACCTAACTTATCCATGAGGACGTGATCCTACAGCGCAAAATGGTTCGGGCCTGTAAGAGGTGGCAGTACTCTTTCCCTAGCGAGGGAGAGGGACATTTCGTTGCCTTAAGCTTCTGTAGACATGGCCACACAAGCTTGGATTTAATGATATAGGAGTCTAGTGGAAGGATAGCGACACGACTGTCTGTCTATCTATTGTTATGTCGCAGTTGGTATAGGTTCTGTCAAGATTGATCTGAGCGCATCTGTCTATGATATAGACTTCTGCTTGAAGGATACCGGTGCGTTTGCCCATGGGTTCGTAGTACTTTGTCCGGGGTCCAAATACTCCTGCCCCTGTCCTTCATCAGTTCTTGTTCCGTTTGTATACCATTTTACCGTTGCTTTGTCCGGGGTCCAAATACTCCTGCCCCTGTTCCTTCATCAGTTCTTATTCCGTTTGTATACCATTTTACCGTTGCTTAGTCTACAGACTATGGATTCATTGTTCCAGGCCTTTATGGTGCTGAGCTTAATGGTAGACTCCTTTTTGAAGTTGAATTTCCGAATCACGTCATCCTTCCGAGTGGCCAAGAGTGGTTGTTTTCTGACAAGTTCATCGAATTGTCTCGATGTAATGCGCATGTATTTTCCTATCCCTTCTTTTGCCATCCTCATGATTGTTTTGTTTGCACATTCTGCAATCACTAAATGCAAAGGAGTCAGCTCTAGTAGGCAAAGAAATGGCAAGAGACAGGTGTGATGTAATCGAGACAATTCGATGCACTAGTCAGAATGCTACTACTCTTGACCATTTCGAAGTATAACATGATTAGGAAATTCAGTTTCCAATAGAAGTTTATCATTAAGTCCAAAAAGGGCTGGAGCAATATTATCCATTGAATGCTCAGTAAAAGAACTTCGGGAATTCCTTTGGTGAGAACCTGGCATGCAATTCAGTAAAAATGTGTACAGACGGATAAAGAACTGGCAAAGGAAACCGGAGGATGGAAAATCTCCAGCATCTTTCAAGCGGAAATCTATGGTATGGACAAATACGTTCAATGAATTAATCTTGACAGGAACTATACAAACTGACATCATCAAATGCAAACTAATGCGGGTATGCCTACTGAAGCTTACAGAATTGAGTAGGAGAAACAGACGGAAACTCTGGTGGATATCTGTCCATACGGGGATAGACGGCAATGAAGTAGCCGACTCGCTTACAAGGAAAGGATCATTAAAATTCTTCACAGTCCCCGAACCATACTGCGCTGAAGGAGATCATGTCTTCAGAGAAGGATTCAGGGAACTAGAAAGAAGCAACCTGACAAAACCTGAACCACTGGAAGGCTCATGAAATGAAGAAGGCCAATAAAACCAAAAGTGGATTGGTATGTGTCAAAATGAGCAAGAACAAGCTCCGTATCTTAACAGGGACGAAAAGTCTTCAAAACCACCTCCGAGGGACGGCGCTGTAAAGAGGGAAGACCGCGACTCAAGTGGCGCACGCAAGTGGAAAGGGACCTCAACCAGCTATGAGTGTCAAACTGGAGGTAGCTAGCTGAAGATTGAGCTGGTTGGAAACGCTTGGTCGTTGAGGCCCATGTCCAACCGAACTTTAACGAGACCTTAAATAAGGAAGTTAGTAAAATCCTCAACAGGAATCCATAGCCCTCAATAATACTCTGAAAACAAATGTGAAATCGGAAGAGTGAAATGTATCAAAAAGGGGAGACCCATTAGATTAAAATGTCGCGAACAACAAGAATAATAATTGTCAATACAAATTAAAAAAAAAAAAGTTAGGGCACACATTGTAGTGCTGAAAAGAACAAAACCATTTCCGTTGGAACTACATCATCACCGCAGATATGCCTAGCTGGACAACAGATGGAAGGAATAGAGATCTTTCAGTACCGTGGTTTCTGATGTGAAACTGTGAAGTCCGCACAACAGAGAAGATTCAAAGAAGCGCCCACAAAAGCAGAAATTTGAAGCAGATTCCAGCATATAGTGTTAACTGGGGATACTTATTGTTTGATGAGAACAATAACACGAACATTAACTATGCTGCGCTGGTCGCCGTGACGTAGTAGTTATGTGAGTCGACTACCAAGAGTTCAAAATGGACTCTAAGACCTCCGAAGGGGAGTGATGTTCTATCATCACACTCGCGTTCCAAAACGTATGTAACTGTCTAGAGTTTCTATCACTCGGCCATTCGGAGTAGGCATAAAACTGCACGTCCCCTGTACTTATGAATGAACGATAACACACACACATACACACACCAGATGCGCCTCCAGTAATGTATAAATAATGAAAACGGAATGGCGCAAGAACTAACACATCCGGCTTCTGAATGATTGTCAGCAGAACTCGTTCAAAATACAGAATGGAATCCAAGCTATTTGAGCTCAAGCAACAAAAATCTATTTTCAAAAAAAAAAATCGCTTATTATTCTAGGAAAGCAGTGTCAAATATCAACAAATCATCGACACTGATAATGAAAAATGGACATACCAGCTGGCACTTTGCTTGCTACAAACTTGGTTTAGTTATCATTCTCCAATCTGTCCCAAAGCATTAGTCAAAGTTGTCAGTGGTGTCTATCATCTAGCTAACTGTACTTAATTTCCTGCCAGACTTGCACAGCTGCTATAGAATTAATACTCACCAAGTTATGCCTGATTAGCACAAATGAGAGCAAATAAATGTGTACACAGTCTTGTTGGATATCTTACTTGAAACACAAATTATTTCGCTTATGAATCACAACATATGGCCAATGTGTATTGAGCATACATTTATCTGGCCTCATATAACTATACGTAGTAGGTACGTGTGTACAGAAATTCCCTGAATCGCTAATCTTCAGGCGGTAATAACTTCGAGAGGTTATAATAGTCGAGGGCAACATCAAATAAATATCTTCCCATAGGTACACGAGAATGTATGAACATTCTTTAATTCGATTATCAATATGTTTACATGAGGAATTGTTACGATTCCAGCTAAGTGCGGTTCATAAAATGGGTCATAAAACACAAGCGGAAATGATGCGTGTTCCATGAGTTCAGTATATGTTATTTCTCTTTATGTACAATTGGAAAACTTACAGTCTTTAGTTTTTTCGTGGTAGTGGGCTCGGAACTCATGATGGAATGATGATCTGCTAAAATTCACTTCCACGGACACGAGTTAAGAGTTGAGTGAAACACTGATTGTTAGCAAATTGTGTGACTCTTTTCGGGATAATCAGGACTGGGGTTGTATTTACTATCTAGGAAGAGTTTATTCACACAAAACATCAGTTAGAAAACGATAGGAAAATCAAGTTAAACACTTTTGAACTGCGCTCAAAGATGTGCAACGAAATTTAGGGGAAAAAAACACGTCAAACACTTGTCACTATTAAATGATGTATGAACTTTGCTGTGTTTGCATGGTGTAATCGAATTGTCAATTGTCAATTGCAAGTGTTGCCAAGTGCAATTAGATGGTGCTGCTTAGATGTTCATGTTGAAAGAAGCTCTGACCAAGAGATCGAACTATGAATAACTTCTAGAACCACCTATGAAGTGCCAACGTTTATCTTTGCAAGCGAGGAGTTGAACAACAACTTATTTCCGTGCGTTCTAGAGAAATAGTTGCAACAATGTGCATAGCTTTCCAATTAGAATGTACTAAGTACAGATTTCATCCAAGGCACAATCCAATATTTGGGTAAAATATAACCTCTTGCTTACGTAAACAAAACCAATTTCACCACGAATTGTGCAAGTGTGTGTAATCAGCTGATGTAAACAAACCGCATTTCACCATTTTTTGCAACATTCTGTACCATTTACTCTTGCTTACAAACATCAACCACGCGTCTTCTCTCTCGCACTTTAGCTGACTTAAGTGTGGTGAATAAATGTAGGTGGCGTTGACAGCGAATTTGCTTTTTCGTCATTCTTTAATGGCTGACAGTTGTTCGATTTTCTTTATTGTCTTTTTCATAAGTTAAAATGTCCGTGAAATAGTTAGTCTTCAACACTAATTTTATCTCGAAAATATTCATTCTTGTTAAGCGATAAAATGTTATCATATTATCAAGAGAGGAGACCCCTCAAACGGCCTCGTTTGGGTCCTCCGGATGTGTATCCTCAAGAAGCTAGACAAAGAGAGGACGAGCTGACTCCGACCAATGTTAAGCACGGATTCTCCACAATACCACAATTGAATTCGGAAGAATTCGGCACAGCACATAATAGCAATGTGAACGCCAGCAAGGTTGGGGCGTTTTTCAACTTGATCCTCGAGAAAAAAGAGGAACTTATGACTCTGCAGGATAGTGGTCGCAAAAAGCAGCAGATAAATTGTAAAGATAACTTCTGGCCGGTATCACCACGCACTAAGGGTGCTCTCGACGCTTGGTTTAAAGATCTTGCTGGAAATAAACCACTCATAGCGCTGGCGAAGAAAGCCCCCTCTTTCAACAAGAAAGAAGAGATTTTTGTAACTCTGTGCGACAATCAGGTCAGTATGCAGAGGGCATTGTGGTTTATTAAACTGAGTGCGGCCTACACTGTGTCAGTTACGGAATCGAAGAACAAAAAGAGAAGTATTTTCGATCCAGCCGCTGAATGGACAGCGAATTTGATTAAATTCATGAAGGAACTACTTCCTAAGTTGCAGGAGCACTTTCATCAAGGTGAGTTTGTTGTTGGTGGTATTTAGTCGCATTTGTGGATGTTTCCTGAGCTGTATGATAGGGTAAATGGTTGCCTAACGCCGCCTAAAGTCAATGTGAGATTAAAGTATTATGCACGGCTGTGCATTCTCATGAAGTGAGAAGGATAAGTGAAGGTCAACGTCTCTCGAGAATTTATTCTCCATGAAGAGACCCGGAGGTAAATTGCACCTATCTCCGCGAAAGCAAATCCATCCCCTATACCTTAGACGAGGGTGTTATACTTGCCGAGGCTTAGTCTGTGGTTCAACTTGACTCTGTATCCTGAATGTCTGACGAACTTCTGGATTATGCAGCCATATTTGGGTCTTGCAAATCTCTACTGTCCCTAAATGAGGTCACCAGCTCGGGGTCTTTGGTTTATTCGCGAACTTTACTCAACTTTTTTATATGTCTTGCTTGTTGAATGTCTCGGGTGCATTGCCTCGTTGATTTACACCATTTCACCATGTTAATGACCATTTAATTAATTTTATCATCTCTTTACAGGATCCTTAGACAAAAATGCACACTCCTCGAATTTGGCACATACACCCACTTCGATGGGTATACCATCGATGACGAGTCCAGTGCCCATGCTTAGTCCAGCAAACAACAATAATAACAACAACCCGACCGGAATAACCAATGTGTCAACAAATCCACAAGAAGATGGTAAACATGCCCTCAAGTACTGGAACTATTGCACTCAACTATCGAAATATATGCACGAAGAGTCACTGCTCGACAGGCAAGAGTTTCTAAACTGGATTCTCGATCTGTTGGATAAAATGCGCTCGCAAAACTCCGACGATGGATTGAAGAAATTAATTTTGACATTTGCCCTGCAGTACATGAAGGACTTTGTGCAAGCAGAACGTCTGTGCAGAAAACTTGCGTACATTGTTGCCAAGAAACTAACGAATCTCATCAACGCCATAGTTGATCATGCTGCGAATGCAAATGCTGAGAAGAATCAATTGGGCTTTGACAACGAAAAGTTGAAAAAGCCAATAATCGATCCGTATGAGAGTGCAATCAACGATTATATGACATGTCCTCACCATCGTGACATCATCCTGTACCTCAGCTCGATTCTGCAGGTGATCACAATTGAGTGCCCAACAGCAATGGTTTGGTGTGGCATAGGCGAGAACAGAGCCCCATCAGCTCTTAATGGAAGTCCACTGGATAATCTACCAATCGCTCCATCCATGCTTCCCATGCCGATAAAATGCGAACTGACCAATCATAAGATTCGCAAGCAACTGAAAGACGCTGAGAGTGAGATTATCCTGCGGTCAAAGCACGCGGAAAATCGATGGTGTGCTGAAAAATGGCAGAACGCCAATAAAAATTCGTACTCCAAGGTTCTTACGATTCTCGACCACTTGGACTCGCACAGTTTCGACAAGATGGATCCAAGCAATTCGATCGAGTCGTTGTATGGGAAAATCTTCACACCGTTCAGTATGATCAAGACCGAGATTGGAGCCAACGGTGAGACGAAAGAGATCAGGGTGGAATATGATCCGAAGCAGGGCGCCGATACGGTGAAAATTCTTTGTGAATGGGCTGTCTCGTCCCAAAGGTAAGAGGTCTTCCTCGGCGTCATGGACAATTTGTGAAACAAAACTCAATTCTTTTTTCAGATGGGGTGAACACCGAGCAATGGTGGTCGCTATACTTCTGGACAAACGTCAAATGGAAGTAACCACTCCGCCAGAAAATGAATACGCAAACGGGAACAACAACAACGACGACAAAGACTCCATCGCCTCTGGGGTAGGACTGATAGGCGGCTTACCCGTCTTCCAGTCAGTTCTTATGGATTTCCTTGACCATCACGCACCGGTGTTGGAAGAGAACGGTTCCCAACAAAACCGCACGCAGTTCACGAACCTTGTTCATCTCTTCAGTGAACTATTTCGGCACGATGTCTTCTCGTACAATGCGTATTTGTGCACACTGATATCGCGGGGAGATTTGCTGATGGAGAGCGCCATCTCGAAGACATCAAATTCCATCACAGGAACGGGGCCGGTTTCTAATAAACCATCCACGCCGAATCAGGTGTTCGATGACTTCACTGAAGAGTTTGACGATTCGAACGTTGATGAGGATTTGGACAAGCTCCTGCAAACCATCAAAGAGAAAGATCAACAGAGTGCCTTGGAAGCACCAGACAGTCCAAAAGAAACGGAACACGTGACGCATGGCATTGGCTCAAATGAGCCTCCGATCTCGAGGCATTTTATCTACACAAAGCATTTTCCAATCCATCAGGATGACCACTACGCCTCGTACAGTAGTGAATCAAATCAGCGGTACATCCTCCTCTTTGGCGTCGGCAAGGAACGGGACGAGAAAAAGCACGCCGTCAAAAAGATGTCCAAAGAGATCTGCAAATTGTTCTCGAAAAAATTCAGTATTGACGTAGCCGAGGGTGGAAAAGTCAAGAAGCATTCTCGTAGCGAATTCAATTTCGAAGCCACGACCAGTAAGTGCCAGAACATGGCGTACTTCGATCAGCATGTGGTCACCTATCAGTGTGCAGCAACAGTGCTGGAGCAGCTAAATAGCTTCGCATCTGGAGGCAACAGCTACCTCCCAGTGCAAGAGCACGTTGCGTTTTTGTTCGACCTGATGGAAATGGCGTTGAACATCTTCAGTCTGCTGGACTTATGCAATCAGATCCTGAAGGAGCTGCCAGAGGTCGAAAATCAGTTGTTAGTTAGGAAGTCGAATTTGGCAAAAAGCTACACCACTTCGTTGGGACTCTACATTGTGGGTATCCTCCGTCGGTATCATAGCTGCCTGCTGCTGTCCCCGGAGCAGACATTCTCCGTGTTCGACGGACTCTGTAGGATCATCAAGCACGTGAACACACCCAGCGACTGCAGTTCTGCGGAAAGATGTATTTTGGTTTATTTGTCAGACTTGTACAACTCGTGCGCCATGCTGAAGGGAAAAGCACAGTCAGCAGAGCACATTCACAGCGCATACACCAAGTTCAATCAAATCTTCAACTCGCCGCCGCCAGTAGTCTCAACGACGGTCGCCTACAACGCGCAGTTCTTAAATGATCTCTTCACAGCCCCCAAGCGCGGTGGCAAAATCGATCCAATATGGTCGTGCCAACTGAACGAGTCACCGCTGAACATCTACAGCTTCATTTGCAACGCCATCACTGCGATCTGTCGTGAGACCGACAACGATCGATTGAATGACATCGCCATCTCATGCGCCGAACTGACGGCTTGTTGCAACGCCTTGTCCCAGGAGTGGGTGTCTGCCTTGGGCGCGTTGTGCAATTCGAACGGAGATCCTCGATACCAAGACCTCTTCAGTCAGATTGACATACAAAATGTCAACATTCACAATTCGTTGGCTGTGTTCACGTGTATTTTAATCGCGCGTTACTGCTTCTCTCTGGCTGACTTCGTGATGAAAATAGCACTTCCCGCTCTGGCGAATGCGTGCAATGGAGGAGGAGACATCACTTCGGACGCTGAGGCGGGCGCAAGATTGACCTGCCACTTGGTGCTGAAGCTCTTCAAAACCATTGAAATACCCCAGCCGGGTCTCTATTCCGTAAGCACGTCGCCGAATCCAATCAATGTGGCCGGACCAACATGCAATATAAAGCTGAGCTGCGATCGACATCTGCTTGTAGGCGCTCACAAAAACATTCCGATTGAAGCTGTTTTAACAGTTCTGAAAGCGATTCTCTTGGTAGTGGATACCACAGCACAGAAGACACCATCGACTGCATTCACCAGCGGTAAACGGAGTGGCTTGAACACTCCTGTGCACCCAGGCAGCACTCCGAAGAACTCCGACCACCCTGTGAATCTGAGCACCATTTTGGGGACAAGTGATTTCAGCAGTTTGGGGGAATCCGATGACGCCATGCAAGGGACATCGTCAAGTGATCAAATTTCACTATCGGACTTTGCTCAGCACGTCCTCAAGCAGATTTGCTCGCAAGAATACGTGCTAGAGCGGTGCTTGGAGAACTCAGAGACACTCTGCGACATGATCATCGACGATATGCTCACATCGAAGCAAGTACAGCGCCTGCTTCACATGATTTGCTATCCGGAGAATGAGTACAATTTGATCACCGTAATGGACCAAAAGACAATCATTGTTCACATTCTGGAAAATCTTGAACAATGGACCCTCAGAATATCCTGGCTGGACCTACAGTTGATGTATCGCCAAACGTTGTCCAACACCAGTGATCTGAACACCTGGCTAGACACAGTCGCAAGGGCTGCAATCGATGTGTTTCAAATTGACGAAAGCTCGGGAAAGGATCAAAAGACGAAGCCATCCACTTGGTTGGTGGCACCACTTGTGTCAAAACTGACCAGCAATGTGCAGGGACGTATCCTTCGTGTTTCCGGTCAGGTTCTCGAGAACATGAACTACTTCTCCAAGCAGAAAGACTGTGAGGAGAGAGAAAAAGTGATTAAGAAAAAGCAACCAATGAACAATCAGCCGTTTTTGGGACTGGTGTTGACGTGCTTGAAGGGACAGGATGAACAGAAGGAATGCTTACTGGTTTCGCTGCATGCCCAATTGTCTCAGTTCCTGCAATCCATCGCTGAGGTAAGTCCTTGTTTCAGCATCATCTCTGTGGGTGCTTAACTCCTCTTATTCACTTCAGTTTGAGGATGTTGGCGGCATTGACGATCCCCAGGGAAGAGAGGAAATGCTCGACGCATTGCAGTTGCGGTTTTCCTTGGTCGGTGGGATGTTTGACGCCATACAGAAGAATGGCGCTTCAACGACGGACTGGGCGATCCTCTTGGCGCAACTTGTGTGCCAAGGGGTTGTGGATTTGACTACAAACAGGTTTGAATTCATTTTCCATGGACAATCATTTCCTCATTGACTTGGTCTCTTCTTTGCAGCGAACTATTCACGACAGTGGTGGACATGCTGGCAACACTGGTGCATTCTACACTAGCCTCAGACAGTCAATCGGAACGCGACGAAAACAAGAAGCTCTACTTGAACTTAATGAAAAAGCTAAAGAAGGAAATCGGAGAAAAGAACAATGCTTCAATCAAGTTCATTCGGCAGTTGCTGCCGCTTTACAAACAGACAACCGAAGTCATTGCTTGTGAGGCTGCCGGCAACGATGCAAAGGACAAAAAGCTGGTAATTTAATGTGAGAAGTCTCAAATTGTGCGTATTTCTTATGTGTACGCATCTTGTTTCAGCTTCGAATATCAGATAAACAACGGATTAGTGTATGGGACATCTTGGAGGGTCACAAAAATCCAGCTCCTCTGTCATGGGCCTGGTTTGGAGCGGTTAAACTCGAAAGAAAAGCACTCGCCTACGAAGAAGCTCATCGTCACTTGAAATACCACACACATAGCTTGGTGAAGCCAAGCAGTTATTTCTATGAACCTTTACCACTGCCACCAGAGGACATTGAACCTGTTCCAGAAAAGATTGTGGTAGGCTTTGACTTTGACTTTTTTGATGTGTAGAGTGGTATGTGATGTATTTGGTCTCTTTGTAGAAAGATGATTTGAAAGCGGACACACCGTCATCTGTTGATCAGTCACCAAG
The DNA here is from genome assembly GCA_964034865.1 of Eristalis intricaria. Classification (NCBI taxonomy): domain Eukaryota; kingdom Metazoa; phylum Arthropoda; class Insecta; order Diptera; family Syrphidae; genus Eristalis; species Eristalis intricaria. Next base: position 43,331,380 of record OZ035875.1, read on the forward strand.
TGCACCAGTCACTGGACGTGGACGAGGTAAGGGTAATCGCAAACCAAGGAAGCCGAAGAACGCAAAAACACCACCGGTCAATGTTCAGAATCCGGCACAATTGCAACCAAATCAGCAACAACAGCAACAGCAGCAACAACAGCAGCAGCAACAGCAGCAAATGAATCCGAATCAGATGAACCCTATGCAAATGAATATGCAGGTAAGATGTGTAGTTTGCCTTGTAGTACGAGGAGTAAGGGGCATGCATTAACACAAAAGAAGTTTCCCAAGGGGTGTGGGAACTTGTAAAGGTTAAGCAATCTATGAACCACTTTTGGGCTTCGGAATAGACCTGTTATTCAGGATAGCAAAACAATGTCAAATTTAGGATTTTCACAACATTCGGTGCAGGCACCTACGTTTATAGTTAAATAGTCTCTGCAAGAGAATTCTATGTAAGTCCTTTAACTGCCAGCAGAACAATATCACTACAGTATCGAAACTTTAGAGTCCTTGTGTTTGACAAGCTGGTAGAAAAGACACTCACTCACTCCGTTGAAGCTTGAACTCTTGTCGGACACAGTTTAATCATTTAAAAAGGATCAGAATCTATTTAAGTATTCCATGGCAAGTAACACACTCTTCTGTCTTGCGACTGAATAATATTTGAAGGCACAAGTCAAAAGTACTGAACAAATTTACAACACGTGTTGCCAATTGGCACTTGTTTTGAAAGGAAGAATGTAGAGTTGAACGGTAAACAAACAACCGGACAGTGAAACAAAAACAAGAGTGCCCCGTTACACAAACTTCGGAGGAGAATTCGAACCATGGTGTCGACCTTCTATGGTGGGTTAACAATTGTCATTCACGCTGCTGCCATTTTATCTCAGAAATAGGTTATCATTAGCTAGCGCCGCAAGCATTCCTTTAATATTAACGTCTGTATTGATCTGGTGACTCCATCTTTGATTTCGTTGAACTGCTTAATCCTTGGCATGCCTGAGCCGTGGAAACCGATGAGTGAACTTTTCGTTGACTGTGGTGATTCAAAGGATGCGGTAAGGACTAGGGAAATGAAATATAAGGACTCTTGAATAAAAACTGCTATATACTTCATGTTTACCTGAAGCAATTTAGCATTTGTGATGTGATTAGAAAAATGTTAAGCTCCTGCGTGTATCCATTTTCTTCACAAAACGCAAAAGAGCCAGTTTTTGAAAAATTCCAAAGCAAATCGAACACTTTGTTTCCAAATTTGTAATCACACTGACAAAACGTAGTGCTTTCGGAAATTCGTGAATTTTAAAGTTTGAAAAATTGAAAAACTCAAAATTTCTGTGCATTCAATTTCTAGGTTAACATACAACAATTCGCTCAAAATCCAATGATGGCAGCAAATCCAACGCAAATCATCCAGCCTCAGATGCCGGTACCGGGTGCCATGCATCAGCAACTCGGAGGAGGCAATCCACAGTCAAACTCCCAAATGGGATTTGTACCGGGGGCGCCGGGTATACCACAAGCACAGCAGCAACCACAACAACAATGGTCCAATACAGGCTATCATACAATGCAGCAGCAGCAGCAGCAACAACAACAGCAACAGCAGTTCTACAATCAGCAAGGAATGCAAAGTAAGACTGTATTTATTCATCAAAACACACCTTTTTCTAAATTGACTTTTCCTTGCAGTGAATCGCTTTGAAAGACCACAAATGAACAACTCCTCAAAAGCGGCCTTAGAGAAAATGCTCAGACAGCGTCAGCCGTTCATGAGTGCCAACCAGGCGACTGGAGCTAATTTCAACATGCAACAACAGCAGCAGCAGCAACGTCAACCACAGGCGGTCATGCAGCAACAACCGCAACAGCAACAAGTGCCCCAACAGCAGCAGCAGCAACAGTTTATGCGTGGCAATTTGCGAGGTATCGCACCCAATCAGATGGCGGGTAATAATCAAATGGGCACGCCAATGGGTCAGGCGATGGGTCAAATGGGTCAGCCGAATATGGGACAGAATATCAATCCGAACTCGCTGATGACGCAACAAAGCCAAATACAATCGACTGGCCTCAACCAGAATCCACAAAGTCAGCAGGCAATGGCAATGGCACAAGGAGCCAATATGATCGGCGGCAATGGTGCCGCCGGTATGATTAACCAACAGAACTCGGGCATGGTGAACGCGGGAATGAACCAAGGCGCCGGAATGATGCCGCAGCAAAACGTGGGAATGGTCAACCAAGGCGCACAATTCCAAAACTTTACGAACTATAACAATCAAGCTATGGGCCAGCAAAACAACCAGCAAAGCATGATGGGAGGTTTTAATCAAATGGGAGCTCAACGAAACAATCCCACAGAGTACCTAGCACAGCAAAGGGCTATGCCAGCTAATCGTGGCCAATACATGAACCAGGCACCGAATGTGACGATGAATAACATGATGGCACAGGGACCTGCACCACCCTATTCCAGACAACAGCCGGCAGGTGGCAAGCCAGCCGTGGTCTCAGCACAGCAATTCCAACAGCATCAAAGGATTCATCACCAAATGATGATGCAAGGTAAATCCCTTGGATATCAAACGAATGACTAAAATCTTAACATTGGTTCCGTTCATTAGGTATGGGCCAGCAAAACGCCGGACCCGGCATGGGACAACCTCAAGGCCAGAGCATGGGCCAACAACAGACGCCGAACTTAGTTGCACAACTTCAAAGGCAAATGCCCAACCAGCAGGGAATGATGGGCCAGCAATTTTCACACCAGCCACCGCCGTATTAAATGTACCATTGTCTGTTCTTTTTTTTCATAAAATTGTCTGTAGTGTGTGATGTCTATGTGAATAGGATGCACAGTATTTATTTTGTAATGACTTTTGTGTCCGTTTGTCTTATCGATGATGAATTAATAAATTCGTGAATCACCAGATGAAACAGATGCAAATAAGGTGACGTCAATAATAATAAATCATCCCTCAGAAGAGAACTTATTTATCGATCCGCGCGCACTTGCCCAGCCAGACTACATTCGTAATAAAACACAAGAGTTATTCAATTATTCAGTATATTAATCCTCGTAATACAATTGGAAAGTAATGTGCAGTCCCTTAATGTCGGCAATCTCCTCGATGATCTTGTCACCTCTGGTTCTAGTCTCCGAGAACAAGTCCTGCGTCTTCAGCCTCGACTGCGTTGGCTGGTAGATAAACTCGGCATACTTTGTGAATACATTGCGCAGACTTTCCTCGTGGGTTTCATAAAACACGATGACTCTCTCATTCGGATGCAACTTTGCTTTTTTCTTCAATTTTTGAATGCGATTGATTATCTCACGGGCAGTTCCCTCTTCGAAGAACTCCACCTCCTTGTTCATATCCATAATAATAAGAGCATCGCTGCTGTTGTTGACGACGAGGCTCTCACCAAGCCCTTTATCGAATTCAAAGTAGATCTTAATTTCTTCAAGATTAATTGCCTTGCCTTGAATGTGAAAAACTCCCTCTTTCAATGCGTGTTCTATCTCGGTATCAGTGAGCTGCTTGATTTCTTTGGCGACTTCCTTTAAATCGTTTTTAAACCTCTGCCCCAGCACTTGGTACTGGGGCTCTGCTTTGAATTTTGCTCCGTACTCCCGTCGATTTGTGGTGAAACGAATCTTTCGGACATTAAGCTCTTTGAGAATTATATCTTTGACTATCTCCAGATCAGACAGATATTCCTCATTAAGATGCACAACAATCAATTCGGATAGTGGATACTTAATTGGAACAACATGACGCTCTCTCAGGACACGTCCCATATCGATTATGGTTTGCATTCGAGCGACGGTGAGCTCCTTACCGGGTTGTATGAACTGCATGTCAACGTTAGGAATTAGAACACAGTGTACAGAGTTTTGCTTCTCGTCGCCATAATCATAGTAGAACACAACCCGTTGATAGATGTATTCCGAGAAGTAAGGCGCAAATGGTGCCATAACAATTGACAGCTTAGCCAGAACACGCAGCAAGACCTTCAAGGAATCCTCACAATTGCGCTTTCCCTCGTCGCCTTTGATACGGGATCGATTTAGACGGATGTACCAGTTGTTCAGTTGTTCAATGAACTTCACTAGTCTTGGGATTACACTGTAGAGGCGGTAGTCCTTCATTTCTGTTTCAAAGAACTGCACTAATGATTCTATGCAAGAAAGGATCCAACAATCCATGATATTTACAAAGTCGCCTGCACTATGAGTTGCCTTAAAAACAATTCCCGGTAGATTAGCGTCAATGTTGGACATGCAGAAACGAAGAGCGTTGTAACATGGCAGGAGCACTGTTTTAACCACCGCCTTCACACCATCTTCCTTGAAGCACAGGTTCCCACCTTTCACTAGGGGTGAATTGACGAGATATAAACGAAGTGCGTCGGCTCCGTATTTTTCCATTACTGTTACCGGGTCGACGTAATTCCTCTTCCGTTTCGAAATCTTCAAGCCGTCTTCTGCTAGAACCAGTCCATTGACGATGACGTTCTTAAATGGTGGCTTTTCAAAAAGCGCTGTAGAAATAACCAATAGGGTATAAAACCAGCCACGTGTCTGATCGATTCCTTCCGCGATAAAATCGGCTGGGAAGAGTCCTGCAAATTGCTCCTTGTTCTCGAAAGGATAATGCTGTTGAGCATATGGCATGGCACCAGACTCAAACCAACAGTCGAATACCTCGGGAACTCGGTGAAGCATCGGCTTTCCATGTTCGTTTGATGGAATCAACAAATCATCGATATATTCTCTATGCAGATCGGTTATATTAGATACCCCAGACAAGGATTCCAACTCGTCCTTACTACCAACACAACGGAGTTCATCACCGGCCTCGGACGACCAAATGGGAATGGGTGTTCCCCAATAACGATTTCGACTCACCGCCCAGTCTCGAGCGTTCTTCAACCAGTTGGCAAACCGTTTCTCCTTGACCACTTTCGGAATCCAGTATGTTTGGGAATTGTTTTCAATCAGTTTGTCCGTTAGTGACTCGACATTGATGAACCATGACGGTACTGCCTTGTAGATAAGTGGAGTATCTGATCGCCAGCAGAACGGATAACTGTGTTTAACTTGGCCAATCTTAATGATGTTCCCTTGTTTCTTGAGACTCGCAACGATCACAGCGTTGGCATCTTTAAAGTAAATTCCCAAGAGATCAGGGACTTCTTCTGTAAATCGTCCACTGTCGTCGATGGGGCAGATGATCTTGCTTGATTTTCTAATGATGTTATTATTCAGACAGACACGGTAGTCATCTTCCCCGAAGTATGGTGCTTGGTGTACAATCCCTGTTCCAGCATCATCAGTTACATATTCATCCAACAAAACACGAAATCCGCCGACCTCACGAGCATATGATGTAAAATAGTCAAACAAAGGTTCGTATACAACACCCTCCAATGCAGTACCTGAGAACTCCTCAAGAATGACGTAATCCTTATGGTTTGAGAAGACAAATGGTAATCGACCAGCGGAGAGGATGTATATAACATCCTCGTCTGTGTTTGTTAGCTTAATGCGGACATACTTCAACTTCGGATTAACACAAACCGACAAATTGGATGGCAGGGTCCAAGGAGTTGTTGTCCAGATGAGGAGGTTCTCCTTAGAACCAGCTAGCTTTAAAGCGACAGTTACGCACACATCTGTGACATCTTTGTAATTCTGTGTAGACTCGAAGTTTGACAGGGGCGTACAACACGCCGTGGAGAATGGCATCACCTTCGTACCCCTGTACACCAATCCCTTGTCAAACAGTTGCTTAAACACCCACCAGACGCTCTCCATGAACTCCACATTCATTGTTTTGTATCCGTTTTCAAAGTCAATCCATCGACCGCTCCTTTCGACAGTATACCTCCATTCACTTGTGTAACGTTGGACTATTTGTCTGCATTCCTTATTATAGGCTGCAATTCCCATTCTACGAACATCTTCTGGGCCACGGATGTTGAGTTTCTTGTCGATTTCGTGTTCCACTGGGAGGCCATGGCAGTCCCATCCAAATCTACGTTCGACATAGAGATTCTTTTGAGTTACATACCTTCCAACAATGTCCTTTATGGTGCCAGCAAGAATATGACCAAAGTGGGGGTGACCAGTGGCAAACGGTGGTCCATCGTAGAAAGTGAAATGTCCAGAGTTTTCGCTTTTCCTCCTTTTTTGGATTTCGTCAAAGATACCCGTATCAAGCCAGTACTTTAAGATATCCCGCTCGGACTGTGGGAAGTCGATGTAATCAGGCAGAGTAACGTCGCTTTTGTTTCGAAACATTTTTCAGTCAATTTTTGTCGATGTTGTGTTTGAACATGGAAATTATTTAAAGACCTTCTGGTATCGCAATTCAAATTTCAAATCAATTATGACTGTGATGACGAAATAATCGGGGAAGCGTTGAAATTTTCCGGTAGCCTTGTGAAACATTGACTTTGCCTAGCCATCTGTTGGGAAACTAACAATAGGTCAAGGGGTGTAACGATTTTATACATTTGAATGTGCATGAACAGGCAATTATTTTACATTTCCAACAACCTTCACAGTTCATCCAATAAACATTTGACCGCCTCCATGTATTCATAAGTTCTCAGGTCCATATCAGAGATAATCTATTATCATCCATTATCTCTGGTCCATATGCCAAAAGAAAGGTGCAGTGCCGAAAATCCTCGAACAAAAAAAAATACAAAGGAAAGAGGTTTTTTCTCATCTGTCCTCCTAACGCATCATCTGCCATCTGTCGCAGACTTTTCGATGCCAAAAGTCACTTTTCAAACTTGTCACAACTACGCGAATTGTTGTTGAGGTTAGAATTTTGACACAATGGCTGTGGAAGGTGTTTCTCCTGCCCTTGCAAGTAAATAAATTTAATTTTACTTTCCATTAATTTAAGACAATTAAAAAAAATCTGAAAATTTGCAAAAACCATGTGCACATTTGTTTATACCATTTTTTTCCCGCTTGCGGCACATTTTATCTCAATTCTGCGACATATTGCGACTCATATTCACAAGTACAAAACACATACTTAACCACCGTGGACTTGAGAGAAAAAAAAAACGCGTGAAACGTAACTTTCTCCAAATATTTAACCATATTTATTTTTGTTTCATTTTTCAGTTCGCTCTAGCGTTGGAATTGAACTTTGGGCTTCGGCGGGCTTCAAAGCCCCTTTCGAGCCAAAAGATGAACTTCCACGAGAGGAGACGAAAAACTCTCGGTCAATTACATTCAGCCCAGACGGTCGGTACTTCGCCTATACGAATGGCATTGAAATAAAAGTATTAAGTACTTCTGACTGGCAGTTAAAATGCTCGCTGCCAAGACCCAAAGCGTTCTATCTAAAATTCTCGCCTCGTGGTAATTATATATCGACTTGGGAAAGCTACGCCATTACCAAAGACAAGCCCGAAGGAGCACCCAATCTATATGTATACGAGATTGAGACATCTAAAGAAGTATTCGCTGTTGTTCAAAAGAAACAAACCGACTGGGAGCCATCGTGGTCAGCGAATGAATCGCTTTTCGCCTTGGTTGTGGGTGGAGAGGCACTCTTCTATGACCTGAGTAGTGAAGGTGCAGGTTTTGCGTCAACTTCGAAGAAGATCGGTGGTGGTCGAGGTGGTGTACTTTCTGTTGGACCTGGTAATAGTCCACCATTTTTGGCATTCTATACGCCTGGTGCAAAGGGAGCACCTTCAATGTGCAAATTGTACAAGTATCCTGCTGTGCAGCAGGCACAAACCATCGCTTGCAAGAGTTTCTTCCAGGTAAGTTTGCATATTGACTCATCATCAGACACGTTATGGATTGCGTCATGTTTTTTTTGTATGCATTTACATTTGCAGGCTGATCGAGTTGAAATGCTGTGGAACAAACGTGGTACCGGTCTTTTGCTTTTGACCAGCACCGAAGTCGATAAGAGCGGTGCATCATACTACGGTAATCAAGCAGTTCACTTCATGTCAACCAAAGGAGACACATGTTCTGTTCCACTGTGTAAGTAATTTGTCTATTTCACATTTTTTAAGCTGCTCGAGATGACGTTTCCTTTTTTTTTTATCTTTTGACGTGATAAGAGATACTTAGCGAATGTGATTTCGTGTTTTTTCCCCTTTTTACTCATTTTATCTAAACTATTTTTGGATGAGGTTGTTTGAACTCAAATTTAACAAATTGGTGAATGCTGGCTGATGCACGGTTTCTGTGATTTTTTCTTGTAAAATTCGTACATTTGTAGTGTTGTAGTTGGAGAAGGGAAGAAGGAGAGTGGCAGTGCACAAAAGCATCGCCATTTTTGTTAAGTGTGGTAGTTTCAATGTTAAGGGTAGATAAGCATACCATGGAATGTTGTAGTAGAACTCCTCCGTCAAGAGACTAACGAGCGCCATTGCAATTTAAATACATCGTTGTAGTATTGCAACTCAGTAGGTTTCCTTTGAATGGTTAATGTCCAGGAACCCTAGAGAGGTATGAAAATGCTAAGACAAGAAGAACAAGACGAAACATGTGCAAGTTGTAAATGCTGTTGTTTTGTATTTCCCCTTTGAATGCAGTATGGAAGAACTTCTGTGTCGGCCGTGGCGTTGTGGGTCCGTTCGTCGACTCCTATCAGCCTCGCTGCTTGGTTTCGATTCCCGATACGGGAGTCACTGACAAAACTTAAAGAGTATTCCTGTCTAGTAAAGGCTTCTCAAACTTGTAAATCTGTAGGTCGTTTCCACTCGTGAGAGAACAATAGTGTGACAACACGTATGAGTTGCTGTGGAAGCTAGGCCCTGGCCTTCTGTGGGCTGTATGGCCATCAATTTTATTATGGAAGAACTGCAAAAATTATCTGTGAGACAGATGAAGAAGATGAATTTGATTCGGCCTCTCCTTCGCAACAATATCATGTCAAAGAGATATGAATTTCAAGGAGTGTGACCTAATAAGTTTGTTGTGCGAAAAAGCGTGAATGTATACACTGTTTTAAGAGGCGCGTCCGGGCCTCTAAATTACCATCGACTTAATAGTCTAGTCATTCTTATCTTAACGCGACACACAGGCATTCATAAAATATCGAAATAAGGGAGTTTTTTGTAGGTGAGCCACCAGTCTTCACCGTTGCATGCTAGGTGCTCCTTTTAATGGACCTTTGCCAAAGCATGCAATTTAAAAAAACAAAGTAGGAGCATCTTAAGTGAGTGTGGGTTACATTTGTTTTTATTGTTGTTTTTAGCACATCATCGGAAAGATGTGGCATATGTTTAGGTTGTACACACTGTAAAACAATACCTCTCCTGCTCATCGCATCCTAAGAGATGCCTAATATTACAGCCCTGTGTACAGGTGCTTCTAAAACAGCTTCTCATCTTTTGGACGCACTTGTGTCATGACAGCATCATCTTCCACCACGCACTAGCGTAGAGAGTGCTTTCAAGAAGACTTTCAATCGGACCCGAATATAGTCTTTGGGCAAATAGCTCCTCAAATATTTGGATTTAAAGGTAGCACCGTGTAGTGCCCCAAATCTTCTCATTCTCAGGTTTCTGAATTTCTTCCCTTCATTTAGCCCACTGTTGATACAGGCTCGTACCAATCCACATTGACTGCAAGCGTCAAACATTTGTTGTTTACCAAATCACTGCTGTTGCAGGACAACGGTATGCAGTCTTGGACATTGTTTACAGTGTTAAACACCGAGATATATAGGTGCTCACTCTAGCTGGTCTATCTTAATGTGAATATATCAACAAAAGTACATGCACAGTACAGAGCAAATAACGATGCAAACATGTGCTTAGGGGTCTCACTATCTTGCTGTTACATGTCCAATAGTTTTGCATGTGGTGAAAAGGACCCTGAGCATAAACGCTTATACCGTTTCCTTTAAGTAACATGCTCGACGCCACTGGACTAAGTTATTACAACACGCTAAAAAAATTTACAATAATGAAAAGCACTCTGTCCCGAAGGTCACGTAGTAGAGGGATTCTGCTGTACTATGATCATTCAAGTTTCCAAGCCTTTGTACTTCTTATCTGGCCTGCGACCCATGCAGGGTCCGAGCCTGGTATGCTGTTTGCCATTGCTGACGGTTCTGCTACCAGTTATCAAGACCAGGCTCTTGCATCCGCGACTACTTGGTCTTTATACCAGAAATTCGGTCTTCCTTTCTTAATCGAACCAGGAGCTCGGATTCGAAGAACCTCTTAGCTGTGTCGTTGGTGTCCATGCGCTTGAAGTGATCGATCCAGTGCAGTCACCGGATTATTGCCTTCCGGACTGCATCGACATCCTGCTGTAGCTCGTAGAGTTCGCGGTTGTGTATTCTCCTCCATTCACTTTTCTCACAGACGGGAACATATATCCGACGTAGAATTTTTCCTTCGAAGGCTAAGAGAACCAAATCCAAGCTCTCGGTTTCATATAGCAGACCATGATCTTGGTCCTTCGAAGCAGGAGTTTTGAGCCCAGTTGTTTCATCAAACCGAAATAGCAGCTGTTGCCAAGGGCGACTCTACGGCGAATCTCCACTATGATGTTGTTTGTTGAGTTCGCGTTTATCCCGAGGTAGACAAACTCCTGCACTAACGCAAAATTTAATTTGAAAATGGTAATGTTTTCCAAATCTTTCTAATTTGTATGTTACCTCTGAAAATATTTTTTTGTAAGAAACTACTCGAGCAGATCTATGCTATTTAAAAAAAAATATATAAATAAACTAACATACCATCCACTCTTTTATTTGCAGCCAAGGAAGGTCCGGTGCATGCAGTTAAATGGAGCCCAAAGGCCACCGAGTTCGTTGTTGTGTTTGGATACATGCCAGCGAAGGCGTCACTTTTCAATCTTAAATGTGACGTTATCTACAACTTTGGTGAAGCACCCAGGAACTGCGCATACTTTAATGAGTTCGGAAATCATATCCTTTTTAAACATAACTCTAAACAATGCTATACGTCGTGGCGGAAGTTGCGTCCGCTTCTAAGCACAGAACAATCATTTCTAATTCATTTCTCTCGTGGCAGTTATGAAATCAAAGTTTAGCTGTCTAGATTTAGCTTCTCCATTGGGAGTGGGCATGAAACTGTAAGCCCTTCAACTTGATAGAGAAGCACGTCCAACACAAGTGGTTGCTGTAGAAGCTTTTCCCAGTTCCACCTCGCACTATAGTCAAATTAGTGGTTTCTCCATCTTCACGGAAAATGGATTGATATCTGATGATGTTCTCTTCGTTGAGTACACTTGCCTATGTTTGGTTCGGTTGGGTCTTTATATTGTTACCAATTTCTGACTACTTACTACTCTAAAATTTCTGAGGTATTTGGCTTGAAGTGTCTTGATGCTTTTCTTGAGACATTCTGCCTTCTCTTCTAGAGATGGGATCGACTCAACATTGCCTAATGCTGGATGTGAGTTCTCTGTGCACAGGAAGAGCTAGCCGGACACGCAGTCACTCTACCTCTTGGGAATTGCCGCTGTCATTATAAAACACTACTTCTTCAGAGGTCACGCCAGGCGACTGGTTGTCATCACCAACAACTGCATCGATAAAAAACAAAAATTCAACACCTCATTTCAAGTCTAGCCATTGGTGTCACGACTTGAACAACTAAAGTGACTTAAAATGGTTGCATGACGAACTTCACTTATGTCCTGTGTCCCCTTGTGGGTCATAGGGCCTCTACAATGCCTACGCGCCATCGAGTGAGGTTTCGGGGAATGTGCCTCAGCTCTTCCCAACTTTTCCCCAGTTCAGGTGCTTCTTTCTCAACTTTTCTGCGCTATGTACTCCTATGACCGACGCACATCCTGAGTAAGTGGGGTCCATTACATCGCTTGGTTACGTATGGACCTGTCACCTTTTCGGAACGGGACCAATCCACTGTCACTTTCGTCGTCGGTACCGTCGTTGACAAACGATTGCAGCTTCCTCGTGAATGGCGTGGTCACCCTCCAGGTGCCACATTCATATAGTAGCGTTGGAACGGGACAGTCGTTCCTAAGCTAATTGCATTACTTCGCAAAACTGGTTATTATCCCAAACGCTGATCATGGTTTGCCTATGCGTCTCCAATGGATAGACTAACCCTAGTGCACTCCATCTGCCTCAGAGTTAGCTGAGTATTCTCCAAGAATGGTGCAATTCAAATGAAGGAATGCTTCTTTCTTGATCGCATTAGTAGTCGCCATACATTACCGCAACATTTATTTTCCTTAACCCCAAAAATACTTCTCATATTAGCTGGTTTCGGCAACTTGCGGGGTTATATCGAAATGTGGGACGTCCAGAAGAAAGCAAAAGTTGCCGACATCCAAGCAGCCGACTCAACTCTACTCGAATGGAATCCTGATGGCGAAACATTTGTTACAGCCACCACGGCTCCCAGACTTCGCATTGGAAATGGGTAAGTACGCAACAAGAACAAACTCTCCCCCTTATAATTTTTACTAATTAAGATTTTGTGCAGATTCAAGGTTTGGCATTATTCCGGAGCACTTTTACACGAAACAGTTTGGCCGCAAGGACAAGAACTCCTTGGTGTCGAGTGGCAACGTTTCGCTGAAGGTGTATACAAGGAGAAGCCAATTTCCAATGTCAAGGTCGAGGGTATTAAATCTAGTCAACCAGAGGCTAGTAAGCAAGTTTACCAACCTCCGAACATCCGTCTTCTGAAAGAAGGAAAGAATCCGGATAAATTAGTTCCGCAGCCATCGACGAATTTGGATGCACCATCAGGTAAACGTTGGAACAATCGCTATAAACCATATTACAAAAGAAGGACATTTTAAATCATTGATACACATACAAAAACAGAAACAATAGTCTAATAATAAATGTATCTTAAGCAAAAATTAATTTGTTTTGTGTGCTTCTCGTTTTTAAAGGAAATCACAAAAAAGGAACACCAAATTCCACAAACCGTCCAAGGAAACCACATCAACAGAATCCGAGGACGAAGAAAGAAACATCTGCCAACGGTCAAAATACCAATGGAGCCACTACTACTGCCATTACCTCTGACAATGATGCCAACAACGTCGCCACCACAACAACCAACAATAAGCGTTCCTCACCACCAGCCTTAAACAATAGCCATGTAGACAAAACTAATAGCAACAATAATGGTGCTTCTACCGCAGCTACAGCTCCAGTCACTGGCGATGAGAACAATAAAAAGAACGAGAAACGTATTATCTATTCGGAGAAGGAGAAGAAAATTCGACATGTGGCAAAGAAGTTGGCTGACATCAAGAAGCTTAAAGTGCGACAAGATCAGGGCAACCCCTTGGAACTGAATCAGTTGAATAAGATTTCCATGGAGGCCAAGTACCTCGATGAACTCAAGGCACTCAAGCTCTCCAATTGATTAAGTCGTCCTCTCTTACGTCTCACGTTGATTTCTTCAGAAAAACAAAAACAAAAAAAAAAGATACGAGAAAACTCTTCTAGTTCCAACGAGTTGTTGTTTCCCTGATTGTTTTTTACCACAGTACGTTAAATTTTTTTACAAACGATTTTGAACTCTTTATTTTCGTTACAAAATTATTTTACAAAAAAAAAGTTATTTTGTTTGCATTTCCATTTACATACATCTATGTACGTACGCGCAAGTTAAAGAAGAGACAAGAAAATAACTACATTTACATCAGAACTAAGTACACACAAATTTAAATACCAAATTAGCGGCCAACGGAAAACGAAACACTTGGTTAACGCCAAAAAATAAAACAAAAAATGATTTGGAAATAAATTTTATACTGAACCTCAACTATGTTATTTGTGTATTATTTTTGTACAATTCAATTTATAGGTCCCATCGGGATTTCTTTTTCAAAAAGACTTCCTTTCCCTCGTCCTGCACCGCCGCGTAGTAACCAGCTGACTCGTATTTGTATCGCATGTACGCAATGTAACCGAAGACACCAGTGAGACACACACCTCCAATTGCCATGATAATGACGTTCTAGGGAAAACACAATTTGATTCAATGCTGTGGAGGGATTGATTCGAGAGCTGATCTTACTGGTTTCGCGTAGAGTTCAAAATTGAGCAGCCGAAAGACACTTGTGGTCTTTACAGAGCGTAAACCGTCTCCTGGTTGTTTTGGGGCGGTTTTTTGTGAAGCCTGGCTATCCTGGGACGATGACATCTTGTGGGTGATTTAAGACTGATTTATTCAATTTTTGTGGAACGGATAAATTGTGTCCAATTAAAGAATTTAATGTGCTATTATACAATTAATGTTTTTAAAACCGATTTTGCTCAGTTGAATGTCAGCAAACATGTCGGAAATGACATTTCGGCATAAGACGTTTGAGTTCAGCTGGTTCAGGTTTGCAGCAAGAAACTGGGAAGTAACACAGTACTAGATTGGTAGAAAAAAATATGGGAATTTTTTTTAACTATGGTCTTTCTTGAGGACTTATTCTATAAAAGAAAGCCAGATGATGAAATTGCCATACAAGGCTTTAGAGCCTAAGGACATCTTTTTTTGAACACGGCTATCCAGCAATTTCTCATTAATGAATGTACTAGATGTTCCAAGGCAATTGGTATTACATAGCATAACTTCAGGTGTTTTTGAATAATATTGCGTTGGACGTTGGGAGTAAAAAAATCTCAGCACCAACGATCATTTACGTACGAATTGTAATTTACTTACTGTACTTAGTCCCACAATCACAAGAGGAATTAACTATCCTGTAATGCATGCTCGTAGATAACTACTATCAAAATTTCAGCGTGTGAAAGCGGGTGTGTCTGCGGATGTTGGAATTATTGAAAAAGCAGCAATATAACGGTCGTTGACTCGATTCTTGTTTTTTTTTAAAGAGAAATCGTGCAGCGAAATCAAAGAGCGCTTGATTGCTGTGTACGGTGTCTGTGTCTGTGTACGGTTAAGGAGTTTCAATGTGCTCGCACGTCGGTTTTTCATAAGCATCGCTCAGGTGCCACGAAAAGGGCTACCATAGAGGATAGCTTGACAAAAATCCACGATCTCGTATTGGAAAAACCACTGATTACAAAAGACCACGTGGGTCATGCATGAAATAATGTACACTCCTGGCAACAAACGCAACCATGAGACCACTTCAGAGGCAAGCCGAAGCAGTTTCTGCTTCGGTACGTGACCTAGGACGAAACGTGTGTCCAGAGACCAAGCAACATTCGAAACAGTGGCATTCACCCGGCGAACTTGCTCTGAAGGGCTATTGGCCGAAAAGGTGATATCCCTCCGTTTTCTGGGATTCGCAAGGTGTAATCGACATCGAATACCTTTAGAACCACGAAACGATGACAGGGTTCTATGCATCACTATTGTGGCGATTCGACCGTGGGTTGCAGAAAAAACGGCCCTATATGCCGAAGAAAAAAGTGCGCTTCAATGGCTCACACCTCCGCCCCCGCCACCTTCCAATTGGTCGAATTATGCTACGAACTGCTACCCCACTCACCATATTCTCCAAATTTGGCCCCGTGCGAGTTTTCTGTTTACAAACTTAAAAAAGTCACTCGCCGGGCAGAATGAGGAAGCTATCGCCTCCATGGAGGCCTACATGGCAGACCTCCAGAAAACGTACGTTCCAGACGAGTTAAAGAAGTTGGTGCATCGCTAGGTTAAGTGTTTCCAGCTAAAAGGACTATGTTGGGGTGCAAATCGTACCTTACAGCTCCGCAGGGATGATGCCGCCAGATCCGGCAGATTTGAAGGGTTTAAAGCTTGTCAGTACCCACATGAGTTGTGTGACTGATGTTTAGGGAATTGCATTGGAAGATATCTCACGGTTAGCATCTCTAATAGAGTAGACAGTTGCCTAGGAAGTGTGTATCAAAAAGGAGACTGAGGAGTAAGGCTTTCCCCACTGGACTAGCTAACCTTGCCTCGGTTGAAATAGTACGAGATCAGTTTAAAATTATAGCAGCCCATTCTAACGCTTTGCCCACAATGTTGTATGTACTTTCTTGGCGACAACCTTCCCCCTTCACCACCCAGCCGATTTTAGTTTTTCTAATGTAGGCAAACCCCCTCTGACTGATCGCTGTGTTTGACTGCAAATATATAAACTTCTGGAGGAACTGTCGTGTACTGTTTGGAACGCCCTTCTCAAGATCGATGTGGAAACAGACAGCTCATCGATAGCTTTTCATCTTCTATTTCGATACACGCGATGCCACGAATCGAATAAACTCTCGCAATAAGCCCGAACGTCTAAAATCTATTTTGCCCATGTGTTAGTTAACGAACGATTAAAGCATTCGATTTTGTAAATGTATAGCGAAGGAAACAAACCAGAAAGCGGTTACCCCGTGCACTCATATGTGCCCATACCCGACATCTTGCAGATTTCCCGTCTTTAATTGCAAATTTTCTCATAACTGTTTAAAAGCATGCATATATGTAAAGGCCATTTATCCATAACAAATGTAAACATTTATTGGTGTTTTGCTTTTTTAAACAAATGTTCTCGTTTTGATGGAACGACTTCAAGTATAACTTCGAATAAAAAATTCAAATGAATTCAACTAAAAGGAATAATTACATATGAATCAACTCCACTATTGCTTTCGTTTTTAGAATGATTTACATGTCCACTTGTGGCATCGGGCACTACGTGTTTATATTATTGTTAGGGAAAATAAAAATTTATTTAAAAAATCATAATTTGTATTTATTTGTTGGAAGCTTTTTCGAAGATCTCTTTACTCATTTTTTCATGATTTTCTTTGTTTTATTTTTGTTTGTTTTAAATAATTTTATCAATTATATAATCGTTCTCTCTTGCGTTTTTGTTTTTATATATAGTTCTTGTTGTTGTTAGATTAAAGGGCGGGTGTGTTGTGGCAGACAAACAAGAAGAATCGCATTCTTCTTCTAGCGGCTGAATTCTGGCGCATCGTCTTGAGTAATGTCGCCATACTTCCAAATGGCCAAGTGAGCTGCCAAAGCGGTTGCTTGCGCTTGCTGGTATTGATCGACCAGTTCCTTGAGCTTCCGTTCGCGTCTCTTTTCAGCAAGTAGGAGCCCATCAGCTACAAGACTTTTACCAATGTCAGCATTGGTAGCGGGGTCGTGCAATGTTGCCAATGGTACACCGGTTGATGGTCGTAACTCAATATTGAGTTGTACCTTTTTGTTGAGAACGTCTTGAGCGAAGCAGCGCAGAGCCTCCTCCTTGTCATCAGCATCCGATGGCAGAAGAACCAAGGCCAGAGCGTATTCAGTGGCGTATGGTTTTTCCCCAAGGAATGCATTAGGCAATGAAGCCAGGCGGGTAAAAGGCACACTCTACAAAAGAAAAGAAAGTCTCGTATTAGCACACATACTTTGAAAGGGTAATTGAATGAGCAGTGTTGCTCTGAATCATGTCGTCTGATCCTTTAGTTCGATCCCTTAACCACAAACCGCACTTTTGCAGACATAATCACTACAGCGGCTAGTTTCCGAAACGTTGTAACAAAAAAATATTGCCACTGTTCCATCAAAACGCCGAGATAGAGACCGACTACTACTTGTGCAGCTGCATACGCCGTAATCAAGGTTTACACTCACACGAGTGATAATCAATCAGTGGATCAAGCTTCTTAACACATGACTCATTGAGCGTTTTAATTTAGCAAACTTATGACTCAAACACTTCCTTTAAGACGGAAGTGGATCTAAGGAGCTTGCGGGTGTTAACAAAAAACAGACAATGTCTTACCTCCTTGTTTCCATAATCGATGTAGCAGACAGTAGCGTTGCCATTTTGGACGCGCTCCACCTTCGCCCTGTACCACTCGCTGTCGAGACTGAACTGAGCAGCGCACAAATCATTGCGTTTCGGCGTGTATGTACCGGCAATTGGTGGATTTGATTCAAACTCGGTGCGTAACTTGGCCATCAAGTTGTCCAACTTGGGTGCAGCATCAACATTTTGAACGAAGAAAGTCAGCTCAGGAGTAATCTCGGTGACAATGACAGTCTCATAATTGACCTTCCTTTCGACCACCTTCTCTTCCTTCTCCTCTTCCGGTTTCTTCTCCTCGACAATTTCCTCCACATAGTTGGCCCAGATGTTCTTCTTGGCAGCCTTGGCGCGGTCTTCGGCAGACTTCAACGCCCGGTAATATTCAGATTTCTCAGCGCTGAAATGCACTTCAGCTAAACCTTCTTCGACAAGTGCGACAGATAAGTTCACATTGGATTCGGTCCACAGCCATCCAATGACACTGCTGCCGGCTTTATCGGTGGTCTCGATGTGAACACTGACGTCACGCTGGAGAATACGATCACGAGTGTAGGCCAAGGCCTCATCACCGTAGGGATCGCCCTCTTGTGCAGGAACTCCATTCAAAGCAGGACGTGAAGAACGTGGACACGAGATGCCAGCAAGCAGGAAGGTTACCAGGCAGCTATCCTTAGGGACATAAATGCGTAGACGTGATCCACTAGCAACGAATTCAACAATGCCTTCGGTACGAAGTGCTCGTTGCCACGATGGCAGGTATTGTTGCTTAATGCGGGAATGTTCAGTGGTGAGGTCATTGATGCGCATCATGGCGTTATCCTTCTTTCCATGCATACCTTTTTGGCCCTTGATTGCCTGAGCCTCAGCGCTGAATAGCTCGTCGTAATGCGATGAGCGCTGGTCATCATCCTGTCGGTATCGCACGACAGTTGCTAGACCTTTGCTAACCATTGCTTCGGCAATGTTTTGGCCACCAATAGTGACTGTGTAACAGTACTTCTCGGGGAAATTATCGCGTGCAGGCGAAATGTAATCAAGAGTGCACTGAACTTTATGATTGATCAACTTTTTACGCAAAAATTCACGTGCATCAAACATGAATGGAATCTCATAAAGTGGACGGTAATTTTTACTTCTGGGCGCAGCTTTAGTCTCACCATCACCTTCGACACCTCCGCGAGCGGTGTCACGTGGTGGACGAATGCTGGACAGGAAGACTTTCTTCACCTGACCATTACCCAGTTTCACATTGATGGCATCACCATTGAATACTTCAACAACGGTGCCAGTGAAGTCCTTCTCCTTCGTGTTTAGTGAAGGCGCCTTCGATTGATAGTCCTTCCACAGGCGAAGGCGATTTTCCTTAGCTTGACGCTCGGCAGCTCGGAGTTTATCAGCACCTGTAAATTGAAATCAAACAAGAAATTTGTTTAATGATTTGTTTTACATTTTAATTAAAAGAAAATTAATGTTTGAATTGGCGCTTGTAGGCGGGGTGAAATGATGTACAAAGCTTGCACGAAGAAGCGTTAACATCTTGGAATCCGACAGTTTTTTTTGCACTGTAGTTTCAACTATCAAACGTCAGTAGGTAACGGTTGGTATATGATTTTACTTCGAGTGCAGGTTACATGGTTGACACATACGTATTTGTTGGACATGAAATAGCAACATTTGAACAACACAATTACTAAGCGGTGAATTTATTTAGAAATGGCCCTATCGACTGGATTGATGATGGACCTGTTTGAGTGAATGTTGCTTTAATTACATTTTCGATTTAAATGGAAATTCAACAGATTGTTAAAAAATTCAGTTGGCAACTCGATCTGTTTGACAGCCATCAAGTCTGACTTTTCGTGTTTTTAAGAAATTGAATAAAAATTCAACTTTGAATTAATGTGCGTTTTTTCGATAAAACGAAGGAGTCATCACGGAGCGCCTCTTTTACAGAATTTTGCATTTGTCAGCCGACATGTAGCATATGGCATAAAATTGGTATATGCAGCTCATACAAGCTGAGAGCTTAATTCGGTCAATTCTTGCTAACATGGCCAAAATGGCTCAACACCATGGTCTAAGTAAGCCACGTCCAGTAGGTCGTCAGGGCACCCAATCATCTACCTCCCCAAAACAATGCCCGCACAGAACGGAATTGGGGGAAAGAATTGAAGTCAGTTTATTCAATACACGAGTTATTATTGTTCATATTTTGTATGCGTTTTGAAGCCTTTGTCACGCAAAAAGGTAAACAATAACTTTTATAGTTGTTTTTGTATGACGCTGAACTCGAATCATTCATCATCATGCAATTTGAGTCAATCAAATTACGTTCTCAATGGAGAGGAAACAGTAGTAAGCTGCTAATCGTATCAAACACGATTTCAATTTGTAAATGGGCAGGTGATGATCGTCAATCGCACATGACTGTTCTCTTGAATTACCTACTTATATATATCCCCTTCATTTATGACTATCTGAGATCAATAAATAAAACCATTTCTAAATGTTCACCGGAGTTCCTAATTTTTCATCTTGTAGACGGGGTGAAAATACGCGCATGCCAGAGTTTGACATGAACATTTGGAATCCGTCGTTTATCTAGCAACCATCGTAGAAAATCTGAGAAAACGTTATAAATTCACAGATTTTGAATTTTGATTGCATACACTGATTGAACACCAAGCTTTATTCTCTACAATAATTTTTGACTAAGATGTAGTCCAATCAAACAGTTGTCTTTCAATTGAACGTCTTTAAGAATTGTGTAGACGGGGTGAAAATATGGACATGTCAGGATTTAACATGAACACTCGGATTCCGTCGTTTATCTAGCGACCATCGTAGAAAATCAAAGAAAAAAGATACTTCTGAGATTTTGAATTTGATCGCTGTTTTAAGTAACATAAGAGAGGCATGTATGTATGTGCCTAAAACATGTTCCCTATGTGATGAATTAAGGACTGAATTTTACTTGTTGACGCATTCTATTATTCACATGAAGAGATTACAATCATGATCGTGTTAGATTACGTCGTTAATCTTAGCAGGTTTTTCAAAGTCAAAGAACTCAAGCTACGTCCAGTAACTAGATCGTACTGCATTATTAATGAAATGTGAATAAAACTTCTGTACTTACCACCCTTCATAACGGCCATACTCCAGTCCACACACTTGGCCAATCCTTCTCTCAGCAGGGCTTCAGCAATATTGCCTTTTGGATAGAGGATGGTTCCAATGAAATTCGAGTTGTTCACCGATTCCAATCGAATCTCAACTTCACGCTGAAGTAGACGTGACTCCACAAAGTAACGAGCTTCATCAGCGAATGGAATCTTCACACTCAAATCGGGCTTTCCTTCTGGATCCAGCTTGACGCCCGGACAACGAATACCAGAAATCATCAAAGTGATGTAATGGAAATCAGGAAGTAGGAAAGCACGAATGGTCGATCCATCACGAACATGCTCGATAATAGCCTTGACAGGCTTACCACCGTACAAGTCGACAATATGGGCGGGGTTCTCTTGTGCCCACTTGATGTGCCTCACATGGTCGGATACTGGACTATGACTCCACTTTCCACGGGCAGCAGCTTTAGCATGATCTTCAAGTTCGATTAAACGTTGCAATTCCGGAGTTTGACGACCCTCTCGGCGTACACTCAAGAGTCCCTCAAACACCATGGTTTCGACAACTTTTTCCCCAGTTTCGGCATCTTTTCCGAGCCACACATTACCATATTCCCGGCTGGTGTTCGGTGCCTTCTCGAAAGTGAAGCACACTTCTTCACCAATCAACTTCTTGCGGAGGAACTCACGAGATTCCCATGCATATGGTTCGTCCTTGGTTTCATCGCTGCAATTTTAATTGAATTATTTAAAAACACATATCTAAGAAATTGAAGATATATTGACGTACCCCCCAGCTCCGGGTCTTCTGGCAAGTTTCGGGGCCAACACATGAGAGAATGTAACTTGCTTCTCTGGTGGTGGAGCTCCCTTAGCTGCGCGAATAATTACAGTATCGCCGGAAAGAACCTGAAAATACACAATTCACGTTGTATTACTGTTTCTTTTTTCCTTTTAATGGAGTTAGTAAAAAAAAAAAAAAAAATTTGAGAAGAAAAAAAAAATTACTGTTCGAAAGAAAATGTAGCAATCCGCCGCACACCAGCCAACCACATGGATATAATTAAAGTGACAAAGTAACCTCACTTTCACAAGAATGACACACGTGTTTATAGAAGGAAATTAAATGTCAAAATGGAAAATACTGCTTGCCTGCTCTAGTGTCAATGAACGAAGGGATGAAGAATTTCCCGGTATTTCTACTGTGACAACTACTCATACTTGGACAATGTGTAGAAGAGGCCGGCCTTTTTTTTGGTATTTCAAGTTGGCCTCAACGATTATGATCAATGACGTCGAGTGAAGACTACATTTTATTGACAGAAATGAGAAATCAAATATTTAAACATTTTCTACTTGATTTCTGGGAGGAATCTGCCGTTCCTCTATCCAAAGCCGCTTGCACTGTAGTAGCCCCCAATTCTTTCCCTACACTTTTTAAATTTAACTTGCGGATGAGCACAGGCGTTTGTGTCAATACCGAAACGAAAGCGTAAGTGGATAAATACATGTTTGACAGTTAGCAGTCAATTTAGAATGATTTCCCATCTTCCTGCATCCACTTGTGGAAACAGTGTAATTATGGGGGTTATCAACGGATTACGAGCACCGAATTTAGAAACTTCCTCCTGACAGTGGCAAACACCATTACACTTGTCATGGAACGCAGGCTATTACATGCATATACAGCACTTGTTTGGTGAAAGAGTATCCACGCCTGGAATGCACTCGTTAGATAGTTATAAGAGTGACGACTTTGATGGACGACTCTTTGCTTACTTGACTACGAAAAGGAGAGTGAGACAATATACAGGTGCTAAATAGTTGTAGCCGTAAAGTGTCAGACAGAATGTCTGGTATAAAAGAAGAACGAAGAGCACTGAACTTATATCCATTAATTTATAGAAGGTTTTTTAATAGACACGTTCCCTGGATGCTTGTCCATCCATTTTATTCAACGGCAATAACAAGAAAAATGGTAAATTGACTAAATCCGTCGACTAGATGGAGGACAGATGTACTTTCAAGGCGAAGGTTAACTTAGGTTAAGCGCGCAAAGAAAACGATCTGGTGTCAAAATAAACACAATTTAATCACACCGCCCGTATGAATGGATAAGGCTTATCAACCGTCGAACATATCAATATATGAGTGAATTTAAAATGGATTTACATTGGTTCATTCGTCGTAGGTTGCAAACAATCAGTGAACACAATGAAAAATTATTTTATTGGTTATGTTTCACGATTTCTTTTCGCAGTAAGATGTGCCGCATCGCTCAAAATGAGAATCTTCTTGTAGTAACGTTGCACTTTCAGTGTGTGAAGAAGTCAACTGAGTCGGGCAGAGAAGAGAGATTCAACTTGTGTCTGAAGAATAATATATATTCAAGACCTGAAACACAGTTTCGAGCACGGACATCTGTTCTAAAATCATATCTGTCTCTATAAATCTATTTGACAAGATGCTTAGCTTTAGTTTCCAACCCATTAGCATACTTCACTGTTGACATATGATAAACAACTGAAACTGAAAACAGTCCAAACAACTCATCGCTAAAGCGTTCTCACCGCTCATGGTCACACTAAAGATACCGGCACATTCCATTTTATTTCTCAAAAATAAGTCATATACGTTGATAAAACTAGTTGGTAGTTTTTATCTTATCACCAAGTCACAGTCTGCTTCGCGACCAGTGAAGAAACAAATCCACTCAAAGAGAAAAAAAATCATATCAACGATAGAAATCGAAATGTGGGAAATCAAATGAAACGAAGCACAAAAATGAGAGACAAAAAAATAACAATTAACGTGGCAAACGTGGAATTATGCAAGTTACCACCATTGACTGCTGATGATGTAGCAGAAGAAGCCGCCATGACAACGTGGAGCAAAAGCACCCATCAGGATAGAAAACGTGAATTCTATTTATACACTTACACATAAGCAACAAACACAACAGACAAAAACAAAAACTTGTTTCGATATCGCCTTTTCACTATTTTCCAAAAAAGACTTTCTTGACTGTTCAAGTTCTGTAACTGAACGCGCGACTTACTACAAGATGATTTTCATTGCGAGCGGTTTGGTGTGACCTATAAATTGATTTCGTGTCTGGGTTTAACAATTCTTGATGGTCCTTTATGTGTTCATCAGGTAGAACAGAGACAGATTGTGGGTCTGTAATCAACAATCTACCTGTGAAGACCATTCACTCCACCTTGTGAAAGTTTTCGAAAAGACTCTCTGTCAATGATGGACTGCGTTTATATATGACAGACAATATGTGCGTATAATTGTGTTCGTCATAATGGAGTGAGCAAAAAGGTTCGAAGAGTATTTCACAAATCTATGTACACGCATGTGTCTACAAGCATGTAGACGAATCATTTCGAATTTTTTATGCGACGATGCTCAACATATTCATCTTCTAGACTTACATATACGTATGTATATAGGCGTGTATGTTAGATTCAATGATGATATTGAGTATCTCATGAATTCAATTGTCGCTGTTCGAAGTTGACCTCGAGAAATTGATGTTTGAAGCACGTGGTTCATATCGCTGAAAAAGTAAAAGATGACATTGAAGTATATTTGCGCGCAACTGTACCAACTGTGCGATTTTAACAGATATCTTTTTGGCTATCCCCACAATGCCCTAGCAACCACCCAAGGTGTCGAAGGTAAAGCATGTGTCTTGAGAAAATCTACAATTATTGATCTCCTCAAACATATGTTCAGTATTCCAAACAAATCTAACTAAAGCTTAACTGCATGCGACACGTGCTTTCTGTAATTTTACGTTCATCAACAACACTAATTGGTCATATGTATGTAACTCATGGCGATAAGTAGGCGTGACTCAGTCTACCGGGCAAGTGCAATTAAATGCGGCAAATAGGAACGTCTCAGTCACCCCAAGTTAATCGCATAACCCTTGCACAAGGTGCTCAAACGTCACCACGAGCAACATAATCTTGAGCAGACTAGCATTAAATCTCAAAATCCCCTAACCAACTTCATACGGATGAAATGATTGCATCAAGCCTTAATAAATTTCAATTGCATAAACTCAAAATTAGTACATCAAGCAAACAAAGAAGTGGATGCACAGTGAAGAACCTTCGCTAGTACGAAATACATCTCCTTTCTCCTACGTGTGGCAAATTGACGATGTGGCACGACTATCACCAACGCAGCGAGCGTCATCTGAAAGTACTAGCCGCGCACATATATCGTTCTCCTTGCAACAAAAACTTGCCCAACAGGTTGTGGATAATAATAAGGACCACAAAGTTAAAGAAGAACAAGTCAAATACAAATAACTGAATGAAGCCTCTTCCATATTCAAGGTGTAGGAGATACACAACCATACAAACCTATGTATGCGCTTTACATAAAATAATCTACCGAAGAACAAAGTTCAAAACCATGCATTGTGCGCTCGTATGTAATCAGTGAGAAACAAAATCGATTTATTGCTGAATTCATTATAAATTATCACAAAACCAAAACGAATAGGAGAACTTTGCTGTAGAAAGTTTATCAACACCGCCCTGGCAGCAATAACACGTTACATGGAAGTCATCTTATTTTAGATTGAAAGCCAAATTAATGACCGCTGCGTGGCATAGGAATTACTTCAAATTTTTGATTGAAAAAGATCGGAAAAAAAACGAAAGGAAAAGTGAACTAGAATTCAGTTCCCCACTTGTTTAATTTTTGTATTGTATTTTTTTTTTGTTGCCCACTCGTGTTTGTCTTTTAATCAATTCTATAAATAATTGAAGTATGGAGACATTTGAGAACACACCATTCAGCCGGGTGTAGTCGGCTAGCCCATATGCTGAACTAATAGGTGCTCCTGAGCCATATTTTGAGTAAAAACACAATAAACGACATAAAAACTATGAAATTTAATTCATAATTTTTCTCCAAGTCAAAAGAGGAGTGGTATGGAAATGAAAGAATACGTATATATTAGGCAGGCAGGAAAAAAATTTTAGGTTATGTTTGAATCTGCCAACTTGGCAGCTTCGTGGAACATTTTTTTTTTCTTCTTTTCGTTATACCAGCGCCCATCTTAACAAAACTTTCACTTAAAAATGCATACAATTTGTTATTTTTCAATGAAATTTTATGAATTTAACTTAAAATTATGTGAAATAGTGCGAGTTTTATGTTTAAATTACCTGCTTCACAATTCCTTTACGGATTGGCGGTGGCGGATTTGCGGGAGCAGCTGCTGTAGTTGGAGCACTCATTTTTCGTTTTTGATCGGCGTTTCTTTATTTCTTGTAAATGAGTTCAGTAATTCCAAAAACGGATCAAGTCCAGACGAATTTGATGTTTTTTTTTTAATAAAAATTTTCAATGTGGAAAATCACACGCCACTCTACTGTCCAGACAACGACTCACTCAGTAAAATTAAAAAAATAAATGAAAAACTGAAATATCCCTACTGGCTGACTGGCTGGTTGATTGGTGCCGTTGGTATCGCTGATGCGTTCACAAGAAGAGTGATTGGAGTTGAGAATATGATGTTGGCTCTTTTTGTCGTTTTCAAATTGCTAGCACACAATGCGTACGATGTATGGTTGCAGTCTTTTTTCTTACACAAGAAAATATGGGAAAAGAGATAATTGCAAGGTTACGTTCGTAAATACTGAATACTGTGTCCAGGTAGTTGTCATCAAGAAGATGGGAACATTTCGGTCAACTTGAACACGTAGTGATGACATATCGAGGACATTTTTATAATACTGGGATATATTTGGAACCTTTCTGATGTCTGTTTACATTGCTGCAGGATCGAAAACATTTTTGCAAATGAAAAATTCTAGTCATCGATTACTTTTTCAGGAGCTGCGAATAATTATTGTCCATGAAGCCATGTTTTAGATTCCCGTGGTGAGAGAACAAAACACACACGAATCCTTTGATATATGATTAGCCAGATAATTGCTCACAATTAAAACATCTCAAATAAATAAAATAACCAATCTTAAATTTATTACGGTCCATCATCAAATTACTTTTTCTTAAACACCACTGATGAAACTACACTACCGACCACACCGCCGAACTTAAATGTCGGTGTTGGTATTGTGCATACCTTTTTGAACTTGTTTTCGAAACTTAAAATCAGCTCTTCTTCAGTCCAATTACACGAAGTGATGATAAAATAACTCTTCTCTTCGAGCATATTCTCTACGCACTGCATATACAATTCTCGTTTCTCCTTCGGATCAACTGGATTCAAACTTATGGCATCGTAGGTTCCTACCATGAAATGAGACTGTTTTTCAAATGTTTTCTTTTTACTGAGCAAACTAGTACCTTTGTCATGAACAATATCGAAGGTACCCAATTTCTTGCAATCATCCACATTTAGTAAATCTGCAACTTCATAACGCACATTCAGGCCTTGATCTTTGGCTATACCGGAAGCGAGCTCCACAGCCTTTGGGGAATAATCGACTCCAACTAGGTTTGTGTAGCCCTCGCGAGCTAATTCGATGAGAATCATACCATTGCCGCATCCTGAAATACACTATTATTAGACAAGGTTTGTATTGCTGGCATTTCTTACCTAGGTCAATTATTTTAGCCTCATCATCGATCTCGTCTTGTTTCATTATCCAGTTAGTCACTCGAATTTGAGAGTCTTCGTCAAACCAAATCTCACCAACGTCTCCGTGGTTTTTGTAGTTTCGAATCTCCCTCTCATAGCTTTTTTCCCAATATTCTTGTGTGCCAAGTTCAGAACCAGTCAATTCGTTGATTGACATGTTTGACTCTCTGTATAGAGAAGACTGACTTTAGATTTCAAGACTTTACTTCTGAGATAAAATCAACAAATACAACAACAGGTGATGGAATCTTATTAACTGTGTCAGCGTTAAGTATTTCCTCCAAGTGATAACAACTTTTTCGATCTTTCGCGATGTTAAACAAAAACAAAACCGCTTTCAACTCAATTATGGACAATTCCCTGCCGGTTGCTGTTTAGAAGCAGTTCAGAAGTATTGCCATGACATGCCTTCAAAGCATTGCCATGTACAAGGTGCTGCAATGTCGGAGGGAACACCATGAACATATCTTGTATCCGATGTTTTTAGTTGAATAATATCACAAAATTTGTGAATTTTAAATTTATGTTCATATTCTCATCATTCCCATGCTACTCGAGAAGCAAATTTCATAGATCCCAAAGCAGAAACTTATTTTCTTCCAAGAAAGCGGGACATTATTTTTTGACAGTACAGTATTTTCTGAACGCACACTAAAAAATGCCAAAATGGCTTTTTTCGTGTTTTCATATAAGCAGTTTTGCATTTAATCTGCGGTGAAAGAAAAATCAAAATTTGTATTCAAAGTCCCTTGTTTTATTGCTCAAATCGTAGTAAATATTACACAAAATATTTGTTTTATTGAAATGTAGAGTAAATTTGATTATTTCCATTTCTTATAGCTATTGCTGTACTGAACTAACAAATATCGGTGTTTGCATTAGCAGAGCCTCACAAAGATATTGTTAGATGCCCCCACAGAGGAATATGAATCGAGGCGGTCCAAATAATGGCCCGAGAGGTGGTGGTCCCAACAATGCTGGTATGGGAGGACGAGATGGTGAAAGCAGAAATAGTGATTTTACCGGCGGACGTGGTAGGGGCGGGGGTGCTGGCGGTGGCGGTGGCGGCAACCTATCTGGCGATGGCGGCTTTAGAGATCGTGGAGATGATCGGGGCGGGTTTAATAGGAATAATGGCGGAGGTGGTGGCGGTTTTGGCGGCGGTGGAGGATTTGGCGGCGACAGGCGAAAAATTCGATCAGGGCGTGTGGAGAAGTTTGGCGGTCGAGGTGACAGGGAGCGAGGAAAGTCCTTCCGGCGAACTAGTAAGTATATTTTGTATTGCTAAACTTATCCATATTTTTATCAATGCATATATTCTTGAACTTTTTACGGGACATTAAGTCT
The DNA here is from genome assembly GCA_964034865.1 of Eristalis intricaria. Taxonomy (NCBI): domain Eukaryota; kingdom Metazoa; phylum Arthropoda; class Insecta; order Diptera; family Syrphidae; genus Eristalis; species Eristalis intricaria. The sequence continues at coordinate 43,360,232 of OZ035875.1, forward strand.
GACTCATGTTGTTTTTTTTTTATCTCTGGTACGTCTCAGTTAAAAACTCTGTTATCTATGTTTACATAATAAAAGTATTAGAAGTCGAGACATAATAAAAGTCGATTCTTATTCGAATACTTAAACAACTTTAAAATCGTTCTCTAGAACGTCAAGTAGTTCCTGGAAAGTGAATGTCGGTCATCTTTACATACGAAAACTTCAAATAGTAGTCCTTTTTCTAGGCATAACGTTTCGATCCTGTGGCCGTGCTGGCGTAGTGGTTAGGTGGATCAAAATATAATTCATAGCTCCACCTTTCTCCAGTCACTGACAACGCTCTGAATGTATCTGTATCTGTGTAGAAAAAGCGCGGCTAGAAGTTGGCATCAAATTTGCAAAAAATCATTTCATGCTCAACGCGAGTGATTGATACGCCCTTGTCCACCTTGGGATACAATGCCACCCATATTATTGTAAGACTAAGACGGTTCTAAGGCACCCTTCTTTCTCTGCCTTCACCTTTAACTGTAGAAACGCAAGATAATATGGCTTTAATTTCGATAGGAAGAGCCCCCACTACCGGTTCTAATTGTTCGATTAAAACAACTAGGCACGGCACGAATGCCATAGATGTCTGCCAAAAAATGAGAAACGAATAGATTGGTGGTCTAGTTAAGCCAAAATTTATTTCTCAAACAACGATATTTTATATATGCACTAATTCTTAGTGATAATACGCCTCTGGAAGTGCCAGAGATGTAGTCAGATCTCTGTTAGACAGACAAAAGCCCTTGTACGAGGAATCGTGGTCAAGGAGATTTGTGGGAGAATTCAGAGAATCTCGCTGACTAGGACGAATCGTGAAAGAAAAGAGAAAATCTGGTATGATTCGGTACCCCTGTGAGCCTTGTATAAACTTCCATTCGTAGTATAAATTTGTCCCTGACTTACCGAATTTCTCTGAAAGAGATGTGGCATACGGTTACGGTTGCGAGTCTATACTATTATTTTAACTGAAATAAGTTGATTAGACTGATTGTTTTTGTTTCGTTGTTCAATAAACTTAATTTCTCTTTAATGTATCGTTTTTGTTTGTACTATTTTTGTTTTTAACCCTTTCGATACGGTATGCAATCAGTGAGCTTACACAATTAATATGTGTTGATCTGTTTAAATGACAGCACATTTTTAGCAAACAAATATTGGCACTGTGTGAACATTAAGTGAGACATAACGCATCCCAACATGTCCGAAAGGGTTTAATGGTATGTAAACCTTCTTATGAAGAGTTATTTTAAGTATGGGATTGACTGAGTTTGAAATCGGAGCAATTCTGAGAAGCGCATTTCCATGTCATTATCTCGAATTCAATCGTATTTCTTACTTCATTCAATAACCTACATAGCCAAACGAAGGACATTTCGTGTCCAGGTGATCCTACAGTCCGTGGACTTGAGTGCCATTCATATGAGCCATGGACTGCGAACGCAAACTTGCACAAACAACCCATTTCCAGCAAATATAAACAAAATGTTATACTTCTTGTACAAGAAGATGGAAATTATCGAGTTTATCTTTCGTTTAAAATCTTTTTTCTCCACGAATCAATCATTCTCATTGCTAACTGTCAAGGCGAATTCGCAATACACAAGAGAGGCAGACGCAATCCACACATTCATGACCAAAAAATTCTGTTTGTTCAGATTGTACTCCTTGCTCTCTGCGAATGAGAAAACTTGACATGAATGAAGTGGGACAGTTTGTGAAGTTCGCGATTCGTAGTGAGTTCATTTGAATGACTCTTTATTGGCCAAGAATAATTGACTTAAGTTTAAGTATAAGCTCATGTCAGAACCGAATGAAAAGTAACCAACAGCATTGTAGCAAAATTACAATACCTATTGTTATTTATGCATGTAGAGAGCGAATCATTCCACTGCCTTAGTGGCAGTAAGCAATGAAGTTGCCATAGAGTATCATCTCTGTGTATTCGCATGAATGCTAAACTGGACTTAAGTCTCCCACCCTCTTATTGGCTGTTAGGCCTGAGCTTTTTTGTAATTAATTGAAAAGGTGGTAAGAAAATAACGAATCAAAGTCAGTTCGGGCTATTGGCTCCATTTTTGAAAACCACCTTCATCCAGCTTGAGAATGCGTTAGAACATATTCCGCAGGCATAACGTAAAACTGTTTTATTACTTATCAAGCATTATATATTAAAGCTGAAATCACAATGTCGCGTTCGCGTGGTCGGGCTTTAATAGACATCGGTATGCGTTTTATCGAACTTGCGAGAATTATGTGCCAAACAAAAATTCAGCGGTAATCACTTAAAGTATGCACCATCCGATCACAACATAAAAGTGAAATTTTGGTAAATGAATTGCTTCGCTTCTTATTTTTCGTCTTCTGTCATCATTTTTATTCATTTGGAGGAGACGGATTTGGATGTGGTGGCTGTCTCATATTTTTTCTTTTAATTACAATATTTTTCTCGTGCAATCCGAAGATACATATGTTGAAAAACATTTCTTTGAAAATTTCAACTATTATATCAATTAATACTCAGCCATTCACTTAAAAAACTTCAGTGGACTCTCCCTAAGTCGAAACTCTCTCTAACTCGAACTTTTTCGCTATTTTTACACAGAAATGAAGTATTGCAGAGATAGCCGACTTTACAGCTGATTGCCCCCTAGTCCATCGACGAATTTGAGTGATTTTTTGACAGATATTCATGAATTTTTGATTGATTTGTTGTTGATTTGATTGGTTGTTCACGAAATAACATTAGTTCCGTCCTTTGATTGGTCAATTTGGTTTAAGAAAACGTTATAAAAAACTGTTGTCAAACATTTTAAGGGGTAAGAAAGATAGAAGTCCTGCGTCTTTGTAATACCTCATTTCATTAGATTTTACATATATTTCCCTTTTGATTTGCCATACAAAAACCTCTCTCCAAGTCAAACTCTCTCTAACTCGAACAAATTATGGTATCCACTCCACTCTAAATGAATTAATTCTCCTTGACAACCAACTTAAAAAACTATTTTGCCTCTGTTTTGAAATTTAATTTCTAATTTGACAGTAAAATCATTAGAGCATTCGTTACGAGTAAGTTGTTGCAAGGATGGAGTATGAGTTAGGCGAAGATCCTCCTCTACCTCGACACCATCCCATCTCTCTTTACATTAAGAAATACTTTACTTTAAGGAAAAAAATACATTCACTAATCTAGACCATCTATCTATCGGAGGTAAACGGTAGACGTATGTCATAAAACACTGCTTACAATTCCCTTCAGGCACCTCCGAAACCTGGTACTACTCTGATCTGATTATGAAGTCTATTTTCGCTCTTCCGCTTTTCCAGAGCCGAAGATTTGTAATGGATTCTAAGAAAACTGCATAGACACAAAGCCTATTGTAACTGAAGTTTAAAAGGCAGGCGGGTGTGCTGTTTATTGTGTTCACAAAATATGTCCAAATTAGCCTACAATCGATTCTCGATAGTTCGAAACTCTATAATACGAAATTCTCGATACTTCGAACTGTGGTCTCTTGAAAAAAATCTTCATAAATCGAATAAAACCCATGTGTTCTGGTACGATCGTTAATTCGAAGTGATTGCCCAGTCAGGTTGCCAGAAAACAAGCTGTAATACGAAGTCAGTAGCTAGTTTTATCTCAGTAATTTAAATTTTTTTGCAATTCAGTGTGTTCTGTAATGACTTGTGTTAAATTATTGTTGCACTCATTTTATACATATGAACTTATTTCGTGCTTCGCTCCAACACGACAATTGTTTGTTATTTCGAACTCTCCTTAATTCGAATTTTTTGGAAGGTCCCTTGAGTTTCGAATTATCTAGAGTCGACTGAATATGAATACAGTCGATTCCGCTTATTTACAACAGTAAAAATGCAGAAAATGTATTGCACATAAGCGGAGTTTTCATATAAACGATGTTCGGATATGATCGGATTCTATTAAAGAATTTCGTCTTTTAGTACGTTTACTTCTTATACATGGTGTCGATCTGTTATTTTAAAATTATTCTTTATATCCAGAGATGACAGAATTGTCACGTTGGTGGAATAACTACATTTGTTGCGTCTGCTACGTCTTTGAGGTAGTTAATATAGCATACGTAACAAAATGGATTAACTGTAGAAACGCTTCAGTGTCAAAGTGTAGTTGAGATGTCAATGTAACGTCAGTTCAGTTGTGCCAATGAAATTCACAAATAACTAGATGGCACAGAGGAAACTAAAGAAAAAAAAAACAAACCAAGCAAAACAAAATGCCAAATCAATCTGTTGTAGGTGGGAGGAAACTCCATAATTATTGGAGCGTGGGTGCCTTCACCCCCATTAAGCTAGAAAACGGGAGAATTGGAGCTCTTTGTGATGAATGTGGAAACATGCTTAAGAACACCACAATATCCAGGCTTCAAACACATAGGTAAGGCACAAAATAGTGTTTCATATCTGAAGCAATACATGGTTTATTATTTAAACGATTTCAGACGGATATGTGTTCCAAATATACCCGAAATAGAATCCGATTACAGTCCACGACCAGCTATAGGAACCGTTCTGGTTTCCGATGAATCCAACAGTTTGGATTTGTTAGACGAAAGCGCGTCCGATGATGTTTTAGTGAACAACACTAAACCCTATGATGCGGATTCGGAATTTATACTACCAGTACCGATCCCAGTTTCGGTCGAAATGAAAGAACTTCACGTTGAGGAATCCGAAACTTTTTCTGATTCGGAGAACCCAGCGTTCCAATTTCAAGGAATGACATTTTCAAAATCAAAAGTACATTCTATCGTACATGCATAGACAGATACGTTACAAATTACAATTCTTTTTTTAGATTCTTCAAGAGACATTTGGCGGTAATGACGGCATTGAAATTCCAGAAGACGGCCTAGGAACGCCCATCCCCGTAACAACAATGTCAACACCGCCTGTACCAGTTACCATTTCCACTGCAACTAATTTATCCACCAGATTCTCATTGCATAATACGTGCACATCGACATCATCATTCCACCCTCTTCTTACCCCCTCCTGGACTTCGAGTGGATGTACGTTAAACTCGGTATCGCCGTCGACATCAGAAAGTGCAGCATCGTCATCCTCCTATAAAGATATTCGAAGCTTCAGGAACAGGAACGACTTCACAAGTCCTCAACACAAAAAGATTAAAGTGAAGCCACCACCACCTACGAAAATGACACATTTCGGCGAGAGCATGGATGAGAATGAGTCTCAAAAAGCTGACCTTGCGTTGGCTAAATTTTTCTACGCTTGCAATGTACCTTTTGGTGTGGTTGAGTCAGATTGGTTGGAGGCATTCCTTAAACTAGTGAGACCATCATACAAGCTTCCTTCTAGGCAAGCTTTAGCAGAAAGCCTACTCGACACTGTCTACGCGGAGGTGAAACAATCACCGACGACTGAAACAGAAGGGGTACTACTGGTTGATGGGTGCACAAACAGTAACAACAACACCCATAGTGTTGTTACAATAATGAGTACAATCAGCGGTGAAAAAGTGTTCATTGAATCTTATGAATTCACCAAACTGTGCGAAACAGGCGAGGAACTGACGAGGGTATGCGAAAGCTCAATTAAGATCTGCAAGGAGAAATACAACACAACTATTTATGGAGTCACATCGGATATTGCTGGGAACACGCTAAAACCGGACTGCATTCTGAAGAATAAAGACTCGAACTTAATGCACGTAACGTGCAATTGTCACACCGCAAATTTGTTGGCAAAAGAAATAGCAAACAAACAGGTCAATGAAGACGTGGTTAAAGTTCAACGATTCTTCATGAATCATTCCGGTCTGGAAAGCAAAATAATTGAGTCTGGAGGAAAAAGTGTCAGTTTGCCGATAGACTCTCACTGGTGCATTACGTATAGAAACTGTTTAAGTAATTTCCTATCCAATCTAAGCCAAATGAAGACTTTGACAGAACAAGATAATGAACAATATATCAGCACAGATATAAAGCAATTTCTGTTTAATGATCAGTTCATTCAGTCAGTGGAAGACGAAAGAAATGTATACGATCCAGTATGCAATCTCATTGAAAAGTGCAAAAACGATTTGACAACCATTTCCGAAGCCATAGATTTGTGGCTCAAGCTTGAATTACCCGACAAGTTTGCGGCCTGCTTGGACACGGCAAAACAAATGGCATTTTCAATTCACGCATTAGCGGCGTATTCCTTGGACCCAAGGTATCGTGGCAAAGATTTATCCTTAGCACAGCAAAATCAAGTCACTGTGCATTTTATAGAATTGTTTTCAGCTGAGGAACTCAATGATTACGATCTATTCAGCAAGGGTGAAGGAATATTTGCTGCATTGAATAAAAAGATACACGGGTGTGGTGAAAGTGGAGGTTTGCTGCCGAAGACTTATTGGAGTCTAGCATCTGGAAAACATCCGGGAGTAGCTAAGTATGCCATACGTTTACTAAGCATACCAGCATCATCGGCATCGATGGAGACAATTTTTTCTCACTGGTCATTCGTGGATGCTAATAGCCGAAACGGGCTTAGTCGGGAACGTTCAAAGAAACTTGTGGATATTTATTATACGCTTAAAATTAAAGAGGCAAATAAAACAGATGAATATTAAGCTCGCTGTATTTTTCATTGTAACTTGGATTTTGTAGTGTTTTTTTTTTAGCATGGTACCACATTCTCACATAGAGCTCCAAGTCTCCCGTTCTTTAACATAATATATGGGTAAAGGCATCGTCGCTCCAATGATTATGGTGTTTCCCCTCTCCTGCAACAGATTGATTCGGCATTTTCAATTTTGCCTCTCAGTCAAGTCTTGTAAAGTAAGCTCAACTGACACACTTTTGACACTTTACTAAATTAAGTTACGTCCACTTCATTAACTAACTCAGTGAGTAGCGGCGCTCGAGAATTGGTTTGTTCGCATAGAGAGAAGAGAGAAGCACATTTAACTGGTGGAACTGTGTGTGAAAGTTAGTTTAAATGAGTCTTATAAGGAATTGGCCTAGGTTAGGTTAGGTTAGGTAAGGTAGGCGGGCTGCTAATGCATTCACCAGCACACTTAGACCAGATTTTTGGTCTAAGAAAACCAGATAAAAGCGTATTAACTTTGCTTTCACTGGGAAATGGAAAATCCACCCCTGTTATAGCTAGCTCGTAGGCATTTTAATTGCGTGGAATATCACTATGCCTAGGGACTCAGCAGGGTAAGGTTGCACCTGACCGTTATCTTCCTACGAAATAGGCGGCAGAGTTCAACCATCTTTGCTTTAATTGACTGTGTATCCAGAACCTTGATGGCCGCCTGACTGTGTATGTATAAATAGGAAGCTCACCTATCGTGTTCATTGACAGCGACTGGACAACGTCTTGGATCTGGTGTCAGTGTTGTATACCCAATTTTGAAGTCTACGAAGGGTGCTATATAGTCAGTATGCTTCGGGACCTTCTCATTCTTAATTATTTCTATGTGTCCTAAACTGTATGTTTTGCTCCAACGGCTACATTCCCTCAGTCTCATCGCTGTGTTTTTTTTTTCCATAGACGTACTTAGGAAGCAGCAGTAGCATTGTTTCCACGGCGGCTGAGGGTAAAGAACGAAGTGCAACCGTGATGCAAATTCACTCAGATCTCTGTATACTACCTATATTTTTAAGATTAGGTTTGTTCCCTAATGCTGTCTACAAAACAAGGATACCGTATGTTGGAATTGGTCTAACGACTGCTGTGGGCATACAGTGTGTCGATCTCGGTTTCAATCCCCATTTGGGGCCGAGGACCCTTCAGCAACATCTACCGCCTCATTCCTAACACGGTCCTGAATACTTGGTTTCCAGCTTGGCGGAGATTACTAGTAAACCTAGTAGTTGTTACTAGTTCCTTGTTCTTCAACATTGATTTTATTATTGGAGGTGTTTTGCATCTTTTTGTAGACAGACAAGCTCTTTCGGGCCCCCTTTTCAACTTAACGAAGTTTCAATTATATTCCTAATAGCTGTCTGTTACGACTACGGTCGTGCGGTCGTCTGCGTAGGCTTTTGACTTGCAACCACCATAACTGAGTTCTTTGAGGATAACTTTTTCAATCAATTACATCTTTTATAACATTCACACATTTATAACAAATCCTTTCTTTTAGCTCTGGACCCAATCGATTGGAGCACCGTCGAGTTGCCACCCTTCCAAAAGGATCTATATAAGGAGCATCCAAAAACTAGCAGTCGACCCGTTCATGAAGTCGAAAAATATCGACTTGAAAACGAAATAACTGTGAAGGGACCCGCCCCAAATCCGATTCAGTTTTTTGATGAAGCATGTTTTCCCGAATACTGCATGAACGAGGTACGTCGTCAGCATTATCAGCAACCCACACCAATTCAGGCGCAGGGTTGGCCAATTGCCATGAGCGGCTTCAACATGGTTGGCATCGCAAAAACTGGTTCCGGTAAAACCCTAGCCTTTATTCTGCCCGCAATCGTTCATATCAACGCTCAACCACCATTGCAGCGGGGCGATGGTCCAATTGCTCTTGTATTGGCACCCACTCGTGAATTGGCACAACAAATTCAAACGGTTGCCATGGAATTTGGCTCGTCTACAGATGTTAGGAACACTTGCGTCTTCGGTGGGGCACCCAAACAAAAACAGGCGAATGATCTCGAACGGGGCGTTGAAATTGTCATCGCTACCCCGGGTCGCTTGATAGACTTCCTTTTGAGTGGTACAACGAACTTACGTCGATGCACGTATCTGGTTTTGGATGAGGCGGACCGCATGCTGGACATGGGCTTTGAGCCGCAAATTAGAAGAATTTTAAGTCAAATTCGACCAGATCGTCAGATTCTTATGTGGAGTGCTACCTGGCCGAGAGAAGTGCGTAAGCTGGCCGAAGACTTCCTTAGCGATTACATCCAAATCAATATCGGCTCCTTGGAGCTATCAGCGAACCATAATATTCGACAATACGTCGAGATCTGTCAGGAGTCCGAGAAGGGCACTAAGTTGAAGCAACTACTTTCGAATATATACGACGCTGCAAACGATCCAGGAAAGATTATAATTTTCGTTGCAACCAAGAAGAAAGTCGATGAGCTCTATAGATACATAGGGAGTTTCGGAGTACGTTGCGGTGCTATTCACGGTGATAAAACGCAGTCGGAAAGGGATAACGTCCTCGGCGAATTCCGACATGGACGAACAAACATTTTGGTGGCGACAGATGTAGCCGCCCGTGGCCTTGACGTAGAGGGTATTAAGTTTGTCATCAATTTCGACTATCCGCAGTCATCCGAAGATTATATCCATCGCATTGGAAGAACGGGCCGCAAGCATTCCACTGGCACCTCGTATGCGTTCTTTACCAAAAAGAACGTCAAAAACGCTCGTGGTTTGATCGATGTGCTCAGAGAGGCAAATCAGGATGTTAATCCGCAGCTCGAGCAGTTGGCGAGATCCGGTGGTGGTTTCGGTGGTGAGAGGAGGCGATTCAGACAGAATGGAGGTTTCGGTGGAGGTGGTGGCGGTGGTGGTGGCGGTGGCGGCGGCTTCGGCGGCGGCGGTGGTGGCGGCGGCGGCGGAAGAGGTTTCGGTGGCGGTAATGGAGGACCTAGATTCGGAGGTAATGGTAGAAATGAAAATGGTGGAAATAGATTTGGTGGTGGGGGTGGATTTGGTGGTGGCGGTCCTGGTGGTGGAGCTGGCGGTGGAGGCGGAGGAGGATTAAACCGTGGTTTCAATGGAGGCAACATGAATGGAAGATTCAATGACAACAACCAGGGTAATGGTAACCGCGGAATGAGTGGTGGGCCCGGCGGAGCTGGTGGTGGAAACGCCAACAACATGGCAGGAGGATTTGATGGATCTCGGAGAAATTTCCCCTCAAGACATTAGCATAAGTTGCTCAAGAGTATGAATTAATCTTCTTTCTAATTTTTCCAACACAGAAAAAGGAATGGACATTTTCTCAAAATATTTATTTAAAAATACATCAGTGTATATTTTGTTCGAATGTATAGTTTTCAAAAAGACATAAATCAAAAAAGAAAATCAAATGTTTTCATAGAGCGTTGAATTGAGAATTTTGGTTTCACTTTTGCTAACCTGAGTCTTGATTAAAATGAATAAATAATCTAAAATATAAATTTACAATAAGTGTTTTATTGATGATAAGGTTCATTATTTGGTTTAGGTGAGTTCAATGAAGAACTCACGACAGGTATTTTTTTTCAGAGCTGCTACCTCCTGAACTTTTCACCTCTAATGCCTAAGCATTTCCGATAATTTGCTTAATGAAGGGAAAAGGAAAAGGCTATGCTTCGATGATATGTTTATCGTAATTTGGCACGACTGTCCACGTAATCAGGACCTCCGAGGCGTGCCTTGAATGCTATTCCATCATGTAGGCAACCACTTTGCAGACCGAAGACGAGGTGGTCGAGAAGTCTAGTTGTCTAGTTCGAAAACTCACATGGTTCAGCTTGGACAGAGTCAATTATGATAGGCTAGCGTCAGTGGTGGAGGTTCGAGTGGCCTGGAGTTCTCACCAATGGGATGTACATAAGCTACACATGGTTCTGTACTTGATCTGGATCAGGGCAAACCTAATGTCGTCTAATGCAGCAACAGTGCAGCCTCATGACCCTTGAGACTCAGAGCTGAGGGTCACATGGTCTCGCTGCCATAATAAAAAGTTGAACTTCGGTTCAGCACGGAATATAAGACAAACAGACTACTACCTAACCTAACCTAGCCTTGCAAAAGTGCTTGCAGCAGCAGTAGACGGGGAGATCGCAATATTCAATGACGGCTCAAAATCGAGTGCGGATACAGACGCGTGGGTCTTCATCTAAAAATTCCACACTAGAGCCTTTCAAGCCCAAGTGCCTGTGATACACGAGACAAACTAGACAAGTCCTAATTACCGTCATTTGCCTAATTGGGACAATTTGGGGCTAATGACACTTTCAAATGCGTTATTGTACCAGAATTTTCCATTTACCAATGTCATGGTTGAAGATCCCGTAGATGAGGTTGTTCTTTATGACCTCGTCGAAGGATCCACTCACCATTTCAGCATTCCTCATCTTCTTCGGAGTCTTGTGGGCCTCATCCTGGGACCTCGGTTTTTCGAACGTAACGTATTATCTGACGCCTTTCTTCGACTTCGAAATAAAGCATACGACTTTAATTCCCACGAGAGACGAAGATAAATTCTGTAACCCAGCTGCGTTGGATATTTACACTGACAAATCCAGATACAGCGTCAGGTATTTATGCAAGTTCGCCAGAGACCTCAATGTGAATCTGGCCACCGAACCATTGCAGTGTATTCCAAAAGGAAGTAACAGCTGTTCAAAGGGCAGCTATCAGACTATCAATGAGCCCAGTAGCCGGAGGAACTGACAAAGACTGTCAGGCGACTATTCAAACTCGGGATACACCATCGATCAACCCCAAGATGGTAAAACTCAGCCGTCTATCTAGATGCGGTCTTACCCTGTGCTGTCCAATGCAAAAGCTGATTAACTAGCAAAAGTCAATACTGTTGCTTGAGCTTCACTTGCCAATGGACTGTATTCATAAAAACTAAGGATATGGTCCCAAGTAAATATAAGGTAATGCCTTAAAATAAAAGGTTGAAATCCCTCCTGGAGCTAGACAGGGAGGATATAAGTAAAATAATAGAACTTCCCAAGGCAAGGCAACCAGACTAGAAGACTTGAAGCACTTGAAGCTAACGACTTCTGCAGGAGTTGCAGAGAATGGAGAAGTGGAAGAAACAATAAGACATTATCTCGGAACATGCCTGGCAACCGCTGATTGCTTCAACTACATCGAAAATCTGAATAACAAATATCAATATGATGCAATATCTCAAAGCCACCAAATTGCTATGAAAGATACCAGAATAAATCTCATTAAACCAATCAATCCCAACCAGGAACAAAATAGGTACATGATCCGAACGGTACACCATCAAAAACTCTCCTTGTGTCGCTTGTTAGTGTCGAAGTCGAAGAGTGGCCTGGAGTTTGTGCGTGATTTGCCTTTTAGTTTGCCTTTTAGGGAATGATGTGGCTAAGAGATGCGGGTGTTTGGAGGGAAAAACATTACGGTCTTCTGTGGCTTTTTCGAAAAATCCCTGGAACTAAGAGACGACTCTAGAATCTTTGAAGCCGAAGTGGCTAACTCACATTGAGAGATCGCAACGTAGACGGCAAATTGAAAAGGGATCGGAGCTGTATGTATATGCAAAGCCGTGTACATATACTCCACTTAGCTCCATAAGAAAAAACTAGAAGACGCATCTCTGGATAGAGACAGAATCCGCTTGGTTGTTCTGTAGAAAAGGCTAAGGCTCTGTGGTCGCTAAGCAAAAAGAGATCAACATCTATGAAAGGCTTTAGTCGCAAGGAAGTATGGATGCTAAGACGCCCGCGGAACCGATGGCACAAGTGGGAAATGATCGCAACCAACTTGGCGAAATTGGAGGCAGTTGGCAAAAATCGAGCCAGCTGAAGGGGCTTGTTGGCTGAGGCCCAGGTCTACCCCGGACTGCGGTGCCCTTAGAAGGAGACATCTACCTTGCAAGGCTTAGAGTATAAAAGAGCTTATCAAACACCTACGCAGCACCATGAATATTATCGTTAATGTTGTTATGAATAAGACAAGCTGCATAAGCTTCCGCATTATTTAGCCCAACAGACCAAAAACGCACGATCTTCAAGAGATACCCATAATGGCATTGTAAAAACAGTAACTGTCTGTCGGATCGTGTGAAGACATAGAAAACTACAGCTGTATATGGAGACACTATCCTATGCCGCATAAGCTTTTCTTCGATAAGATCTTCCCAACCAGCCTCCTCCAGATTTTACTGCAGTCTGACTACCAGAGGCTGGATGATCCTCTGCGATTCAGCACACACGAGTCAACGATGGGTAAAGACGTGGGCGCAAGAATCTCTATTCTCAGGATCTAATTGTCATTTCGATTACTGAAACTTTGTAATGTCTTTTAGGTAGAAACTATATAGATCAAGAAGACTTTGTTTTGGCTAAAGATCAATGTGATATCAAAGACAGATATGAGATATTGATTTTATTGTCATTTGTTCTGACAGCTAGGTTCTTCTATAAACTGTATCATAACGTTTAATGAGATAGCTGAGTATTCTAAAGATCTATTGTGCCCCCTTTTATATCTTTGCTTTCTTACGAGTTCCCTTCGGAGGACTCTTGTTGCGCATAGGTGGAAGAGACTTGTCCTGAGCGAGTTTCCTTTAAGAATCTAAGAATGAGAGAGGGTTCTAGTGAGTTCATTTCTTCCTCTGATAGAAGGTACTTGCCCAGATATCTTTGTCCTTCTTCGGGCTAGTGACATGAAAATGAAATTTCATTAAATTCACCACAGAATCTGCAGAGACCCTCTTTTGATACCCCTAGTTTCCTTAGGCTCTTCTTGAGTCTGCCGTCCCTATTAGAATACATGGGTTGTTCTTGCTCACTTTGATGCAAGTCTCAAACCTATTTCGGTTATACTGACCTGAGAGTTTCTTGGCCTGCTTCAAGCCATGAGATTTGTTCCTGGTTTCTGTCCGGCTCCTTTTATCTAGTACCCTGAATTCTTCTCTAAGGCCATGAGTTATAATACTATAAGTTGTATTATGTAAAGAAACACAATTGTAGTTTTCGCCGTTTTTTTGGATTTTTCTTTATTTATGAGATGACACGAGAATCGACAACAACAAGACTTCTTGGATATACGCTATCTCTATTCCCGCCTTTCACGATGCAGCTCCAAAGTGTATGTAAACTTTTGAGAGCTTGGTTCATATCACGTGGTCTTAGCGTGGCTTGTGAGAAACAGTTTGTATAACCGCTCTTCTTAGTACAGTCATCGAGGAATCTGTTTAAGCATTGCATGCATTCGTATGAACATGTATGTATGTAACTCATGGCCTCCCACAGCGCATAATGGTTCGGGGCCTATGAAGGGTTCCCAATGTTCGCCAAGGAGTACATCATTTTATTGCGTTCTATCTCTGTATGCAACAGTGTATAACTCGGCTTCTCCTACTCAACTCTTTAAACTTCTGTAGGCATTCCCAGTAGTGTCAGCTATGTTCATCGCTTGGTCAAAAGCACCAACTGGCCTAAAATGTCCTAAGTGTGACTGCTGCTAGCTGGCAGCCTGTATTGCCTATTTTGCAGTATTGCACTTGCATGTGTCTTACTACGGTGATCCTTCCTTTTTTTTTGCTTGGGTTGGTGAAAATCTTCAACTATGTGTGACCCGTGACCACATAGTAGAGTCAGATTTTTACTGAATAAAACACCCTTCCCTTTTGGTTTTTCTGTACTTTCACGTGTTGCAGGTATCCATTCGGTAAAATCATCTGTCATAACCATCGTTAGGGTGGTTTATTACTATTGCGCCAAATCGAGCGGCGTTGGTACGGTACGTTGGAGTCGCAGTACTAAACGTCTCATGTCCAAGGTTTGGAAGATGGCATGGTTACAATGATCATGCAGTCTGCTACTTCGCTTTCGAGCGAAGTTTGTTATTTCTACGTCGACGGTAGTTATCCCTAGGTCCCTTTGCGTTTCACATTTGCTGGGATACCAGGGAGCTTTCACTGTAGCTCCTTCCAGTAACCAATACATTTCTCTGTACCGGTGTCCGAACTCATCTCGTTTCTTTTTCATGTGGGCCTTCCGCTTGAGTTTCGCATCGAGTGTCATACCAAGATATTTTGCTTCATTAGCGTACGGTATTTGTACAGAATTTATGAAAACTGGTAGATTTTCAATATTTCTGAAGATAAAATTTATGTGCGTTGATTTGGTCTCATTGGGAGCAATGCGCCAGCGTTTTGACAATTCGGATATTTTGTCTAGAGCTCGTTGCAGTTTTTCAGTTGAGAACTGAACTGAGCTTTCCGTTGCTAGGTCGCTGTGTCATCCGTAAATGTAGCCACAAGTGTACCTTCAGTTTGAGGTATGTCTCTAGTCTACAACAAGTACAATATAGGGCCAAGGATTCTCTATTGCGGGACTCCTGCTCGGATCTCTTAAAAATGGAAATTTAGATCGGTGTTTAACTCTAAATATCCTTTTATCGAGATATGATTCTAGTATCTTATATAAGCTTGTTGGTAGAAGCCTTCTTAGCCTTAGGCCTTCATGCCAGACTTTACGAAGGCCTGGGAAAACGTCAAGTAGGGCGGTAGAGCGACTTCTACATTGATGACATCGCAGAAGTCAGCTGTCCAAGCGGCATTTCTAGTGATGGTCACTCAAATACTTACAAGAGCATTTCAGAATCTCATTCCAAAAGGAAAATATACACATCAAGAAATAAAACACAGCTCTTCGAAAATGTACTGAATAGATTTTATTAACTCATATTGTTCTTAATCAGTTCGGTTTACATACATAGTTGGATTCGTCCACATTCCTATCCTACGAACAAGATAAGGATATAATGGATGAGGAGTTTGGCATATTTCGTTGTTGTTGACTACAATCGATGTTTTCAGAAATTATTTTAGAATAGATATCAATAATCAAAGAAACATTTACAAAACGATGTAAATACGAAATTTGCATAGATTTAATTACGTAATATAATATTCTTTCACGAACTACACATGAGGACAGAGAAAAGTTGTATATTTAAGTGGGATTTTGTTTTTATTACATTTAGACTTAGTTTTATTTAAAAAAAACAAGCTTTTGTTGTTTATTTACGCGTTTAAAAATACAAAATATATACTCAAAGTAAGTAGAACAATAAAAGAATGCAATTTATATCTTGTATTTATTCATTGAACTTATGCTTAAATTATTTAAAAAAAAGTTCTCCATTTAACTGTAAGAATCCTTAAGGTTTCAAGTTTATTCCTAGGATTCAAGTTTCTTAAGCAGCTGGTGCTTTACGGGAACCTGCAATAAAGAGAAAAGATGTAGTTAATTAATTTCAATGTAGAGATAATGGATGATATTATATTATAGGTTATCTCTGTTTCAATGCTTGGAATTTAAACAATAGAGATTGAGATCAATAACGGGTGAGACAAATAAGGAAAGTAGTGAAAAAAGAAAGGGAAGAATAGTTTAGTTATTTTAATTGTTTTTTGATTAACGATTTGCTTGAGTATTAATGAGGAGGAAATAAAATACAATATTTCATTAATGACTGTCTCGGTACACAGAAATTAGGTAAAGTTTACGTTTTTTATACTGTAACCGTTCGATTTATCAGTGATTATTAAAAAATAAACAAAAATATCGTGTTACCCTGTACGCTTCCACATACACATGCACAATCATTATTATTGCAATTCAGCTATCAACTTGCTATAATCCTCTCAACGATGTACAAATATGCTCTCAATTATGTAAGTTCTCTATTAAATTGTACAGTCAATCACTAAAGTAAATACACAGAATAAAGTTGTCTGTCTAAAACAGCGGGTCATAAACCAAAAATGAAGCAAAATGCACATCACCAAAGTAAGTGAACACACATGTTAATCATGTAGATGGATCTGCCATAATAGGGGGATTAATGGGAGCAGCATCTAGCGTGGTCAATTTAGTATCCACTAATCGTATGTATATCGTATGTGTTCGATTATTTTAGCTATCTAAGGAGTAACTTTGGCCTAAAGCGTTTGCAGGGAAAGCTTAGAAGGGTTGGTTGGCTTTTGGTGATCTAACTTTCGTTACGTTTTTGGTTTATGGGCCACTGTTTTTGAGATATCCGATGTTATCCGATGATCGATGTTATTAACACTCTCTGTTGAATAAGAAACTCTGGCGATACATTCTCGAGAGAGTCTGTGTTCTTTGTTGGTTTTTCATTTTATGCGACCTTATAATACGGTAATGGGTTCAGTGCTGTGAGTGCATTTGGTGGCGGTTCAATGTGTACCCAATTAGCACTGAGTGTCGTTCAGATACTACGGCTTAGATTAAAGTCCATTACAGTGTATATAGAACCATTAATATTAATACTGCTTTGATGATCATTTCGGAGATCTCGCCCAAGGATTCAATAAAGGGTTTGTCTAGTTGTCACGCAGGAAGTGAGCTATCGGAGCACCTCTTTAGGAGATCGTTTGTGCGTGATATTTTATATTTTGGCCAAGTCTTTCTAGAGATTACACAGTCAATTAGCCGAGACCATCTTAGACTTGTCATTTTAAAGAAGCCACTCTCTGAGACTATTCACAGCTGTATTCGTAATATGTTGGTCGATAGGTACACGGTATGACCGATAGGTAACAGAGTATGACCGTTAGAGCATCTGGGTAGTGCTTATGCAATAAATGCATACCAATCTTTGGCCTTGTTTAGTTTCGGAAGTTAAGTAACTGGTGAGTACTTATTTTTTCTTAAGGGTCGGCCACAAGACTAGTGGAAGGTGAGGATGGAGCCTATGACGGCTACACACTGTGACTTTAGGCCCACCTGTTCCCGGAAGTTTTGTTGGGACCCATTATCTCACTGATAAACGGTGCAGTGCTGCTATTTTCCGTGCCGTTTCGATGATGTTAGACGAGACTTCCCTCCCCCACCATACAGAGATCAAGATAATAACATCAAGACTGAAGTTTAACAAAACTGCTGACCGCAACTGGATATGAGCTGGAAGAGCTCATGCTGCAGTTAGTCTGTAAGATATGGTTGGTAGACGACGAATGGGACCGCAGTGTCATTTACCCGAACCAACAAGAACGGATTCCATCATGAGTGCACCAGCTATCGAGGAATAGGTAGGTAGGTAGGGTGATGAATTTCTGAGTCGGTGACCACAGCTCTAAGAGCGTTAACTCCAATTCGACGAAGCTCATTTTTGGCTCAATGGGTTCGTTAAAAAGCAAAATATGCCTTATTGGTCGGGTGAAAGTCCACATCACAAAAAATAACTGTTTGGTGCAGTGTGCATGGCGGCGGCGTTGTTGGACCATATCTTTTCGTCGACGAGAACGATCGTCACGTTACTGTGAATGGTCAGCGCCATGATTACCGATTATTTTTTGCCTGAATTGGAAGATATGAGCTTGGAAGACATGTGAGTTCAACAAGATGGTGCCACAAGCCACACAGCTCACGTTACAATCGATTTATTGAAGCGTAAGTATGGAGAGCGTGTTATCTCAAGAAATGGGCCAGTCGATTGGCCGCTTCGTTCGTGCGAATTAACGCCGCTTGACTATTTTCTGTGGGGCTACGTTAAGTCATTGGTTTATGCCAACAAGCCGACGACGTTGGAAGAACTCAGAGCCAACATAGAACCCGAAATAGCTGCCGTTTCGGACTAAATGTGTGGACGAGTCGTTGAAAATTGGATCCAACGAATCGACCGCTGCAAACGTGCCCGCAGTGGCCATATGAACGCAGTCGAGTTCCATTCATAAAGGCTGAACCGCAAAGGCGAGTTTGTGCGGTCGGTCTTTGGTAGGCGTTTCTATGCGTTTTATCGAGCTTACGAGAATGTTGTGTCAGAAAGCGGCAGCCTCAGTTTTCCATATCGAAATGAACGCGCGCGTTTAACCTACTCAAATAATAAAATAATTAATAAGAAATAATCGTCTCAGTTTGCCAAACATTCAAATTGAGAAATAAATTTAAAAAAATTGTTTCACAATGTCAAAAAGCCCAAGTGACTGGTTAGTAGCTCCGCCTAGGAATTTATGCTCGCGCTTACAATATTACGGTCTGTTAAAATTCAACGCACGACTGCCCCATTTCGACTTTAACGTATGATTTATATGTATCCTACTGAAAATGTCAAAGTCCGAACGCCCGAACGCGCCTTTACGTTATGGGTATAAATGTTTTGATTGTAGTTTAAGCCGATAATAAAGTTTTTGAAATATCTTAAATATTTTGCGTTTTATTTAAAACAAAAAGTTGGCACGTCCTTATTGGAAAACCCTTTCTGTGTATCCAATCGATCACAATAACGACTTCGTTGGCAGAGTATCATAATCGGCAGCTATAACTTGAAAGTAGTCAGGACAACAACTCAGTAATGTATTCGCAACTTAGGTTAGGTTAGGTTAAGGAAGGGGAGTGTGATGGTGGAACATCATTTCCACTCGGAGGCCTTAGGACCCATTGTGAATCCCTTCATCTGTAGAGTACACATTCTGAATGAAACATATCCTGTGTTACGTGATGGCTTGAACCACCCTGTGCTCTTTACGAATCTTATACGATCCGATATATCCGCAGCTAGGCACCGGTTCTGGAGAGCTGGACATTGGCAAAGCAGATCTTGGATTGTTTCGGTCTCTTCCTCGTCTCCGCAGCTTCGGCAGAGATCGCTGGATTCCGCATTCCATTTTCGGATCATTGCTCCGATAGGGCAGTATCCTGTGGTCACTCTTAAGTGCACACGGATTGAGTTGCAGTCCAATGTCAGGAGCTTCTCTGTTTTGCCGTTGTTGAGCTCTGGTCACGTTGGTCTTGTCATCTGACAGTCATCTCTTACTCTTCTCTTAACTCTCCTCACTAAAAGACATTCCGAAGATGAGTCTTCGATTTCGCGTCTGTGGGAGAACACAGCAGATGACCGCCGCCAAGGTCGAAGTGAGACTTCAACCAACTTTGCGGTGGAGGAGCTTGTTGGTTTAGACCTGCAGCGTCACACAAAAAAAAAAAAAGGAAAGAGAGTCTGAATACCCTCGACATGCTGAAGCCTGAAGATATTTTTAAAACTGCCACACGTTCACCACATTGTCTGCCCCAAATGTCTCAATACTTCCAAGAACTAACATTTGCATGCACATCTGGATGACAACTTTTCAATTCATGGCATTCCCCAAGCCAACCGAACATTTAACCAATTCCAATCAGAGTTTGAGCTGCAAAACTTCGGTCTGAAATAAATTGGCTTTGGAATACTTAAAGATTATTGGAAAATTTCTCCTTTCGTTGCATTTTCGAAATAGATTCTCCGAATCGCTTCAAAACATTGACGAAACTTTTCACCGAACATCTTTGTCTTCGGGGAAACAATAAACAATGAAAGAGACGCACGAGAGTTCTCGAACTTCTTGAAGTGAAGATGTCTAGTGTCATTATTTTTCTCGGTTGGCAAGTTCCTAGAAGGAAACTTTTACGGAATCTCAAGCTGGAACAACAGGCACATTCCCGGTTTACGTGAACCCAAAGTGAAGCCCAGCGGCAGGGGCCAGCAGGGGTGGTTAAATATTGAATGGATGCTGGCAGATTGTCAAGTGCGGCAGAGCTCTTCAGCAAAATAAGAACGAACAGAAATTAAATGGATTTTCAAATTACGTTGCTGGAGGGGTTCCCGATCCCCCCCATCATAGGGCAAATAAAGTGCGGGGATTAATTTACGACAAGGACAGGCCACCCACACATGTGACAGGGCAGCTTTGGCAGCCGCCTACGGTTCCTAATGAGTCCGGCCCGGCTGCAGCTTATGTGACTTGGCACTGCACCAAAATCCTTGCACTACAAGGTTTGTTGTGTGTTGCGGTTTAACGCCTTGGCCCCGCACCGCACTTACACCTGAAGTCGGCGCGGGCGGTTGGGGAACTTTTGTGATCTAGGTGCAGATGGGGTTGTGTGTGTGTGTGAGTGGTGGTTATCTGTGGTGAGGCTCTAATGTGGCACTGGGAATAATGCCAATGCGCCTGGTGCAGACAAGACAGACGCGCTCCAAAGTGTGTGCGAATTCAATTTAATTAGAGGCAGAGAGAGAGAGCGTTTAGCTGGAATTTACTTGTGAATGAGGCAGGACCGCATAACTGCTGCGCACTGGTTTGAATGGTTTGGCCGCAGAAGGATGTGTAATACTTTTCTCCTCGCTGTGTGTGCGTTCCGCAAACGGCAACAATGTGTTTTTAGAATGAATGAGCAGCAGTGTGCAGTTGAGCTCGTAATGAGGTCGAAATTATGCAAAAAGACAGAGGTGATGGTGGGAATCTGTTTAACGACGAACGTTTGAGTTGATTATGGTTTCAGTGGTTCTACTGGTTCTAGTGGTTTTACCTTTGTCCTTGTTCTTGCGCTCTTTGTTGCTCTTGTCCTTGGACTTTCCGGCGGGATTGCATTTCTTGTTGATTGAACGAACCGGCTCGCAGGTGGTATCGCTGGTGGTTTTTAGTTTGTCTTGTCTTGTCATTTGGCCGGAGGTGCACTCGGTCCAGGATCCCTTCTCATAGCGACAAGCTGAAAGTGAATAAGAAATGTTTGTAAGTTCAAATTAACATCAATTACATGGAAAACTATGGATTTTTATGGAAATATTAAGCAAAAAGGTGTTCGGTAGCGAACTTCGTAATAGGTAGGATAGGTTAGGTTAGGTTAGGGTGATTGCCACCACTGTTGCAGTTGTGGCCCACTTAGATCCCGGTTGGATCCTTTGTGCTGTCACTACCCGGTGCTTCCCACCGGCTCCTCTTAAAGGGACTACACTAACGAAAATGAAATAAGCCTAGAGACTGCCTAATGGTATTCCAGTAGTCGTTATGAGGGGCTCCCATTCTTCTGGCATGGATACCGAGAAGGCAGTGACCGGTGATAATGCCCACTACGTTCCTTATTACATTCCTGTTTAGTTTAAGGAGTGAATTTGTTTTGTTCGGATTGAGTGAGGGCCAAATAAGCCTCGAAGTCCTACATGTATCTAATTCCACCCATCTCCGATTGGCGGAGTCGAAGGCATCTATAAGTAACATGGTGTTCATTACTTGGAGTGAGGGATAGGGTGTCGTGATTACTTCCCAGTGGCAGTCCCACCCCTTCTTCTTGCTAACTCGTCGGCCCTTTCGTTGGCTGGAAAACCAGCATGCCCATGTACCCAGCATAGGGTTAGGTGGCATCTAACCGCTATCTCCGTTAGAAATAGACGGCAAAGTCTTACCATCTTCGATTTAATTGATGGTGTATCCAGAGTCTTTATGGCCGCCTGACTATCTATGTAGATGGCGATAGATAGCCCGCATATCGGGTTCATCGACCGTAAGCGGTCAGCCTCTTGGATAGCTTTAACTTCTGCCTGGAATACACTACAGTGGTAGGGCTGTCAAAGAGACAGGGAAAATGATATGTCCGGCGATAAAGCGAATACTCCTAGTCCGGTGCCCTCGTCTGTTTTTGAGCCATCTGCGTAGATTTCCAGGTAGCATGGTTTTCTTGCCAGATCTTTTTGCCTAATTTTCTCTGTCTGGGATAAGTGCTTTGAATCCAAACTCGAAGTCTAAAGCGGGTTTTGTATAATCTGCATGCGTTGATAGTCTCGAATTCTGATTATCTCTGTATGACCTAAGCTATGTGAACTGCTCCAGCGGTTTCACTCCCGTAGCCTTAACGCTGCCTTGGTAGATACCAGCTTCCCATAGATGTCCATGGGAAAAAAGCTGAAGCGATGATTCCATGGCGGCTGTGGGGGTGGATCGCAATGCCCCTGTGATGTAGATACACGCCGATCTTTGAATACTGCTTATCGATTTAAGATTGGATTTGTTATTCAGTGCTGGCCACCAAACAAGGATACCGTATGTTAAGATGGGTCTAACAACAGCCGTATACATCCAGTGAGCCATTCTTGGTTTTATTCCCTATGTGGGGCCAAGGATGCTCTTACATGTGTAAACAGCTGTCGCCGCCTACTTAATACGTTCCTTAATGTTTGGTTTCCAGCTTAACTTGCTGTCTAAGATTACTCCTAAGTATTTGGCCTGACTAGTGAAGCTGAGTTCCTTTTTCTTCAGCTTAGGGAGCTCTATCGGAGGTATGATACGTCTTCTCATGAACAGTAAGAGCTCTTTGTTTTTGCTGTTTTGGACGAGTTAACGTCCAGTCCGGCTTTTCCTGTACACTTTTCTATTTTGTTTAGTGAGGCGTTCATAATATCCCTAACGGTGTAAATAAATGTTCCCTTTACAACTAGGACTATGTCGTCTGCAATGGCTATTGTCTTACAACTTGTACGACTTAGTTCCTCAAGAATTTCGTCCACTACTAATATCCAGAGAAAGGAGAGGAGAGATAACCCCCCATTTTGGGGTTCCCCTGACTACCTTCCTGGTTATATTGTGGTGACCTAATTCGGACTGGATATACCTTCGGGATAGGACATCTATCTAGAACGTTGCTTATTGCCTCAAATTGAACGTTGTTGAAAGCTCCCTCTATATCAAGCAAGCAACCATTGTATATTCTTTGTTAATGAGAGATTTTTCATTGGTGCTTACTAGTGATCGTAATAGATTCGCAAGCAAATTAATTTAGTTCCGATTGGAACACACTGGAATTGTCCAGCTGTAGGCTTTAAATTCTGAGAGCATACTCACACCGACTCTGACGCCCATTTAATCGTACGCTCGCACCGAACAAAACCGCGAGATTTCGTCAATTTTCTCCTAGCCGACCAAGTTTCACCATCCTACATTTTCGGGGTATGGAAATTGCCTTGAGTTCAGTAAAGGTGTCAAATCGAACAAGCCTAGAGAGGGAAGTTCAGTTTATTTTAGTCATTTTGGAGTTCAGTTTCTCATTTTATCTCTCTCTATTTTCTGGTGAACTCACACAGCTGTTCTTGAGGCCATATACCAATTGAGAGCGAGTGACATTTGTTTTCGCAAGCACAGAAATGAAGTATTACTGAGATGGCCGAATTCACTGATGATTGTCTCCTAGTCCATTTTAGTCCGAATTTTAGTGCCTTATTGACAGATATTCATGAATTTTCGACGGTTATTCACGAAATAATAGGTCTGTACCTGCACCTAATTGTGAAGTCTGTCAATTTTTATGCCTGAAACACAATAGTACACTGCGCCAGCCGACTTCATGTTACGGAGAGAGTGGATTACGCACTGCGTTGAAATAAATACTCAATTTATCAACTGTTCTCTCTCTCACCTGCGAGATGAGAAATATTGTCGCCTTTCTGCATATACTCATTTGAAATGACTTTTATCGTTAATCAGCTCTTTTCGTTTATTAAATGACAGTTGATACAAAATACTCTAAATTTGAAATAAAACTCTCAATCTGAAAGAAAATCTCTCTCACAGCGCACCCTGCTGTCAAAAAATATCCAACATGTTGAATAATGACGTGCGATGGACTACGTTTTACGTTTTATTAAGAGCCTCTCACCTCTCTCAATTTTCATTAACGCAGGTCGACGCTGTATTTTGTGCTTGGCCATTGATGTGTTGAAAGCCAATGCCAGCGCAAACGCGCTATTGTGTTTCAGGCATTAAACAGTAGTGGAGAGAGGCAAAATCATACGTACGGGAACACAGCTTTAACAAATGACATAAATTGTCATTTATGAAATGTCAAATCTGCAGTGTCACATACATTTATTTGAATTAATTTATCTACATTTGTGAGTTTTTGTTATTGTTACACAGCAAACTACTTCAGTATTTGACACATCAATTGATTTGACAGAAGAATAACAAGCTACCCACAGAATTTTCTTGTGTTAAAATCAGAAATGAAGTATAACAGAGATTCCCGTCTTCTATCTCTCTTACGTCTTGACATTTTTGATAGCTGTTTTTTATAACGTGTTCATAAATCAAATTGACAAAATTTCATGAATAACCCTCAAAAACTCATAAATATCTGTCAAAAAGGCACTCAAATTTGTCGATGGACTAGGGGACAATCAGCTGTGAAGTCGGCTGTCCCTGTAATACTTCATTTCTGGTTAAAATGGGCAGGGTTGGGAAGTTTTTTACTCTCTCTCGAGCACTCTCGTTTGACATAAAACCTGTATTTTTGGCATACGCGAGCAGACTTTCGTAGATTTTCGTTGTTTTGTACTGTTTATTTTGGGTACGGGAACATACCTAATGTGAACGCCGTTCTTCTGATTGGTCTGTATTGTTTGAGAAGACGATATAAAAAACAGTTGTCAAAAATGTTAAGGAGCAATGGAGGTAAAAGTCGGGCATCAAAATAATACACAATAAATTGAGAGCGAGTGACTTGAAAATTGAGAGCGAATCCACTCATCAATCAAACTCGGTGGGAACGGCCTTTTGAGGATTCAGTTTAAGTCCCTGCACATCTGCTCGTTTGGCCATTCCATTCTTTTGGTCTGACTACTTCTCTCGCAATAATCCGATCTATGTAGAACAGTCCAGTTTCAGAGTTTATCTATAGCGGCACTTCTACAGCTACGGTCAACATCTTAAAGGACATCTTTTCTCCTCACAGCCTTCCGGTTTGCTAAGGCATTTGACAAAATTAATCTGTGGGAAGTTAAAAAACCTTTTTTCGTTGGTTGACAGTGCAGTGATGAGAGTATTCAACTGTGATTCATTTGCGCTTTAGTGCCGCTACTCGTCTTAGGGATGAAGATTACCCGACTTTTTCACATTCGCGGACGTGGTTGTTAAGGATACAGCTTCTATAGATCGGCATAAACCATGTAATTGCAAAAGACGCGAAGGTGTTAGCTTTTATTTACCCAAGATCCCGTCTGAGGACATTATAATTTGGTGGTTTCAGCTTCTTCACTTAGAGCTCTAATGATTCTGAAGCTGATCCTGCTCGTAGTCAGGATCAGAAAATGGAAAAATACGCGGCGGCCCTAGAAGTACATAGCCCTAGAAAAACTTAGTCGATAAGGAAGCACGGCATTTGGAAAAGAGTTAAGAAGAACCTTGTCGGTAACCGAAACACACTGGTGCGTATGCGTTGTAGGACCCTTAATGGGATGCAGGACATGATGATGATGAAACTCTATCTGATTTCTTCAGAAAACTTATATTGGAGAATTATCTTAAAATCGAAGTCGCTTATGTCGGGAATTGGACCCAGGCACCCAGCTTAAGAGTGGCTATACCGAATATTCGCATAAATTATGCCCAGTGTCACAGTGCAACCTTATTCGGTTTCACAATTTCATTTAAACCTTGAACTGAGTTCAATGTGCAGTTTAAGTTAAGCGAGTGTTTACTCTCGTTTAAATCTCAGTTCAGCACCTGTGATAAATTAGTATTGTTATCCTTAAGCGCCTTCAGCGCCTCCTATTTGTCATTCGCAAAAAAAAGGAATCTGTCAAACCAAGGTTGAGACTCCAAGCGGTCCATTTTGGATTTCCTTCCTCATTTGCCATCGTGCGCGAGCCAAGCCCGCAATATATTATACTCAAAATTATCCTTTATCATCTAGAAATAAACGCTTCAAATCTCAAATCTGAGTAAAGAAGGACTTTTATTTCCGCCAGATGCGCTCGGGCACAGCACCTTATCTCCATTGTGTGTCGGTCTTTTGAGAGCGATAACATTTTTCCCTCAAGGCAATAGATGTTCGATAATTCGAAAGGATGCGCTACAAAAGTTCCAATTGACTAAAGGCATTTTAAAACTACAAAGTATAACAAATGCAGTCGAACCACCATAAAGTCACGGGAACAAATATTGTGTTCGACTGGAATGTTCGAGTTGTGGAGGATCCGAAAACAAAAACAGACTACACACGCTTAGTTTATAATATACTTCGCGGGATATCAAATTTCTTGGCAACTTTTGGAGACTTATTCGATATTGATGATAAACAGAATTATTAATTTCTTATGTACAATTTTTTTTTTTTAATTTTCCCGACTTTTTACTGAACGAAGTGCCCAAAAATTACACACGTCAAATTATTGACTTTACGATGGTCAACGGGAAAGAAATCGATTATAACATGCAGAAGCGACTCCTCGATGCATTTACATATGTTTTGTATGTATCTAAAAACAGTTATTCTTATGGAGTGTAAAATATAAGTCATGTGCCTTCTTCTTCTTATTTGGCTGGCTCTACAGTCTACCCCATGCTAGTTGCTTTCAATCACGCACGTTCAGCTAATTGAGGTTCTTTTCCAGATGCGTACGCCACCGGAGATGTGGTCTTCATTTAGCGCGGAGTTGAAATCGAAGACTTTCTGTGCCTGAGCTTTGGTGTTCAGTCGCTCTACATGACCAATCCACCTGAGACGAGAGACTCAAACTCGTTTGACCAGATCGATACCGCTGTACAGCCTGTATAATTCGTCCTTCAGTCTCCTCCTCCAAACACCATCAGTATATACGGGACCAAAGATAATGCGGAGGACTTTCCTCTTGAAGCGACCAATAATCTCCTCGTCCGCTTTGGTTACTGTCCATGCTTCTGCGCCATACAGCACGACTGGGACTATCAAGGCCTTGTATATATCTTGGCATATCTTGGTTCTTCGAGAGAGAGCTTTATTCCTGAATTGCTTTCCAAGCCTAAAAACACAGCCTTTATCAAGCAATTTCCCTAGTTCTATCTCGGCGGTGGTGTCATTGCTCGCGTTAGCTTCGGACCCTTGACTGTGAAGCTGGCCATTATTATTTGACGTTAGTCCTTAATGGAATATCTGTCTGATCAACCGAGAGATCGAATGAACCCCATTCATGTTTTGAAAATCATTAACCACACACTCGTCGGTCCGTTTGGCTTCCTAAACTGAATATTAAAGGTTCCTCGCAACGCAGTCAGTCAAAAGCTCAAAGGATAATTGCGAGAGAAGTGTCGCCTCGGGATGGATGCCGCACTCAACCAAATCCACACATCTGCTCATCCTATGCATTCAC
This sequence comes from Eristalis intricaria, assembly GCA_964034865.1. NCBI lineage: Eukaryota > Metazoa > Arthropoda > Insecta > Diptera > Syrphidae > Eristalis > Eristalis intricaria. The sequence goes on from OZ035875.1 coordinate 43,387,886, forward strand.
TGAAATAATCCAGAGCCTCGAATTGAGTTCTCCAGGTGAAAAGTATTGTTGAACGCTCGGAGATCTCGCATGCATTCATCCGCCTTAAATAACGTTTTCCAATTCAACACACTAGATAATCAACGCCCCATTTGCAGCACAATTGTGGAACATTTACTCAACGCACACAGCCATACGGAGCCTACCGTTCGTGAGCGGATGGCTGAGTGGGTGGGTGGGCGCACAGACAAAGGACCGCCAGCATGATACCAAAAGTAGAGTGCAATTAAATTTCATGTGCAAATCGTTTCTAATTAAGCCCGAAAGTAGATAGAAGCGAGTCCTGCGAACGTCGACACCGAGGCACACATGTAGGATGCAAATGCTGCTACCTCCGAGCTCGGAGAGGAGGAGAAATGTGTGTCTTTCGCACACAAATCCTGGCTCACTACGTCCTCATTATCAGTGCAAGCACGCACAAGCTATTGTCTCGATAATTCTTGGCTTGACTTTCGTCCTCCTCGTCGTCGTCGTCGTCGTCGCCGTCGTCGTTGGCTTATGGAAGTCACGGGGAGACAACCATTTTCACATTCACGTCCCAGCAGCATATGGCCTGGGAAAACACAGAGGAACAGAAATGCCTTACCAGTCGCAGCAGGAGGTGCTTCCCGTTCCTCTTCCACTACCGGAAGTGAGGCTTTTCTGTACACACATACACATACATGCAAATGGTCGCCGCATATCCTTGAGGGTAATTCCTGTTGTCTGCTGACTTACTGAAGTCCTTCCCGCCCTGGAGCACTAGTTTTTTTTGCATTTTAACATTTACTCTTTCACTTTTTTACGTTTTCATTTTCACATCCGGTTGAGCGGTACAAACACGGCTTTGTTTTCCCTTTTTTGTCACCCATTTGTTGAGGCTCATGAATGCTTATGTGCGGGCACTTCCTTTTAAAATGGCACACTTCCTGGCGTACATACTTTTTGCATTGAGTCATTCCAGTGTTCTTGTACGTTTAACTAGCTCGCGTTCCTTTAGTGTGCCATCGCCGGACACGGTGCACACATTCGAGTCTCGAAACTTTTTGGAAGGAGTCACACTTGGGGAGACTTCTGCTCTCACCGGAGTTGAGGGGGATTAATCCAAGACGTACGTTGGTCCTGCTGTTCATGGCGTGCACGGTGTGACAAGAAGTCGCTGGGTTGAGACATCTTCCTCCGGAGTTGCTTCCGATGAATTTGGAAGGTCATTATCATTATTTTTGTTGGCTTGCACTTAGTGCTATGCATGGTTTGCTTTTGCTCGAACCGGGTGCCGTGCACGAAAGGATTTTCCTTTCTCTGTATTCCGGACCCGTTCCGAGAGTGCGCCCTCGAGCAGCAGCCGGCTTCGCACAGCACGGAAGTTGTGTACGAACTTTTGCATGATGGCAGCATTATGCGGAAAGTTTATGTGCAAGTTAATATGGCTTTATGGCAGGAAATTTCACCGGGTAAGGGTTTTACATTGAAACTATTCAATGCAAAGTGCTAAGAGCATTAATCCGCCCTGTTGTCGGGATGGTCAGCTGAATATTTATTGCAAACGATGTGTTGATTGCATAATATCTTAGAGGTGCACAACGGATGTCGACTTCTGCGTAACTCTTGAAGCAGTGTGTCTTAAAGTGAGTTATAGGTTTAAGGAATGCATGAAATTTGAAAAGGAAGACAACAGAAAGATAAGCTCATTCAGCATGCAAAGTGAAGATGATATGTACAACAACACACTGTATTGCTCTATTCTGGAAGGCACACTGAAAGCCTCTCTGGATACGAAGCTAGATTGCTGTTAACAAACGCAACACGAATTGGCGTGATTTCCTGGCAGCTTCATGGTGACAAAGCGCTGCTACATACCATAAGTGATGCAACACGCTAAGCTGTGAAGAAGACTTTTGGGGACTGGGTCATCTCACGGCGAGTGTTCATCAATTGGCCGCCACGACTTAACAAGTCTATTTTCTCAGGAGCAACGTCAAGTTCAGTTTAGCTTACAGTAACAAGCCAATAATTTGAACGAACTTGATGTGAACATTCGAAAGCATTTTTCCCGGAATAATGCCGCATATATAGCACCGTTTTCCCATTCTATATATGTAGGTAGTTAGGCGGGGCTGTTAGTAAATTCACCAGCACACTTAGACTATGTTGGTCCATTGTGAAACCCACAGTCAGACAGACTGCTACCACTGATTGACTACTGCAGTGACAGTGCCGTTAATTTGATGCCAACGGAAAATGGAGGCTGGACCAGATTTGAAAACCAGAAAAAAGTGTATTAACTTTTGCTTTCACTGGGATTCGAACCGGGGATCCCGTTAACCAGAGGCAGGCACTTAACCAACTGTGCCATCCATCCAGTCGCTTTTAGATATATGCAGCAATGTACCTTTAAAATTAAGCCGGAATCGATTTCACATGTTTATTTACAATGTGTGGTGGTGGCCGTGGCGTTGTGGGTATATGCGTCGATCCCTACGTAACTTAGCGTCGCTAACTGGGTTCGCTTCCCGACCGGTAAGACCAAAAATAATTTACACTGTCCCACCTCTTTTGATCTAAGGGTTATAGTAACTGTCTAGAAAAGGCATCTCAAACTTGGCCGTTCAGAGTCGGCGTAAAACTGTGGAACCCTTCCACTCGTGAGAGAACAATAGCAAGCACAATACGAATGGTTGCTGTAGAAGCTAGACCTTGGCCCTCTACGGGCTGTAGCGCCACCCAAGTAATTATTGTTATCGTTCTTTTCGCGTCAAACTGTACAATCCACAGTCAGACTAATTTCTCTGCCCAAGAAGATCGCTGTACACTTATACAACATTTATTCAATACCAACCTTTCTTGCACTTCTTTTGAATAGTCCTGGTCGGGGTGCAGTTGGATTCGCCCTTCTTGAGTGTAAGAGTCCTTGTCCTGGCGTTAGTTTTGGCATCGCATTCAGTCCAGGCACTCTTTGAATAGCGGCAGTTAGATTCTACAAATAAAAAAATAAAAATAAATCTTAATTTAGAAGCGATGTTAAACTATTTGCAGAATTCTTTTATCGAGAGCTGGCACCTAAAACGCTTAAAATTGCGTAAATAGTTAAATATGAGCTGTTTGTAATTTATATTCATTACCCTAGTTAAGTACTCCATATTCAAGTGATGGCAAAGAAGCTGATTAAGTTCAGAAGGTATGCATTTTTGGGGCATTATTCAAGTTTAAAGAAATCTATTAAGCCATTCCGTCACTTATTTTATGAATCCAAAGCATCAGAGTGTCACTGACGAATGTGAGCAGAAAACTGTTTCAACGGAAAATATTCCAATCAAATCAATAGAATAGAATAATGAAATCAACTTTAAACCCCAACGTTTGGTGCTGAGAGTCGCTTAAGATTTGTTATGAAAATATTAATACAAGAAGTGAAGCAACTGGAGGGTAACATAACAACCGCCAAAGCGGGTTGACATTCCAGTAACTCGCTAAAAAGTATGTCCTGTCAATCTCTGAAGCATGACGGATTTGTCTTTCGACGAGGATCAGTTGCCAGCTTTAAAAATAATTGCAAAAAGAAGAACATCGTAAGATTAATAGAGTCTCGGAAGCATCCTGTCGTCAGACAGAATTAACGACTTGCAATTAAATAAAACCATAAGTGTAACGAAGGCTCCGGGAAAGCTGCATAAAAATTCGAAGAAGAAGCCTATTCATCGTCCTATAACTATTAAAAACGCCTCTTGCCCTCACAAGAAAGTTGTTTTAAAAGCAGTAAGCATTTTGGGTCGCCGTGGCGTGGTGGGTAAGTGCGTCGACTCCTACGCAGAGGGTGCCAGGTTCGATATCCGAATTTACCACCTTTGATAATTCACAGCTCCGCCTCTTTCGAGTCACTGACAATGCTCAAAGAGTATTCCTGTCTAGAAAAAGATTCTCAAATTCGCCATGCGGAGTCGGCATTAAACTATAGGTCCCTTCCACGCGTGAAAGAACAATAACACGCACAACACGAGTGGTTGCTGAGATGATAGGCCGTGGTCAACCTCGGACTGTCGCGCCACCCATATTATAATTATATAACACTCTCAGCTTCGGAGATGATATTTTTGGCTGATTTTGCTTGATGAACGGTCATTAAGGTTTAAAGATTAGTTATCTGTTCGGGGAGTTCAAATTTATGGATCATTTGTTGCAAGAACTTCGTTTTCATTTCTGTGGTTGCTATTTCAACATGTGCGTATCTTCGAATGACTGCCTAGTCGGTATTCATCTCAATAATAGTCTAATGTCGACACTTGAAAACATGATTCAACAAAATAATACTTCTCGATGGACAACTTAACAAATACCTCAATTCGAGTGACTACTCAACCCAGCAACCAGGAGCAGAATTAAAGCATTTTCATACTTCTATCTGACATCGATCTAAATTAATGAGTTCAAATTCATTCAATTAGATTCCCGTCCGTCCTTCAGGCTTCACATTGAGCACCAGTTTCATGTTCTCGATGGAGTGCTTAATTTCCATCAACGTCTTGCAATCAGAAGGTCAAGGGCCTTATCTCATGAAAAGATACAGCTTATGGCATATTAATTTCGCTTGATTACTTCTCCACAATTCGCAGAAACTATTCCGTATCATTTTACTGCTCCTTTATTGGGACACATTCTTTTTTTCGCACAAAGCCCACCAACAATCCCACTTGAAGGCGGCCAAAGGGAGAGCGAGAAAAATCACACAGCCCATTACAGTAAATGAAGAATAAATGAAGACCATTGGGCAGAGCCACAATACAAAGTCCATACACGCATGCAGCCTCCTAATGGAGGCCATGGGCAAGACGAAAAACGAATCAAATTTCTAAGTGAGCCAAACACAAAAACCCACCGTCACAAGCACACGTACGCCATTCGCCTTCAAATCCAATTGTGTGCGTGTGTGCGTGTGTGTATGTGTAGGATTATTGGGAGGATATCCTAAGGGAGTACCATCCTCAAAAATTCCTTATTAATAAAACATCAACCTTGTGTGTATCGTCTACCCGCGCCCTCCCTCAATGTGTCAGTCAAGCTGTATCCCCTACTAGATTTTGTATTGCCATAGCGCTCAGCGCTGCTCTGCGTCTGGCGTCTGATTTGCTTTGTCCCCCCCATTGCTTACCCGAAGCTAGGAAAATCATGATAAAAGCTTTGAAGTAACAGCGCACACCGAACCGACCCAACACCCTCGACCCTCGTGCGTCGTCGTTTTTGTCATTCTCTGTCCCCCGCGCTTGCATGTGTTTCCAATCTTGCTCTCGTTGGTGGACTCAGGGAGAGATTTTCGACAGAGTGAGTCGCTTGTGCGTCCCTGCTTCAGGCAAGGATTTTTATCCTCGCAAACGTCAGTCAGTGTGCGTGTGCTAAGATGGAGCGGGCGGCTGAGCGGCGGGAGGTTTGAGAATGAAGGAGAAGGTTTTGAAATTTCTTCCTTTCTTTTTTTTTTTTTGCCTGTTGTTTGGGTGAAGAATGATTTCATCCATAAATGATGGATCGAAAATGTTAAATTATGCAAAATATTTGCACTCTTCCCCTGCCGAGCACAAATTACAGCCTCAGATAAAAGGTGGATCGAATAGGGTGAACTGAAAAACATCTTTGCCATCGAAATGATGTTTACGGAGACGATTGTGTAGTGGGGAGCAATTTTAAATAAGTGCGAAAAGAAGCGTAGAAATGTTGAGCTATAGCTACGTGTACGGTGAGAGTTGGCATTTGACACCAGTGACAGGACTATTGGCCAGATATCAACTATAAATGAGATATCCGACGACGCAGTTGACTTTCCCCTTGTCCAACGAGGGATTTGAGAGACTTCTTTACGGGTTGGGTATGATTAACAGCCTTTAAAAATACCGAAATTATTTTAAGCATATATTATTTTTGCGCTTTTCTTATTTATTTACATTTAAATCTTAATTAGTAAAATACCGACTTGTTTAATCTCGATTAAGAAGCATGTCGACTAATATAAATATCGGTAGGAAATATGCTGATTTTTTTTTTAAATGCTGACTACATTGAATGTCTTTAAATACTGCGCGCCAGTTAAAATCATTTCCTGAACAGGTTGGCTACGTAATGCCCAATATTTTAATACCCAAACTAAAACCAAAAACACAAAATTCCATATAGTTCGAGTCTATCAGAGAAAATAAGTTTGGTATTGGTTTTATTTTCATTTCCAAATCGGAATAGGGCCAAATTTGATTTGGAAATAGGTCTGGAATAAGGAAGTCTGGATTACTGGTATCTGGCTTGAAAGTCTGATGGATCTAAAGTAAGAGGTGGGTGGCTCGCTTCGCTAGCTAACAGAATTTTAACCCTTTTCTCCGCAGGTCTTAACTGCTCACTCGATTTTCTCTGCGATGTTGAATTATGGACTTGTAACCCACTCACCGTGGGCGTCGCCGTAGCTAGAGGGTAAGTGCGTTGACTACAATACAGAGGGTCCCAGGTTCGATACCCGAATCTACCACCTTTGATAATTCACGGCTCCACCTCTTTCGAGTCACTGACAATGCTCAAAGAGTATTCCTGTCTATAAAAGGCTTGGAGTCGGCAATAAAACTGTAGGTCCCTTCCACTCGTGAAGGAACAATAGAACAAAGCTAGGCCCAGGTCCGCGTCGGACTGTCGCGCCACCCATATTATTATTATTTTTAACCCACTCAAGTGTTATTGTGCATTGTGGACTTATGAACCTGCAACGAAAGTTTCGTGTTTTGGGATTGACTGTACTCTTTTATGTCATTAAGCTAAACATCTGCAAATTTATCGACCGACATTCGACCAACAAAGTCGACATTTAAAGTGTCGAGTTTTAAGACTATCGGTATTTTAAAAAGTCGTTAAAAACTTTGTCGACAGCTTAGCTGAGGCAATTCGTACGTCTCCGTTTTTTTGAAGGTATTCACGAAATTATGCAAATGGCTTTCTCCGATTGGCCAGTCTGATCTAAGAAAAATACATAAACACCTAATTTCACGGAATTTTAAAGCGCAAGAGAGGTAGAAATCGATTGTCTTAAAAATACTTGAGTTTTGCTTCTGGGGACATAGGGAAGTTTGTGCTGGGATGTCTTGCGTTCAGGCGTTGGCTTCATGATGATTAACAAAAAGGCAGAAGAAACCACGCAGCCAAACATATATATTAAAACTAGATAAATCGATAAATGTCTCTCATTAAAATCATTCGAATGAATTCGATATTTTTTCATTTTTCTATTAATGAACCAAGAAGTGCAGTAATAATTGAGGTCATTTCCTTTGAATTTTCCTTTCATTCCGGTTATGTTCCTGATTAGTAGTTCTCGACTAGAACTATTTGCTACTTATTCTCGTGCTGAAACGAGACATTTATCGAGTTATCTTGTGTTAGTTAGTAGTTAGTAATGAGTTAGTAGATAGTCATTCGAATGCGTTAGTAGTTAGTTGTCATTCGAATGATTTTGAGAATGGACATGTTATGCTTAACGATTATCACTCGACTGATCATTCGAATGCGACCATTTCGCGATCATTTGATTATTACTAAAGTCTCGAGTTTTAAAATCATTCGATTATGCTCATCACTAGTATAGGCACCTGCGATCCCTATAACGCTGGAAAATCACATTTCATTCGCATGGAGTACGCCTGGGGGACGAACAGATGGCAGGGCACATACTACAGGTATATTTTTACTAAATAATTGTGTGGTAAGAAGGTGGCGTAATGTAATACAAGAAGCAAACAAAGTGGCGGCGATATGATATAATGATAGGTTTGATACACTCAAGCCAGCATAGACTTATTATCAAGGGGTTAGGTAGGTGAGCTGATAGTGAATTCACCAGCACACTTAGACCATATTGGTCCATTGTGATACCTATATTCAGAATACCACTGATTTACTACTCCAGTCATAGTGCCGTTAATTTGATCCCAACGGCAAATGGTGACTGGACAAGATTTGAAAACCAGATAAAAGCGTATTAACTTTGCTTTCACTGTGATTCGAACCGAGGACACCCCTAAACAGGGGTAGGCACACTACCAACTGCACCATCTAGTCGTCTATCATCAAGGGGATAAGTTGACTCCAACTTTGCAAATGTGAAACTGATGCCGCGCTTCCGATGGCTTGCCCAGCATAAAAGGGACCTTAGTCAGCTGGTTGTATGAAATCGAGGTGCTTAGCCCAAGACCGTGCCAGTTGGGGAGGTATGTTGACTAAGGCCCAGGCTCACCGAGTCAGTAGAAGAAGAAGGACGCTTCAGAAACACAGTCTTTTTCAGAAATCATTATAAAAAAGACTAGTACTGTAACAAAATGTTTGTATTCGTTACTGATTATTAGTAATAAAGTACCATTTAACAAAACGTTACTCCTCAATGTATATCATGGTAAGGTATGGTTAACTTTTTTTCCTACATGTACTATCGACAACCCACATCGGTACGTTCACTTTCTTCTCTTCTCTTCTAGTATACATTGTCTCTATACTGTTTTTGACGTGTTGTGCCACATCACGAATGGATATGGTTTAATGGTAGCTGTGTTTTTTTGCAAGCGTATACACGCTTAAATTTCGATTTGCATGTAAAATACACTAACAACGAATCCTACATTCGCTTAACTTACTCATCATATATATCGCCGCTTAAGGAATAAGCGCGGATAAAAACAATGCTTCCAAACATTAATTTCTGTGTGTTCATTCCTGAATTCATTCATTCATTGTTTAGGTTGCTGTATGTGACTTACATTTGCAAGTGTGGTTGATGTATTAGATCATTTTAAATTCTTTTGGCATTCATAAGTATGCAATTATTGGTAAGCCCAGAGTATCTCTGCTATATATTCCATTTAGGTTTCGTAATCGATTCTTTTCACTTGATGAAAATTGTATTTATTTTATAATTATTCAGTGTTTTTGCTTTTAAAGTGATGGCCAGGCTACACAGTCACAAAAAGAAGATTGTGACCATCAAAGGTCAACCATCACCTTCCACGACTACACCCCTGACTGCTTAGCAAATGTCATAAACGTCGTCGGTGCTGCCAAGATTTTATGATGAATCATTAAGCGCCGATGATCGTTTTTTTGTGCACTTATAAATTAAGTGTATATACGCTTGCAAAAAAACACAGCTGGTATATCTTTTTCGTGCTGTGTGTATGTCATATCTCTCTTGAATGCGAAGAGTGTATTGAATAGTATACAGTACTCCCCGGATAATAGTACATACTCAGGGGCATAAAAATGTGTTGCTTGTAAGCGGGTTTTCGATGAAATTCCTATCAGGTAGGTAGCTAGGTAGGCTCAGGATGGCGTTGGTAGATTTCAGTTGAATATAACTTGTTGCTATCAAAAGGGTTTTGCTATTTAAGGGGTTGCTTCTATCCAGGGAGTATTCTATCTAGTATTTTCGAGTAGGAATGTTTGGGATGGTATAGAGTAAAATTTATTTATTCAGACCAGGAAAGTCCACCATCGACCAGATTTTCACACTACTGCAGATCCTGGAAAAGACACAAAAAGTGCAAATTAACACCCACCACCTTTTCGTCGATTTCAAGGTCACATATGATAGCGTGAGAGTTTTGACATTCCTGCCAAGCTCGTCAGGTTGTGCAGGATGACGCTGGAGAATATCCGCTGCTCCATCAAGGTCGAAAGCGAAGACCTCAGTGAGACCTTCAATGTCAAAAAAGTCTTTAGACAAGGCGACGCGCTGTCATGTGACTGCTGCCAACACTAGAGGCACTTCCAGAATTCCATGCAACTGATAGCATACGCGGAGGACATTGGCGTTATTGGCAGAACACAACGAGCCGTCAATGAGGCCTTGCCGGCATTGAAACGGAAGCGGCCATAATGGTTTAGCAGTGAATAACGGTAGATTGAAGTATATGCATGTCTTGGACAGAGCATCACAATGCGCAGATATAACTTCGAGGCAGTCAAGCACTTCGCCTTCCTGGGCTCCGCAGTAAATATGCTTTGCCGTGTGTGCTTTTGTCGTGTTTGCCTTAAAAGCGGGAGCGGTGTCTTGTTGGAAGGTCTCAGTTTGATTTTTCCAAGAACATTGTTACGAGGCTTGACAACGGTCTCTAAAAAATCAGCTCAGTAAGCTTTCGTTTTAATACCTTTTTACAGAAATGCAGCTTAGTGCAGCGTTATACCTTCCCACCAAACCATCGCAGAGGATAAAGGACTCTCGGAATAGGTTCAGACGCATCTTGTGTTAACTGAGTATAAATCCTCTTTAATGACTCTCTTAAAAAAATGGTGGGCTATGTTCAGTTGGTGCACATATTTTCATAATTCATTCAGTAGCTTAAAATAAGAAAATTTCTCAATTTATTCCCAGCATTAGCGATCATGCAGAATTGAAAAAACGAAACTCCCTGTGGCAGCCGTGTTCAACTACTCAATTCTTCAATTAAGCTCTCCAGACACACATCCGTCCATCGAGCATCAAGCCCCCTCCACTGGGGACCGACAGCTCAGGACGAAACAACATCTGCTCTCCATTCCGTGATTAATCCAATTTATTCAACATACTCTGCCGCCATGGAATTGAATGTAAATTATGGTAAAGCCCCCACACGCTTGCAGCGAAGGCGAAAGGATAAACCTCACATCCGCTGCCACACCGCGCTGCCTACAACTAGGCAGATGAACCACAAAAAAACAAGCCCCACCGACACAGTGAGGGAGAGAAAAACTGCAAAACATTTTCGAATCACTGACGGTTAATTATGCGTCGACAACAACAGACATGCTATCCCGCGTCCAGGTCATTCGCAGGACATCACTGGAATTGGGTTCGAATCGTTAGACAGCGAAGGTAGTCCAACCACCGCGACCAACAATAGATTGGGCGGCGGACTGCAGTCATGCTTCCACCGTTATTAAATTACAATTTCTGTTATTATAGGCCGAGTTGGATACGACAGGACATGTCGGAAGGGAAAAAGGACAAAAGGTCTGTCGTTGCCAGTGACGACCAGCCTCGGATGTGAGCGCACATGCTCTGGGCTTTTGAAATCTGCGGCATTAATCCTTTTTTCTTGGAAAATACGCTTCTGGTGGAGTTTTTTTTTTTTGCTTTCTGTGTCAAATTAATTTTGAATGAAATGCATTTTGAAGTAAACAGAATTTGTTGGCGTGCAGTCCTCTGGGGGTGGGTTTCGTGGAATGAGAAATGTCACTCACCCGCCGGGCTCTCGGCGGGATGCTCTCGGGAATGAACTCATATCGTGGGATTTGACAAGCGGCCAGCAGACACTTCACAAATTGGGTTGATTGCACTGCATGTGGGGCTTGAGGTTTTGCTTTTTGGTCCACGACATGCTCCAGCGTTGTGCTAAGTCTTTCGTATTTATCCGGATTTTATCTGTGAAAGTGCAAAAAAGAACAGTTTTGTGTTTTTTGTGGATTCTGTAGCAGATTACGGATGGCCTAGGGTTTTAGAAGCGCTGCTTATGCCATCATTGTAATCAAAAGCGTTGTAGAACTCATTTGCAGTGCAAGGAAAATGTTTACGAACATTTTAGGAGATTAGGACAAGAATCTAATTTTTGGTTTTAAGGCTCAACGTCAAGTTTTCAGCAGCTGCTTACAGCATACAAAAATATGTATAAGCCGCATGTGTATGCGTTGCGTAAGAGGTTCATATTATCGCAAAATGCTGGTGGTTTGGAAAGTTCCCAAGGCAATCCATCAACCTTAATTAGACGCGTGGTGAGTTGGTAATTCTTATTGAGGAATGCTACCATAACGCGATTGATCATTTTTTGACACCGAAGTTGGTTGTTTGTGGTGTTGGCCTAATTGTTATTACAACGATTTGGGACGCACTTTTTATTAGGAATGTATATAAACACGAAAGGAAAGCCTGGAAAAACATACCAGACTTGGCTAAAAAAAATCATAAGGCAACAATCCGTAAGTTTCTTTAAACTCTCGTGGAAATGTCACAAATATCGTAATGCAATTGATCTGAGATATTTGTACGGGCAGGTTTTTTTCTGCGGAAGGACAGAAAATTGGAAACATTCTATAAGTCTATCGTTAAAAATTTTGCATTGAGTGATGTGCAACCCATTGATTCGCATTTATATCACCACACCCATGCGCTTCTTAGAACCACAATACCATCTAGAAAATGACTAAGAAAACAAGAGACGTGATGTTAACTGCACATAAAGTCTAATTAAAAAAAAGCTATTGTTGTCGAATGGGAATGTTTATAAAATTCTAGTATTGCCCCGCCGTTTCACCCGCCTTAAATTTGGAATGTATGAGCACACAGCGAAACATATGCAGGACCTATTACGTAGTCAACCTCATGCTCACGCTGTAGGTACGTGCTTACTCTCATTAGGTTCAACTTTGTGTCGCATTTTTAAACGTTTTGATCGCAGAGCAGCTTTACTTAGTTTAACTGTGGTATTTATTAATTTAATAAATATAAAATTTTATATAATAAATTCTTGTATAATAAATTTAATTTATTTATTTTTTAGTTAAATATAAAAAAAATACTTAATATTCGTTAAAATTCCCTTAACAAACGACCTATCTAGCGCAAAAATAATTTCTCAAGTCGGGATGGTAGTTCCTGAGAAAAAGGGAAACAAACAAACAAACTCTACTGCTTTATATATTAGTACAGATGGTCAAACAAGCAAATTGTAGGCGATTGAACAATTTTATAGGTAGCAGAAGTATCGGCTACTTCACGTAATGTATGTTAACATTTTCTCGACATGTGCTATGCACAAGCACTGATTATGTATCCCCCATACCGTGGTAAGTATTCTTGTAAGTTTATTTGTAAGCTGTCAACCCTAACACCAAAGAGGTAGTCTCTCTATAGTATTTCTTATGGTATACGAGCGGCAACCCTTGGGTGCTCTTGATAAAAATGTCTCTCATGAGTTAGACCAGTTAACGTCGAAGAAAATCGCCACCACTATTGCGATGACCATACAACCTCCACGACAATGGTTATAGCGACACTTTTATGTCATCTATCGTTATTCTGTCTTCCCACTTCACAATTGTGCCCCTCGACTGGTCCACACCATTTGAATAAAAAAATAAATGCCAAAAATGAAAAGATGAGTGGACCCTACCATCAGAATGGACTTTCCTGGAAATTAGTTATGCCGAAAGCATCATTACCACTACGGATATGCCTCAAATGTTTCCTGTGTTTAGTTTAAGTTTGCAGTTCTCTTTAGAGTATGCAGTCTCTCACACTTGGGAAGCATGTGCTAAGCTCGTATGTGATTAGATTCGTGCTCAACCAATGAGCCTAGTTTGGTCTCTGACTGGAGTTGTCAGTTGCGCATGCCAAGGTGGTAGGACCCTTGACAACTAAGACGGGTGTCTTCTTCTTCGTAGTCTCTCGGAGTCGAAAGCTTTTCCGTTCGGAGTCAAATTGTGCATGCACTCTACACGTCCCAGTCACCTAAGGTATTAGATCCGTTTACACCTGTTTAGGCTCATGGCCACGGGACACTGACACGCGGATAGTGACGTCTCACAAATTGACTTTGGTTCTGGAGCGGGTGTTTCCTCAGAAGCTATTAAGATATCCGCTTAATTTCGACTTCCAGACTGTGCTATGTTTTCCAATAGGAAATCGTCCTTATAAGCACTCTAGCGCACAACATAGCATAGTTGTATATGTTGACAGTCAAGCTGTAATTTGTAGTTGTATATGTTGACAGTCAAGCTGTAATTCAGGCTATTGACTTAAGATAGTTAGAGAATGTCGTTAAGAGATTAGCTGGCTCCGCTGAAGGAGCAGTGCAGCGTCACCTTACTCGTGGTTACCAACATTCTGGGACAACTTGGCCAAAATAAAATTTGCCTAGAACAACAGCCAAGTGACACAATAGTATGACCGGCCATTATATGTCTCATCGCAACAAATATAGCCGGAACTGTGATGTCGCATCAGAAAGTTAGACCCTGTCAGACATCCAACTCTGGGAGTTAATTTCATCAACTTTCTCGAAGGAATATCCAAGGATTATTGATGTTAGCTAAACTTTATAAGTTGTATCTAATCTAAACAAAAACGAACCTTAAAACCCCAATTTTCATGTCCTTTCAGATACTTTTTTCTTTTTGAACAGTCACTACACACACACTTCCTGTCTAACTCTAGTGTTGTTTAGATTTGGTGTACGCCACATCCGTTTCGATTACCCACAAGTATCTGGTCCGATTGCGATTTCTTCAAATCTGCCGTTGGTGTGAATCAAAATGCGAATGGGGTTGTGCAAAGGGGTGTGTATAATGCAAAGTAGCAGCTAAGGTGTCTTTTATTCCGAATTATGATAGAGATTGTGAAGAAGTATCAGTTGTGAAATAACATCAGTTGTGATCGCAGTCGCTGTTTCGAATGTATTCTCTCCATGGAACGTATTCACAGTTTAAATCACAGTCGATTACTGACTGTGTTAGCGATCTTTCAATCACTGTGAAAAAATAGTAGATCATGCTTTTTTGCTCAGAAAGAGTTCAGTCTTGAATGGGTTACCATTATTGGATGCGAAGTGCTACCAAGTGTAAACCAACGATCGCACCCTTTGGCGATACAAAGACGATTGTCAATGCATGTCCTCTCTGATTCACCCGATCATTGGTCACCCTCTCTTTCACTCAAAAGGGTAGTTTATGTTGTTGTTTGAGTCGATTGAGGAAAGGACCATTTTTATTCCTCGTGCAATATCGCTCAATATCGTTACTTTGCTAATATTTTAAGCGACCATTACGTTACCATTTTTATTCCTCGTGCAATATCGCTCAATATCGTTACTTTGCTAATATTTTAAGCGACCATTCCGTTACCATTTTTATTCCTCGTGCAATATCGCTCAACATCGTTACTTTGCTAATATTTTAAGCGACCATTCCGTTACCATTTTTATTCCTCGTGCAATATCGCTCAACATCGTTACTTTGCTAATATTTTAAGGGACCATTCCGTTACGTCTCAAGTGTTTGGGAATTGCCCCGTGAGGTCTACTGCGATATCATCCGCATATGATATGGATCTGTACTCGATCATGCTTAACTCTTAGAGCGTCTCCAACTACTTTGATCCAGAGCAAAGGAGAAAGGACACCCTTGTGGGCTGCCACTGGAAACCCTTGTTTCTGCTCAGTTGATGGCTAGTTGAATATCGTTTTTTTTTTTGCAAGACATTACTTATCGTTCTCCGATTCAGGTTTTAAAGTTCAGATTTCGTAGGGCGGTATCTTTGCCGAAAGCTGTCTCTATGTCCAAGAAGGACTTCCATGGCGTATTCCTTATTTTCAAGGTATTTTTTGATGGTGCCGACCAGAGAGAGGAGTTCTATTTTGTGTTTGATACAGCGAAATACAAAGAAGAAGAAGAAGAAAATGGTTTGGGTAAACGTATGTTCGGATCGAGGTGGGGACTACAGCCGAAAGTGACCCACTGGATGTACACCTCCATAGTAGGTTAGGTTAAGTACGTGGGTTGACGCGGAGGGGCCGCGCCACACTGAGGTCCACCTTAGCCATAGTTTGACCAATTTTATAATACCTGGAATAAAGATCCACTGAGGCAAAGCTTGAAAGGTTACAACGCCTCATGTGCATTGGAATACCAGGAGATCTAAAAACAGCACCCACTTCCGGTCAAATCGACTCTAAGACTAAAAGAGTCCAACAATTTTAAATGTAGAACCCTTGGACATTGTAACTTTATAAATATAGCTAATATTCATACGCATGGACAAGACTTGATTGCCACTGATAGATGTAGAAACTGCAAAGAATCGGCGGTGGTTGAAACTCTGGTGCATCTTCTTTGTTTCTGTTCGACTTAAGCCAAACTTACTATAAAACTCTTGGTCAACCATCCTTTAAGTCCCTAAATGATGTGGCCATCGTTGAACCCCAACATTTTATACATTTCGCTAAAACCACTAAATAAAGCCACACTGGACTACAACTAGGTTTAATCTGTTTAGTGGCAGCCCTATGGACCAACAGGTCTGTGGAAAGCTGATGTGACACTTCCAAAACTAACCTAACCCAATGCTTGAATAGATCGTCGTAGGTGTTGAACTTGTTTATGTTGTTCGACCAAATCACATAAAGCTTACACAGGAACAAGAAACAAATAGGTCTTCCCTTTTCGTTCAGCACCGGTTGCTGGATTTTTCTAATGACGTCAAGGAAATGGTGGCGAGGATAAAATGTCTGTAGATCTGAAAACTGAATATTCATCCACATCGCGTAACTGCAAGTATCGCAATTTACTTGGAAAGAGGAACATGGTGACAAAATTTACCGACATATTAGAGGCTTCCCACTACAGACTAGACAATTTAAAAAGCTCGCTACATCAATGTCATCCCCTGCTTTTTAGTGCAGTGCTTAGGCTTGTCAATTTAACCTCGACTCATGCAGCACCTCAGTGAGCACATCTCTGAACATTGCCGACCCTGTTGACATGCTAATGCGCGGATTTATGAATTCATTCCTGTGTATCTCTGTGCGGTTTTGAGAGAAATGGCAACGAAACAAACAAACGAAAAGAAAAACCAACACTCCTTATGACATGTCTGCCATCCAAGGAAACTCACTAGGAAAACATCAAAAACCTTTTAGTCCTTCGCCACCCACAGCTGCACTGTTGCGCCGCCCGAGGTATGTACTTACGTTTCTGTTCGTCAGTTTTCTTATCTGCAGCCGCCTTGGCGTTACCCCCGCCGCGCTTGACGTGGGTCTGATGCTGTTGTGACTTGAGCATTTGTCTTTGCTTTGGCTTGTTGTTGTTGTGCTGGTGTGCAGATGAGGATGCAGAAGTTTGCTGCTCCTGACGACTTGTGTCAGTGGCCGTGCTTTGTGCCGGTGCGTTAGAGTTCTCTAAGTGCGTGCTCTTGTTTAGTTTTTTACTGTTTTTGCCTCGCTTACCAGTGCCGCTATTATCAGCTCCTTGATTCGAAGCTTTTGCACCGCGAACATTCCGAACGAGGACATCGGCAGCGACGGCTGGCTGGACTTCAGCGGCCAAATGTTGTTTCGTCAACGACGAGTGCTGTTTGTGTTCTGCCAAGCTTTTGGCCCCATTAATCACTGTCGTCTGGAATGCCAAAATGGTTACGAGCAGAACGCCAACGGCTGCGAGCAGATTCATTCTGTAATGGAAAAAGAAAAGTACGAAATGAGAGGTTGCTTATGAAATGGGACCACAAAAGATAGCCGAGGCAGAAATTAGTCCCCCGGCTGTTTATTAATTTGCGCTCAAAGAATGGAATGGATGCGACACGAAAAGCTCCGCGTTGAATTAACTGCACGGCAGAAGGGGGGGAGGGATCCACTTCCATCCACCGAAGGTCTGTGAAATAAAAATGGCGTCAAGCAATTCCCTAGGGGTGAGGGGCGGGGGGTTGCATTGGTTGTCCTTTCTGGTGGGGAAATAATACACAACAGTAACGAGTGGAGAATTTAATAAGGACATTTTTTTAGGGCTCCCCCGTGCGTCCCGAGTGTTTGTCGGCCTGCCGGCTTGTCGGATTGGTTTGAAGTCATTGGAAGTGCTTTCGGTTGGAATTAATATGATTTTCATATCAACGAGAGGCCTTATTGGTATTCATGCCGGTAGGTGTGGCAGATGAAAGGACGACCTTTCATAAGGCCCGCTACTGTGGACTAATTTTTGTTGTTCGCTTTTTTTTCGAGCAACAAATGAAAATTTACTTTGTCCTGATTGCTTTGGTGATTTCGATGGGACGTGCCACTGCAAGGCAAACTGGGGTCCGCTGGGAAATCGAATGGCTAAATGGCAATTTTAAGAGGAGACTATGCAATTAGGCTGTATTTCAGTTTCCCATAAAGGTACGGAGGGAATGAGTTCCGGCGGAGGGTTGGTGCTGTCGCCGAGGGACTTGGGCTTAAGACTGTGTTGCAAATCACTGGTTCTGGTGACCTTCGAGAGGGGCTTCCAGCAGGCTTTTGTTTCCCCAAGAGGACTCACTTCGTGCTAAAGGTCGTAAGTACGTAGATAAGGGGAAATAATGGTGAGGTGCCGCACGGATGTTCGCGATAACCGATGAGTTTTGAAAACGGTCTTGACAAGATAAAATAAGAAGGGAAGTGTGATATGGCATTGCTCTTGAAATTGTTGATTTTTTAAAGCACACGAAATTCATAGTTGGTTTTGGGTTTATTCACAGTCGTTATGGTTTAATTACGTATGTTCTGGCATATGTATGTATCCCTCATATGACACACTGCCGTAGCTGCAATAGCAGAGCAGAACCAGAATCTCTGACCCACCTCCTGTTCACCTATTATTCATCATGAGTGACCAGTCGAGGCAACGATGCGACTTTAAGTTGAAAGTCCAGCCGATGGCGGACGATCAAATAATAGAAAAAATTCTTGCCAGAGTAAGGCAGTGTACTCTAGGCAGTTTTATTTTATTTTTTTTACTTGGGGTGGTGAAAATCTTCAACAAGACACTATGTGACCCGTGTCCACATAGTAGTGTCCGATTTTTACTGACTAAAAACCCTAAAACACTTCCCTTTTGGTTTTTCTTTACGACAACTAAGTTTTCTTATCTAGTAGCTTACATTTAAGGATACTTTCGCGTGTTGCGGGGAGACCTTCGCTAAAATCACCTGCCACGACCATCGTTAGGATGGTTCATTATTATTGCGCCAAATCGAACGGTCTCGTACGCTGGAGTCGGCGGACTAAACGTCTCATGTCCAAGGTTTGGAGGATGGCATTGTTACACTGACCACGAAGTCTGATACTTAGCTTTCGAGCGGAGTCTGTTATTTCTTCGTCGACGGTAGTTACCCCTAGGTCCCTTTGCACATCACAATTCCTGAGATACTAGGGAGCTTTAATTTTATTTTGAAAGGACTGAACAATTCCTCTGTTATTTGAATTGGTACAACCCCATAGTTGTATGCCGTAAGTCCATATAGCTTTCAGTACTTGCTTGTAAAATAGCAGTTTGTTGTACACGCTTAACTTTGAGTGCCTTCCAAGTAACCAGTATATTTCTCTATACCGGTGTTCGAGCTCATCCCGTTTTTTTTCACGTGGGCCTTCCACTTGAGTTTCGCATGGGGTGTCATAATAATAATAATAAAAATATGGGTGGCGCGGACTTGGGCCTAGCTTCTCAGCCACCACTCGTATTGTGCATGCTATTGTTCTCTTACGCGTGGAAGGGACCTACAGTTTAATCACGACTCCGAATGGCGAATTTGAGAAGCTTTTTCTAGACAGGAAATACTCTTTGAGCATTGTCAATGACTCGATAGAGGTGGAGCCGTGAAATATGAAAGGTGGTAAATTCGGGTATCGAACCTGGCACCCTCTGCGTAGGAGTGGACGCACTAACCCACTACGCCACGGCGACCACATTTTGCTTCATTAGCGTATGGTATTTGTACAGAATCAATACATTTTAAATATTTCTGAAGGTAAAATTTATGTGCGTTGATTTGGTCTCATTGGGAGCAATGCGCCAGCGTTTTGACCATTCGTTTATTTTATCCAGAGCTCGTTGAAGATTTTCATTTGAGAACTCAACTGAACTTCCCCTTGCCAGGATCGCTGTGTCATCCGCAAATGTAGCCACAAGTGTACCCTCAGTTTGAAGTATGTCTCTAGTGTACAATAGGTACAATGTAGGGCCAAGGACGCTCCCTTGAGGGACTCCTGCTCTCTTTCAAATCGGAGTATTCAGTTCCGAGTTTAACTCTAAATATCCTGTTATCGAGATAAGATTCTAGTATCTTATACAAGCTGGTCGATAGAAGCCTGCTTGCCAGTTTGTATTTTAGGCCTTCATGCCACACATGGAGCAGATCTTTTTCTCCTCTAATGCTCCTTCAATTTCATTCATTATTCTGTATACCTGGTCAAGTGCCGAGGGTTTCGCTCGAAACCCGAACTGATGGTCAGTTATTAGTTGCTTCTCTTCGATAAATTCTTAAAAGCGTTTTGATAAGAGTTTTTCAAAAATATTGGATATTATTGGTAAAAGCGATGAATCGGTACAACTTTTTGTTGTTCAACGGTTTGCCCGGTTTTGGAACCATTATCACTTCTGCAACCTTCCATGAGCCTGGAACATATAATAGCCCAAAGAAAGCGTTAATTAAGTAGAGGAGTTTATGTAGCGCCTTTTTGGCAAGCTCTTCAGAATTTGTCCGGTTATTAGATCATAGCCAGGAGCCTTGTTGTTTTTTAGACTTTTGATTGCCTGGCAGCGTTGGCTTCACGATACTCTTTCAATACTAGAGCTATCAGATATAGAAGTTACACTTGGATCATCTTCCAACATTTGTCCATCAAAGGGCTGGAATGTTTCCTCCAAATGTTCGGCAAAGAGATCCGCCTTTTCTTTATCACTTTTTGCCCACTCATCATTGGTTTCCTTGATTGGCGCGGCCTGCATTTGGGCTTCTTGATATTTTTTACTTCTTTCCAATGTGAGTAGTTTGTACATTTTTCATTTGTTAGGCCTTCAAGGTAGGTCGATATCTCGTGGTTTTTAAAGACTTTGTAAAGATTTTTTTAGTTTGTTGTACAGGCGACGATTTAGGTATGTTTTATGTTGAGGGGCGCGAGACTGCTGCCATTTCTTGAGCGCTTTTATTTTTTCGAGGATAAGTTCTATTATTTCTGGCGGAAGATTTGTTTCATTTATAATAAACATTTCTGCAAAATGAAGTTGGTTGATTGCCTGGCCCTAGTTAGCGGTCCTGGTCCCCCGTTCGAATCCCAGTGTAAGCAAAGTTAATACGCTTTTATCTGGTGTTTAAATGTGGTTCATTCACCATTTGCCGTTGGGATCAAATTAACGCCACTGCCACTGGAGTGGTCAATCTGTGGTTGCAATGTGTGTGTGTCTTATAAACCACCAATCACATAACGATGATGAGCAGCAGTTTGGAGGGTTAATGCTTCAGTCTGGGCCAGATCAGTTTGGAACTTTCGTAGGTGGAGCCTACCAGCTATCTAGTTTTGGTCAGTTGGGTCGTTTTCTGCGTAGCAGTAGCTTGTCTAGTCTGTCAGTCTAGGCAATTTATTCCCTAGCACAAAGTTAAGATTTAGGCATCCTCCTCTTCAAAACCCTTCCTCACTCTCTCTCCGATGTCCTCAGGAATCTCGGGAGAAGTAACGATAATTAGTCTTGTCAGAAGTAGCACCTGTTGGATTTTTAAGATAACTCGTTACCTCGTTTACAATGACCGGGCACGCAGACTGTGACATAACTAAAAGGACTTCATTACAAACGGTTTCAACGCGAGTGAAATGGACTTAATCAGATCAGAAAACAAGCAGGGTTGAGAGACGACAAATCAATATACGCGCTCCGACAGCCCAATCACCCTAACCCACTCGGATGATTCGAACAACATATGTACCAGCATGGGCTCGTATAGAGAAAGACTATAAGCATTCTAGACGGGTGAGGATAACTAGGATGAAAAAGAAACGGAGAAGTATGAGTGGGCTCTAGAGACAACAGATGACGGGATGCGTCGACCAGTAGAGCAACCTTCAACTTCGGCAAGTAAACGTACCGAGACGACGTCTAAGAGACCGAGATCACCAGGTGGACCACCCCCTTCACTTAATAAGGCACTAAATGTGAATCCGACCACAGTGCTCATGGATCGCAGCCTCTCCCATCTCAGTCGGGAGGATTCAATTTAACCTCAGCCTTCTCTCTTGGTGCAAGGCTAAGCCGGGGAGGCAAGAGTACTCTTTTTTTTAGTAATAGGTAAGATCCATAATTGCTTTGAGCAGAATACCTGCGACGTCAAGCGACAGCGCATGTTCCTTAATTCAACAGTTGCCAGCTCAGGTAATTTGTGGAAAGGTTAAGATAAGCTCGTAGCTAGGTGAGACCAGGATCTGCAGTATGCTCTCCCCTCTCTTGTGGAACGTAGTGGTGAACGAACAACTACTACATGAGAGGACTGGGTGTAAGGTCATTGCCTATGCAGATGACATTGCGATTGGAGTATTTGGAAAATTTGTATCCACGATCAGGGATATTAAGCAATCTGCTCTCTGCAAGCTAGTGAAATGGACCAGAGAATGTGCCCTATGCGTCAGTTCCCAAAAAGCGGAACTAGTCCTCATGGCTAGGAAGTACAATATCCTTTCGACTTTATGTGAAACCCTTTAAAGCTAACTGATAGCGCCAAATAGCTTAGCTCTTATATACGAAGCTAAGCTACAAGCTATGCAGGAACATGTCAAAGAAGGTCTCCACGGCTGTCTACTGCTGTAAATGGGCCTTAGCGTGCAAATTGGAACTACAAACCCGCATGGTCCACTGGCTATTTCTTTCAGTAGTCAGACCAGTAGACAAACTACTGTATGGTATCGCAATTTGGTGGATTGGCACTGCACTCGAAAAGAAAATCAATCGCATAAGACTCGAGAGAATGCAGAGGATGGCATGCGTATGTATCAGTGGAGAACAACCTCCTCCGAATCTCTAAACGTCTTCCTTAGCCTACCGCCTATAGAGATAGTTGGTAGACAGGCGGTTAGACTGACATCCGGAAAGAACTCCGGTCTGAACCAATAGATACTGTCCTCACGATACCTAAGCTCCTCTTCGAGGAACGAGAAGTTCATCTCCCCAATTCTTACTGGGACTCTGAACACCAGATGCTGGATGGTCCACTGCGAATAATCACAAATCAACCCTCTTTCCAGACGACAAGCTGTCGTCGATCTGCTAAAGCTTGAAACACTTGCTCAAACGAATCGCAGATAGGCCACTGACACAGTTTGCTTCATTACCAAACAACTAGGGCCTACAATGAATCCTAAGCGATCGCTTAATTTGATAAGATTGAGTAGGCCGAATCTTATAACTGTCTTTTCCCACAGCAGCCAGCCACTTCAACCTAACCTAACCTAGTTTGCAGATAGTGAGGCACATTTCCATTTTGAACTGCAGTATCGCCAAAAAGTATAATTTACATGACCACGTCGAAGCCTCTTTTAAAAATTCAATAAAAATAAATCTACAACTTCGATTCCCCTCCCATCGAGCGATTCGAAATTTGAACACACAGGAAACAGTTCAATGAGCAGTACATCTCCCGGCACATTCCCAAGATGAATTCACTCGTTAGTCGCTGCTGAAAGGGTCTATTAGGTGTCATTCAAATTCAACAAGGCGGGTGATGGGGGTCCGGTGCCGGTGGCTATCAATTAAACGTCAACAATTGTCAACACGTACACACATCTGAATGCAATTTATCTCTAGTTTGAGTTTGAGTACGAGTGTGCAGCGATTTTGTGTGATTCCATGGACCTGTCAGTGAACGTTAACTGCGCGACCTTCTGTGTGATTGGAATGCACAGCCATCAGTAATGTGTCAGCAATGCAATGATGATGGTAACTGGACACATTCCTTATATTTTGACGTGCATGCCTTGTGTAACCGAGTGCATGCAAGCAGAGTTGATGATTGTGGGCGTGCACTGGTACCAGTTGGACAAGCAATTACATTTTGAATGCATTTAAGATTTAACTGACATTTATTTAGGTTTTTTTTTTTGTGTATCTGGCTTTAGGTGATTTGAAGGGTTCGAATCTAATCATCATCCTTTGTTCATTGCAAATGAAGGGCTTGTTTTTTAGAACTTTAAGCATGAAGAAAACATACAAATTATAGAATGGACACGGCAGGGTACAAAGCACAGCATGCATTGGCACCACATGCGGTTTACTGTTGACACAGTCAGACGCGATGACGGTAATACTCATACCGCGTTCGCGATCGGACTCTGGTTCTTCACAGACCGTAATATCGTAAGCGTGAGCACACATTTTAGGTAGAGCTACTTCTACAAACTCGGACTTTTGACAGTTTTGAAACAAATTACTTCTGTTTTGTCGTGGTTTTTAATTTTTGGCGGGCTGTATTTAACAACATTTAATATTTTGTATTTCACAACATTTTTTATGGAAAACGAGCGAGCTACGTGCCGCAACATTACCTACACCACTGCAATACACGTAGCAACATACTATTCGTTACATGTTGTGGTTTTTTATGAGTCTTAAGGGATTGCTAATACCCTTATGTGTCCGGGGTCAAGACACAGCACGGGCCGAAGGTATAGAGGGAGAAAGGGAGAGGAGGTACCTGTGCACATTGGTCTTAAATATCTGCGGGTTGTAGTCTGTGGGAAATATTAATTTGAGAAGAGCATTCCATATTCGTGCAGTGCGGCTGCAGAACGAGTCTCTGAATTTAACTGTGCGTCCGCAAGTAGGCTTAAGGATATACTGATGGGCATTCCTGGCAAGACGAGTATTGCGGGTGAATTCATGGAGAGGAGGAATGCAGTTGGCTAGCTCACTTGAGCATCGTTTGTTGAAATAACGATAAAACACGGACAAAGAAGAGACGGTACGTCGATGTTCGAGCGTGTCTAATGACTCTGCGATATTGTTGTCTCCTATAAGTTTTATCGCTCGCTTTTGGATTCTATCAAGTAGGTGCAGTGTGGTCTTGGGGGCCACCAGACCCCGAGCGTTATACTCAAGCTTGGGGTGGATGTACGCCTTATAAATTAAAGCCAAATCAGAAGGGGTGAAATATTTCTTGCATCGATTAAGAAAACCTAAACATTTCGCAGCATTTTTGGCCACCTCAAATATGTGATCGCTCCAACTAAGTGTTGTGTTGATACACATACAAAGGAAGGGAAGTTTTCCGGTTTCATCGACACAAACGCCATTCATGGATAATGGCTGATTATCAAGGGTTCGCTTGAGTGATTTGGTTTGCTTTTGCATGTTTGCGTGTGATCATTTGAACAACTGTACAATATATGTTCTGCAGGTGTCAGTACAAAGGTTAACCAGTTGTAACATGTCAACGGACGTGGATAGTACCCAAAATATTTTGTTTGTTTATCTGTTTTAATTTGAAAACTAAATATGAAAATAATAATTGTGATGTCATTAATATGTCGTCGCTTTGTCCCGGAACGTAACTCGGGCTCTCTATTGTGAATTGGACAATTGATTGACATAACCTTCTCGTAAACTCGATAGAACGTGCACCGAAGCCTATTAAAGCACGACTGCGCGAACGCGACGTTGTGATTTAGTTTACAGACACCTAAAGTCTGTGTGGTGATCATCAAAACTCTATGGTTATAGTACAATCCTGGATCATTTACCGAAAGATCTCGTATCCTCCTCCACAGATTCTGCTGTCCCCAGACGTAGTCTACCAAGCGGCCTTTACACTCTAATCGCAGAGGGAACGGAATTGCATAGCGAGCAAATGTGCAGGGGATTTAACGTGGTACTCCACCCTGACAGCTCTAAGATGATCGGTGGAGTTGATGCGGGTGTACTCTAAGAATTCCTGAATATCTGTCTGTAAACTGCCTGACAATTACAGCGTTTTTTTTTAAAGAGGAACTCTTTGCAATCCGGGAAACATGGCTGCAAATAAAAATACACCCAAATATTTTGTCAAGGTTTTCATAGCCAAGCTATTACTACTTCATTTTGCAAACGAGTATAGGGATGCGAAGTTGAGCTGGCGTCGTTAGAAGGCCAGCTCAAAGTTTTCCTTATCAAGGTCACAAGACTTCCCGGTTAACGACGTGAACTGTCTAGGCAGGAATCTGACCATCAGTGCTCACTTGCAGATGAGGTGCACGTTCCACTACAATAATCAAGGCTAAAATTTCTACGCCCTTCCTTGAAATAACTAACCTCAGAAAGGCTAGACTGCCAAGATATGCTATCAGGAATCGACAAGCTGTGCATCTAGAAAAATATGGCCTGAGTACAATCAAACGACATTGTGCGAAAAAAACAACATTCATTCCAACATTGTGCCCTTGGCCGTGAGGAATGCACAGAACCTCGCACCTACTCCAAATCCTATAGTGACCCTGGCAGGGGGAGTTGCAGGGGCCCCAATACCTATTCCCCGGTTTAATGTAGTAAATATTATGGCATTACCAAATTTAAAAACAGGAGTGACATAGTGGCTCTACGAAAAAAAAAAATGGAAAAAATTCAGCCTAATGACACTTTCATAACTCACGACATGATATCAGTAGTTTGGTGGTGGTCTGTACGGGACACTGTCCGCTAGATAGATCATGCCGTCGACCTAGGTACCCCACGCAACACATATTGTCTCAGTTGCAAAAACACAGCTGAAAGCGAAGCCAGAGCTTGTTCAGCTGGGGTTTTGTTGTTCGAAGCGGACTTAGGGCAGAAGTTTTAAGACTTAGTACATAAGCAAACACTTCATAACAATTCGAATCAAGGATAAACTCAGCAACATGAACGAAGGGCATCAGACATCCTGGCGTTCTTTATGAACCTTAATCGCAAAACGCCACTGGATCAGTTGGGTTCCAGTTGGGCTGAGCTATGATTTAATGTAGGCTTAGGTAAGAGTAGGTTGGTGGCTTAGTCATAGTTTTGATCTGAGAGCCCTCTTCCGACCTCTGTTGGCTGTAAAAGCATAATCTTGCCCGGACCACGCTTGCTGATTAGCGCAACTTCAATCTTGTCGCCGTTCTCTTCCTCAGCACTGAACTAGTTGCTTGGCCTGTTGCAACAAAAATGTATGAAAACGTGGTGGGATATGATATAATGCGAATGGCACGAAAGTCCGGGGCGGACCCGGATCTACCTTCAACAGAAACCAGTCTTCGACAATCCAAATTATCATTATCATCAGCTTCTCGAGAGAGAGAGAGAGATCTCCAGGCAACTCGATCCTCCGCCATTGACTCTAACTCATCAGGGGTTACGCACATGCGTAACCGAGCGAGCTTGTGGACTTGGTCCAACCATCCCATCCTGGGTCTGCCAAGTGGTCGCCTACCTAATGGAATGCAAATGATTAATCAGGCCTTATTCCTATAAGGAAATCCTCCACCTCAACAAGGAAAGTATATAATGTTACGGGGCCTTTCTGCTGACCGCTGCCGCCTGAATTACCACCTTAACAAAATTAACCTGTGTCAAGACAAGGTTTGCCGGCTTTGTCTCAAAGAGGATACATCCGAACGCATATGAGATTAGATTGAGATAGGGATTAAATTATTCCACCATAAAGGACATACTTTCTGTCATAAGGGAAGTTGTACGTGTGTTGGATCAACCCAGCTCTTCGATAAAATAGATTTCTTGAGGTGGCGGTGTAGTTCTTTTGATTGTATAAAACCAAGACATGCATAATCTCAAGACCTTTTTGAGTTTGTCGCGAGAAAGGTTCTGGGTACACTCTTAGGTCTTGTTTGCGTTGTTGAGTTTTGGAAAAGTTAACTCAACTGGGGTGCACAGCGACTAGCCTAGCCAAACCTCTACGGATTCAACGCCTAAGATGACTTACGTTCATAGGAAAACTGCTTCAGCCCACTTCATACGAGAGAGACAGCGTAATAAAGGTCGCCCACGAAATCGATGGCGCTCACAAGTGGAGAAGAACCGACCTTAGCCAACTTGGCGTTTCTAATTGGTAGCAGCTGTCTTGTTGGTTGGGACCCATGTCCTTTCCTGACTGTTGACCACGCATGAGTTAATATGCCCACAGAGAGACAGCGCTCAAAGGTTTTTAAAACAACACAGAAGCAACCTTGGCATACAGTGCAGTGAGAGCTCCTATTAGCGGACAGCGACGGTCGCAGCACTTTTTGGCCGGCTTAGGGACTTGTCCGTCCATGGGAATGCATGGAACTTAAATGGGAAATCCATGGTTGTGAGAAATTGTCCGCTCAAGGGGATTATCTTCCCCATAATATGAGCTGTATGTGTTCATATTCTGATTTCTGGGCGAAACTCTGGAGTACCTCATACGAGCTTGTGGGGGCTCGGCTACTAACAGATAGGTATTCGATTACTTACGTGTTTTCAAACTCTTTACATGCTGTAAACTTTACGTTTGCCCTTCGGTTAGATTAGGTTAGGTAGTTGGGCTGCTAGTGAATTGACCACCACACTTAGACCATCATGGTCCATTGAGATACCCACAGTCAGACTACTACCACTTATCGACCACTCTAGTGATAGTGTCGTTAATTTGATCCCATAAGCAAATGGTGACTGGACCAGATTTAAAAACCAGATAAAAGCGTATTAACTTTGGTTTCAAACCAGGAACCCCGCTAACCAGGGGTAGGTACTCAACCAACTGCGCCATCCAGTCGTTCTACGTTTGATCTTAGCTCTCAGTAAAAATGAGGAAACGACACAAAGGTTCACTAATCTTAGACAACAACTCCGTAGTGAACAAAGCACCTAGAATTGCGAAGAATATTCACGTGTTTTCCCAGAAGAAAAATAAAAACCACTCGAGATATGATGTCTGTGAGTAAACATGACTCAAGCTTGCGTCAACAAAGTGAACCAAGTGACATGCATCTCGCAGAATCGAATAATAAGCCTCAGGCTCAGATTGTTTATCCCCAGCAACGTACATAGAGCCAGATACTTTGACAGTCGTGCGAACTTATTGTGTGTACACACGCCGATCCAATGAATAACCCCTTCAAATGGCTTTGTCATTATTGATTCAAAATCCCGCTCCATTCTTACGGATCAGTCGTAAAATAATTGAATTCATCAATTTCCAGAACTGCCCAAACCCTAACCAGAACCAGACAATCTTAAAGTGCACGTCAACAATGAGCATTTCGTTTTGTTGTTGACTTTGCGTTGTCAGACAAAAGATCAGAAAACCTTGACAAACACCTTGTGTCTCATTAATATGACTCGCCTGACGTCAAGCGACAACTGGTGGACATTAAAAATCTAGGAAATTACCAACAATTAAACCAGTACGAGTTGGGATGAACAAGAACAAAAAGAGGAACGTTGTAAGAGTAGTGCGCGAATAGAAAGCGTTACAGATTCATGAATGGGCCTTTGAACTCGCCACGCGTTCGGCATCAAGACAATTACTAAGTCCAGCAGCGATCTGGTTTCGTGCAAATTGGAAGCGGTTGCAAAATCTTACAGTTGTGCATGAAAATAATGGGTAGTCGAAAAAGTCTTTTCGTATTTTCTCAATAGATGTCGTTGGAGTTGTCTATCTCCAGTGCTGCCAATCACATTGTGTCACAACATATGGTGTTGGAAAGGTGAAAGAAAAAAATTAAATTCAGAGAAGCTGAAAAAAGTTACAGTTGTTCAAAAATGAGTGAAAATAATGACGAAAATCGCTATATTTTGAAATTTTGGTACAAAAAAGGGAAGAATACCACGCAAGCCATCAATGAAATTTGTGAACGATGCTGTATCAGTTCGGGTAACACAACAATGGTTCGCTAGCTTCCGTTCTGGAAGTTCCGTTGTGAAAGATGCACCTCGCTCTGGTCGAGCTATTGTTGAAAAAGTCGATGAAATTATGGTAAAGATTGACCGGGACCGTCACATAAGCAGCCATGACATCGCCAAGGATCTAAACATTCATCATCAAACGGTTTTTAACCATTTAAAAAAGACTGGCTACAAAAAGAAGCTCGATGTTTGGGTACCATATGAATTGTCTGTGAAAACAGTTTGATTAGAAATACGAAAAGACTTTTTCGACTACCCATTATGTATTCAATTTCAAGCTCATATTGTGCACATATAATTCTATAATATATCAAATCTCTGAATTGTAAATTGTGCGGTGCCTCGTTTTGAAAACTTATGAACGAAATAAACATGATAGAATAATTTACATGAACTTTATATTCGCCATAGTAGGTCAGTGGATATTGAATCCTATCCCCTCCTAGGTCCAATCCCCGAGTTCAGTAACTTAAATTCGGCTCTGATTCTTTCGAGTCTGAAAACCATTATTGAGTATTTATGCATAGGACACGCTTCTCAAAAGTAACCTTCGGAGTCAGTACAGAGCTGAAGGTCCCATCCACTCGTGACACAATAATAGGACGCATAAAACGAGTGGATTGGGCATTTTCTTTTTGCAGTGAAATCATGATCACAGTCATTTCCGGTATTTATCGCTTCAAACTAAATGTCAGCTTCCACTCCACGAAGAACGAAGGTATCGATCGAGATTGGAAACCGGAAGGTGGTCTGCGATGAAGACTTACTACTCTACAATGGTCGGAGTATGTCCTCACTTGTGCCCGCCATTCTTAACTTGGACGTCCTTGCAGGCATCGCTCCACACCCGCGATGTTCTGTAAATTTGCAGTTCGGTGAGTGTTCATGTGCAGCATCAACGGACATCACCCATACAAATTGACACGATGGCTAAAATAAAGAAAATAGTCATAACTGTACTCCACTCGGCTTCATCTCAGTCGGGTTCACCACTTTCGCTTCCTCCTCAAACCAAACGCTGTTCACTGTCAACAGTTTACAGAAACAACGCTTCGAGAATAACCATCTGAAATACACTTCAATGGTCAAGAAGTCTCTTGGACAGACGAAGGTCCGCATTTAGGGGAGCGACCACTATCCACGCCCTCTTCCCATTTGGAACTATCTGCGGAGACGTGCAGAGTGCCCCTGAGAGTACTGGAGCTTCTTGCCATCTCAGGAGTTCGTGCATCTCCGACACTATGTGAGGAACACAATACTTCGTTGGTGCTAATGTTTTCGTGTTACGTAGGTAAATACTCACTCGTTTGCCCCATCCACAAGAAAGGAGACCCTTTTGACTGCGCTAACTATAGAAGGATAAGTCTCCTGAACATCGCTTACAAGATCTTCTCTGCCACTTTGTGTACTCGCCTGAAGCCGTTTATAAATAACCTGATAGGGCCATATCAGTGTATCTTCAGGCCAGGAAAGACCACCATCGACCAGATTTTCACCCTACGGCAGATCCTGGATCCAAGAGATGCAGATCGACACCCACCAACTTTTTGTTGCATATGACAGCGTGGATAGGGACGACCTATACGAGGCCATGTCTAGTTTTGAAATTCCTTCCAAACTCGTCAGGTTGTGCAGGATGACGATGGAGAATTGTCGCTGCTCCATCAAGGTCGGTAACGAACTCAGCGAGACCTTCAATGTCAAAAAAGGTTTTAGACAAGGCGACGCGCCGTCATGTTTTCTTTAACATCATCCTGGAGGGGATCGTGCAAGACTCACACGCCAACACTAGAGGCACGATCTTCCAGAAGTCCGTACGACTGTTAGCACACGCGGATCACATTGACGTGATTGGTAGAACATAGTGAGCCGTCAATGAGGCGTTTGCTGGCTAAAATGAGTCTAGCGGTGAATGAGGTGAAAGTATATGCTGTCATCAAGAAAGGACGCACAACATGGACGTCTTGGACAGAGCGTCACTAACTAACTTCGAGGTAGTCAAGGACGTCGTCTACCTCGGCTCCGCAGTAGAGAGTACAAACACCATCAGTACCGAGATCAAACGCAGAGCAACTCTTGCCAACCGCTGTTTCTATGGGCTCAAGAGGCAATTGAGGAGTAGACCCATCTTTCGAAGGACCAAGCTGACTTTATACAATACCTTGATCATCCCACTCCTGCTGTAGGGCGCGAAGGCATGGACAATCTCAAAAGCGGATAAGAGAGTCCTTGGTCTCTTCGAGAGAAAAGCTCTGCGTGCGATCTTTGGTCCTGTTTGCGTTGACGGTTTCTGGATTCAACCACGAACTGTACGGGTTGTACAGCGACATGAGTCTAGTCAGGCGTCTTCGGATCCAACGTCTAAGATGGCTAGGCCATGTGAGGCGTATGGACGACTCAGTTCCGGCCCGAAGAGTCTTCGAATCCGAACCCCTGGGACAAATCAACAGAGGACGCCCGCGTTTAAGGTGGCGCATACAGGTGGAAAAGGACCTCAACCAACTTGGCGTTTCATACTGGAGACAGCTAGCCAGAGACCGTGCTAGCTGGAGAGGCTTGTTGGTTGAGGCCCAGGTCCACCCCGGACTGTAGCGCCAAGTAAGGAAGAAGAAGGTAAATATTCAATGCATACTTTGAAATGACATCAAAACTCGGCATCCGACTTAATTTCTCAAGTGTCAAACAAGATCCTAATTTGTAAGGAAAGTGTCAGTAGAAAGCACTTACTTACCAGGCATACCACCCGTGGGGTCCGAACCTGAGATATCATCCATGGCTTCCATGGCTGACGGTTCTGGGCTCGCTGCTTCCAGTCATCAAGATCAGGCTCTTGCATCCACGATTACTTAGTCTTTATACCGGAGGTTCGGTCTTCCCCTCCTTCTCGACCCAGGAGGCTCAGATTCGAAGACCCTCTAAGTGGTCACCGCGTTGTATTTTTAAGTGTGACGCTTATTTTGTCGAAAGTTCGTGGGTCAAGCTCCGGCACTAATTTGTATATTTCACGGCATTATTTTTCTCGACTCACTGACTATGCTCAGAGCAGAGATGAAATATTACAGATATAGCCGACTTCACAGCTGATTGCCCCCTAGTCCATCGAGGGGTTTGAGTGCCTTTTTGACAGATATTCATGAATTTTCGACGGTTATTCACGAAATAACGTAAATGCCGTCCTCTGATTGGTCAATTTGGTTTAAGAAATCGTTATAAAAAACAGTTGACAACAATTTTAAGGAGCAAGAGAGGTAGAAGGTCTGGCATCTCTGTAATACTTCATTTCTGGCTCAGAGGTTACAACTGTCTGGAAAAGCCTTGCGGAGTTGGCCTGTACACCTGTACATCACCAGCGCCCGCGAAAGATCAAACACGAGTGGTTGGTGTATGGACTAGACCTGAATTCACCTGCTGTCCCAAGAGGAAGAAGAGACTACGTTCTTGAAACCGATTTTGTTATCCAAAATCTAGCGCTCTTTATGGGGCAGATGTACATGCACTTTCTTGACCACGCCTCAGTAGACGCGATCACAATCGGAGAGTGTATATGGACGTTACAACATTCAATTTGTTGCCTCTTTTTCAGATGTTAGTAGCTCAGATTAGATACAGATGTTATCAGTCAAACAATTTAGAAGAAATATGTACTTGCTCCCCCGACTGTAGTTCAGAGTTACTCTCGAATTGAGGCAACCATCAAGAATTCTCCGAAGAAAGTTCACATGCCTTATCGCTCGGTTCTGTTGCTACATCGTTGCTTAAGTCACGGATTAATGTTCTAGATACGCCTCAGCTCGGAGCAACGGCAAGCGATCAAAGTGAGCATTTAATTTCCATCAGACCATCGTGCCCGCTTACATGCATGCACGCACATACATATTCATTAAAAGTCACGGGCAGAGCGACCGCGACGCTTGTCCGCCGCTTAATGGAGAGCAAATATTTTTCAAACCCCCCATTTCGACACAAAGCCGCGACAAGGAAAGGAGAAGAAAAAAAAAAAAAAAAAGAATAAAAGGTCAATAAAAAGAGTCATTACCTAGGTCAGGTATAACACAGCCGCACACACTTACAGACTCCACCAGGCATATATTAGCGTTTAATGGCCCCAGCGCAGTGGGCTGGACTATGTGCTTTGGCCTGGCTGCTGGCCAGCGCTCCAACACTGCCGCGCGGCTAAACGTGAAAGCCATAAAATCTCATCTCAGATTTGGCTCCGACTGTGGCTGGACTGATTAAACACATTTTGTGTCCGCCTATAAAAGTGAGTGTCATCAACGCAAAGGCATTTAGTTCATTCCGAGACCTCCAGACACTCACACGTCATGTTCAAGTTGGTAAGTTGACCGCCATTGAACGCCTATCAACTTCGCATTTCACTCGGAGCTCGGATTACACTCTCTCCCTCTCATTCAACCTTTCACCGTTCTCTCGCACCGCAGGTCTTCCTTTTTGTGGTTTTGCTGGCCGTCGCTGTTACAGCCAGTCCACGTCCGCGACAGACGCAATCGAAGAAGTCGTTCGCCCTGCAGAAGCACTCCCCACATCACGCAGCCGATTCGCACATCCGTCCAGTGGTTCGCAAGGCGCGCAGTCACGTCGTTCACGCTCCTGTTCACCATGGCCCTGCAGGATCCGCTCATCACTCCAACAAAGTGAGCGGTAAGCACGGCGCAGTGCACAGTGTCCATCCTGGCAACCACCACGCCGGCAGCAAGGCTGTCCATCGTCCTGTGAAGCATCGAGCGCACCGCAAGTAGTTTGCCGAAGTTTTTCTCCCCCGCTTTTTTCCACCTCATAACAAAAATTACCGTCAAACTTCAAATAAAGCGAAAACAGAAAAATATACGAAAACCAAAAAACAACCGAGAAAAAAAAAAAAAAAACAAAATCATCCAAAACGTGCATTATGTAAGTTTGTCTGTTGTTCTTGAGTTCGGTCGGTTCGGTCGGACGGGCAACCGACAAATAATAATTTTAATTGATGCGTACGAACGGAAAAAGCTCTTAGGAGCGCCTCTGCGGGCCTCGTTTTGGGGAACGCTCAAATATTTACAGAAGCTGAATGAGTCTTTGTTGTTGCTGTTGGGTCGTCGGCTTTGAGGTTCTTTTGGCCGGTGGCGGCGGCAGCGGCAGCCGCCTCGGCTGTTGTTTTGCCAGTTTTGTTCTCTGCAGCTCCAAGGGCATGCCAGTGCAAAAGCATCCCGCCCGTGCCCCCTGTTGACTTTGGGGGATGAATATTATTAAAAGGAAAATTTCATTTAATAGAGTTTTGCGGGCACATTTGGCCTCAGAAGTTTGTACATAAGTTTGTTTGGCCATTTACATAATGCCGTGTGGTTAGAGGGAATTACTTGTGGTTGTGTACATGTACATGCACATGTGCTGTCCTGGTGAGTGGCATTTTACTGCGACCTCTTTGGGCGTGTGAGTGTGGGGAGGCCGTTAAATTGGAATGATAATGTTCGCTGCGGGGTGGTACTCGATGTTTTGTTTCCTACAATGTCGTTCGGATGATGATCATCTCGTGGTGAACATCTCTTTGGTGTAAGCTTTAAAGATGACTTACAAGCGCCTTGAGGCTGTTTCGGATGCTGGTGTATTCTGGAAGTGGTGAGACAAAGCAACGTCGACGCAGATATAGGCACAAGGTTGAGTGCAGAGAGTAGCCACACTTAGGCTACCATTGATGCCACTCCGTCCAACATTTGCTGCTCTTTACAAAGCGATGAAGATGGTGGACTTGAAACTAATGCTGCTTTGTAAGGGCAGCTCTAACCGATTTCTGCTGCGGGTGAAGACGGCGCTGCTTAATCAAAGAAGGCTTACAACGTCTTCCTCTCCTTCCTTCCTTCTCTTAGGTAAGATCCAAGACACAATGCGCGTGTTCCAATGACACGATGCACAGTGATAACTCGTATAAGAGTCCTGAGCCTAATCAGTTTGGTCAGATCATGCGATAGCTTAGAGTTGAGCGTTGGTCAGAATTGTGATTGCGCCCTCAGACCATCGAAGAAATGAGTACAATTAATCGTTTCAGGTTAAATGGCATGTTTTTCAGTAGCAACAGGAACTGTCAGCAGATTCAGTGTCCCGGCACCCTTGTTTCGCAACCTGGTTATGAGTAAATATGACAGTATCTTTATTTCACAAGAGAGTCCCTCAATAAGTTGGGATGCCTTTGTATTTCAAGAGCCGTGATAACTTACCCAACTGCTGCCATTAAGGAACTATTGGGGCTGACTCCTTTGCATCTTTTGGTTGCAGAATGTGCAAACAAGATAATCATGAGACATTACATTACAAGCTACCTCTCTTGGCCATTCGAAAGGATGACGTGATTAGGAAATCTAAATTCCAAAAGAAGGTTACCATTCAGTTCAGCATCAAAAGGACTGGAGCAATGAATCCATAGTTCACAGACTGAGCAGCAATACGGTAGAATGGTGTACAGATGGATCAAGAACTGATGAAGGTACTGGCGTATTTGAATCCAGGACAAAGTACTTCGAGTTCCAGGACAAACGCACCAGCATTTTTTAAGCAGGATTTTATGCCACAAACAGATGCGTTCAATGCAATCTTGACACGGAATATATCAACTGGGACATAATGTCGGGCAGTCGTACCGCTTTCTTGACACTAGACTTCTTCATCTTCAAATCCAATCTCGTGCGGGAATGCATGCAGAAGCTTAAAGAGTTGAGCATGAGGAACAGGGTAAAAGTCCGCTCGATAGAAAGCAATGAAATGGGTGACTCCTTACGTAAGAAAGGAGTATCGGAACCTTCCATAAGCCCCGAGTCATTCTGCGCTGTATGGGACCATGTCCACAAAGAAGACTTCGGGGAACTTAAAAGAAGGAACCCAGCAGAAACTCGGAACAATGCTCATGGTATGAAGCAGGCTAAGAAATGTTAGGTCAGTATAATTGAATGAAGCTTGGGGCATGTACCAAAACGACCAAGAGCAACCACCGTATCTCTAACAGGCTTCCAAACTATGAACTCAGGGCGATGTGTGTATCAGAAGAAGGTCTCTGGAGATCCTGGAATCTAGTGAAATTCCAGAACACTAGTCCACAAAAGAAGAGTGACAAGTCAATGGTATAATTTTACATTTGCTTTCAGTATTTTCCAAAATTCTGGAGTGGGGTATCATTTTTGCAATTTTTTAATGATAATCAATTTGGATTCAGAAGTGGAAAGTCTACTGATGCTGCTTTACTTAAGCGTTAATTCTTCCGAGATTCCTGCTTCACTTCTTAAAGATATCACTACAGATGATAGATCACTCAATATTATTAGACAAACTTTACCAATCCGGTTTTAGAGGTAACATTCTAACATATTTAAATAATCGTCAGCAAATGGTCAGAATCAAAAATACGTATAGTTCCCCAAAAACTATTATCAGCTGTTCCACAAGAGTCAATTTTAGGTCCCATTATGTTTTTAATCTATGTGAACTCCCTTGTCGTATATGCTGTCATCAAGGAAGGACGCACATCATCGACGACTTGGCCAAAACGTCACCATAGGCAGCTATACCTTCGAGGTAGTGAAGGACTTCGTCTACATCGGATCGCAAGTAAACAGTACGAGCAACACCAGTACCGAGATTAAACGCAGAATTACTCTTGCCAATCGCTGTTTCTTTGGGCTCAAGAGGCAATTGAGTAGTAGAGCCATCTCTCGAACAACCAAGCTAAGATTATATAACACCTTGATCATCCCTGTCCTGCTCTATGGTTCGGAGGCATGGACAATCTCAAAAGCGGATGAAGAAGCACTTGGTCTTCTCGAGTTCTGCGTTCAATCTTTGGTCCTGTTTGCGTTGATGGTTGTTGGAGAAGAAGATTCAACCACAAACTGTACGGGCTGTACAGCGGCATGAGCCTAGTCAGGTGTCTACGAATTCAAAACCTAAGATGACTGGGCCATGGGCTCCAGCCCGAAGAGTCTTCGACTCCGAACCAGTGGGACAACGCAATAGAGGACGCCCACGGAACCGATGGCGCACCCAGGTGGAGAAGGACCTCAATCGACTTGGTGTGCTCAGTTGGAGACAGCTGGCTTAAGATCGTGCCGGCTGGAGAGGCTTACTGGTTGAGACCCCGTTCCACCCCGGACTGTAGCGCCACCAGGAGAAGAAGAACAGCCTTATGAACCTGTCTCACTTAGATCAACGTTTTGGGTCCACAGAGCCATACATAGGGGTTGTTTACTACCGTGAGACTTACTTTGATCCATAAAAACATCCCGATTTATGTTTGAACCTAACGGGGATTTTTCAGAAGCTGAACTGAAGATCTACTAAGATGCTTTCCTAGGAACTGCATCCTTTTCTTTATTAAGGCTGCGCATTCGCAGAGCTGATGTTGAATAGATTATATTTGTCCCTCATTTCTGCTACTCCGGAGGATGTGGTTGTGCGGTGTGTTGAGTCACAATGCATGGGTGCCTTTGGCACAGTGCTCGGTTAGGACTCATATTACTGCGTGTACTTCCTTGCGACTAAAGATTATCATTGATGTGGATCTCTTTTCTGCTCCACGTCAGCTATAGGTCCCTCGCTGTTGCATACCCGGACAAAGCCATCGAGTTCAGTCTCTATCCAGAGCTTCGTCTTCCTGGCGCATAGGCATACAGGATTGCTGGAGACTCTCCCAGCTCAGATCCCATTCCGTTCGCGCGACTCCGTACCCACCAGAAGGCCGCCGAGTTCACCAAGGACATCTCACTGGCGCGCCATGGTGCTCTGTCTGCATAAACTGACCAGCTTCGATGTCAGAATGTAATACCTTCATTGTCGTTTGGCTATCACAAAAAACCGTGATTGAATTCCAGAAATTATGTAGAAGTTCCACCAGCACATGAAACTCATTTTGGACGATTTTATATTGCTTCAGCACCCGACTGCTTAATTTACTTCCAGATTCAATAAGATGTGAAGGAGTGCAGAATGTATTTTTGGATGGTGTCAAAATATGGTTCTTCTCTTTCAACCATTCAAGCATTAAAAGTTTGTTCATAAATGGACTTTGTTCTTTTAATGCATAAATACATACAAAACAGTTTTGTCTCATTTTTATATTTTGCATTTGCTGAATTTTCCCCTCAACAACGGTTTTTTTAGTCAGTTCTTATCTGTAAACAGTACATTCAACACTTACCTCTACAACAGCAACAGATTGTACTAAATTATTGTAATATTAGCTATTTTTTGGATATATTATGTATCTGGGCCACCTACTATCAGAGGCAGAAATGTATTCATCAGAACCATCTCTCGTTCTCAGATTCCTCCTACTATGCAGACTCCTATTGTGCACAGTTGAAAGAAGTATTTCCCCACACTCTAAGCTACTTTACTTTAAGGCGTAGAGTGAGGCCTCTCCAAAATATTTCTTTTAACTATGTGCAATAGGAGTCTGTATCCCTCAATCCAACTCTGAAAAGAACTGTGTGTAAGGAACTCGTAGGGGAGCACCATACCTCTACGTCAGAGAGGAGATATGTACAAATTTAAATAAAACAACAACGTATTGGCTCCCTGTGGATACGCAATATAGGTGGTACTTCTGATCAGGCTGGCTACGGTCGCCATAATTTATTTCGGAATAATCTCTGTTAGGTCTTGGCTTAAGGTCGAAAAGACTCTCACAATCTACTTTTCTTGCCTGCACACTGAAGTCATTGAATCACCGTTCACTGGCAATTCATAAAGATCGAGATGAACGGTCAGAAGCTCAGCTTCGCATGCTTCCAAAACCCTGACGTTTTTCGGTCGTTTTGCAGTTATTTTGATAATCAGCGTTGCTTTTATTTGTTCAAATGAGGAGGCACCATGAACACGAGAATTAAAAAAAAAATAGTGTCCAAAAAGATTAACTTTTGGGTGAGGAAGTAAAAAGGAAAAACCCAAACACTACATACTTCAAACTCGTCAAGTACCGCACATATTTCGTCCTTAAATTCTCTCGTCCTTTAAGCTGAAGAGAGTCGTGAAGCGAAAACTTCTAATGACCGGCGAAGTGCTGCAGCCCCCCTTGTCCCAAGTCAAGTGCAGGTACACCTTTGACTGTCGTCGCGTTGTTAAACACACAAATCTGTAAAACTTTTAATTTTCTCCCATGCTCTGCTATCTTATTGTTTCATCTGTCAATTGCAGTCAGCGAAGCACGTTCAAACATACCCCCAACCATCCACCTGCACACTGGACGAGCGGACTTGATTGTAGCTTTTGTGCGTCATCCTCCTCGGGGCCCCGACAACGTTGCACAACGAGTTT
Source organism: Eristalis intricaria (assembly GCA_964034865.1). Taxonomy (NCBI): domain Eukaryota; kingdom Metazoa; phylum Arthropoda; class Insecta; order Diptera; family Syrphidae; genus Eristalis; species Eristalis intricaria. Next base: position 43,427,594 of record OZ035875.1, read on the forward strand.
TACACCCAATTTAACTGCGACTTTGTGTCGGACAACTAATGGCTTCCCCCACGGGCCAGCGCCAGTCGATATCTTATTCCTTTGAATGCTTCTCGATGTTCATTGAATTTTAATTAAAACTTTGAAATAATTCATCCCGGTGTGCGAGTGGCGGAGGAAGTTGTGCGCCTTCTCAACCCTCCCCCCCTCCCCCACCCACACACGTTATCCTTCGTTTTGTGCAGGAAACCAGGAACAATGTGTGGAGAGCACAAGTTCGAATGGCTTTGGATGTAATTTACATTGTTAATGCCGCGAATGACTATGATTAAGTGATGTGGGCGGGGGAGGAGAGCGAAAGAGAGATGGGAGAGAAAATGTCGGTTAATTAAGTCACCCACACCGCGCCGGATGTCACATGGCAAACCGGAGGCGCAAGCACGTGCTTCATTATCCTTTTGTTGGTATTAATCATTTGTTTATTAAATGAACGTTATTTTAATTACAGTCAATCTCAAAAGTGATGTACTGATGCCGACGATGGGATCCATCCCTTTTTGGGGGCGTCGGCGCCCGTTACGTGAGAAAGTCAACCGTGGCGGTCCCAGGTAAGCGGCTCTTGATTACGAAAAGCCCGTGCACATAAGCCAATCATAAAATAATCCACACGAGCAAATACGCTATTTGATGGAATACTTAATTGCCATCCGTTTACAGCGCACCGTGGCGGGGAGTGGTGGAAAAATGCATTTGTTGCCGAAACGAAGGACGGAAGTTTACACATTTGGGTTAATTAATAAATTTGATTCGCGATTAACGGCATATGTCGAAATTAAACATCGAAAGCAACGAATATCAGAAATGTCGACGAGTAATGATGGATCATCGGTTCAGATTAAATTCGCATTCTTAAAGGATTTTCAATTTACGATGATTAATGTTGACTATTTACTCATATTTATTGAAATTCGTTCGATTTCATGGAAATGATTAATATGGGCAACGAACTCGATCCTTTTCCATCCACGACTCATACTTAACAGAAACGATGATCATGAGAGCGGGGGATAGTGGTGGGACATCATACATTCGTTGTTTCTTCTGGATGAGTAGTAAAGGCCTCTCCCCAAAGACCATGCTGAACGCCTTGATCGTCTTTGTGCCACGAGGAGACCTGGACAATTTCAAGAGCAGATGGAGATGACCATTCGAAAGAAAAGTCCTGCGCTACAAATTAATCACGAACCGTCTGGACTGTACAGCGTCTAATCAAGTACATGAATATAACCAAGTGTCTAAGGATTCTAGACTAGATGCGTAGATCAACAAGCTTATGTGGGAATGCCTACAGAAGCTTAGGGAGCTGAGTAGGAGAAACAGAGTAAGACTCTACTGGATACCTGGCCATTCGGGGATAGAATGCAATGTAAGGAGAGACTCCCTGGTAAGGAAAGGAACATCAGAACCCTTCACAGGCCTCGTGCTATTATGCGGTGATGTGCCCAAGACGCAAGTCTCAAGATGAGACAAGGTGAACAAAAAGTATGTGATACAATCATCAATACAAAAACGTCAGTCGCGACTTGATTGACAGTAATTGGTACAAAATATGGCAGGTGCGCATGTTTTACCATTTTTTTTGATCTTCTCATATCCATTGTTTTGTAATGATCAACAAAACTGTACACTAAATCAACAACCCCCGAAATAAGCAGGTGTCGTCAGCAGAGTCTTCGCGAAGAGAGTGTTGTGCACGATTGAGATCAAGGCAAGCTTAAAACGATGATCCACGGAAACAGATATTCAAGATAAAATACGAAGAGGTCGCTCAATCCTATGTTGCAGTACGCTGACAAGAGGTTTCATAACAAGTACCCTAACTGTGCCGGCGTATCGATCATTGAAAAGTGTGGGGTAGCATTGTGCTCTAATAAGCAAAATAAAAGCAAATAACTACTTGGCAATACAATATGAGTCGATTTAACATGTGTATCTGTCACACTCCTTTGAACAATAATTTGGAGCGCCTCTTCAGCTGGCTAAAGATCAGAGATAATGGATGATAGAGATATCCAACTTCGGCCATTTTCACCCCTAGCCCACAACGAAGATGTAGTGGTAATCCCTTGTATTTCACTTATACTTTTACAACGCTCGTCAATTCACCACAATATGGCGGCCGATTCGTGAATTTTGGGGGAAAAAAGCGGCAGATTCATGAATTTAGTGGGAATCCATGTACTTTCCATGTACTTTCCATGTAACATACATGGGTATGTTGTTCGGAGGGTGTTCAAAAGTTGACTAGTATTTTTAAGGGAATTTTCTTACATTGTTATATGGACTTTCGTGAGTAAATATGTATTGCAATGTCCACTTAACTGGAACTATTTGACCTAAAATTAATTCTTAAGTAGTCTATTCATAAACCACACCTGACAAATTAACTCAAAAAATGAAGCCCGTTTTGTACGCTTAATTCGTGAATTCTGAAAAACTCATGAATTCAATTTAAACAATTTGCTAAGAACAATGGCAAGATATTGCAACTTTTACCAATGCATAAAAATGGTTGTCCAAACTTCTTATTTGTGATTCACGATTCAATAATATTTTTATTATTGGTTAACTGACAGTGTGAATGTATTATTAATTTTTATTCATATGAAAAAATGCGCTCTATGTTGTGCATTCATTAATTATGTATCAGATTTTAAATTGCTCAAAGTTTTAATGAATCGACTTCATGAACATAAGCTTTGTTCGTTCGTTTACTCCTCCATACTGTGTTGAGCACCGAAATTTGAAAAAAACGTTCAAATAACGAGCGAATTTTCAAATAAGAACTCTAATTCAACCCATTACTAAGGTGGGGAAGGGTATCAGCTGTTCTCAAGAGCTCACACGTATTCACAGACAGGGGACAAAAGGCGTATAAAAAACGCTGTCAGATGAAATCAAGGGGCAAGGGAGGTAGAAGTTGGATATCTATATTATAGGTTATCGCTGCTAAAGATTGTGCCGCCTGGAGAGGTACCTTGGCCCCCACTTCATATCACCATTTGTACGTAAATTTCTATCCCAGTTCTGACAGCTCAAAATCCACCGATCGACCTATACCTCTTGCGGATAATTTTGGTACCATGTATACGTGATGAATTCTGAGCTGTCAAAATTGGGATAGGAATTTACATACTTAAATTAAAAAAAATTGGAAAAAATAGAAAATAATCATTTTTTTATTCCAATAAATGTTTTAATGACGAGTTAAAATGCAGAAGTTTTGATTTAAGTTGTTGTCAAGTGTTTATGTGAGATAGTTTTTGAGGAATGCTGCTTTGAAAAGAGTAAGCAAAGCACCAGTTTGACATGAAATTGTTGTTGTTTTATCATTCTTCAACACAATATACACTGAATGGTGAACAATATGAAGTGTTATTTCGTCATAGTTTGTTAAACAAATTAATTAAAACGTATGCAATGCAGTTTAATCTGCTGAAAATTCACTCATTCATACATATGTATGTATGTATGTACATATCTTCCAATATCCATCCATTTTCCATTTGCTTTGTGCAAAATGAAAGAATAATACATTATGTTGGTTGCGTATATTGCTTGAATTAATTATAAGAAATTGTTAATAACTTATTGCTTTAAACGGAAACCAATTTCTATGAACTCTTCACTTGCATTACACAAAGAAAGCGCCTTGGAATTGTGGCTATATTAGCAGGAAGTATTGTGGAATAATGTATATAATGTGCGAATTTCAGGTGTATTCCACTACTTCAGACATTGTTCTACTATAATACAATGAATATGCAGTAAATCAACACTTAATATTATTCACTATTCACATAAAGATAAAATGCACAATGAATAGTTACTTGTACATAAGTGGTTTGTTTACATTTTTCATTATGCGATTCCAAGTAAGATATCACTTCCAAGCACTTGACAAGCACCAATAACAAAACTGGCACACTTTTTCCCGGTATTCCACCATTAACTTTAATCAAAATCAATTATTTTATATTAGTTATACCAAATCTAGATCTGCACCGAATTTTAAATTCCCATACAAATTGCTTCGCGCGAAAGAGTTGTACGAATTTGGGTTCGGAAATGGGGTGATAAAAAATGCCACCAGGGGGTGCTGAAGTTAAATGACGATAGGTCAACAACTTGGAGCGCCTCTTCAGCTGGCTAAATATTGTTCCGATAATAATGGGTAGTCGAAAAAGTCTTTACGTATTTTGTCAATAGATGCCCCTACATCGTATCTTCAGTGCTACCAATCACATTGTGTCATACCGTATGGTGTTGGAAAGGTGACATTTTAAGCTTCATTTTACTAAAGAAAAAAAATTCAGAGCAATTGACGAAAAGTTACAGCTGTTCAAAAATAGGTGAAAATAATGAAGAAATTCGCTATATTTTGAGATTTTTGTATAAAAAAGAAAAGAATGCCACGCAAGCCACCAATGAAATTTGAGAAGTTTACGGAGACGGTGCTGTAGCACAACAATGGTTCGTTGGCTTCCGTTCTGGAAATTTCGATGTGAAAGATGCTCTGGTCGACCTATTGTTGAAAAAGTCGATGAAATTATGGAAAAGATTGACCGGGACCGTCACATAAGCAGCCATGACATCGCCAAGGAACTAAACATTCATCATCAAACGGTTTTTTTCATTTAAAAAAGGCTGGCTACAAAAAGAAGCTCGATGTTTGGGTACCACATGAATTGTCTGTGAATAAAGTTTGATTAGAAATACGAAATGACTTTTTCGACTACCCAATATAATCTACATTGAAGGAACTCTCCTCGTGGGCAAGACCGAACGGTCTGAATATAGATCCGCAGAAAAATGTGCTGGTTTTGGAAAATTCCTATATTTAGTTAGATGGTACTCCACTCAAACTCACAACAGTGGCTAAATATCTAGGCATCATTCTTGACTACAAACTTTCCTGTAAAAGGAACGTGGAACGAAAGGATGAAGAAACGATCAAACTTCTTTTTATGTTTGCAAAAAGACCTTCGGCAAAAGATGGGGCTTGCAACTGTACATCATTCATTGGATGTACGCAGCAATCTTCACACGCATTATAACTTAGTCCGGTGTACTGCTAGCAAAGCGAAAAGCTATATGAGCACGCTGAAAAACGTACAAGGGTCAACCGCAGTTTGTACAACTTGAGCTACAAGCAGGATTGGACATGATACTTCATCTCCTTCCTCTGGCCTTAGTTATGAAAGGCTGGGCCGCTTGTGTCCTGTTTGTGGAAACAAACCAACATGCGGCCAAAATCAAAATAATAGATGACCTGGGTAAGAGACATGGTTCCGGTAGCATCGCCTCGTAATGATTTCTCCCCTAAAATACCAATTCTATTCCCCGACAAGGACGAGTGGCTTTCGAACGCCATTATCAACGACAACGAGTTTCCCCTTTTCACCGACGCGACGAGATAAGAGGCTATTATGAACTGCAGCGATTCACTAAGCTCCATTAGTTATCGCAGGGTCAAACTCTGCTGCATACCGGGCCACAGTTCAATATCAGGGAACGAGAGAGCAGACGAATTGGCCAGGACAAGGGTCTGAAATGGACATCAGCGAAGCGGACAAATAACTGGACCGACCAACAGTGCACCACACCGGACTATAAGTGACACCATACTTAAAGAAGTCAACTCAAATTGGTTCACAAGAGAGGACTTGCACACGACAAGATTAACGTGGCGTCTGCCGTTGGACCGCAACTCGATCTGTGTGCTCGTTGCAGTGATCACAGGACACTGCTCCATGGGAGCAATGCTCCGGAAATGAAATGCGGAATCTAGCGATCACTGCCGAAGTTCCGAGAAGACCGAAACTAGCCAACATCTGCTTTGTCACTGCCCAGCTTTCCAGAATCTGTGGTTAGCTTTGCTTGGGCAAACATTGTTCACACAGACTGCGGACTTAGCAAATGCAGAGATGTATCGGATCTTCTAAGATCGGGGTTATTTAAGTCATCACGTTACAAGACACTGGCTGAATGTGGACTCCTTGGATTCACAATGGGCCCTAAGGCCTCCTAGTGCAAGTGATGTTGAATCGACTCACTTCCTTTCGAAATCCTAACTTAACCTAACCTACATTCTATTCCAATAAAGCAGTTCATCTTCAACTCGGCCACTATCGACAGCAAATGTCGGTAAACTGCCTATCTAGACCAGACGAGTCAAGGGATATTGATTTGAATCAAATTATTATCGTTAAGTCGTTTCATTGCACATACAACACCTCAGCAAGAACATTGACGTAGTTAAGCAATCATTTCTTTCATAAGGATCGCTCCAATAGAAGCACCCATAAATTCTAATCTCACACATCTACAATCAGTTGGGTCGGTGTGTGTCATGTAGAGTCACTGAGTCAAGAGTCACTGTCGAGGCAACAAAACACTGACGGGTGTCCATCGTGATGTCAAACTGGAAGACTGGGGGTGCTCGGTTTCTCATGGGAGACAAAATCAAGTTCACAAAACGACGCAATGTTGTCTGCTTTTGACAAAGGTTTGCAAAACAGTCACTCCCACGGAGTGATCGAAGCCGTGCCCTACACCAGACAACGACTTTTGAGCGAGAAACATCAGATAAATTTCCTAAAACTCCGTATTCTATTCCAACTGAAGACTGAGGCGTATAATCAAAGCCATCTGCGAAGCAAGCCATCTGGACCGAAATAACCCAAAATGACATAATCTTGTGGTGAATAGCGTCGTTTTGATTAATTTTAATGTTTTGCGCCCAAAAGTAGTCAATGATTCACTCATAGTTGGGACATCAACCCCTATGCCGGGTTTCACAAAACCAGCCATGTCCCTTGTCAGTTCTACGAAGTGCTGCAAGTGCACTTCATAAAATGCAGATGTCTGTACACAAATGGATGCGTCATTGTTCTTCAACTCTTCTGTCTAAGACACAGAAAGTGTTGCTGCAGCAATGTAAATTCATTTAATTTCTATAAATGTTCCCTTCCGCGGTCATTTACACACAATCAACGTTCCCTCAACTGCCACAGGGAGACTGTAATTACGGCGAAATGTAAATGCAGGATAGTCGTTGCAGCAACACGGTACCTACCAAGTTTATTGTTTGAAAAAAAAAGAAGAAAAAAACAACCCACAAGTATACGAACCTCTACACTGCGACAGCAAGACGGTGAAGGTGTCTGTTATGAAGAGGACGGGTCCATGAGAGTAAGAGGCACAGGACGAACTTTTTCCAGAGGCTATTACCGGGAAAATGAAGGAAAATGTAATTATTTGCGCAAGAGGACAACCCCGACGGGCGAGCGAAATGAGGTTTATTCACGATGATGATGCATTTAGTGAAATTTAGTTTTTCTTTTACTTCGAAGAACAATGAAAGACGACGAGTTATGTATTCCAGGAAGTTGCTAAAGTGAATTCATTTTCATTTTACTCCGCCGCAGAATATTTGTCTCGCCGTGGATGGCTGCACGGGTTTTGCGTTATGATCTGACAACGACGACGGTGGCTGGAGGAGCGTAATCGGACGAGGAACAGAAATAACACTCAGTTGATTATCAGCACGGCATTATCATTGTAAATTTTGAGAAATGCGATAAGTTCTTTTTTGATGTGTAATTATTTGGAAGAAACGCATTGTTTGTAAAATTTAACACAAAATGTATCAAAACAGCCCAGGATGAACCTGGGCATCAGTTAACAAGCCTCTTCAATCAGCAAAAGCAATGTGTGACGCCTCCAGTTTCGAAAGTTGAGCTGACTAAGATCTTGTGCTAGGCGCCTCTATCTTCAAGCTTTCAGCTGCTCGAGGTTTCCTTTCCAATTTGGGCCGCCACGGTAGTCCTTGACCGCGTTGCCTTGCGCGTTTGGAATTGTAGATCATCCATTCGCTCTAGATGACCCAGCCATCTGAGACCAGAATTCGTTTGACCAGGTCGATGTCTCTGTACATCCCATAAACATCAGGCGTGCAGTCTGCTCCAAAAGTGAAATAAAAGAAGGAGCTGTAATGATTTTGGGTGTAAAGGGGGTATAGCTAATATTGGGTGTTTTAAAAGGAAATCCATTCTCCTTCTAGCAGATGTCTTCAGTTGTATACGTCCCATTGGTTTGTTTTGTGATTGATTGACTCAGATTTGTTTTGTTGGGTAATTCTCTTCTTATTTATTTGGCGCTACAGGCCGGGGTGGACCTGGGCCTCAACCAACAAGCCTCTCCAGCAAGCACGGTCTCTGGCTAGCTGTAAACGCGGGCGTCCTCGGTTACGTTGCCCCACGGGTTCGGAGTCGAAGACTCTTCGGTCTGGAGCAGTGTTGTGCATGCGCTCTACATGGCCCAGCCATCTTAGGTGTTGGATCCGAAGACGTCTGACTAGACTCATGTCGCTGTACAACCCGTACAGTTCGTGGTTGCATCTTTTCCTCCAGAAACCGTCAACGCAAACAGGACCAGAGATCGGACGCAGAGCTTTTCTCTCGAAGAGACCAGGGATATCCTCATCCGCTTTTGAGATTGTCCATGCCTCCGCGCTGTACAGCAGGACTGGGATGATCAAGGTCTTGTATAAAGTCAGCTTGGTCCTTCGAAAGATGGGTCTACTACTCAATTGCCTCTTGAGCCCATAGAAACAGCGGTGGGCAAGAGTTACTCTGCGTTTGATCTCGGTACCGATGTTGTTTGTACCTCGGCTCCCCACGAGGTAGATGAAGTCCTTGACTACCTCGAAGTTATTGCTGCCCATTGTGACGCTCTGTCCAAGACGTCGATGTTGTGTGTCCTTTCTTGATTCACCGCTAGACCCATTTTAGCCGCTTCCGCCTCAATGCCAGTAAACGCCTCATTGATGGCTCGCTGTGTTCTGCCAATCACGTCAATGTCATCCGCGTATGCTAACAGTTGCACGGACTTCTGGAAAGTCGTGCCTCTAGTGTTGGTCTGTGAGTCCTGCATGATCTCCTCTAGGATGATGTTTAAGAAGTCACATGACAGCGCGTCGCCTTGCCTAAATCCTTTTTTGACATTGAAGGTCTCGGTGAGTTCGTTACCGACCTTGATGGAGCATCAAGAATTCTCCATCGTCATCCTGCACAACCTGACGAGTTTGGCAGGAATTTCAAAACTAGACATGGCCTTGTATAGCTCGTCGCTATGCACGCTGTCATATGCGGCCTTGAAATCGACAAAAAGGTGGTGGGTGTCGATCTGCATCTCTTGGGTCTTTTCCAGGATCTGCCGCAGGGTGAAAATCTGGTCGATGGTGGACTTCCCTGGCCTGAAGCAACACTGATATGGACCTAGGTTATTTATAAACGGCTTCAGGAGAGTACACAACACGGCAGAGAAGATCTTGTGCCTCTATAGTTGGTGCAGTCAAAGGGGTCTCATTTCTTGTGGATCGTTTTGTTGGATACTAGCAAAGAGAAAATACGCCAAGTTGTACACTTCTCTTCGGTAAAGACGAAGATGCAAGCCAGGCGGCTGAAAATGTTAATAAGGCTTGTGTTCGTGATAATCTAAACTGTCGACTGCCACAGCGCCCCTAGTTTCGTTTGCTGGGGTCGTCAAGAGTGTCAGTCTGTATCCAATGCTGTTCGGTTTTTCAGTTTTGACGTGGTCACAGATTCAATGGTAGGCATAAGAGAGAGAGAGAGGCCTAGGTTGATCCTTTTATTGGGGCGCAGGGTTCGGTTGCATCCGGTTTCAGTTGCTTCATTGTAATTGTTGATCCACGACAAGCCGCCGTCGACTCTGTTCCTGGTCTCCTCTCGGTCCACGATGTCCCACAGGCCTTGAGTTATTCAGTTGGTAAGTTTGGGCGCTGGTGTCTATAATTTACCGTATCAGTGCTTTGAAAATTTCATCTTCTATAGCCTCCTTGCCAACCCCCCTCCCTCCTCAGTTACACTCGGGCCACATACAAAACTGGCTAAGATGAGATTCATGCTGTCCTACAAGATCGAAGCCATTTCTCCAATAAAAGTCAAGTGTTACCCACAATTTTTAAACAAATCTGGCCCAGTCTGGCCTAGTCTGATATCATTCAAAATACCAAAAGTTAGCACAGCAGTGGGTATAATCACCGAACACTTCCCTTTGGGAATACACGCGAAAAGACTAGGACTATTTTCTGCGGATTTCTGCAGAAGTTGCCGAGACGAGGAAGAAGAGGACAACACCTTCTCTGCAACTGCCCTGCACTTGCCTCAGCTAGGAAAGCTACTCTAGGCTCCTACTTCTTCGATAAGCTAAGTGAACTGAGGGAGACATCAATCAAATCACTATAAGACTTCATCGACAGATCTGGCTGGCTGTCGTAATAACCACCTCAGCCCATCCCCTTTCTTTTCAGAAAAACCGACGTGGCAGTACAACGGGCCTACTTTAGCCTAAGTGAATCTAAGTCACTTACTACCTACCTACCTACCCAAAATTTTCTAATCTCGACACTTGCTGCAACTCTACGAGATATTGCGTCAATTTGTCCAAAATGAATTTTCCACCCCCATATCATGTCTCAAAGTGACTTTCGAATTTGTTTGCATTTCCCTCACTTTGACACCACATCGGAAAGCTCTACAAACACTAATATCATCGCATGTCTACGTGCAGACGTCATAAAAGTAACTTTCATCATCACAAAATTTGAAACTTTTAAATAGAATCTGGTGACAGTCCCTCACACAACAGCCATTGCAAAATCCAATATTTCATGCTCAAATTCACGAGAACAAAGCGAGCCAACAGAGGAAAAAAAATCAATACTTTCTACGAAAGTGTGGGTTGTGTCATCGCACACACTGTACCTTTGGCTTTATTAATATCTTCATCCTGCATCAGTTCCCACGAGGAGCACTGTGCAACCAAATGGGGCCCCATAACGTTACATTGTTGTACTCCTTCTTTGTGGTTAGGAAACCCCCTTTCTCGCTCTCACCCCTCACTTTCAGACCACTGAACCGAATGTAATATAAAAAATATGGGAGACGAGAAAAAAGTAAAAGAGAACCCCAAGGAGCGGACATATGAGTAGACAAGGACGAAAATAAAAGCGAATATATCGCCCGCAATATACAGCACCGGGCACACGCTGGAACACGCCATGCCACCTAAGAGCGAGATCCAGCGATGATGCACATAATTTTGCCACGAAATCGATCTCCTTCAAGGACTCCTCTCGCATGTAACAATGCCCAAGAGGCTGGCGGTCAAAGCCTTCTCCTTACACTGAGCGGCGGGAGGGGGCGCGGGCATCCTCATCGATGGATATTCATGTTTTCAATTTTTTCGTTTGGTCAAGGATGCACACCACTCACGTAAGATGAGCCTTGAAGGACCCATAAAATCATCCTACGTACACATGACATGGCATTGTCGAGCAAGAAGGACTTGTGTGATGGCCCCACACGAACACGGAACACAGAGGAACGGATATAAAGTGTGCCACGGCAACAAATAGCACGAGACATATTTGAAAGGCTTTTAAGGAAATGGCTTTTAAGATAGTTAGAGAGTGTTGACGGATGAGTGACAAGTGAAGGAATGTAATCGCTTTTTGGTAAAGTGGGATCAAAATGAACTTCGGAAGTAATTTCGGTTGCCAAGAAGTTGAATCAATTTTCCAAATTCATCTTCGGCAGCTTTGAAGGACATCCATTTCCCCGACAGGCCAGACAGCGTCCGAGGGAAGGGTTTCGGGGGCACAGATGTCCTCTGAGAGATTTTTAAAGTGCTATTGATCGGGAAGAAGTGGTTGTGTGTGTGTGTCAGCACGCCCTCGAGCGGCTGTTGTTCAAATTTGACTACTCTCCTGGAATCTTTTGTTTTCAGAATTTTACACTCGGTGATGGAGTGACACGTATCCTTTGAGAACGATGTATCGAGGTAGACTGTGAGAGCGTCCTGCTCGGTCTGTGCAACATGAGATTTTCTGTGTATTTATAGCGTCCAGGGTAGAAAGGAAATTTCATTGAAATTCGATCGTACTTCCACCACCTCTTGTCTATTTTGCCGGAAGGCTGAAATGTTGTCTGTGCTTTGATAACGTCCAGGAAGCTACGAATTTGTACCTGCAACTATTTGAATTGGGAATGTTTACTTAGGGCGTCTTTAAAAACAGAGGTTGCAAGAGCACGGATATGAATACCAGAGCACTACATGGTCGTCCAATAAGAAGTTTAAAATATTCTTACAAGCTTAAGGGTGATTCTAGAAGCGGTTGTTTTCCAATAATTTGAAAAAAACCATAGAAAAACTACAAATTTGTATACAATCTATAATTGAGTTGAAAATAAATGTTAGCCATTTACTTTTTAAATTTTTTTTTCATGTCAACATTGAATGCGCCTGCGTTTTAAGTGGTCCGAGTAAGAACACATGAGTCGTGTATTTTCGTTAAAGGAAATACAGGAAACCCTTCCTTCAGTTGAAGTTTGAAAACTAGAGTTCTTGGCGTTTAAGGCTGAGTGGATATTTTTAAACATACAAACGCGAAAACCAAAGAATTATAACTCATGTCCTTTTGGGGACACAGGGGAAAATTTCAAGAACGTGTACAGATTCGAGTTTGATTACATGGAATGATTAAGTACCCATTTCCTTTCCGATATTCCTGAAGAAACCGGTGGTGGTGCCATTGATTGTTTTTGGTTGTTTAATGTAATGGGAAGATTGCCCGTCTTCTTCTTATCGCCTTTGGATTTGACGCGGGCCTTCATGTTATCATTTTTCTTTCTTCATTTGCGAGATGTTCAGATTAAATCCATTGATTTTTTTTTTATTTCTTCTTCCATAGCTTTCAAACCAGATTGCTTTTTATTTTCCATGTCTGGAGTTTGGCTTTCTTCCAGCAAACACGGAAAATTGCAAACACTTGATGAAATCGTCATCGTTCATTCCAGATTTCCTTTTATTTTTGAGGATTAAGGTTTAATCCGTCAAAGCATTCCTCTTCCGGAGCAGTTTTTTTTTTCATTTATTTTAAATTGTTTTCACTTTTTCTCGCTTGAAGTCACCTCCTATGCATACTTAACTTCCACAAGCTCTCCATTCATTCCATCTTTATTCACACCAAAACGATGGAAAGACTCAGCTGTCAAAATATCTGAGCGGAGAGGATTCCTTAAATTTTATTCACACCAGATGGAGCCTTTGCTCCAAAATGCTAAGGAAAAGCTCACACTCTGTGATAAAGAAATGGCGGATCTCTTTGCCTAACATTTGGAGGAAACATTCCAGCCCTTTGATGGCCAACTGTTGGAAGATGATCCAAGTGTAACTTCTATATCTGACAACTCTAGTATAGAAAGAGTATCGCCAAACGAACTCTGCCAGGCAATCAAAAATCTAAAAAACAACAAGGTTCCTGGCTGTGATCTAATCACTGGACAAATCCTGAAGAACTTGCCGAAAACGGCGCTAATTAAGCTCCTCTACTTAATTAACGCTTCCTTTGGGCTATTATATGTTCCAGGCTCATGGAAGGTTGCAGAAGTGATAATGGTTCCGGGCAAACCGTTGAACAACAAAAAGTCGTACAGATTCATCGCTTTTACCAATAATATCCAACATTTTTGAAAAACTCTTATCAAAACGCTTTTCAAAATTTATCGAAGAGAAGCAACTAATAACTGACCATCACTTCGGGTTTCAAGTGAAACACTCGACAATTGACCAGGTTTACAGAATAACGAATGAAATTGGAGGAGCATTAGAGGAGAAAAAGATCTGCTCCATGTGTGGCATGAAGGCCTAAAATACAAACTAAGCAGGCTTCTATCGACCAGCTTGTATAAGATACTAGAATCTTATCTCGATAACAGGATATTTAGTGTTAAACACGGAACTGAATACTCCGATTTTAAAGCAATCCGAGCAGGAGTCCCTCAAGGAAGTGTCCTTGGCCCTACATTGTACCTATTGTACACTAGAGACATACTTCAAGCTGAGGGTACACTTGTGGCTACATTTGCGGATGACACAGCGATCCTGGCAACGGGAAGTTCAGTTGAGTCCTCAACTGAAAAACTGCAACGAGCTCTGAATAAAATAAACGAATGGTCAAAACGTTGGCGCATTGCTCCCAATGAGACCAAATCAAAGCACATAAATTTTACCTTCAGAAATATTTAAAATGTATTGATTCTGTACAAATACCGTACGCTAATGAAGCAAAATGTGGTCGCCGTGGCGTAGTGGGTTAGTGCGTCGACTCCTACGCAGAGGGTGCCAGGTTCGATACCCGAATTTACCTCCTTTCATATTTCACGGCTCCACCTCTTTCGAGTCACTAACAATGCTTTAAGAGTATTCCTGTCCAGAAAAAGCTTCTCAAATTCGCTGTTCGGAGTCGGCATTAAACTGTAGGTCCCTTCCACTCGTGAAAGAACAATAGCACGCACAACACGAGTGGTTGCTGAGAAGCTAGGTCCAGGTCCGCCTCGGACTGTAGCGCCACCCATATTATTATTATTATGAAGCAAAATATCTTGGTATGACACTCGATGCGAAGTTCAAGTGGAAGGCCCACGTGAAAAAGAAACGGGATGAGCTCGAACACCAGTATAGAGAAATGTACTGGTTACTTGGAAGGCACTCAAAGTTAAGCGTGTACAATAAACTGCTATTTTACTAGCAAGCACTGAAGCCTATATGGACTTACGGCATACAACTATGGGGTTGTACCAAAGCAAATAACAGAGGAAATGTTCAGTCCTTACAAAATAAAATTATACGGAATATTGTGAAAGCTTCCTGGTATCTCAGGAATTGTGACAGAGGCACCTAGGCATAACTACCATCGACGAAGAAATAACAAACTCCGCTCGAAAGCTAAGTATCAGACTTCGTGGTCATTGTAACAATGCCATTCTCCAAACCTTGGACATGAGACGTTTAGTCCGCCGACTCCAGCGTACGAGACCGCTCGATTTGGCGCAATAGTAATAAACCACCCTAACGATGGTTATGGCACCCGAATGTCTAAATGCAACACGCGAAAATGTCCACGGGTCACATTTTCTTGTTGAAGATTTTCACCAACCCAAGTAACAAAAAATAATTCAAAAAAATGCCTGTGCCTGCGTACCCTGCCCCATCAAAGCAGCGCCATTTTTAAGCTTCATTGGAGCACAAGGGTAATGAATATTCCCTAACTGTTTAGGGGCATACCAGAAATTGATAATTAATACATTCCCTTCATGGGCTTGGGTGAACAAAAATTAAACAAAAGAACCCATCCACATCCACTAAGCTTGTAGCATAAACAACATTCCTATCGCTTCAAACATCTGCTTTCGAGCGTAATTTACAAATTTAAATTCCCAAAAGTATTTGCATAATAATTAATACTGATAAATAAAACAAATTGATTACACTTATGTCGTCAATTCGACGCTTGTTACAGACCAGCTCTCCTCCACGCTCCCAGCGGACCCCAGAGCACATCCCGTCGCACCTTTGAATCGGAATTGAAACAACAACACTCCCGCTGCCGGCCAGGAACATATCGCAACTAATCGTAAAAAATCATCATCATCATCGTGCACAACCCCTTGGCGGGAGGAAATGCGATGGAATGTTGTCTGGAAGCCAAGCCATCCATTGCACGTGTTTACACTTTTTACACAGATAAACAAAAAAAAAAATAAAAAATTGTATGTTAACACTGCTCACGTAACATTGCTGCTGTACCCAATCCCATCGCTCTTGACAGGGAGTTATTTATACTTATGTCCCCACGTTGATCAATTTGAAATGGGAATGCACGCATATGAGGCTGCGGGGTGGTATGTGCAACGACAAGCCTGTGCTTCTCGCGGAAGCTATGTCTGCGTTCGATGCGGAAGGAATTGACATCGGGTGTAAAAATAAGGCGGGCTAACGAGCTGCAGCAGCAATGGCTATATCAACGTGAAACATGGCCAATTTAGAGCGATTGGAGGGCGACTACAGTGAGGTGCTAAAGAAACGCTGCAATGGAACAGGAGTTTTTTAAATTTTTGGAATTTGCTATTTGCTGATGGGGTTTGGGCTAAATTAGTTGCATTCGTAGCCACCTCCATCAGTGGCTACGGAGAGAATTCGTGGGCTCAGTGGGAACTTCCGCTGATGTCCTTGCTCGTTAATATCATACAGTTTTCATATCACAAAGGTTGATTTTTAACGCGCTTGGTTTTACATTGTCAAGACGTAGGCCGGAAAATTGAAAAGGTGAATTCAATTTTTATTTGAGTTGATAAAAAAATGCTTGCCATTTACATTTTGGATACCATTTCTTGCAAACGATGAACACGACTATGTTTTAAGAGGTCCATGCGGAAAGTTTAATTTTGATCCACTTTTTTGAGCGTATTGGGTGGTATCTCGCTAATAACACGCGTAGTGTTGACTTTGAAGTTAAGAATGACACCGGCTTGTCGGCATGGATGAGTGATAAATAGTCTAGACGCGTGAAATGGGAAAATCTTGGCGGCCAATTAATGGCGTCAAAATGATAAATAAATTGCTCACAGAACTGATTCCTCAATCGAGCTCAAATCTCAAATCGCGAGCCGTGTGGCATGCAGGGTGGCATTGCTGGAACTACATGTAGCCCGGCTATAGC
This sequence comes from Eristalis intricaria, assembly GCA_964034865.1. Lineage (NCBI taxonomy): Eukaryota > Metazoa > Arthropoda > Insecta > Diptera > Syrphidae > Eristalis > Eristalis intricaria. The sequence continues at coordinate 43,444,221 of OZ035875.1, forward strand.
TCGTGATACTGGCCTTTAAACTTCCACGTAGTCGAGTAAAGGTAATGGGTGCCCTACAAGCTTTATCCTGGAAAAAACCCAAGAAATGCAAATCGACACCCACCACCTATTCGTCGATTTCAAGGCCGCATATGACAGCGTGCATAGGGACGCGCTATACAACGCCATGTCTAGTTTTCACATTCCTGCCAAACTCGTCAGGTTGTGCAGGATGACGATGGAGAATTCTCGCTGCTTCATCAAGGTCGGTAACGAACTCACCGAGACCTTCAATGTCAAAAAAGGTTTTAGACAAGGCGACACGCTGTCATGTGATTTCTTTAACTTCATCCTGGAGAAGATCGTGCAAGACTCACACGCCAACCACCAAGGATATCTCACTGGCGCCCCATGGTGCTCTGTCTGCATAAACTGACCAGCTTCGAGATCAGAATGTAATACCTACATTGTCGTTTGGCTATCGCAAATAACCGTGATTGATTTGCAGTTTACCTTGTGGCATTTCAACTCGAGTGGCCTCTCAAAGCTAGTGGTCTCGCTTTGCTGCCTCGTGTATCGCAACTACTTCGGCTTAAAAATCGATGCAGTCAGTCGTCTCTTATTGCCAAGGATTTCTCGAAGTGGTCACCCCAGAAGACCCCTGTAGCTGTAGCCGGGCTCGTTTTTGAGGTCCTTAATGTAATCGCGATCACCATTTGTTTCTGTCATTATTTCGGGTCCGAAAAAAATTGGTGGAAGCTCTTTTCTGGGGCTACAGCCTGTCGGTCTTATATTCAGTGCTGCTGTCCAACTTTTTAGTATGGCAGCGTGGCCGTATGGTTTTTACTTCCAATGAGGGAGCACTGTTGCTGCTGAATAACTTGAGAGAAGGGAGCTAGAGGATAGCCTCAAGTGCTGCCGTCGGCGTTGTTCTAAGACAACTTGCGATTCCTTGGCCGGCCGATCTCTAGGGTGTGAGAAAATATTTCCTCTCCAAGGCTTTCCACCGTACCGCACCAGAGAATTAGTAGGTATAGCCTCCATGGTTTGGGACTCCATATTGGAGCACTGCGAAGACCCGTCTGCACGTGGGTAACGCGACAATAACTTACTATGGCTCGAATTGCTCGGATGCTCGGAAGGTTGAATATGGAACGAGGACCAGGAAGAAACCAGTGAAGCTGCTATGCTCTCTCATCCCGCAGGATTAGATTTTGAAGGCCTTTAAGTTTGATAACCTGGTCTGCTTACAAGAAACAGTAATCTTCTTGGCTTTATCAAAAGCACTAATCGGTTTGCGGAATAGGTACCCATGGATCCGCGAGGTAGCACAATGGGCATATAAAGGAGTAAGTGTGCCTGCTGTCCTTCCGAACAGCACACTTCAACCTAACCTAGGTCGATTATGGTCGAAGACCGCAGACATTTCACACTGAGCACGAATTTCAAACGACTGGATGGCGCAGTTAGTAGAGTGCCTGCCCCTGGTTAGCTTAATTCCAGTGAAATACGCTTTTATCTGGCTTTGAAATCTGGTCCAGTCACTGGCACTATCTGACTACGGATATCACATTGGACCAATATGGTGCTGTTGAGTGCACTTACAGCCCCCCTACCTAACCTAACCTAATTCTAAGCACGAATTTGGATCAAATTCAGTAATTTGTTATCATTGTTCCGCTGTAAGTCTTCGACTTTGACAGATGTCATTATTAACGCGCGAAATGTCAAAAATAGAGCACTGAAAATCCGAGCAGGCAACAATTTATTTCATCTTATAGCTTGAAAGGATTTTTGCGCGAGTATTCAAGCTATTTTAGTGAATTCCCGATTAATAACCTTCAGCGGCCTCACCTGCGCCATCCATGAATCCTCCTCTGAATCCTTCTCGAGGGCAGCTAGCCATCTGAGAGAATTCAGATCCAGTGGACGCAGGCAAACTTGACCATTATGAGCGAACATAATATTGTCTTATTTAAAGTGCGGGCGGAAATTTGCCCACCTCATAGAGTTGAAAAAGAGCATCCTATTAAAAGTAGTGATGCTCCTTTTTAGTTTAAAGTACGAGAAGTTCTGATAATTGAAAATGACACCTCTTTAGTCCAGAGCCTTGAATTCACTAAACAATGATGCTATCATTGATAAATAACCGAGACTCATATAACGTCCTTAAATCGTTTAAAATTATTTATAGCTTTAAAACGTTGGCCTTTATCAATCACCAGAGATCCACTCAATTACCACTAACCTCGTCGGAATGTGACCGCCATCAGACGCAGCCAGTCGCTAAAAGGTCGCCGGAAGGTCAGATATTCTTAGAATAAATCAATACATCCAACGTATCCTTCCATTGACACATACCCTCTCGCCCCTCACTCAAGCGGTAACAAATTCCGAAAAGGTCTCCCATTTAATAGAAAAATCATTCTATATTTGCGCGCGTTCAGACACCGCCTACCCATCCCGATGATGGTGGCAATGCATATTCACACTAAAGGCCAGAGTTCCCCCCTTCTGAGTGGTCTAATATTATATCTGTGCACCACTTCATCACCCACCTCCTCTGCATCAGCCGCAATCATCATCATCATCAGTCCTCCCATCGACTATCAGAAGCATCCTTCAGTCACAATCCAGGCCCCGGCTATGCTGTCCCGAAATAAATTCATTTTTATGTGTGTTACCTTTTGGTGAGGAAAATGATTTTATCAGAAAACAACACGGTTTTTCTTTTTTTTTCTTCTTTTTCTTTCCGAAATCCACTTTCAGTGCGTCCCACACTCGCATGTCGATGATATCTCTGTGAGCACTCACTCGAGTAGGTCCATGGACGTATCTGATACAGACACCTGCAGTGCACACAACGGCACGGCGGAAAAATAAATTGGTCGGCATGTGGGGGAGGAAATGAAATAGAATACCGTTTTTGAAGGAATTTCCTTCGTAGAAGTAAAGCGTTTTTATTTTTTTTTTTCTCTCTCTCTCTCTCTTGTAGAAATATTCCCATTTGTGATGTTCGAATTCCACTTACTACCTGCCACCCACATAGATGCGCATTTCGACGTATGAAAGGCATTTCCAGTGAAATACAAATGAAAGTATGAATTCGTTATGAAAAATGCCAGTGATGTCCTCATTAGGGAGCCTTTCTCAAACCTCGAGCAATGAGCGCTTACCGTTCGCGTGGATGAAGTGAACATTTTTTTTATTCATTTTTTTTTTCCATTTTTTTGTGAAATTAAAACTAATTAGGCACATCCTCTGAGTACTTTGAGGGATTGTGGAGAGCATTTTTGGTTTGCGCTTGTGTATGAGTGTGTACTTTTCTACAAAGGAAAAATTCGCTGGAAATAAGGGAGAGAAACGGGACTGCTGTATGCGTTCGCCATTTAGAGGAATTTCCTTTCAGTCGTTTTGAATTACAGGCGACGTTGAGTGCTTGGTTTGTGAAGTCACCTTGACCACAAGCGTTTACTGATGATACATTAACGTATGTACGACATCAGATGCACTTCTTGTTGAAGGTTGTATGCATTTGATTTTGTCGCATTCCAACTCATGCGAAGATTTCAAATGTGTCATCAGTGCTCTATTTTTGACAGCTAACTCGTGATTGCATGACAGGTGTCAAGGTCAAGCATGCTCTGTTAGCATTTTCATTTGATCATGGAAAATCTGACACCGGAGCAGTAGTTAAAAATTATTGAATTTCATCAAAAGTCGTACTCAGTGAGAAATGTTTTTGTGGACTTCGACTCTTACTTGACTCTAATATGAAATTCTCATCCAACGCTACTGCATTGAAGAAGTACTTTATCTCCACACTTAGGCATATGTTCGACTACGCTCCTAACTAATTAATTCCAAGCTTCAATACGGTATAAATTGCTGGGGAAGTGGGTACCAAAACAAAGTTCAGCCATTGCTTGTCTTGCAAATGAATGTCGTTAGAAAGATTTGTCGTAAACCTGGTAGGCATCCTAGTTTTCCTTTGTCTTGTCAATTAGGGATTCTTCCTGTTCGTCATTTATACTGTTTTAAGGTTCTAAAAGCATTCTTTATGAAGTCTGGTAACAGACACATTCGTATAATCTCAAACTATAACATACGAAATAACTCGCTCAATATGTTACAAGTGCCAAACTATCGAACCACCGCATATAGAAATTCTTATTCAGTTACACATCCTCACAAAATTATTCGCACAAGACTTCATTTAACGAAATAAGCTAAAATCCACTAGCTTTGTCGTGAAAAAATTAATTCAATAAAATTAAAAAAAAAATTAGAATTAGTAAGTACAAAAAAATCAAATATTATTAAATCCAAGTAGGCAAAGTGAAAATAAACAAACTGACTTCAATTAAACGTAACAAAAAATTATTCGCACAAAAATAAAAATATGAAAAAATACATAAAATAAAGAAGCTGAGTGGCACATCAGTATCTAGTTGCACCACCCTTAGCGTCAATAATGGCTCTTAGTCGTTTTGACATACTCCCTGAGTGGCACATCAGTATCTAGTTGCACCACCCTTAGCATCAATAATGGCTCTTAGTCGTTTTGACATACTCCCTGAGTGGCACATCAGTATCTAGTTGCACCACCCTTAGCATCAATAATGGCTCTTAGTCGTTTTGACATACTCCCGACAAGTTTCTTGCAAAAATTTGGGCGTAAAAGTTCCCATTCTCGTTGTAGAGCTTCTTCAAGAGAAGCTTTGCTGCTGATAGCTCGATTTCGAATATTTTTTTCAAGCTCAGCCCACAAATTTTCAATGGGATTGATGTTGGGTGACTGTGGAGGCGTTTTGAGCTGCGAGCGAGCATTGAAAAGCAGCCACATTTTGACATTGTGAGCAGTGTGCTTTGGGTCGTTGTCTTGTTGAAAGACATAATTTGACCCTAGACCCATTTTAGTAGCGCTTTGCTGCAAATTTCTTTTTAGGATGTCGGGGTGAACCAATATAACTCATTCTATAGTCAATGAACTCCATTTGACCAACAACATCAACATTTGACCCCATCATGATATTACCACCGCCATATTTCACCGTCGCTTGAAGATTAGCTTCATTCAGCTCAGTATTTGGTTTTCGCCAAACCCTTTGATTCCCGTCATTGCCAAGCAAGTTAAACTTGCTTTCGTCACTAAAAATAACGGTGTTCCAAGAGTCTAGAGTCTTGTTAACATACTCTTTAGCGAACGCGAGTATTTTTTCTTTGTTAACTTTGGAAATAAAGGGTTTGCGACGTGCAACTCTACCGTTAAAATTAGTTGACCTTAAAGTGCGGCTTACTGTTTCGACAGAGAGTGGTTTTTTAATGATTCCTGACCCTGACCCTGCGTCTTAGGGTTTTTCTTGATTTTCTTGACAATATGCCTCTTATTTGCCTCCGATAATATTTTTTTTCGACCCCTACCTTTCTTATTTTCTAAACAACCCTCATTTCTGAACTTATGGAGAACATCTCTAACTACGGTATAGGATCTTCCAACAAGTTCACCAGTCTCTCGGTACGTTTTGCCTTCGCAAACTTACTTTAAAATAACCTTTCGCTCTTCTAAAGAAGTTTCCGATTTTGTTCGTCCCATTTTGCTCTTTTTTCGTTTTTTTTTTTATTTTATTTTCTTAGAAATATCCTCTATCCTTCTGCTTGTTGCCTCGATCACAGCATTTAAAAGAATGAGCGGTTATTATAACACAACGCTTGAGTTTGTGCGGATAATTTTGTGTCTGCTTTCCTCTTGCCGTATTCGGAGAAGTCGAAAAAAAAAATACCCTCAGGGTTGATTGCATCAGTTTGAATCTTGAAAATGACTATTGACTATATAGAGCAGATGTATAAAACAAAAAAACAGTTACTTTTTTAATTTGTACATACAAAATATTAAATAAATTCAGCTGTAAGGTCTTTGTGCGAATAATTTTGTGAGGATGTGTATGTGTAATCGTTTATTTAATGTCCTCCCGGAGGAAATCAGATGTGTTCACATGTCCAAATGTTTTCTAAAGCGCGTAAAAAATTGGCTGTTTTCTCAACATTATTATAGTTTAGACGCTCTTACTTCTAATATTTTGATCTAACTTTTGTTTTATATTTTTCTTTTTTGATATTTGATTTTTGCATCCCTTATCAAGTGATAACAAATTGATATTTATGTTAAGTGAAGTAAATTGCAAAAATGGTTTTTTCATTTCTTTATTTTTTTTGTTCAACACCCCACCCCATCTTATTGTATTGTTCCTATTGATGTGGCATTCAACACTATTTGAGCTCACTGAGTATAAAATATCGAATGCCACCAGATCTTTTCTTACTCTACTTTGTAAATGTTTAACGTACTGAATTTTTATATGGATTTGTTTTTATATTATATGTGTAAGTAATTTAAGAAAAATAAATACAAAATACAATACAAAAAAAAATATCGATGTTTAGATTGAAATGTGCTGTGCGGGAGGACAACAGCTACACTTACTCCAACATATGCCCATTGTGCTACCACGCGGATTCATGGTTACCTATTCCGCAAACCGATTAGTGCTTTTGATAAAGCAACGAAGGTCACTGACTCTTATACGCAGACCATGTTATTGTAGGAAAGGCGAGCGAGTCAAATGAAACAACTTGATGTGCTACCTACGACAGTTTATTGAGAAGGAAGAAAATTGACATGACGGGTTGTATTTATACTCTCATATGAGCAGCATAGCAGCTCCATGGCCAGTCTTCACTGGTTTCTTCCTGTTCTTCTTTCCATAATCGAGTATACAGAGCTTCTGAGTAATTCGAGCCTTAGTGACCACATTTCGAATCGTCTTCACACTATTGGACATCAAGCCGGCTCATGCGTAGAGTGTGTGGGAAAATAGTGCTGCTGTGCGGGAACTGTTCAATTGTGTATGGTTGAAGCATTTGGGAATGTTTTACTCGACCTAGGTGTTATACTTCTTTCTTCACTTATTAATGGAAAATACGCAGGACCGCACGTTGAAGACTTATGTGGCGCTCCTCACTTGGAGACGTGTCTTCGATACAACATGGAGTCTTTAACCATGGAGGGTATACCTACCAACTATACACCATTATAGTAAGACCCATCTTGACATATAGTTCTCTGGTGATTGTGGAAAGCCTTGCAATGGAAATATTTTTTCACACAGTTTGCCAAAATCTAGAGATCGGCGGGCCTAGGAATTGCAAGTTGTCTTACGGCAGCACTTGAGGCTATCCTTTTCTTCCCTTTCTTCGACCTATTCTGCAGCAAATAGTGAAGCCTCATCAGTCCTGAGGTGGACTCTGGAGGAATAAACCACTCGATGATTTGCCACCTCACTTAAATGTTGGCTAGTCTACCCACAAAACTATGCCCGGAGAAGCGTTTTCACTTACGTTTTCCTGGCAGAAAGCAATGACTTGGTAGTAATGCCTGAAAAACAATAGCGCGTTCCGCCAGCCGAATTCACGTTTCGAAGAGAGTGCGATGACCCACTGCATTGACATGATTACGCGATTTATCAGCTGTTCTCTCTCTCATCTACCAGATGAAAAATATTGCCACCTTTCTGCTTACACTCATTTGAAAGGAGTGACTCAGTTGACACAAAATTCTTTCAATTTGGAAGAAAACTCTCAATTTGGGAGAAAATCTCCCTAACTGCGCACCTCTCTGTCAAAAAACATCCACCATGTTCGATAATGACGTGCGATGGACTTACGTTTTACGTGCTAATACGATCCTCTCATCTTTCTTATTTTTCACTAACGGAGGTCGATGCTATATTTTGTGTATGGCCATTAAATTGTGTGCGTTGAAAGACAAGGCCAGTGCAAACGCTTGTGTTTCAGGCTTAATTCGCAGTAGCAGCAGGAGATTTCTTTCTGGCTAACAAACGAGTGCTGAAACAGACTTAGGGGTCTTCTGCAACCAATTCGAAAAATCGCAGGTGCTAAAAGACGACTGCAGTGTTTTTAGTCCAAGCTGAAGTAGCTGCGAGACACGAGGCACCACTTGTGCTGTGAGGGCGAAGTAGTGTCAGTGTGATATCCTTGGGGAACACAGTGACCCTATGCTGGCTACCAAGGCACACTGGCATCCAAGGAAGAGAGAAAACGGACAGTCTTGCGAAAAATGGATCTGAGCGGGGAAAATCTTGGGCAATGTCGGTGCTAATCGGGTTAACGCATAAGAAAAAAATAATAAAATAAAGACGAATCCCTTGACAGAGCCAGAGATCGTACCTTGGACTGAAAATTTGAGACCAACAGCACCAACAGCACTGTTCAGCTTAAGTTGGAAGGATGTGCGAACGTTAAGTGAAGTCCACCGAGCGCTGAGCTATAAGCACGCAAGCATTGGGACTGAGCATATCGCACAATGACTTTTGCTGCAGCTGCAAATGTGAAGAAAAAATAGAATCTGCCAACTCAAGCAAAGAAAGGGAGGCAGTTCCTAAGAAAGCACTGCTTAGTCGAGCTGGAGAACTTGAGCGGTGTAGAACTGAAATACCAATCACCTTTCTAGGGCAATAGACTCTACAGTGAATCATGGTGGCAAGGTCGTAAGGTCCTACCTTTAATTTTCCAAAATAGCATTCAATTAAATTTCACGCACAACACTTCTTCGTCACTCTTCTCGCAAGTCCCGCGGGATGTTCGTGCAATCTAAGGCACATCCCGCCATAATATCCATTGACTGTCAAATTCACCAACTCCACCTTCGCGTGTGCATTTATAGTAATTACTGTGTGCGGTAGGTCGGTGAGCTAGGCTCTCCGTCATGAAAAAATAACTCCTTCCATAAATCAATTCGGTTTATCTCGTGTGTCTTCCGCTCATTTCCTTCCAAAGAGACACGTGAAAACTATGAACTTCAACTTTTCATCTTCGTTAGCCGTACACGTACACACGCGAATTTATTTCATTTTCCATTTCCTGCTTCCATTCACAGTCAGCACTTCGTATCGACCCGAGGAGTGGATGAAAGTTCTGTCTTCACTCCGGCCGCAGCCCAACGGTATCTTTGGTCTAGACTTCAGGTGCAAGGATATAAAATAAAACTAAACCTCCAGTTTATCTTCACAATTGGCAACAAAGTCTACGCTGGGTGAGCCACAAAGCGGTCTGGGGTTTTCATCCACCGATAACTGCTCATCCGCCTTAAGTGCTCCCGCCAGCCAGTGAAGCAACTGAAGAGCGCTGGCAAGTCGAGTGAACTTTTCGAATTCATCAAATTGAAGAAAAATAACAGAACGCGTTCTCCCCCCTGTTCCCCACCAACTTGAAGGAGCAGTTATGAAAATTGGATACACTTGGATACCGTACCTACACACGTACACACCGTTGCGGAGCGCCTCTAAGCCTCTGGGCAACTACGAGGGTTTTTGGAAAATGAAAAAAAAAAAAACAAAATCTTTCAAAAGAAATGCAAGCGAATATGATGATTGCAATGCGGGGTGAGTTGGGTTCGGTTTGACCACCCAGCGGTAACCTCAGGCGTTGGATGAAAAGTTTTTCACAGTCGTCATGAGGGGAGAGGGGGACATCTCTGCCGGCACGTTGGGGAGAAATGAAACCAAAGTTTTGTGTGTTTTTCTGGGGTTGGTTATCGCTCGCACAATAACACGTGTACCGCGAGCGGCAGGGGAAAAAAAACAACTTTATCAAAACTCCTGTATGGGTGGTAGGTAGCGGAAAGGTAAGGAAGGATCGAGGCATTGGAAAAATTGTGTGCAAATGAACTTTTGACACAAATTCAAACGAAACTATCTTTGTTTTCAGTGGAAGAGTACGCGAGCTCGCGCATACTGTAGTTTTTTTTCAGTCAACGTATGCGAACGTTGTCCCACATAAAGATACTTAGCAGGTGGTGTAAAATCTAGAATCTGAGACTGACTGAGAGACGGTGAGAAAGCGAATACTGTTCAGAGGAGGATGGCTGCAACTTGTTCCAGAAAGCAGAATAAGTCTTGTTTATCTCTCTGTTAACCCACTTCGTTCGGCGAGTGATGGATCCCTCTCTATAAGAACCCAGATAAAAGCGTATTAACTTTGCTTTCACTGGGATTCGAACCGGGGACCCCGCTAACCAGGGGCAGGCACTTTACCAACTGCGCCATCCAGTGGTTTCTATTTAGATTTAGGAGAGTGCTTGTTTTTTTGGGATTTACTAAAGGACATATTAGCCTTGAAGTATCTAATCCCATCCACGTCCGATTAGCAGCGTTGATGGCATCTGTATGTAACAAAGTGTTCATAACTTGAAGAAAGGGGTATGGGGTGACCTGATTACTTGCGATTGGCAAACCCACCCCTGTTCTAGCTAGCTCGTCGGCCCTTTCGTTGCCTGGATTACCACTATGCCCAGGGATCCAGCATAGGGTAAGGTTGCATCTAACCACTATCTCCCTAAGAGATATACTGCAAAGTTTTACCATCTTCGATTGATTGATGGTGTATCCAGAGCCTTGAATGCTGCCTGAATGTCTATGTATATAACGATAGATAGGCCGTCTATCGGGTTCATTGACAGTAAGCGGGCTGGCTCTTGGATAGCTTTTACTTCTGCATGGAATATACTACAATGGTTGGACAAATAACGGGACAGAGAGAAAGATATTTCCTGCGATGACGCAAATACTATTAGTGCAGTGTCTTCTTCCGTTTTGGATCCGTCTGTGTATACTGCCAGATGGATAGCTTCTCTGACTACGTCTGATGCCCAGTCGTCTCTATTTGGGGTGAGTGTCTTATACCCAAATTCAAAGTCTACGACGGGCGCAATATAATCTGTATGCTTTGGGATGTTCGCATTCTTCATTATTTCCATGTGATCTAAACTGTGCATTTTGCTCCAGCGGTTGCATTCCCTCAACCTGATCGCTGCCTTGGTAGCCCCCTCGAATAAGTACTAGCTGACGATATGAGATTTCTTCGTCCTTTTGTTGGTCTTACTCGATCAAAGGAAAAGACCTATGCTTCGATGGTTCGGTGGGGATGACAATAAAGTCCCCTTAATCACGACTTTCGAGGCGTGCCTCGAATACGATTCAGTCAGGTAGACGAGTGCTTGGCAGACCCAGGCCGACGTGGTTGGACCAAACCAAATCACTGGAAAAGTGTCTGAACCCTTTAATGCCAACGAGTCCATTTTGGGTACGCAGTCTTTGAACAAAAAGTTTGTTCAACTAAAACATTCTAAACTGCGTGGGAATAGTTTTATTACGTTCTCCTATTCAAGCTAAACACCGGTTGCCGCTTGAATCCAACTGCATTTGAAAGCGATGAATGCATTTAAGACTGCGCCGGACGTTGATACGCATTTTCTGTAAATTTTGGAATTTTCAAACATAAATATTTCTGGTAAATCGAATCCGACTCCGAAAAATTATTTCCGTATTCATTACTGCGTCTACAAAGTGATTCAAGTGTTCAAAATATAAAATTAAAAAAATCAAAATCTTTTTGGGCTTTTTTGTTCGTGCCCAAAATGGAACGCTGTGCAACTACGCCATAACATATTTTATATAAGTTAATGCGATACAATATCACTTCACCCAGGTAACACGCGCAGGCAGCCAAATTGCTGGTCAACCACCATTCCCACTGTCTGCGATCAACCTGCCATCGATCGGATCAAACAGCACGAATGACGAAAATGCAGTTCCAGCAATAAGTTAGTATCTAAGGTAGAAGTAAGAAACCATTGTAAGTTCAATTGTGAAGTAGGCAGAGTCGCTGCCAGTTCGGATAAAAAATATTATTTATGATTTTTTAATGAAAAGTAAAATAAGTTAATTTTAATTTATATGAGATAACATGAGGATAGCGTATCTATGGTCAGGTCATCAATGACAAATAAAACGTCGACTGTCGGAATTGGGACCAGAAGCATTGATCATTATCTGCAACGCTGCATTGCATTCGCCAAGTTGTACCGTAGGTTGTTTGTAAGTTAGAGTTAAGAAAAGAGTTATGAATCTAGTTTGAAGTTTTCCGTGGCTGATTATAAATCTAAGATATTTTTAAGTGAATTGAGTTTTTAAAGTAATACCTTGTTGGAAGGTGTGTATGTAAAAAGTGTTATTTAGAATGAAGCGCAACATCTGTTCTCTCAACTAAGAAGATATTGGGAAAATATCTTCCTTACACTCCAACAGCATGTTAAAATTCATTCCAGTAAAGTCTTTTTTTTTGTTTACACTTTAAATTATCCTTTCCATTTCGGTGATAGGTTTAAATATACAATTGCGATGTAATGAAAATAGTTTTAATTGTTCAGGCACTAAAGGCGAAGCATCATGACATGCTACAGCCACGATGTCAATTTTTGATGAATACGTATAACTAACCACCTTTTCATAATCAAACCAACAAGGTCCCACAGCCAACAAAACTGCAGCTTCGAAAACGACAAATTCGCCTGTCCCTCTGGCTCAACAAACAAAATAGTTGAGAGCAGCTGCATCATCCTTCCGATCCTTTGAATTTTGTCTAAGACTTGCAAGTATCTTAAAATGAAGTATAAATGCAAGAAAGACGTTTCTCACTCTTCAAGCACCAGCATTCACTAAAAAACGGGTTTACAGTCCACTTTTCCTTCCCAGACCCAGTTAACTTCGTACTTAACATCCTCGGCGAACATGGCACTCAATTAGCGCCAACCGCAATCCATTGTTCGACTCGTCTACCAATAATATTCTTACAACCATACAACAGCCATTCAATTGTCCCGACAGGACAATATGCGGGCTTGCCACACAAAAGCGTTCGTCATTTCCGCCACCACCCGCCCTCAATCACTCTCGAGAATCTCGGCGATTCGCTGCAAAATTCACTTTGCATGACATAAACCAATGCACCCCCATTCTAAAAAAAAGCACACACACACACACGACCAAATAGTTGGACGAGAGAGAAAAATCGAACAAATTAAGTCCCTCGCCACACACCGATAGCTCCATTGTGCACTGCAGTCAATAGAACAAATTAATTAACCAATTCGCAATTAGCTGTCGGATTTGCTGAAAGAGAACAGGCGGCGGCGGAGATTCCGGGCCACTTTGCGAGGACGAGAACAATGAAAGGATCGACGGCTATGCCACGACGACGACGACGGCAGGACAATGGGGGCAGAAATTGTGTATTGCTGGATGGATGTTTGGATAAATTCAATTGTTCCGCTCCGTTCTGTGCCGCTCCAGCCAGCGCTCGTGGTCGGGGTGTATTATAAACGAGTACGGACAAGGAGGAGTTTATTCTTGGTTGAGAGCCTATTCTGGTGGTGGTGATGTCTATGCAATCCAATTGCGACAACGAGTGACGACAATCAATAAACTAGACTCAAGCTGCTCTCTGTTCATCGGTTCGAATGGAGCACACGAAGCTGGTGGAGGTGTGGAGGTGTGGAGGAGTGGAGCAGCGTAGAGCGGATTAGAGTGCCACAATTCAACAAATAATCCCTGAATGAGTGAAGCACCACCACCACCTGGATATGGGATGAATAATCCTGCACTCACGTTGACAGTGGCTATTTTGCACTTTCTGTCCTCTCTGAGTGGTGGCCAGGAGCGAGGAGGTTAAAGACTTACGCTTACCAATAAAATTCCGTAACACAACTTTGGTTCAATTTGTATGCAGGACAGGGACTTCTAATTGAATTACACAGGAGGACACAAAGGAAAAGAATAGTCCCGACTAGAAGGAATCAAGTCGAAAGAGGAATGAGGTGCCAGTTGGGTCCGGTTGCCCGGCTGCTCATAAGCCCATGGAGAGGATGTGAGGAAAATCCACTTTATAAATGGCTTTTGTGAAATCGGATAGGAACTCTAGTCGGCACTGTGAGAGCACAATGAATGGATGTTGATTCCCATTGAACAGTGGCAGAGTGGAAGGAGAGAGAGAGAGTGTGTGTGTGTTAAGAGAAGGGCCGTAAAATATCCGGCGAAGGGTCATTAACACACATTCGTAACATATGAGGACATTTTCATTTCAGCTCTAGACTTCTTCCTCCTCTTCTCGTTTTCCTCTTTTTCTACTCATTTTTTCGTTGGTCATCATTCTCTCGGTCCTCGTCGTCCTTTTCGTTTGGCTCTCCAGAGGCAGGGCACAAGTGTACAACAATACCATGAAATTGTTGGCAGTGAAACAAATGAGATAGTTGATGAAGATTGGAGAAGGATATGAAATGAATATAAGGTAAAAGGGTTTTGCGAAGACAAATGGATTTGGGGAGAGGACTGCTGAAGTGTGCTATCGACTTCGCACTGCTTTGTTGGATTTGCTTTCATGAAATTGTTGTCACAAAGAATAACGAGTGGAGGAGGCTGTCCTGTGTTTGTGTGTGTGGAGTTTTATCAGAGCATATCTTTTGTGCATGCAGTTCCATCATTCGTTCTCGAGCAATTAGCAGGAGCTACATTTGTGCCGGGAGGGACCCCTTCATCGTCCGTCAGATGGGGAGTTCTGAAGTGGATGTGATTCATAGGTGGTTGCATTCAGATTCACAGGACTGGTTGAATTGAAATTCATTTACTTTTTCGCTTGCCACGGATGCGGTAGTGGGCACTGCACTCAGGTGGAAACTCAAATCGAATGAATTGTCTTTTAATTCTGCGAAAAAGTTAATGCTCGAGTGATCGGTTGAAATTAGGAGTATGTGCCGAACAACTGAGGGAGATTGGGGTGATACTGGGTGGTGTGAAAAAAAAACCTAAGCGAATACTGCTACAGACATGAAAAAATGTCCTCAAAGTAGGTTCTTTCCCCCAAGTTGACGTTTGAAAACTACATTCTTGGGATTCAAGGGTGGGTGCAAAGTTAGATAAAGGTTGGTGCATGCAATAATATTTGTACAGTTATTACTCTCTGAGCAGTGGCATTGACTCAAAAGAGTTGGCACCGTGCAAATTATTTTGGCCATAGCGCGTATCGAACCCAGGCAACGTAGTTCAAGTGCGTAGAAGTCGACGCACATACCCATAACGGCCACCGCTCTTTTACTTATTTTTGTTACACTTAAAATTTGAACTTCTACCATTAAGCGGTGAAAGCTACATTCATTGGGCCAAGATGTGTGGCACAGGATTCAATTGACTGCCTCGACTTCACTTCACTCACTCACTCACTCACATCCACCTTATTACAAAAAATCCAAATGCACTGATACTTCATGAAACAGAGCACATACCATTAGTAGTCCCACTGTGGACATCATCTAAAAACCATGGCCACCCATGGTGCTGCCCGCAAGTAGTGTTGCCCTGGTTGTATAAATTACAAACTTTTACAGAGTTTTTCGACCCGGGAACGAGGTGAATATGATAGCTTTCCATCCAGTGTCCAGTAAGCTCGCATAATTCCGAGAACCCGCCCGAAATTCTCTGAAAAAACTTTCTCTTCCCATAGTTTGATGCAACTTCCTTCGGTTGACGGGACGATCTTTTATCCCCGCCCTCGCGCTGCCTTCCGTTGAAAAGTTTTTTGCTTTGCATTAAATTCGGGCACACCTCACTTTTGTATCAAAAGAAAATTAATTTAAATTAAAAAGAAAAAGATGAACTCTAAGTCCCCATGGACGGGCGAGAGCGGGAGCGGGAGCCTTCACTCACTGCTCACGGGAGAAAACGAAGAACTCGGGCAAAATGGTCCAGATTAAGGAAACTTGATAGAAATGAGACTTCCATCCCCCAGCCAGACCGAGTGCGACAGTCGGGCACACAGCTCAGGGCTATGTTTCGTTTTAAATTTTAACCCGAAATTACTCGAAAGTTTTTGTCTAATTTCGCTTTGCTCTCTATTTTGTTTTCACCCACTCCCCCCGACGCAGCGCCGTCCCCCTCTCGGGCGCCACCAGCAGCGGTATGCTGTTCTGCTCTGGGGTTCCTTCTTGAAGGGTCATCAAGAAGAAGGACTTGCGGAGACTTGAGAACTTAACAACTAAAACAAAAAGGAAGAAAAAAAAGTCGTAGCAAGAAACCCAAACAAACTGCTCGAGAGGAGAGTACGGGTGAAGGGCCTTCGCTTTTACTTTTCGGGCGAGTTTCCCATGCCGTCTTGTGCCACAGACTCATTTCTTTACATTTCCCCTGCGCCGCCAACTCTTCGGGGGCTTTTCTTTTCTGGCCACTGGGGGTTGTATAGACTCGTATACTATCCCCCTGCTCTGCTTCCCTTGTGTGTGTAGTGTTTAATTAGTAGTTTAGCACGTAGGAGCCAACGTATTCATGTCCTCTTTCGGGTTCAAGTTGATGTGCTGGCTGTGCTTGGCATGCGACGAGATGTGAGGCGGTACGGGGTTTTTTTTTTGTTCAGCGAAAGTAGTGTCAGGTAGGCACTTGGATTATTCAGCTATTCACGGGATATTTAACTTTGCCTCAATGGACCATCTTCAAAGTTGGTCATTTCGGAGGTGGTCCCAAGAAGCCTGCTGTCTCAATGGCTGTTGGATTCTGTGCACGGGGATGATTGTTTACTTGGAACACACTCTTTGCTGTTTGCCGCCCCAGAGAGGCTATTATGGTAAGATAATGAAAAATATTACAAGTTCTGCGCATCAAAAGATTGGAGCACAATCAGCACTTGTAGTTGTCGTTCATCAAACAGAGGCGATTGTAAAGGATGGCTTGAATTGCTCTCTACGATTGAAAAGGCATAGCCTACTTCATGGAAAGTGTCTGACAACAACCAACTAGGAGTCTAACGCATTTCAAAATTCTTGGAGAAAGGCCTTCTCGAGGTGAAATTTCATTTACATCCCTTTGGTAGGTTGAAGGGGCCCCCGTTTCGTAACTTTATAGAAACTCAAAAATGTCGAGTTTTAGTTGTTTAATTGTAAATTCTTATCAAGTTTTTTAGTTGTTGTTCAGTAGAAGCAATATTTTTTGAGAATATAAGTCATAGACGTGGGTTGAATATCCTAAGGTCCTCCCATAAAATAAGTTGTTTACTGTTTCATAACTATGAAGCCAATCATTAAACTTAATTTCCGAGTGAATCTTTGTGGTAAAGACTTGAACAAAAAAAAATGTATTACATTGCCACGCGGGAGCTACTTGCCAGAACAAGAAAAATGCAAAATTTTTGCCTTTAAAACTAGAATGACGGGAAAATCTTCTTATCTAGAACGACGGCAAGGGTAATTTGACCCACAGGTTAGATTAGGAAGAGGGGCTGTTAGTGAATTCACCAGCACACTTAGCCATATTGGTCCATTGTGATAGTCATAGTCAGACTACTACCACTGATTGACTACTGCAGTGATGGTGCCGTTAATTTGATCCCAACGGAAAATGACGACTGAACCAGATATTAAACTCAGAAGAAAGCGTATTAACTTTGCTTTCGCTGGGATCCGAACCGGGGACCTCGCTAGCCAGGGGAAGGCACTCAGACAACTATATTTACATATTTAGTTTTTGATCTAGTAAATCATTTAAAAGTGCTAATCAATCAGTGAACAAATATGAATTAAACTAAACTA
The DNA here is from genome assembly GCA_964034865.1 of Eristalis intricaria. Classification (NCBI taxonomy): domain Eukaryota; kingdom Metazoa; phylum Arthropoda; class Insecta; order Diptera; family Syrphidae; genus Eristalis; species Eristalis intricaria. Next base: position 43,461,685 of record OZ035875.1, read on the forward strand.
TTAACAAACATATTAACATTTTTAATTAAGAAGTTTTTTTTCTGAGTACAATCATGACAAATAATTGCTTTCGACTGATAACATTTTGTACATAATGCATTTTTGCAAATATCGCACACATAAATAGATTTATTATCCTGCTTCTTCTTTATTTGGCGCTACTGTCCGGGGTGGACCTGAGCCTCAACCAACAAGCCTCTCCAGCTAGCACGGTCTCTGGCTAGCTGTCTCCAGTGTCAAACGCCAAGTTGGTTGAGGTCCTTTTCCACCTCGGTGCGCCACTTTAGACATAGGCGTCCTCTATTGCGTTGTCCCACGGGTTTGGAGTCGAAGACTCTTCGGGCCGGAGCTGAGTTGTCCATACGCTCTACATGGCCTAGCCATCTTAGGCGTTGGATCCGAAGACGCCTGACCTGACTCATGTCGCTGTACAGCCCGTACAGTTCGTGGTTGAATCTTCTCCTCCAGAAACCGTCAACGCAAACAGGACCAAAGATCGCACGCAGAGCTTTTCTATCGAAGAGACCAAGGACTTCCTCATCAGCTTTCGAGATTGTCCATGCCTCCGCGCCGTACAGTAGGACTGGGATGATCAAGGTCTTGTATAAAGTCAGCTTGGTCCTTCGAGAGATGGCTCTACTACTCCATTGCCTCTTGAGCCCATAGAAACAGCGGTTGGCAAGAGTTACTCTGCGTTTGATCCCGGAACTGATGGCGTTTGTACTATTTACTGCGGAGCCGAGGTAGACGACGTCCTTGACTACCTCGAAGTTATAGCTGGCAATGGTGACGTTCTGGCCAAGTCGTCGATGCTGTGTATCCTTTTTCGATGACAGCATATACTTCGTTTTGCCCTCGTTCACCGCTAAACCCATTTTGGCCGCCTCCGTTTCAATATCGGCAAACGCTTCATTGACCGATCGCTGTGTTTTGCCAATCACGGCACTGTCATCCGCGTATGCTAACAGTTGTACGGACTTCTGGAAGATCGTGCCTCAAGTGTTAGCGTGTGAGTCTTGCACGATCTTGTCCAGGATGAAGTTAAAGAAGTCACATGACAGCGCGTAGCCTTGCCTAAAACATTTTTTGACATTGAAGGTCTCGGTGAGTTCGTGACGGACCTTGATGGAGCAGCGGGAATTCTGACAAGTTTGGCAGGAATGTCAAAACTAGACATGGCCTTGTATAGCTTGTCCCTATGCACGCTGTCATATGCAACAAAAGGGTGGTGGCTGTCGATCTGGACCTCTTGGATCTTTTGCAGGATCTGCTGTATATTTATTATTACATTTGGAAATATAACAATGCCGTCTTTTACCTGAAGGCTGCATAGGCATTGGTGGCTGTGTTCAAGTACTAGCTGATTCTTCTGACGTGTTGCTGAGTTCAAGACCCGACTGTAGTCCAAAGTTCCGTCTATTCACTTGATTGCTTGCCATTTCCTGATACAGAGTCCAAGCATTTATCGCAGCTAAATCTAATATATTATAAAATACTTGTGCCGGCCATCTTCTCGAAGCTGCCTTGACACTGTAATTTCTAGCTATTTGGTCAAGAACATCAACACCGGTTTCCGTTTTTTTTTTGGTGTACTGAGGAACGATCAGTTCTGCTTACCTACCTACCTTAGTGCCCTATGTATGTAGTCTATTTTAAAAAAGAGAGAATTCTGGTGTCGGGCTCCAGATTTCTAATGATGTCAAAATTCGGATCAAATCAAGCGGCGATACTTATAGAGCGATTTTATGATTGAATCATGTCCTAGCATACACTTCGCTTCGATTAATTTATTCAGTTGCAGGCTTGTCGTTGGATGAACAGTAATACAAAAGCAATAAGGTTGCTGGAGTAAAGCGCTAGCATGGCATTTCTAGTTGTTTCCTGTACCCTCCTGACCTAGTATAGGAGCGTTTTACCTAAGAAAAGCCGTAGTAAGTTGAAGATGTCAGACATCTTGGGGGGAATTGTCCATTTACGGGTTTACTGGAAAGAACATTTTTCATGAGGTTCCTGACAACCGTGATGTTCTGGCTAGAGAGACCTAATATGTAACAATGTCAACTGCATAGCCATCACCACATTTTTTTTCTTGAATGTCCACTTGGTTCGAAAGGTTTAGGAAGAGATCACCAGCTTCTGAATCTAGACGGATTGGTTGATCTCATTATAAACCAGTTTGGTGAGCAATTGATGTGAGTATTCGCAGATAAGTCTGCCAAATCGATTACCCGCTGCAAACTGCCACAGGGTGTTAGTAATTCCGGACAGGGAGACATTGTTGGAGGCTCCTTCAATGCTTGGGAACCCATGGAGTACTATAGCCCGAAGGATCATTCTATGGACGGGCTAGAAAGTGTGGGGAAGTGTCTGCAGATTTTTCCTTGTTGGATCGATTGCGGACAAGAATGATTTTTTTCCATGATTCTGGTGGGTGGGGTGCTTTAGTCTCTCTAAGTCGAGGTACTCCTTAAAGTTAATTTCCAACAAAGGAAGAATCAAATCCAACTGCCACCGGCAAACCTCCGTGTGCTCAACTCCACTCTCAAATGCCATCTGTCCACCTTCCCATGTGAATTCAGCTAATCTCCTTTTCCTCAATTACGCGCCATCAATCTCCGTCGAGACGTTTGCAATTAATTTTACTCTCGCTGCCGTTCCACTTACACCAGATCTATCATCTCTGGCAAAGAACAATGAAAGCCTCTTAGTACTTCGCTTACCCGACCATGTGCCATTTGCGACGTCAAGCTCCCGCTTGCATGTCTTCATCCGTCGAAGCACCGAAATATCATTCCACAATGTGAACATTAAATTATAGACCGCTCTCGAGAAACCCACGGAATCAAGACGACGACGATGGTGTGCGTTCCGCTGCTGGTCGACTACGGTGTGTAGAGGAGAGGAGGTGAGAAGAAGCGATAGACAGAGTGAAATACAACGCCTCGGGGAAGTTACGTAAAATGGTTTTCGGATGTTCCACTAACATGCACTGCAGCGCAAAAACAAAAGATCCTTCCGAGTTCGTCCTTCTTTTCTACTTTCTTCGCACACATCCCCACAAAGGACACACACATCTGGGCGGCACTGGCACGTATTCCTCGTGTTCAGTCGCCGGCCGATGCTGTAGAGTCTCGATGCCACTCGGACTGGATGGTGGTGTCTTCTCTTCCCTGCCGCTTGTCCATTAATAATGCAACACAATTAACTTTAATTACACGTTTATACTGGAGTCATGTTACATTGTCGGAACATCCTTTTTACTGCTTTTATTCGTTACGGTGTAACATGACATGGGGGTTTGGGGGTGGTGGCGACGATGGCGAGGATGGCAGAGCAAGGATGTCCCTTGTAAATTGTTCGCTGAAATGGAATGGAGACTGCCGGCCTTGGGGGCGATGTCCAACCTCATCCCGGTTGGTGCACCCACCGGAGTTGGCACAGTGGGCAAATGCCATTTGTAAGGATTTCCATTCAGATGGATGGCAAAGGATATTGTGTGGTGGTCGATGATAATTAAAGGACGGCCAACAGAAAGCCAACGGGCTGGGGTAACAAATGAGACGTTGTGCCTGGGAAATTAGGTTGCAGACAGAAGATATTGTTGTGATTTATCGTTTCCTGGAGACGACCGCCTGCGCCTGCGAGTGGGTGGTGAGCGGTGAATTTGCGGCTTGTTTCAGGATTTTGCCTCGTTATGGACGGGTTGTCGAAATGGGATTCGCCCAGAATAGAGACGTTTATGAATATTTCACGAGGCAAAGAGGCAGTTGTCAAGGCACTTGCTTGGATTGAATGGGGACACGTTTTGGTACTTTCTGGAAGATTACTGAAAATGTCCTGTAGTCTTGACGACGAAATTGATTTTAAAGGAATTTGTACGGACAGTTTAATTAATAAAATATGGGTGCTCTTACGATTGAGACCCGCCGCCGCCGCTGGACCACCCCCACCACTCCTGTTAACATCCATCAGGATTTTACATTTTCTCCTTGTGAATGCTAAATGAATAGAGTGGAGACGATGTCGGGCACTGAATGGTTTTCTCTTGGTTGCCAATACCCTCCATTGCTTCGCAGTGGCAGAAGAATGCCCAGAATGTACCCAACTGGCTTGAAAGGGATCCGATTCGGCATGAGTTAAAGTTGAGCTAAAAGCATTTAGAATGATCTGGGATTAAGAGGATCTACGTGAACGCGTGTGTCGCAAATGCATCAGTTGGAAGGGAGTAGATTTTGTTCGTTTGGAAAGTTTAAGGAACCATGCGTCCCTAGTCGCTCAACAGAATGAGTCACTTTTAATGTTGTGCCACTTTTTAGCCGTCAACATTCAATTGTCATTGCGATGAATTTTCGCAAGTAATCACATTGATGGAGGTCAGTTAATTAACAAGAATACACAAACAACTCCGAAATTTTCTGGCACCGAAAATTTCAAAATTTCAACATTTTTAAACTAATGTCAACTAATGTTGAAAAGTTTTACCTACACAAGTGGCGATTCATGGAAATGTGAAAAAATGAAAAGTAGGATGACTTCGCGATCTCGATAAGCTCTCCTTTGGATTCTGTCTAGAAGCTGCTGAGAGGTCTTGGGGCAAAGCTATCTGCTGGGTGACGGAATTTCTTACATTCTTGTAATAAGACCTTCAAAACGAAAAATTCGCCATACGTTCAAATTCATCTGAACGTTGAAATCTGGGGTGGAATCGTGTAAGGTGATTGTGGACCATCACAATTTTGATGGTCAACATTAACTGTCATGTACATTTCCGATTGTGTACGGTGATGGGAAAAAATATGCATTAACTTGGCATCCAACAAATTAATGCTGGTGTTCCCCAAGGCTCAGTTCTGTCTCCGATACTTTTTCTCATTTTCATAAATGATCTCTTGTCTGCTACTTCTAATCCAATCCATTCCTTCGCTGATGACAGCACCCCTAGCTTTTCATATTAGTTCCAAGACCACCGACCCCGCCCTTCGGCCGTAGAATTGGATTGAATTCCGATCTTGACAGCATAATTAACTGGGGAAAAAACAATACAGTGGAATTCAATGCTTCAAAAACTCAATGCTGTCTGCTGTCACTCAAGCGAACCCTTGATAATCAGCCATTATCCATGAATGGCGCTTGTGTCGATGAAACCGGAAAACTTTCCATTCTTGGTATGTGTATCAACACAACACTTAGTTGGAGCGATCACATATTTGAGGTCGCCAAAAATGCTGCGAAATGTTTAGGTTTTCTCAATCGATGCAAGAAATATTTCACCCCTTCTGATTTGGCTTTAATTTATAAGGCGTACATCCGCCCCAAGTTTGAGTATAACGCTCATATCTGGTCTGGTGCCCCCAAGACCACACTGCACCTACTTGATAGAATCCAAAAGCGAGCGATACAATTTATAGGAGACAACAATATCGCAGAGTCATTAGACTCGCTCGAACATCGACGTACCGTCTCTTCTTTGTCCGTGTTTTATCGTTATTTCAACAAACGATGCTCAAGTGAGCTAGTAAACTGCGTTCCTCCTCTCCATGAATTCACCCGCAATACTCGTCTCGCCAGGAGTGCCCATCAGTATACCCTTAAGCCTACTTTCGGACGCACAGTTAAATTCAGAGACTCGTTCTTCAGCCGCACTGCACGAATATGGAATGCTCTTCCCAAACTAATGCTTTCCCACAGACTACAACCCGCAGATATTTAAGACCAATGTGCACAGGTACCTCCTCTCCCTTTCTCCCTCTATACCTTCGGCCCGTGCTGTGTCTTGACCCCGGATACATAAGGGTATTAGCAATCCCTTGAGCACGCGTAAATTATAAAAAAAAAAAATCCCCACTTTTAGGTTGGTGCATGTGGTTTGGAATATTCAGCATATTCTTATGGTTATGCTCATGTATTTTACAGCATTTTTAGGAGTTGGTTATGTTTAAGAAAATTTTGACTCTGACTGATTTTTGAAATGAAACGTTTGATACACGCAGAGTGTCTGTGTTAAGGATGTTTGATGTTCCTCGATGTTGACAAAACATAGATGTTGAAAGACCAAATGTCGATGTTTTGACATCGATGTTCAGGTTCGTAAAATATCGCAATATCGCAAAAACATTGGCCTTCAATATCCACAAAAGAAAACCGACTATTAATTTTAGATTTTGAATAATTCTCTGAAATTTCATCATGATGACGTAGGCATTTCGTACCAGAATTGGTTCATGGAATGTTTCGACTTGAGTCTGATAGCAAAATTCGTTTTTCCGAGTAAACAGAATGCTTTAACTCTCTTGACATTTTATATGTTCTGTCATTCTTGGTGAAATGTGCGGTAACGATCTATGCACACATATGCATTTTCTATTATTATATTATAATCTAGATAACCCGGCGGACTTCGTACCATCATATTTTTTGTTTGCGAATGTTTTCGAAATTCTTATTATAAATAATTACATATATTCCAGTACACGTTCAGTTTAAGTCAGTTGAATTAAAAAAATATCTGAAATTTTATGTATTTTTATGGGATGAGCCAGACAAACGAGCAACACACTAGATTACAGACGCTATTTGACACACATAAAATAACAACAGAAAAATTAACCACCCATCACGTACGACAGGATCGGACGAAGTACTAAAAAACGAACATGACAGAAAGAACAAAAGAAACGTACAAATAAGTCAGTCGTCAAACTATTATCAGCCGATGCACATCCAATTCGCTTAAGTTAACCATCTTTTAAAATAAATTGTAATAAACGACAACGAAGCCAAGAATTATAAAGTGACATCAGTTTTTTATTATTTTTATTTTATTTATGGTCGCCGTGGCGTAGTGGATTAGTGCTTCGACTCCTACGCAGAGGGTGCCAGGTTCGATACCCAAATTTACCACCTTTCATATTTCACGGTTCCACCTCTTTCGAGTCACTGACAATCAAAGAGTATTTCCTGTCTAGAAAAAGCTTATAAAAACTTGGCCGTTCGGAGTTGGCATTAAACTGTAGGTCCCTTCCACGCGTGAGAGAACAATAGCACGCACAACACGAGTGGTTGCTGAGAAGCTAGGTCCAGGTCCGCCTCGGACTGTACCCCACCCATATTATATTATATCAGTTTTTTATTTAACATAGCGCAGAATAGAAGTCCTACATAAATAACGAACAATTTTGTTTGATTCAGACGGCGTAACATATTTATCATAGAGTTAACCCTGAGCAGCAAATTATGGGGCTGTGATCCTGTAAATCCAATTAGTAGGTATATGAAGTTCGCGCGATTATTGACTCCTTCATTTGTATCGATAATGAAGTTTTCACAATGTTAAATTTAAGGCAATAAGGAACGCTCTAGATAGACTCAATGTAGTAGACAGTATTCGTAGATGGATTTCCTCCAGAACAGAGCTCGTACTTTTCACGAGAAGACGTATCATACCTCCGATAGAGCCCCCTAAGTTGAAGAAAAAGGAACTCAGCTTCACTAGTCAGGCCAAGTACTTAGGAGTAATCTTAGGCAGCAAGTTAAGCTGGAAACCAAAAATTAAGGAACGTATTAAGAAGGTGGCGGCAGCTGTTTACACATGTAAGAGAATCTTTGGCCCCACATGGGGAGTTAAGCCAAGAATGTATACGGCTGTTGTTAGACACATCTTAACGTATGACATCCTTGTTTCGTGGCCAGAACTGAATAACAAATCCAATCTTAAGTTAATAAACAGTATTCAAAGATCAGCGTGCATCTGCAGCACAGGGGCATTGCGATCCACCCTCACAGCCGCCATGGAAACATTGCTACAGCTTCTTTCCATGGATATCTATGGAAAGCTGGTAGCTACCACACTACATCCGCTTCAGACTTCGAGTTTGGGTTCAAAGCACTTACCCCAGACAGAGAATATTGGGAAAAAATATCTGGTAAGAAAACCAGGGTACCTGAAAATCCACAGAGATGGCTCAAACACAGACGAGGGCACCGAATTATGAGTATTCGTGAAATCGCCGGACATATCCTTTTCCCTATCTCTTCGACTTCGACTGTAGTGTATTCCAAGCAGAAATTAAAGCTATCCAAGCGGCTGCCCGCTTATTTTTGACCCGATAGACGGGCTATCTGTCGCCATTTACATAGATAGTCAGGCGGCCATTAAGGCTCTGGATACACCATCAATTAAATCGAATATGGTGAAACTTTGGCGTCTATCTCTTAGGGAGATAGCGGTTAGATGCAACCTAACCCTATGCTGGGTAGTTGGGCGTAGTGGTTTTCCAAGCAACGAAAAGGCCGACGAGTTAGCAAGATTAGGGCCTTCACACCAAGTAATAAGCACCATGTTACTCACAGATGCCTCCGACCCCGCTAATCGGCGTTGCGTTGTTTCACAGGTAAGGCTTTTCGGGTTCACATGTAAGGCTTTTCGGGTCTAAAAAATGTGGACGTTGATCATTCATTGGCAAGCTTCTCAACTACATGACCAAAGATAGCCCGTAGAACTTATCGAAGTGACCATTAAGTTTTTCAACTGCTTTTGAAATCATCAATGTCTCCACGCCGTACTGAAGGAATGAGATGATCACTGTTTTCTATAAAGTGAGCTTTATTATTATGTACATCATTCCTTCCTTGAGTAAAGCATATATACAGTTTCCTCGTTCACCGCTAGACCCATTTTAGCCGCTTCAGTCTTAAACGATAGCAAACATGGTTCGCTGTGTCTGTAAATCATGTCAATACTCAAGCCTTAGCCCAAAAACATCCTCGCATTGCAGAAACGACATAAAGTTAGTTTATGTTCAGCTTGGTGCTTGACTTGATGATATTGTTGATTGCTCCTACATCACGCGGCGCCAAAGCCACTTAAACGCAAATGGCTTGTATGGTCGCCAAATAGTACACAATTTGATTTTATAGTTTCCTCCATGCTATCCACACATTTCGCCAAGAATAATGAAGAGATTCGAAGAGAAGTGAATTCTAAGACAGGTTGGGATCAAATAAGTTGAGACATTAGGGACCTGACAGGACCAGGCATCATCTCCTAAGGTCTCGTACATAGAGCGCCTAGATTCCTATGCTCCCGCTAATAGAATCGAGCGAATCCTAGCCTTTTCCTTCAAGAAGGAGAGGAAACAATCGCAGACATAGGGCGATTCGAATTGACGAATGATGATATTCTTTCTGAGCTGTCCTCACTGGATTCTAGTGCAAGCTTGGCGCCTGATAATCTTCCCCCGCTTTTTTTAAAAATGTGTAAGGACGGATTAGTCAAGCCCCTGACTATCATTTTTAATATGTCACTGGCTCGCGGCGAATTTTTGGATTGCTGGAAGGATTCTCTCATCACCCCAATTCATAAATCTGGACCTAAAAGTTCTATTGTCAACTACAGACCAATAGCTAAACTCCAATTAATACCGAAATTATTCGAAGCTGTTGTTAAGAAAAAAATATATGCTGAAGTTCGAAACCAAATATCCCAATTTCAACATGGCTTTGTGAGTGGAAGATCAACTGCGACCAATTTGGTTATATTTACAAACTTTTGCCTGAGTTCCATGGAAGCGAGACTTCAAGTTGACTCCATATACACTGACTTATCGAAGGCATTTGACCGTGTTCAACATAATGTGCTCATAAAAAAGCTAGAGATGATTGGTTTTCATTCTAAAATCTTGAAATGGATAACTAGCTACCTTACAAATCGCAGACAGTTTGTAAAAATAGGTAATGATCTGTCACGAGTAATTTTCAATTTCTCTGGGGTACCTCAAGGTAGTCACCTCGGTCCTCTTCTGTTTCTTCTTTTTATTAACGATTTGCCTTCCTATGTTTCCCATTCCGACTGCCTTTTATACGCTGACGATTTCAAAATTTTTAAATCAGTCCGATCATTGGCCGATGCAATGGAGTTGCAAAATGATATCTCATCAGTACAGAATTGGTGCGATTTGAATGGACTACATTTCAATATTAGTAAATGCTCAGTTATGACATTTTTTAGAATTTTATCTCCTATAATCTATAATTATAAGATTGATAATACAATCTTAACAAGAGTATGTTCGCATAAAGATCTAGGGGTTATATTCGACGTTCAACTGACTTTTTCTATGCACATAGACTATATTATTTCAAAGGCCAACTCCATGCTAGGATTCTTGTTTCGAAATTCAAAAGATTTTCAAGACCCTTACATTCTTAAGTCTGTGTATGTTTCGTTAATTCGCTCTATATTAGAATACTGTTGTTTAATATGGAATCCTTTATATAACAATAGCGCTATTCGTATTGAGAGAATACAAAAAAGATTTACTAGGTTTGCTCGTCGAAAGATGTCGGAATTCAAATATGCCGGATTATAATGCTAGATGTCAGCTTATCGATCTAAAGCAACTGCATGTAAGAAGGACTTATTATTCAGTTCTTTTCGCTCATGACGTCAGTACTGCTCACATTGATTGTCCGGTGCTGCTTTCCATGTTCAGTGTTTACACCCCGTCTCGTTATCTGAGGCCTAGAGATTTCTTTTATGTTTCGAGGCATAGTACAAACTATGGGCAAAATGATCCTATAACTAATGCTTGCATAAAATTCAACTTAGTTGCAAATGTTATAGACTTAAATATGAGTAGAGATAAATGTAAAAATGAAATCTTAAATTTTTTGAGTAGCAATTTACTCTAAATTACATTATAATTGTATGTTAAATTCTGCTTATACTAGGCATTATTATTAATAAGAAATGAAATGTTATTAATATTATCAGTAGTCTTAAAAAAGCTCTGTACTTGAAAGACGGAAGAATAAATAAATAAATAAATAAATAAAAACCCGTGTATTTCCGGTGTAAAGACCAAGTAAACACGGACGGAAGATTGACTGAAAGCAGCCTTACCTTAAGCTCTTACCCTCCATGGATCGCAACCTTGAGAAGTAAGCACGATCTTCAAAAACAACAACCTCTCCCAGAATGTACTCCTCATCACTTCACATCGCCGCCTCGTCGTGGAACATTATATCGCAAAGCTGTCTTTCGGATTTTCCATGCCGTCAGTTAACCGCACCTAATCACCCAAATGGAGCACGTGCCCCCTCGAAACCATCGCCAAGAGGACTGTTGTTCAAGCTGCAGCAATCATTTTTTGTCATTATCTCGCCTCCTTGCGAATCATACAAAAACAGATGACTCCCACGAAACCGACACAAGACCAAGATAATAATCGTCCTTCTTCCCGGACCACATCTTGTCGACCTCCCGTCCTCAGCTGCTCCAGCCGAGCACCCTCATTATTTTGCATCCTTAAGCCAGAACATGGATTCCAATCGATTTGGATAAATTACCCAAATCAATCCAAATAAAATCGGAGTTTCTTCCCTCCTTGTCGGTGGTGGTCGTCTTCTCCCCATGGAAACTATTACCGTCGACGAACTGCGCCATTTGACAAAGATCCAAGCGGGGGATGCCCGCTACATATGTACACATCTCGGAGGATTGCGTCGAATTACTTGTCCTGGCGTGTTGTGCTCAGTCGTGAAATGTGAAGTCTCAGCAGAGACACGAACTTTCTTGGGGCGAAAGCGGTGTGTGGACGCGTGTGTGTGTGTTGATACTTCACGGATTCCAATTCCATGTTCAACCTCCATCTGGGATTTGGAAATAGAAACGAACGAACGCGTGTAATGCCGTTGACATGATAGTTTTTCATGGGATCCCTGTCATTTGTTGTTGGCTCTTTTTCTCGACGCCCTCAACGGTATCCCACTTCAGCGTCGACGACGCTACGTATTTACTTGTATAATCCTGTTGAAAAGTTGCTCGTTAGATGAGCGAAGAGGTTTCGTAGTTTCGTCTCCTCCTTAACTTTGAAAGCAAATTGTTATCGTGCCATTCCTCAAGAGACACACCGTGTCGTGGTGGTGGTGGTGGTGGTGGTGGTGATGGCGATGGGATAGAAGGGCGAATCTTGTGCCTTTCATTCGCTTCAAGTTGTCACCGCTGGAGGACGAAGTGACTTGATTTTTCTCCTGCTGACACTGCCTGCAGTTGTGTGTCATAATGCCTTCTAGAGTTGCCATGACAAAACGCTTCATATTTCTCAGCTTACTTAGCGAATCCTAGCAGCACGGATAAACACAGAGGTCGTAGCGCCTAAGGCACAAGGAGTTGTTGGGCCAACAAACCAGGGATACACCGATGCGCGGATGGGGGCTTGATGGAACACAGGAACCGCTGTGCATTGGGAACACGCAAGTAATAACTAACACAAGTTGCTGCGAGTTGATTTGGCTTATTGAATGGGAAACGGTAGATGCTGCGGCGTCGGGGATAACGTCACTGATGGAGGGCCTCGTTGAGTTGACGACAAAGTGGCAAGTAGGAACTTTGAAGATGCAGTCAAATGAAAAGGGCCTTTGTTTGAGTTGGAAAACAAACAGAAAGGAATTACTTTAGATAAGTTGTGAAGAAGTGCACATTAACTCCGCGTGTGCTGCAGGAGGCTCCTTTATTCTCGCAGGACGATGACGGAGAGGAGAACGTGTATTATTCGGAGGACGATGATAGACAGGAGCACATGCAATAGTGACGCAGAAATGGGTGGGTGTTGAAGGGTAATAGATTGAGGAGGATAGAATTTTTGAAACTCGATATAAACGTCGAGAGGAATGGGTGAGGAGGTGAAATCCCGGACGTGACTGTGGCACGGAGTGTGATTCGATTATTGACAAAAGTGGCTTTGTATCAAAATCTTCGAGGGTGTCTAGCCATTTGACTAACCACTTCGGCGTTTCTCACTCCAAGCGGTGCCCAATTAAAGGCGAGGCATGAGACTAATGGAGGATTTCTTATTTCCAGGAGTGGCTTCATACTACGGGTGCTTATAAATAAAAAACGAACCACGATCACTTGGTGCTTAGAGGTTCATATATCAAGCGTGTCATGTTAATATAATAATATAGGTGGCGCTACAGTCCGAGGTGGACCTGGGCCTAGCTTCTCAGGAACCACTCGTGTTGTGCGGGCTATTGTTCTCTTAAGCGTGGAAGGGACCTACAGTTCAATGCCGACTCCGAACGGCCAAGTTTGAGAAGCTTTTTCTAGACAGGAAATACTCTTTGAGCATTGTCAGTGACTCGAAAGAGGTGGACCCGTGAAATTTCCTCTGCGTAGGAGTCGACGCACTAACCCACTACGCCACGGCGACCCACGTGTCATGTTACGTGGATTTGAATCATTATTTCTATGAGGGTTCATAGACAGTCAAAATTCTCAGGTCTTGGTTCCTTGGTCAACAATTTAGTGTCACTACAAGTCTTCCCTGGGCAAGATGGAATTGAAAAATTGTCTGAGTAATTGCCATAACCAAGGCTTACTGTAAGAATTTATCGTAACCTCTATTGCGTTTCCCTGCTTTCCTATCATCTGATCTTTCCATTGTTTAGTTAACACACATATGCCGTTTGATCCTATCAAGTAAGATCCGTGATCCGTCTCCTATTCTCTACATGTCACCTGATTACGTCTCCGCCCACTTATCACCCGATTTCTCTTTTGTCTTATGTCGCCACTAACCTAAGTGGCTAAGTGCTTGGTAGACGCTTGTGCCTGCATGAGACGCCATATCAACGCTTTGAAAGCCTACCTGATCATTTGTTTGTCTTACATGTCTTATGTCGCCTGTGCCCTTATTTGTCCGATGACGCTTGACCATTTGTATAAAAGGAGGATGGTAAAAGCGTTTTAGTTTAGTAGAAACATTGGAATCAATGATTAGAGATTAAATTAAGCTTAGAGTATTTTATTGAGTCTATTACCCGTACCACTGTTTTATTACGAGTGGGTGGGACCTGCAGTTTTATGCTGACATTGTCCGGCCAAATTTGAGAAGTTTTTTATAAAAAGGATTACTCTTTGAGCATTGTCAATGAGTCGAAAGACCTGGAGCTGTGAATTATATTATAAAGCTGGTACAATTTGGGGATCGACTATGGATGCATCAACCCAGTACGCCACGGCGGCGACCCACCCACGATTATAACCAGAATATACTTGTTCATTTATATCGATCCATCTTCTATCTTCCATCATCTCTCTGGGACGATGAGAGTGCTTGACACAACTAACTTGGTGTATCGAGAGTGATGCCTTATTATTCAACTTCTTCTTGAGTTTACAAAGCATGCATTTTTTGTAAGCCCATAACCAAATTCAAAAAAAACATGCACAACGCGAGTGGTTGCTGAGAAGCTAGGCCCAGGTCCGCCTCGGACTGTAGCGCCATCCATATTATTATTATTATGGTACATACGATATGATCGAATTCGCGTATCTATATCAGACTATCCACACGCGTGTTTTATTGATGCTCTGTACTCAGCTCAGTATCTTCTTTACACGCCAAACAACAGAAAAAAAGTGAGTTATTACTGATTAAAAACAACTAAAACTACAACTTAGTAATCATTACTGACTATAGTAGAGTTGAAGAATCAGGATCAGAGATGGCGCTTCAGATGCTATAACTGAACCACAGATGCCGCTGATCTGAAAATCTTGAAAATAAAGCAGAATTATTGAAAGTCTCGACATAGGATAACCCATTTCAATTTGTAATCCGTCCTTTGTTTAATATACAAACGCTATAAGTGAATAAACCTATATTTGTACAAGCATTATTAACATTTGTTTCTTTGGCAATCAACTGGCAAAACTGTTTGCATTTTTACCTCTAGTGCTACTCAGGAACTCACTTTTGTCACATAAAAAATAAAGTGAGTAAGGTAAGTTGAGAATCAAAACTGAGTTGAGCTGATAGCTTCCCAATAAAACACACCTCATTTTTCAGTCATCAAAGGAGACTTCGTTACTCCTAGTGCTACTTAGGCATAGTCTCATTTCATTAACCAGACGAGCAGACAAATATTTAAGGGTAGTTCAACAACTGTAGCCACAGGGAGTCATTAATCAAAAATTGAACAAAAATTCAGATATAAATAGAATAAGCCTACTGTTTTCCAATTTTTTACAACATGTCGGCACATGACAAAAAGTTGTCGACTATTCAGACTTACTTTGGGTGTCAATTTGGCGCGTGGCCACGTTTAACGTTGACACAACCCAGCGGCTAGCTATCTATTAAATTGCAGTCAATCAAGAATGGTGTTGGTTACCTGAAAATAAACACAGAAAAAATGCTCATAAATAAACACAATCGAAACAACATCAAATTAAAGTATTTTAATTATTCATATTGGTAAATATTGGTTAAGCTACGAGTGAGAGGGAAAAAACACACAAAAGGGGGTCGGTCAGGTTAGATGATGAAGGGTCATTGTACTTTCCCAGACGCGCACAATTGTATTGCGTGTGAATTTACAACAAACAAACTATTCAACTGAAATAATGAACAAATGGAATGAAAATGGTTGACTTGGAGCATTGGATTGGTGTCTCCTCACTTCATTAACATCACATTGAAGAACTCCTCGAAACTTATCTGGCCATCCGAATCGGTGTCGACTTCGCGAATCATGTCATCGATTTCCTCGTCGGTTAGCCTCTCGCCAAGGCTCGTGAGGACATGGAGCAGTTCTGCTGGTGTTATGAAACCATTGCCATCCATGTCGAACACCTTGAAAGTTTCGCGCAGTTCATTTTCGCAGTCTCCCTGCCTCATCTTGCGAGCCATTGCCACCACAAATTCACTGAACTCCATCGTTCCATTGCCATCTGCGTCGATTTCGTTTATCAGATTTTGAATTTCAGCTTCATCTGGATCTTGCCCTATGCTACGCATTAATGTAGAGTGTTCCTTTGTTGTGACCGTGCCGTCGCCGTCTTTGTCCAGCAACTGGAATGTTCGCCTTAGAAGATCGAGTTGGGGTTGTGTGAATTGGTCGACCATGGCTAGCTTGAATTGATCGAATTTTCAAATTAAGCGAAATAAGAGTTCACACAATTTGAAATCGTTTCAAGTGGCATATTGATTTATTGGAGTCCTGCAGTGGCAGGAGTTCGAATTATCTTACAGTGATTAGTTGTTGCGGATGTTGATCTCCCAATTAAGGAAACCATGCAATTTGGTCGAACATTTCATTAACAACCCACTTTGGGGAGCATTATTTGCCTGAAGACTTAATGATAACAAACGCTGCTAACGCAGACGCACTGTTCTCTAGGAGAAACTCCCTTTGACTTCGATAACAATCGACGGATAAGTCTCCTGAACACCGCCTAAAAGATCTTCTTTACCGTTTTTTTGTGAAGGCGCTTGAAGGGGGTGTTCATCAATCTGACAGATCATGTGCATCGGATTGCGGCAGAACTAGGAATAAAATCTCAAGCAAACCAGACCGTGAAGCACTGTGGACGACGACGTTGTTGGTTTACGAAGTCGAAGAGGAGATCGGCTAAAAATTAGCGCTGGGAAAGGTGTAGAGATCTTGTGTGGCCTCTTCGGAATGTCTCTAGCACTAAGAGACGACTTAGCGTTTCTTAAGCCGAATTTACTGCTATACAGCTCTGAGAGTCCACAATAAGCCACCAACGTTTTCGATAGCCAAGTGGAGTTTGTAGCCATATCATTTTAAAAACGAAACTTGTGAGGGAATGTAGACAAAGTTTCGATGAGATATTCTTGACGAACACGATGACCCGAGGTATACTGTCATCCAAGGGGAAGAAAAAGCAGACAGTCCTGCGAACGAGGAATCTGAACTGGGCGAATCACCAGGGGTTGCTAGTCCGTTCCATAAAGAAAATACTTCAAAGTGAAGCTCTGAATTCAATGACTAGTCTGGAGCAAGTCCGGATCATTGTCAGTAGCCGCAAGGAAGTGCCATCGGCGGCAACTCTTGCAAAAGCACGCACACACTCTACGATTACTGCAGACGCTCTGGAGACGAGAAAGCAATACAATATGTCGAACATTGGCCATGTTACTGTGCAGCCCTAGCAAAGAAAATCAGCCAATTTTTGTCGAGCTGGTGGACGTAAGTAGGCTTGAATCCAAAAATTTCTCTGAGATGTGTATATGAACCTGAGTAGTTTTTAAAAACAGGCACGGTCTTAAAGTCGTCCTGGGTATATCAGCTATAGCCTACACTTGCGTACGTGATCACGTGATGTACATCATGCGCTGGAATTACTACGTGGCACGAACTTCGTGACTGAATTTCACGTGAATCAAACTACACGTGTAATGTTACCTGAAGGCTTGGGTTGAGTTGGAATTGAAGTTGGACCGAATGGCGAACTCCTGAAGGATGCTGCACGCAATTTGCCGAGCATTGTTAATCAGTCAACCCAATCACCCACTACATCAAAAATTGAGGATTCCATGTCTTCGGTTACTAGCTAGACCAACAAGGTAAGGTTCATCAGTATAAGGTTAGTCAGTATAAAAAGGTTCATCAGTATAAAAAAACTCCCGGTGGGGTGGCGCAGGAGGACATGTCGCTCATGAGGAAACGCGATTGGAGGCCGAAGAAATGGGCAAGCGGCGGCCGCAGAAGTAGCAGTTAGATGTCCGCGTGGACGATCAACGATGTACCAGCCGGATGACTAAGTGATGATCGGGAACGGGCCACCTGCAATTGGCGAGTCGCGGAAGCTGAAACCAATAGTATCAGGGCATATACATCGTCACGAAGGCGATACCCATGATCCCAGATATCCTCCATATGCA
This sequence comes from Eristalis intricaria, assembly GCA_964034865.1. Classification (NCBI taxonomy): domain Eukaryota; kingdom Metazoa; phylum Arthropoda; class Insecta; order Diptera; family Syrphidae; genus Eristalis; species Eristalis intricaria. The sequence goes on from OZ035875.1 coordinate 43,479,375, forward strand.
GTGAAACCAGCTTAAGCTTAATACTGTAATGCCATCTCACAGGACGAGCTCCCGGACGAAGACCTCGACAAGAACATCAGCGATGGATAAGGCCAAGTTGTAGCATCAGATTCACGGAGGTACATATATAAACCCGCGTCACAGACTGATCGGGAACAGATTCACCATCATCACTCGCGCGATAAATAAACGAGTCATTGAACTTGTTCGACGTCGGGTTCGTTTTATTTCTACACACCAGATGTTAAATTCGTCTTAGAACTTTATAATTTCCTTATGCAACTTATGAAGTCAACTTTACGTAGGTAGCAACCAATTTTCAATTCACAGGATCGTACGTGATCACGTAGAATTGGGGCGTTCACCAGCAGACTCCGGTGATTAAGCATTTGTACAAAGTCAAAGAGATCTTGCGAGGGAGAGCCTAATGACTGCAGTGCTTCATGAAAAAGTCCTTCAGCCGATATTGCATTTTTTGAGGTTGAATTAAGCGAAATCCCTGGTGCTTTTAGGATCCTCGTTTTTCCTGGTTTACAACCACACCCGCGGTGGCGTGATTGCCGTGGTGTAGTGGGAAAGTGCGTCGACTCCTATGCAGAGGGTGCCAGGTTCGATACCCGAATTAACCACCTTTTATATTTCACGGCTCCACCTCTTTCGAGTCATTGACAAGGCTCAAAGCGTATTCCTGTCTAGAAAAAGCTTCTCAAGTTCGCCGTTCGGAATCGGCATTAAACTGTAGGAAAGAACAATAGCACGCACAATACGAGTGGTTGCTGAGAAGCTAGGCCCAGGTCCACCTCGGACCGTCGCGCCACTCATATATTATGCAACCATACCCAGTTTAGCTGCAACACAGCTCACAGTCTTCGACTAAATCATATCAATGTCATTTCCGTCAGCCAACGTCTCTACCTGGTAGCAACGTAGCCAATGAAATGTGACACTTTTTCGTAGAAAGGACACTGTGGCCCCTTAAGATCGAATATGGCACTTTGAAGAACCTTTGAAAAATGAACACATGTACATATTTACATCAGACTTTATTAAACAATCGCTGCATCGCTTACGTCTAAGGAGGAGGAAACGAGTGGATGGCGCAGTTGGTAGAGTGCTAGCCCCCCCTGTTCAGGACCCCGTTGTAGACGGCACCGAGGGATACGCGCCAAAACTGGCGCAAGTTCGGCATAGTTGACCCGCAAGATCTTGGCATTTGGATCAATATATGTATTTTGACAAACGTAGAGATATTGCTCTGACGAAAGCCAGAAATGCTTTTGCTGCGGCAAGGAGGTTGTTTTTCAGCAGCCAACTTGATACCAGAATGAAGGTAATCTGCTACATGGCCCTCGTAGGGCCAATTATGGCGTACGGTTGTCCTTTGTGGTTCAACGTGAGTCCTTCCCATGGAATGGAAAAGATGAGGTTGTTCGAGAGGCAGTGTCTTAGGAGCTGTCTCCGTCTGTAGTGCACACCCGAGTCTGAGTACAAGAAGTACTATCCTAACGAGGTCCTGTTCAACGAGGCCAACTTGAACAGGATAGATAATTTTATTATTAAGCTGATCAGAAGGCACATTGCACGAGCTATGACTTCTTCGAACAGTCTGATCTTTTGGGGTCTAACTACCCAAACGCCATGTACCATGAGTGCGCCTCAACGGCCTTATTCCATCTGAAGCATTCCTCTTTCTCGATCAAATTGGCCTAATGCAGGATACGGAGGGATGCCCGCTGATCTTCCGTGTCGTACGCCGAACAGTGGACAGGCGACTCCAATACGAGCCGGATGTCGCTCGCAGTCACGAGGATCTTCTCCGATTCAGTAGAACGATCTCTACTCGGGACAGGAGAGTGTGCCAAAGAACGGCACTTTTATTGGTGGTTGCACCAGAACCGGTCTCAGCCGGCGTTGGCTCTTCCAAACGGCGAGACAGTTGACCATGGTGGGCAACTTACATAGAATTTAAGTAAGTTTAAGAGAAAAATCAATAAAATCCAAAAAAAAAGGTGCACCACGGCGTATAGTTGTATATGTTATGCATATATATAACATATACGCCCTGGTGCACACGTCTGTCTCTTACGGACATATTTAAGGTAGTTTTAGGGTTATGTTAGGGTATGTTAGGTTAAGGCTAATTTTAGATTAAGTTAGTTTTAAGTTAATTTTTTCATAGGTTAGCTAGGTTAAACCAAGTTTAAGAGGAAAGGCACAAATAATTATAAATTAGAATGGCTTAGAGTACTAAATAGGATCAGTAAATTAGGATTAAATACAAGAAGTTATTTAAGATATTTAAGCTAGTTTTAAGTATATTTTGTCTAGCAAGTAAGTTTCTTTCATAATTAAATAAAAACAAAATTTACATTGAAAAAGAGTGCTAGCCCCTGGTTAGCGAGGTCTCCGGTTCGAATCCCAGTGAAAGCAATGTTAATACGCTTTTATCTGGTTTTCTAATCTGGTCCAGGCACCATTTGTCGTTGGGATCAAAGCAACGGCGCTATCACTGCAGTAGTCAATCAGTGATAGTAGTCTGACTATGGGTATCACAATGGACCAATATGGTCTAAGTGTGCTGGTGAATGCACTAGCAGCCCGCCTACCTAACCTTACCTACCCCTTACTTTTAATGAATATATGTTCTTCCATTAATTTTCCTTAGCTCCCTCGAAATCCAGCAATCATCTTCTTTACAGTAGTGTTCCCTCGAACATGAGCCGGTTAAAGGAAGCATCTTCATTGAGTTAAGACCAGTCTTCTAATGAATTGAGAGAAAAGGCGCATTTTTCCTTAAGAAAGACATACCACTAGAGTGCGAAGCTTCATCGGATGTGGTTTTCTAGATTGATGGTAGGCCATAAGCCCCTGAGACTAACAACCGGTTTCAGTCTGACAAATCGGGGGACCCTTTTGGGAGCGTCTTGGAGATTGTGCATGAAACTCAAGTCAAGAGGATGGTTTGAGATTAATTCTAAGGCGTCATCTAGTTTGTGACGACTATGCTTTGATGGTCCTTGGCTACTCTGAATGACATCCAGAGCAGCAAGACGTTTTAGATCGGCTTCGCCCTTTACGAAGTTGGATAGATTGTAGAAATCCACGATCTTGAAGTAATACTCAAGATGTTGGTTCACCGTTTCTGGTCCTCATGGGTAAGTGGATTTTGTGGTATAAGCCATTGTCTTCTTCCGATGATAACCCTGTCCTTGACATATACGAGCACTTACGTGTACATGCGAGTTAATCATCTGAGTTACGCATGATAGTCTTAAGATGAATGATTCTAACAAGTCTTGCGTTGTCACAAAAACGTAATTTTTGTTATATTCCTGTTTGGGCCTTGAAATGACACTTTTTGACGTGGTCTGGCATACCCGAAATTGTAATATACTTCAGAGAGGGGACATCAATTTGAGTAGCCTTACTTACTTACTTAAGGTGGCTCTACAATCAGGGGTGGACCTGGGCCTCAACCAACAAGCCTCTCCAGCTGGATCGATCTTTAGCTAGCTGCCTCCAGTTTCGCACGCATAGTTGGTTGAAATCCCTTTCCACTTGCGTGCGCCAATTGAGTCACGGTCTTCATCTACTGCGCCGTCCCTCTGGGGTGATTTTGAAGGCCTTTCCAGGCCGGAGCATTGGTTTCCATCTACCTAGCCATCTCAATCGTTGGATCCTCACTCTTCTGGCTAGGTCCATGTTGCTGAGCAGCTCTTACAGCTGGTCGTTATATCTCCTCCTCCACTCGCCATCTATGCAGGCGAGACCGAAAATCACACAAAGAATTTTCCTCTTAAAGCAGGCAAGATCAACTTGGTCCACTTTTGACAAAGTCCATGCCTTCCTGTCCTGCACCTTATACTGGGACGATTAAGGTCTTATAGCTTGAGTGTTCGAGAGAGGGGTTTGTCCATCAATTGCTTTCTTAGCCCAAAGAAGCGGCGATCGGGAAGAAGGCTTGATTTTAGCTGTGCGGTAGTTGTCAGGATTGGTAGGAGTTCCTTAGGTTGAAGTGGCTGACTGCTGTGCCGAAGGACAGCAGACACACTTGGGCCAGCCTAGGCCCATTTTGTTAAAAGAGTTTCTTGTTGTCTACCAAGGCTGTGACCGCTTCAACGTTATATCTTTCTACTGTGATTTTCAGTCCGAGACGTCAACGTTGGGTGTCCTTTACGTTGACAGCATCTACTTGGTCTTGGCCTCATTTACCCTTAAATCCATCCTTGCAGCCTTCATCGCAATACTCTTAAAAATGCCATTGACATGACACTGCGTTCTTCCGACTCTGACAAAATGCTCGGCATATGCGAGTAGATTGACGGACTGGTGTTGGGGTTCGGTTTTGAACAATTCTTTCAAGATTGATGTTAAGGAAGTCGCATCACAGCGTGTCACCTTGTCTAAATCCTTTTTTGACATCAAAGGTCTTGGTGAAGTCTTTGGCAACCTTGATGGAGCAGCGAGCATTCTCGGACGAGTTTGGTAGGGATGCCAAAACTAGACATTGCTCTGCATAGCTCGTCTCAATAAATTCTGTCATACGCGTTCGTAAGATATATCAAAACGTGGTGGGTATCAATGTGTTGCTCCTGGGTTTTCCCGAAAATTTGCCGTATTGTAAATATTTGATCGATGGCTGATTTTTCTGGCCTAAAGCCTTACTCGTATGAACCGTCCAGGTTGATAACGAAGGCGTTCACACAACATATCTTGTAGGCGATGTTCAAAAGACTAATACCTCTATAGTTGGCGCGATTCAGAGGGACCCCTTTTCTGTTCATTGGGCAATTTGAGTAGCCAATGAGAGAGAGCCTTTGCTTTCTCGGGATCCTTCGATCGTACCCACGATGAGACTGAAGGAAGATGTCAAAAGACCTTCGGAAACCCGTCTCCTTTCCGTTTCAGCACGTACAACAAGCCCTACAACAGGCATCTGTTTTTTCCCACCGTCATCATAAACAGGAAGCAGTACAAACATTAGCGGCGGCTGTCCATGGTCATTTCATGCCCAGAATGCCGATGAGATTGACTTGTGGAATTGCAAGGCACCACCTGGCATACATAATGCATTCAGCAAGCAATTGATTTCTCGAATTCAGTAAATCGCAGGCCGACACAATGCAACTTGTTTTTTCCGTTTTGAGTGGCAGTGCACATGCCGCTCCTCACGGGTATCCTCTTGAGATCGAATTAAAATTCCCCCCACACACACGCACAGACTCGATGGCGGACACTCGTTCAAGAGCGGGAATCAAATCAACAATCCCATGTGTAATTCATTCATTTGCATCTCATTTCCACGCCAAAGAATCTTGAGCTAAGTCCAATAAATCCGATCACGAATCAAAGAGTGCATGCATGCACGAGTGCCACCGCCTCCTGTGAATCATTAAACCCCCCTTAATGTTGTTTTATGCATTTACACTCGAGATTTATGAGCCCCGCGCCTTGTTTCCCGGGACACCATCAATAACCTGCAGAGAACCTGTTCGCACGAGTACGTTCCCTCGCGCTGCACCCCCTCCGTGTGCACGAAACCATAAATACTTCGTTCCAGATGCGCATTTAATTGCGCTGCACTCTGGATGCAGCCCGAGAGAGATGCCACATTAAATCAGTCGATATTTTAGAAATTGGAAAAGTGACTTTCGGGGGACGGGCGCGAGGTGCACATTCCCCGTTCTATGCCTCAATCTAAACAAATTAGTTGCCATACATAACATCGATGGGATGATGGCGTGCAGTGCTGGGCCGTGGCTCTCCTCCCCCCCTTCCACCCTCCAACACATGGCCAATGGTGTTGCAGGGAATGGCTTACGGCGTTGATTTACTACCGATTGACATTTGAATTTCATTTTATTTATCTTTCCTGGCATCCAGATATCGTCGTCGTCGTCGTCGTCAGCCTCATCCCCATCGTCGTCGTGTCGTGCGGTAGCCAGAGATTTTTATTTTTTCGTATTTGTTGCCCGTGTTGTTATTGTTTCCTTTATTGATTCCAATGAATCTCTTTTTGTATCGCTATAGCTGTGCACTGATGCTGGCGTAGAATCGGTTTACGGGGCCCGGCGCATCCGGTTGAGCGTAGCTTGTGCACGGACTTGGAAGCCAGAGCCATTGAATGCTACAACACCGAACAGCACTATCGATTACGTTGAAGACGAGCGACACCATTAATTCCAAATGAAAACATCTCCACATAATTTTTAGTTCTCCGCTTTGTTCGGCGCATTGTGTGTCTGGGAGTGTGTCCCTGCCCCAAGGCACTGATCAGTGGGGCTGGTGGGCTTTTGCAGGCGTGAACAAGAACATATTCTCTTCAAGGGAATGTCTTCTGAAGGCCAACATCGCGGACATTGCGCGTCCATGTCTGTGGAAGAACGCAGAGCAGCCAGGAGTGGTCGCAGGCAAAATCGCGCACACAGGTGAAAGGGCGGGGGCAGTGGATTGGAACAGAACCCAGCAACATGTCCACATAGCCAATTAAGGTAATTAGAGTCATCAAGGTGACAACGGAATTCTGTGCTCCGGTGAGACAATGCCAGCCAGCTCTGGGACAAGTTTCCTCCCAATGGTACCCTTGTCTGGATCCCTGAGGGCAACGGTTTCAATGACACAGATGTGCTAGCTGATAGATAAGCCCTTGAAAGTGGTATTCTTAGAAATTGCCTCCCTAGATGAGATAGTCTGGACATCAGCCGCAGTTCAGGATGTTCTTTAAGTCTGCAAAGTATCAGCGCCGGAATTTGGACTACGGGACGTTCCACGGTTACTCTTACCTCTCCACAGTGTGTCCAACTTCCTGGTGTACCTCTGAAACTGCATATAGTCTCACGTCAAGAATGCTAACTGGGCAGTGAGCTACTTGATTCCACGCGGCAAGTCCTCGAATACTGCGTCTTACACTTTATGGCATGGAGCAAGGTAATTGTCGCACCCTCTTTCTTAACAGAGTCTGGACCATACTTAGGTTCACCTGCATATATGTGGACTTTGCTTTCAATAATTGTCGACACAAGTGTCTAGTAAACTGTAGTCTTTTTGGCGAGTTTGCGAGATTGATTCACGTCGTCTTTGTGTGACCAGTAACTGAAGTGCGAAAGAGGGCCTTTCACACGGAATGGACTTCATCAAGTCAAGTCATCTTTACAAGTCACGCCAATTGTTTGGTTACGCACATGATGTAACATCATGCTTTTCCTGTCCTGTCATATGAAGCTAAAAGCTGGGCGGTAAGAAAAACAGCAGAACAGATCTTTGGCACCGTAGAGTTTTTTCTCTGGAGCAGATGAGTGGAGAAGGAGACCTAGCCGCGACTTCTACAAGCTGTATCCAGGTGTTGATATATTTAGGAGAGCAATATTCCTTCGTCCTTCACTGTCTCGGCCACATTGACAGCATGGATAGCTAAGAGGGCCTTCTAGTCCCTGCTTGCTTAGCTGGCAAACAGCAGGAATACCACAAGTGTCCGTCTTAGGACCCATTTTGTACATTTTATTTGCTATCATTTTACAAAGCTACGAAGGAGGGAAAATCATCACATACTCGGACGTCAAGCCCATCTTTCAAACACCACGTTTATCATGGACAGCCAGGGAATCTGCAGGACAAGTGGAGACTAAGTCACAAGGCTCAATGTATTCTATGTTCTCAACCACCATTGAATTGCTGCACAAAAATACTGATCATTTCCTATAACGAAACTACACTGTCATATAAGCAGGGGCATATAAGAGAGGGACTTTTAATTTGTAAAACACCTAGCCAACCGCACACAACTTAGATACTGTCAGAAGGGCATGTGATCATTAGAACATCAACCTCACGCCTAGCAGATATGCTAGGAATTCGAATATTCGAAAGATGGTGCTTTGAAACCTCCATCGCTAGTAAAACTGACTAAACAAGGATCACCACCTTATAGATACCGTCGTGTGTCAGATAGGATCGATGATCGTATCTAAGAGCTCAAGATCAACTTGATCAAAAAGCTGAGAAACAAGCCATTGTCAGAATTGACAGCCACTATACGCGTCTATACGAAGTCCCTCAAGTAGTAGACCATCAAAACAAAGTGATCCCTTTTGGAACTTCGATGCCTGTTACTACACAAACCCAGGATAACTCATTCCCCTCGCTCTCTGATCGATCTAGCAGACCTTGAACAGAAAAATGCAATCAACTTCGAGTAGCTTTCGTTATTTCTCAAGACGGCGGCGTATATTTTTCTTAGCCAAGTAACTCTTCGTCCGTGACTCTTAAAGCAACAGCGATCTACACTTGCCTCCTAGGTCGAAACAAATTCCTCAAATCCACATCTAATCCCACACAAATTGAAACGGTCTTGGCTGAATGCCATAAGATATAGCAAACGTTTTGTTTTAAAATACTCAAAAATGTAGTCGATTTGGAATACCCGTACACAGCGAACACAGTCAAATCTAGACTGCCTCTGGAACTATGAAAGGCCCCCTTGAACGTCGACAACGATAACGACATGATATCGCATGGCACAATAGTTGTTGCGATGGTGACGATGTGCGCCCATTTCCACAGCACTGGATAGAGATAGCAAGAATGCTGTGGAGTGGAGCAGTTGTAATATAACGATAAATCACAACGGCCCGGAGAGTTGCTGTCAGGAAGTTTGTTGTGCATGGAAGCATTTCTCGCTGCTGCGAGAACCAACAGCAGCAGCAGTAGAAGCGGCACCATCACGACAAAACACCATGCGACCATAAATAAACCATCGGATGCCATGCAGCTTGCTCGCGTGTGTGTGTTTGTGGATACAAGCACGCGAAGCTAATGTCCTCCCACACTCGTGTACGCCACAGCGCAGCGTGATGCAACGAAAGCAATGTTATCGCAGTGCCATGTGAAAAATAAACATCTCAGCGGTCGGTGTATGGATGTACAAGATATGAATATGCAAATGAGGACGCAACGCAACGCAACGATAGACAAAGTTAACACCCAGACAGTGGGTTGGGTGGCAGAGGGGCTAATCCATATTCGGAGGCACACGCTGTGGCTGCTAGTCAAGCGACGCGGCGCGGCGGTGACACTGCATGGATCGGGTTCTTTCCTTCTGAGTTGAGTTTAATGATGTCCTTCCTGGCTGCCGCCCTGCTCCTGGTCGCTTTATCCGCAGTAATAACTTGTGTAAGCAGTGCTGGTGCTTCCACTGCTCGCTACTGTGCTGTGTCACTAATTGGATCATAATCAAGTCCAAAGAATTCCATGAGCGCCGAGCGAATGGGGTCGGTCCCCGGCTCGTAGCCTCAATTTACGATTTTCTGCTCAAATTGACACGGTCATAGCGAGACTAATTTTATGCATCGCATGGCATTACAGTGGCGGATACATACTGGAGCACGAATCTCAACATTATGGCAAAAATACTAAATATGCGTGGCCAAGGAATTTGGGCAGAGTTCACATTCTCTGGTTCTGGTTAAAGGCATGCACGGCGAAATGCAAATAGGTTCGTGTGAAGTGGCTTCAAGTTCATATGCATGACCGAGTTGAATATGGAGCAGAGTCAAGCTGTGTATTACGGCGAGGGACTTAAATATTCATTTTGATCTTGAAGCCAAAGTGTGGGGAGGGGGGGGGGGGGGGCAGGGCATGCAGAATGTGGTGACGTCAATTGGAATCTAAGGATAACCAAGTGCTGTGGTAGAAATCAACTTCACAGGAACTTACTGAAGAAAGCGAATGGTTTCAGGGTGAAGGCAAAATGAACATTTAGTGTGTGTGTCAAATGGTTGTTGCAGTCTGTGGGCTACAAGCTGTGGTCTAGGTATCAGCACAGACGAGACGAAAATGAGGGAACAACACCCTTCAAAGGTTATAGGTACAAGAATCCTGCCCTTAACCTCTCCCGCATCTAGTGGTAAGTCATAGGTTATTTGGACACTTTCCCGCTCGAAATCTTGACCAAATGTCGGTACCATACCGCCGGAGTCTCAAGCCTAAGGTGATCCTATGCATATGTCGAGTGCGGCGGTGTTTCGCCCGATTCTAACATGCGGCCCACTAGTATGGTGGTCGGCCTTTAAGAAAAAATACAACATCATAAAACTAAGCAGAGTACTAATGACAGCATGCAATGACACAGGCGCTCCGCCAGTAGCTCCTACGGTGATGAATGAAATGCGAAATGATGGAAATCAGAACCCTACGGTCATAGCTCCATCCTTGATCTTATACAAAGAGATCTGATATCATCCCCAAGGACTACATGGTCCCTAGAATTAGACTTTGACATTCTAATCCCAGAAAGAGCGGAATGTCAGAGTTGGTATATGTGATTTTAACTGGACAATACACACTGACGGCTCTAAGATGGGCGGCGGAGTCAGCGCTTGTGTTCTCAAAATCCGTAAAGCCTCTAGACGTCCCGACAATTCCAGCGTGTTTCAAGTGGAACTACTTACAATCCGGAAAGCATGTCTGCACATCAAAATATACTCAACAGCAGGTTGCCATATATGCGTTGATAGTCAAGCAACCATCAAAGATATAGCCTCCTTTGCTTCACATTCAAAATTAGTACAGGAATACCGAGCTGAGATACTGAGAGGGAGACCGTAACACATTTCATTTGCGCCTTGCTTCCATTGCTCGCACATTGCTAGAGCTAGATAGCTAGCATTTGGTAGACCATTTTTCAACTCACTTGATGACATCTCTGCGTAAATACCTCAAGTACGCCTACACCTTCCTTATTTATAGGTAACAGAGCTGTGGCATTAAAATGGCACAAGTGCTGATTAGGTTCTCATGTTAGCACCACTTCTACCTACCTACCTACATACCTCCGCGGAACGAAAAGAATCGCTTTACGCTTGAACAACGCTGGGAAACAATGAAAACTTATTTCCAAAGTGAGTGCTGTGTAACCACACAGAGCCATGATAACCAACTTTTTATGGATTTGGACGACCTCTAGTTCTTGCAGGAAGGCGCCCCATGCCGCACGCCCAAGCCACAATCGATCTCTTACACAAATTCCCAAATCGGGTTATCTGCCGTCTTGGCGATGTCAATTGGCCACCCTTGGAGCTGCGATTTGAGCCCTTTGGACCTTTTTTTGTGGGGAACCGTGCAGAGCAGATGTTATGCCAATGCAACCACTTGGGGCCAATATCATTCTTGTAATCCATGGTCTACAGCCCGAAACCACCAACAAGGTGTTGGAAAATTGGGATGACCGCGAGGCAGCCACTTGAACGACGCTGTATTTCATAATTAATGGCAATGTATGTTCTTACTAATAAAGCCACATTGCATGGAAAAAATTGAATTTTGTTTATTAAAAGAAAATGTTGTTCCACTCAACGCAATTGACGACGATCGACGAGAATTCCGGCCCCCGACCTAGACGAAGTCAAGATAGCGATATCAAGACTAAAGTCGAATACAGTTGCTGGTGCAGACGGACTGTCTGCTAACTGTTTAAGGCAGCTGGAGATAAGCTGGTAAGGTACATGCACCAACTCATCTGTAAGATATGGTCGGACGCAAGCATGCCCGACGAGTGGAACCTCAGTATCGTTTGGCCGATCCACAAGAAAGGAGACCCCGTCAACTGCGCCAACTACCGAAGGGTAAGTCTTCTCAACATCGCCTATTAGAACCTGACTGCCGTTTTGTGTGAGCGCCTGAAACCATTCGTCAACAACCTGAAAGGTCCTTATCAGTGCGGTTTCAGGCCGGACAGGCAGACAACACTGCTCCAGCCCAAAGAGTCTTCGACTCCGAACCGATGGCGCACCCAGGTGGAGAAGGACCTCAATCGACTTGGTGTGCGCAATTGGAGAAAGCTTGCTGAAAATCGTGCCGGCTGGAGAGGCTTACTGGTTGAGGCCCAGGTCCACCCCGGACTGTAGCGCCACCAGAAGAAGAAGAAGTTTTGTGACCCAGGCCTACAATTATTGGAAAGCATCATTTGATACTTGAAACAGCATGAAACTTGCGAAGCCTTCACGGCCTACTCATAATCGGGGACGAAAACAGACGGAGTAGGCCGGCGGTCAGTTTACTTATCGGCGTCATCATTGGTCACTGTGCCCCATTGGAAGTTACGCCCTTAGATGGGATCTGCCCTGCAACAACGCCCGCAGAACCTAGGGGGACCAGGAATGTGGGGAAACCATTGCACCCTCTTCTTCGATCCTGGCCAGAAGTCTTCTCAGTTTCCTCGGCACCGGACATCTCCAAACAACAACAGATGAGATTCCAAGGATACAGTTCCAATGGGAATTTTGTTTGAATTCGTATCCAAAACTCCCTTCCCTCTCCTCACCAAGATCTCACTTGTTCAACACCCTGACCAAACTAAGCACCACTAGCGTCAGCCACCTTCATTGCTTTGCCAAAATAATCAACTGTTTTGCGGGGTATGATTGACGAGACCCGGCCAACTCTGGCCAGCAAGTGTGCCTACAGTCAGCCACCCGAACCTAATCTAATCTGAATTTACCTCGACCTTGATCTGCTGCCAGCAATAAGCCACGTTGAAGAAGTATCACATGGCCGGTCATTAGCCGAAGTCATAAACAGGGCTAATGGAGATTCGGATCATCGCAGGGCCAACTTGAGACGGTATCTATTCTGATTGCAGTGAACCACACCCAGAATACCATAACGTGCATTCCATCCCACCAGCTCCGAAGTGAAGTGCAAATGGCTGTGTCATTTCCCATTGGCATCTTCGAAATGGGTCCAGTTCAAGGTTCACCAAACATCATTTCAGTCAGGGTTAACCGTTCGGTCATCACATAAATCCAAGAGGCCTACCATTCCGGGGGCCATCAAAATTCAAAAGCATTTTTCTTTTATGACTGATCAAGATCTTTTACAGCTCCCAGGAGTCATAACCTTCATTTCATTCATTTTGCAGAGCACGGCATGGGATCCGTGTCTGGAATCCAAACAAGCTTCCCCAGTCCCTCGCCTGAATGACAAGCAACGAGCCAACCGACCATAAATGCTGGTTCAGCTGACAGACCCCAGAGAACTACCGTCTGTTCCAGTAACAGATTTACATAATCAGACGTCAATCGGAGCTCATGTGCACCCCGGCCGACTGCCATGTGTGTGCGGGTGCGGGTGCGGGTGCGGCTGTGTGCGGAAGTCAGCCAGGGAGAGGCAGAGATACAGCTAATTAAAATTCAAATTGTTTAGATTCATCTCGACTGGGTTTGTCAGCTGAGTGGCACTGGGGCGAGGAGGAGAAACCAGTGAAGTTTCTAATTAGTCTCTGCCAACACAGCATGCATGGATGCGTTCGGCATGACTTCTCCCCGATTCTCACGGTTCACATTTCTGGCTTCTTTCGAATCCGCTTCCAATCTCCACGCGTATCAGTAGCCTACCCCGATGTGGCACCATCTCATTATGTTTGCCATGCGATAGGATCGCGGATTCCAGGCAATTAACTCCCTGCGGCACTGTTCCGGGACTTGCGTTTCGCCCAATTGCACTCCCCGAGGAAGACCCACATGCGAATGCTCGGATGAGCGATGAAATTTCATACTCGTGTCCAAGTTTCACATTCCAGACGGTTTTTGTAATTTAGAGTCACCACACACACTCGCACACGCACTCCCGACGGCAATGGTACGTCCTAGAGGATGGACCATGTGCAGCAGAGCTGCGGACTTGAAAGAGTTTATTTTGGATTGCATCGCAGCTGTGGGGGTATTGATTTCGATTTGGAAACGCTGTGAAATTCCTCGCAGGCAGGTGTCGTTTGTCACACGTGTGAGGCGTGAGGGTGTTGGAAGCGGGGTCGCACATTTGTCGATGACAGGACAAAGTTTTGCTTTCGCTGAAGTCGGCATTAACACTTTCCGATGAGGAGCCGCACAAGTGGTGGATTGTGGCGAAGAAGTCAAATGTCGGAGGAAGTATCTTCTCGGGTACAAGTTGACTCTTCGTGACTCCGCTGCAAGTTGCGGAAGTATCTATATGCGTTTCAGTTTTTAGTTCACTCTTCTGGAAAACTAACGGGTGGATGAACGGGTGAAGCGATGTTCGAAAATAAATCGCAAATTGAAAAGTTAGTGTGCGGCATAGGAAATGTGAGAAACTTTGAACTGGAGAATCCCTTCCCTGGGTGTGGATGTTCCATCGAATCCTTAGCAATGATGATCCCAGGAGTGAGGTGGTGAGGAGGCACATCTTCAAGTATTTTGTCTGCTTCTTCATTTTTCATTGAAAGGGGATTATAAGGGTGATTTAAGACTGCTCGATGGGAAAACATTGATGAGATGGCGAGTTGGTAAATCAATCAACTTCTGAGCGAAACCAGAGGTGGCATGATCGCGAAAGGCTTATTGAGTACTTGTTTGAAGTGCTCATATAGGTTAGATTAGGTAAGGGGGTTGCTAGTTAATTCACCAGCACACTTATACCATATTGGTCCATTGTGACTGGACTAGATTTGTAAACCAAATAAAATCGTATTAACTTAGCCTTCAATAGGATTCGAACCGGAGACCCCGCTAGCCAGGGGCAGGCACTCTACCAACTGCGCCATCCAGACGTTCAAGTGCTCACATAATTCGTTCAAATCTGTGTGTGAATTTAACCCGAGCCAGTTGAAATGTCGTATTTTTTGTCGCTCTTTACTAGATTTGATTTCTCTTACAACATCTACACATACATCTACTTTTGACAGAAAATCATTTACATACAACATAAATTCATTCCAGTTCGTTTTTAATGATCTCATATTTAGAGAGACATAAAAAAAATCATTGCTATTATTTTTTATATAGTAGCATGCTTCGTAGGTTTGGTCTCCCAGAGAAAGTCTACGCTAAGGTTTTGGAAGCGCGTTCTAGAGCTATGGTCGAGCCAAGGATGGGGGATGAACAGTGCGGCTTTCGTCCCGGCAGAATTACAACCGACCAGCTTGTCACTCAAAGAATGGTACTTGAGAAGGCTTGGGAGTATGCCAAACCCACCTTCAGCTGTTTTGTAGATTTGGAAAAGGCATATGACCGAGTTTCTCGAGGTAAACTCTGGAGTGTTCTGCAGGAGTATGAGATTGATGGTCCTCTTTTGAGGGCCATTCAGTCTCTATTTCCAAACTGCAACAGCTGTGTTCGTTAACACCTTTCACCGTGGGCGTTGGACTTCGCCAAGAGTGCGTCTTGTTACCTATTCTTTTCATTGTTTATATGGACTGGATGTTGCAGCGCACCCGAGGAGAGGAATGTTTCACATTGGGAGAGTTGAAGGCAAGTCATCCTCTTTCTGCGGATGACTTAGTTATCCTCACATCTTCCCAGACGGAACTCCAGCGTGCACTTGATGTGTTTGTATCCGTGGGTGCTGATTCTGGGATGGAGGTTAACTCGGACAAATCAGAGGTTATGGTAATTTCCAGAACGCCTGTTCAATGCACTCTACATGTTACTGGAGTCCCATTGAAGCAGGTGGAGAAGTTTAAGTATCTCGGGGTCTTCTTCACGAGTGAAGGGAGGAGTAAAACTGAACTTTCCCGTAGGGTTGCTCAAGCTGGGCCAGTTTTGACACAGCTTGGTAGATCTCTAATCAGGAAGGCCGAGCTTAGTGTGTAAGCCAAGATAGTAGTTTTCAACTTAGTGTCTGTTTCAACTCTCACCTATGGTCATGGAATTTGGGTAATGGCCGAAAGAATAGGATCGAATACAAGCTGCTGAGATGAGACTTGTTCGTGCTCTTGTGAAGGGTGAGCAACACGATAGTTAGCGAGGAACTCAACGTTGAGCAGCTCCTTCTCCGAACAGAAAGAGCTATGCTTCGCTGGTTTGGTCACGTAGCACGAATATCCCCACCATCACGATTTCCGAGGCGGGCCTTGAATGCGATTCCATTAGGTATTCGAACACTTGGCAGACCCAGGATGAGATGGTTGAACGAAGTCCATACGCTCGCCTGGTTACGCTTGGGCATAACCGCTGACGAGTTAGAGTCGATGGCGGAGGATCGGGTTGCCTGCAGATCTCTCGTGCGTGGTTTACCGCTATAACCCATGTAGTGGATCCTGCGGGTCAGAAGATGATGATAATGATGAGCATGCTTCATTTTGCGAATTCAGATTCTTAAAATTTATATTTTCTATTTCGTTTGTGTTGTTTTCCATTTTTGGTGTGTTAATTTTGTGCACCAGTGTATAGCAGAAAAACATGATTATGACATTTTGTCAATATCGGTGATCGTTTGGATCTCGTTAGTACGGTCTCGTTCTGATTTTTTTGTAATTCTTGAACCAAACGAATTTCCAATTAGTTGATTTAGCTTTTGTTTTTTTTTTGAGAGCCAAATTAGCTTTTTCAAAGCGTTGATATAGCATCTCATGCAGGCACAAGTGTCTGCATTTACTCTCTTGGTCTCTTCGAGAGGAAAGCTCTGCTGTGATCTGTGGTTCTGTTTGCGTTGACGGTTTTTAGAGGAGAAGATTCAACCACGAACTGCAGGAGAAGATTCAACAACGAACTGCACGGGCTGTACAGCGACATGAGTCTAGTCAGGCGTCTTCGGATCCAAAGCCTAAGATGGCTAGGCCATGTAGAGC
Organism: Eristalis intricaria; assembly: GCA_964034865.1. Taxonomy (NCBI): domain Eukaryota; kingdom Metazoa; phylum Arthropoda; class Insecta; order Diptera; family Syrphidae; genus Eristalis; species Eristalis intricaria. Next base: position 43,495,954 of record OZ035875.1, read on the forward strand.
GTATGGACAACGCAACTGCGGCCCGAAGAGTCGTGGGGACAAAGCAACAGAGGACGCCCAAGTTTAAGGTGGCGCACTCAGGTGGAGACAGACATCAACCAACTTGGCGTGCGACACTGGAGACAGCTAGCCAGAGACCGTGCTAGTTGGAGAGGCTTGTTGGTTGAGGACCAGGACTGTAGCGCCAAATAAAGAAAGAATAAGAAGAAATTAGCTTTTTGAAGTGTGGTGTTAATTGTTCGTTAATGTATACATTTTGATTCGTATATGACGGTCCCAAGCGATGGCTTAGCTTAATTAGATTAAGCAGGTCAAACCTCAGGGCATTGTGCCATGGGAACTCACACCTCTAGATTAAGCCTTCCCTGTAATGATTTCTGTATAAGGTGCATGGACGAGGTTGAGGAAGAAACCATCGAACACTTGCTATGTAGCTGCAGTGCCCTCTCATCCCGTAGATTCAGACTTCTGGGGGCCCATTTCTTTGTTAATTTGGCTGAACTGAGCAGCATCAGAATCATTTTTTACCTGTTGAAAATTCAACTGATTTTGCATATTCTTTTACTAGTGCCTTAATTTCATGTAGTTCTCTTTCTATAGCACTTGTGTTTTTCTGTACATCACTGGTGACAGTTGCTTTCGGGGATTCTGTTGGCCGTGATCTCTTGGCAGCTTCGGATTCATCTTCTGATGGTAATTTATGTTTCATTCTACATGATATACATACATTTTCAGTTTTTCTTGGCATTTGCAGACATCATTCGGTACGAGTTTTCGGATTTAGAACTGCAATCGAAATAAGAAATTTATTTTAACAAACGATGCTCAAGTGAGCTAGCCAACTGCATTCCTCCTCTCCATGAATTCACCCGCAATATACGTGTCGCGAGGAATGCCCATCAGTATACCCTTAAGCCTACTTTCGGACGGGCAGTTAAATTCAGAGATTCATTCTTCAGCCGCACTGCACGAATATGGAATGCTCTTCCCGGCCTAATATTTTCCACAGACTACAACCCGCAGATATTTAAGACCAATGTGCACAGGTGCCTCCTCTCCCTTTCTCCCTCTATACCTTCGGTCCGTGCTGTGTCACTTACGGTTTTAGCAATCCCTTGAGCACGCGGAAATTATAAAAAAAAATAAATTTTTAATTCAAGCACCTTACGATTGATATCTAATATATTCATTTTCCATCTTGTCGTATAAATGGAAAATTCTTTTTAAAAGTTTAAATCACTTCTTAAATAAACTGGATTACAGCGCTGTTTCTTTTTTATTGAAAATTGAAGTTTTTGCTTTTCAGGCACTTTGGGTCTATATTGGATAGTTTAACTCAATATATACGCTCAGATAGCACTAGCGCAACAACACGTCCACACACTTTGAAAACTTAACTTAGGTTAGGTTAGGTTTGGGTGATTGTCACCACTGTAGCAGCTGTGGCCCACTTAGATGCTGGTTGGATCCTCTATGCTATCACTACCCGGTGCTTTTCACCGGCTCTTAAAGGGACTACACTAAAGAAAATGAAATAAACCTAGAGACTGCCTAATGGTATTTAAGTCCAGGCCACCTTTGACAAGTCTACTCCTGTGCTGATTTACAGCCAATTAGTTTTCCTGATAAACTTAGCTATGTCTTGTATCTTTAAGTGTGACATTTCCTCTAGGTATTTGAAAAAGTAGTTGCCCAGTATATCTTTTCTTGTTTTTGCAAGGGCTGGGCAAGTGCCGAGGAGATGAAGCGTGTTTTCTTCCTCCTCCTCGTCTCTACAACTTCTGCAGTAGTCGATGTGTGGGGTTACCATTCTTCTGGCATGGATACCGAGAAGGCAGTGGCCGGTGATATTGCCCACTACGTTCGTAATTACATTCCTGTTTAGTCTTAGGAGTGTATTTGTTTTGTTTGGATTTAGTGAGGGCCAAATAAGCTTCGAAATCCTACATGTATCTAATTCCATCCCTCTCCGATTAGCGGAGCTAACGGCATATGTGTGTAAAATGCTGTTTATTACTGGGAGTGATTGATATAGTCTGTCCTGATTATTTGCCGGTGGTAGTCTCACGCCCATTCTTTCTAACTCGTCGGCCCTTTCGACCACTATGCCCCTGGAAAACCACTATGCCTAGGTACCCAGCAAAGGGTTAGGTGGCATCTAACTATCTCTGTTAGAGATAGACGTCAAAGTTTTACCATCTTCGATTTAATTGATGGTGTATCCAGAGTGTTTATGGCCGCCTGACTGTCTATGTAAAGGGCGAGAGATAGCCCGTCTATTGGGTTCATCGACAGTAAGCGGGTAGCAATGGTTGGACAGTCGACGAGACAGGGAAAAGGATATGTCCGGCGATATCGCGAATACTCCTAGTCCGGTTCCCTCGTCTGTTTTTTAGCCATCCGTGTAGTAGAGATAGCAGGTAGCCTGGTTTTCTTACAAGACCTTTTTCCCAATCTTCTCTGTCTGGGATAAGTGTTCTTGGATCCAAATTCGAAGTCCAAAACTTAACTTGGTATGTACCTTGAACCTTTCTATGCGGTAGGCTATCTATAGACAAAATTTCAACAAAATCGGAGGTGAGTACTTTTCGGAACAACAGTCCAAATTTTTGTCATGGTGACTAATCACGTCACAAATCCCAAAGGCCAATGCCACCACGCACTTTAGACTAAAATAAAAACATCGCCACCTAAGGCTTGATCGCTCTGGCTTTACAGCTAACTTGTGATTTTAAAAATTATATGTTAGCTTTTTTAATAAATAAATAAATAATGTTGCATTTTTCAGTTGAGTGCACTTTCTGCTGGAAGACTTTCATTCAGTTTATGCTTTATTTTTTTTTTTGAAGTGTCTGCAAACTTTTCCCACAAGGGCTATAGGTTAGAATAGCTTCAATTGTCTGTCTTTCGAAGGTGCGTCGCACGAAGGCCAGTAGAGGCCTGAATCTTTAATTTCTTTTTATTTTCTGTGTAGTTCAATTCTGAAGAAGACAGCAGACCAGTGGCCCAACTGAGAATCCATGACATCATGATGTCTCAGGAAATTCAAATCTCATTCAGTGCCTTCATCATGGCACCAAAATGTTCCCCCTTTCTGCTACAAAATGCCGTCAGGTATTAAATGCTCTACAACTCCGAGTCCAGATAGAAAACAATTTCGAACTGTCGAACTACTCCCTGCCAGCAGCACAGACCACAACTCAGCAAGGAAAAGAAAAACTTATTATCGCACCGAATCGATTCCTTTCGACATCTTTTCCATTCGACATCCCCCAAATCGAAAGCCAAAGGACCTACGTCCTGTCCGGAGATTTCGCCAAGGCAGACATAAAACATTTAAACAAACGCAGAAGCGCCCCGAAACCTGTCTCCAGTCCCCACACAGATATAGGTCCAGCAATGTGACTTTTACAACATTTTGTCACTCAAAGGGACCTTCGCCTGGTGGTGTGCCATTGAATTAGCCCCCCAGCAGGGCACGGAGGGTAGTCATCAAATCCGAAATCTCAGTCGGGCCACACGTCCGATGTCTGCCTCGAAATCTATTTGCAAACCGAAATTAGATTTTTAATTAGTTTGTAAATAAGATGAAAATGTCCTTTTTTTGTGAAGAAGAATGGCCACACACACAGACGGCGAAGCCCAGAGCAAAAGGTAAATAAAGAGCAAAATTCATTTGCGTCTCTTTTTGCGAAGAAAAGTTCGGTCGTTCGTTGGTTCCTTGATTGTTGCTTTGCTCATTTATGGTCGACAAGTTTGGTCCTTTACAATCCATGAGACACACACACAAACACACACTCACAGCGAGGGAAGATAAATAAAAGAATAAACGGCAATGACGGAGCATGTCCCACCACAAATGTCTGAGCAATGAGAGCAACTTTAATTTCGTTTGGTTCTGTTGAAGTTAATGTTGAAGTTGTCTCTTTAATCAGGACTACGAGCGAGCGACACTCTCCACTAGCGTTTACCGAAGGAACTCTCGAGGATCTCTTGCACATTTAATTACCATAATTTAATGACTTTTTTTCCACTTCCAAGGACTTTCGTTTGTCGGTCGGCTGTCTTTTGTTTTCGGGGGATATGTAGGGGCTTTGTTTCGCGTCGCATCGTCCCCACCGAAGGATGTCAGACGCAGAAATTCTGCCATTAATGCGTGCGATCCTGTTTGCATATTGAGATAAAAATTACTTAAATATACGAAGCAGACGGGTTGTGCGACACATTCTCTATCGCGGCTGGTTATGAGTGACTCCTCCATTCTCGTCGAGCACACGTTATTAAAGAATTTATAAATATTAATGAAGCCACAAAGGGGAAGGGGGTGAGATGTGGCATGTGGTGCGGAGCAGGCAGGCGGAGAATGACAGGATAGATTTAGTTCTCACTGTGCGGCTATGTAGGCAGTAGGCTTCGTCTTCATTATTAATGAAGCAGATTTGCTGTCAGAGGGAAAAAAAGACACCGAAAGGGTTGAGAGTGAATTATGTTGTAGGACATCGACATCATTACGCCGACACGCTGGGGGATAAGGGGGTGTTCCATTCCGATTCTCAAATTTAAGGCTGTGTTGGATTTGAAAATGATATTAATGAGTGCATCCATCACTGATAATATGACTCTCGAGGGAGTCGTAGTAGACGGAGTCAAATTATTGTACTTTTGCCTCTGTTACGCGGCCACTTTGCCTTTGAAAAATCACTCAGACCGTTTTCCTTTTGTTCGGATATCTGTGTCCTTCGTTAGGCGGACGGAGTGTCCTTTTCGAAGGAAATCAATCAGAAGTTTGCATTCAATTCGAATACGTTTGTTCGAACCCGAAGGTCAAGGGTGTCCTGATTGGCATTGCTTGGTACCCTAATCAATTTGTGTCGGTGCTTGTGTAAGACTTTGACGTTCATCCTTGGGAAATTCGAGAGGTTCTCGGTTCTATAAGATGTCATTTGTTCTTCACGTGGACGTGGGTGGATGTTGGCTTGTCGAAGGTTACGTTACTGAATGACGTAACTATTAAGGAGATTGCTATTCATTTTCAGAAAATAACAAAACCACTGACTCAATCATTTTGGGAAACAATTATCCGTTTCTCTTTCAAAGGGGTTTCAAAGAGGGTCGTTTGATAGGCCGGTGAATTTTTTAATTACTCGAGCTCCCGTTTGATCAAGATTCACATTCCCTCATTTCGCTTCTTTTTTGTCAAATATAGAACGACGTACAGTGGTAACGCAGTGGAAATAAAAACGCGAAATGACATATTTTTCTCGGTCAAATGGTAACGGTTTTTCGAGGCTACAAAAGTGAGAACGTAGAAAGCCAAGATTTTGTTGACTTATGATTTTGATTCACTAGAAATGAAGTATTCCAGATATGCCCGACCTCTCTTGCACTTAAAGATTTTTGACAACTCTTTTTTTTCAAATTGACCAATCAGAGGACGGCTTTTTTTTATTACGTGAATAAACGTCAAAAATTCATGAATATCTGTCAAAAAAGCACTCAAATTCGACGATGGAGTAGGGGGCAATCAGCTGTGAGGTCGGCTATCTCTGTATTACTTTATTTCTGTGATTGAATTTGACTAGCTCAAAGCTGGGGCTTTGCAATTTACAAAATTTGGCGTATTTTTTAAGCAAATTTGATTGGGGACCTTTCGGAAAATTATGTACTCTTCAACCTAAAGTCATTTTTTTCTTAAAGGACATTATTGTTATTGTTATTGTTGAGGGTATGGTGTCCCCTATTCATACCTATGCTTTCTTAAGAGCCCCCTCCCATGCAACTCTTTTCAGAGTTGTATTGAGGGTTATATGCTCCTTTTGCGCGCATGTGGAAGAGATTTTTTTCCAGTTTCCTTTGAATCTCAGAAAGAGAGGTGGTTCCAGTGATTTCAGGTCATCTTCTGATATAAGGTGCTTGCCCAGATATCTATCTTTTGTGGGCTAGTGTCTCACAAAATTACAGTATATGTTCTGGAATTTCATTAGATTCTCCGCAGAAACATTCTTCTGATACTCCTCGTTTAATAAGGTGCTCCCTAAGTTTACAGTACGGAGGTTATATTGCCCCAAGAGTTTCTTGGCCATGAGCGTTTTTCCAGACATCTGGCCGGTTCATTTTTTCTAGTTCCCTGAAGTTTTTCCTGAGAACATGATCTCCTAGAGCGCTGAATGGTTCGGGCATATAAAAGGATTTCCTGTTCAGGGAGTCGGCCTTTTCATTGCCTTCTATCCCTGTATGGCCAGGTATCCAACAGAGTTTTACCCTGTTACTCCTGCTCAGCTTCCTTAGCTTCTGTAGACATTCCCACGTGCGCTTGGATTTGATGATATGGGCGTCTAGTGCCAGTATAGCGGTACGACTGTCCAACATTATTGCTTTGTCTTAATTTGTAAGCTTCCTGTCTAGATTGATCTGAGCGCATCTGTCTATGGCATAGACTTCTGCTTGAAAGATTCTGGTTTATTTGAAACTACATCTTCAGTTTTTTCATATTGTTTACCAACTGGGCTCTTAAGTATAGCCACCTTTTGAGAGGGAAAATTTCAATGATCGATGAACTATAATAAAAAAGCTCCAAGTGTCTACAACGGGAGACCAACTTTTCTAAAACCTAAAAGTATTGTCTATCAATGCCTATTGAAACCTCTTTTGACCACATTATTCGGCATTTTCAAAGGATTTCTATCGCAATGCATGTATTGTGCAAATGCTATGCGAGAGGCCGAGGATGTCTGATATATTGTGAATTAGAATTCGTAAGGTCATACAATTGTCGTAATTATTAAGCTAATTGCTTTTATCTTGTCTTATTCGTGGTGTCTTATGGATGCCCGTTTCGCATGTCGCAATGGATGGCAATTAAAGCTTTTTTGCCGAAAAAAATTATTTCTGCCCGCGGTGGATCGGGAATTAGTTTATGATTCTGCAAAACATTGAAGATTTCAATAAGGTAGATGAAGCTATGCTTTGGATCATTTTCAAAGGAGGCCCAGAAAAGTTGCAATAAAGATGACAGGTAGTACTGAATTTGGTTAGGTAAGGTTAGGTTAGTGGGTTGACGCGGTGGGCCCGCGCCATTCTGAGGTTCTGTTGGACCCATTGTGATGCCCATGGGGTAAACCTTCCTGTCGTCTGGTAACTTATAACCACTACGATGTTGTTGGTTATTGTCCTCCTTGTAGCAAACCAGAGATCCTTATAAACCTGTAAAGACATTTTAGTGGGCCATCTTGTATATCATGGAGCTCATGGTGGAAAAGTTCTCCCAGCGTTCTCTGTCTAAATTTGCCAAAGTGCCAAAGTCTTCTACTGGGGCATTGACAAAGCTGGTGGGATGTATCCTCAAACACTTCTTCGTCCCCACAGCCTCTGCAAGCAGTGTCATGGGTAGTCCATACCATGTCCGTGGTATTTCAGATGTAATAGCTCCGACTACCATCCTCATAAGTTTCCGTCTGCATTGGAGGACGATATCGGTTTTTGCACTGTTAAACCTAGGCCATACCGTTCGAGTGGTCTCACGTGTGGGGAAGGAACTCCACCTTGCATTAGCTAATTCCATGATTTGAATGTCCACCTTTCTCTTGATGTCAGGCAGAGGTGGGGCAGGCCATGGGATTGCCTGGGATAGGTCAGATTCGACTCCTTTCCTGGTAAGTTCATCTGCTACCGGTTATGATCCTATGGTCTGGGACCCAGCACAGAGTGATCGAATACTGTGTACCAAGAACCTTGAGCTCTTCGCGACAGCTTGCGACTAGCTTGGACTTTCTATAGCCGAAATTGCTTTTATGGCCGCTTGACCGTCAATTAGGAAGGTAATATCAACTCGTGGTTCAACTGGTTTCCAACAATAAAATCAGTTTGGCCGCTTCTTTTTTTTAGGCAAGTAATCTGATAGAGCAGTGCATGTTTTTTTTTTTTGCAAAAGAATCGTATTATGAATAGTAGAACATTTTCTTGTACTGCAACAACTCGTTTCCACTTAGTAATGAAGCGCAAGCCTTAATATACTAAACTGCTTTTTTTAAACAAACACATGCATATGTAGGTATGTTACCAATTAATGTAAAATTTAATTTATTTATGTACATAGTGACTACAGCTTTGGTTTGTATAAGAATTTAGAGTACAAACAACAAACAAACAATTGGCAACACTGAAGAAGAGATGGAGAAGTATAAAAGGAGAATGAAGAGGAACGGGCATTCTGATGAGATCTGTGAGTCAGTATAGTCGAAGTCAGGAGAGTATAAGAAGAAAGTGTAATAAAAATAAATTAATTTTATAATTGAAAAACCACAGTGTAAAAATGCATACTCTGTTGTACATTCATGCATTTAAAACAAATCTTTTTTTATTATTTAAACTTAAAAAATAAGGTTTATTATCTTCTTCTTCTTCAGGTGGCGCTACAGTCCGGTGTGAACCTGGGTCTCAACCAGAAAGCCTCTCCAGCCGGCACGATCTTTTGCCAGCTGTCTCCAATTGCGAACACCAAGTTGGTTGAGGTCCTTCTCCACCTGGGTCCGCCATCGGTTCCGTGAGCGTCCGTTATCATCAGTCAACAATTATTGGACCACAATAAGAATTAGTGGCACTTGTACTAAGTTTCAAATTTCATTAAGATCGGTCCAAGGGTTCAAAAAATACAGATTTATTTCCAACTCTCCTATACAATGCGACCATTGTGCGACGCAGTATTTTGTTTCAGGCATAAGAGACCAGTCAGTTGTCGAATTTTGAGCAATCTACGTCATGTAGCTCATTCAAAGGATTTCACTTTTTAGGGAAAACCTTAGATTCAATGGGGACTCTTTCAATGGTTAAGAAGTGTTTTACAGATTTACGTTGTAGTCGGTCCAGTACAAGTTACGCCGAATAGTCAGGTGTCGTAAGGATGATGGTCGTGCCAGATATCGTCTATAACATCCACGGAACGTTATTAGACGATCTGAGACTTAAATTGCGTGTGTGGCGGAGGGCGTGGGAACATCACATTTCAAATCAGTTCATTTGTGGGCTGTGGTGACTACTCACACTCAACGTACTCATCAACTCAGGATTTCATACACAGGGAAATAGCCACGAAATACGAAAAGTCTTGCCACTCTGTCCGCTTCATCTGGTGGGTCATGTGGCCTCCTAGGAATATGTTTCCTGATCCGCCGGTTATGTGGAAGCCAACGTGTTAAGACATCAACTGTCCCTTGCTTAGTGACGACCGGATAACCAAGCTGACTATCAAAGAGTGTAGCAGGTGAAACAGATGCGCCACAAGTGTGAGGTGAGATGACAATTATTCGTCTGGCAATACTGCTCAAGATCTTCAAGTCATCTGTCACGACAGAATTTTCCAAAATACTTTTTGCGCCCTCATTCCATCAGAGTCATGGTCTTCGAATTGCCCAGAGAAGCCCCTGAAGCTGTTCCCTCTGGGCCATCCATGATGGAGCATATATAATTGTGCTATAAACATCAGAAGCAGCTATAGACCTTAACCGGGAGCAGAGGTAACAAGTCGTATCCGCTCATTATAAACAACCAGAAGGTCAAGGAACCTTCCCAGCGCACGCACTCACTGTGTCCCCTCCTTGAAAATCTGAGTACTCTACGCTCACCAGCATCTGGGTCCACGACAGGTTTGCTCCGGACACACACAATGTGGACCAATTAACATGAAAATCGTCTAAGCACAGCGGTGATGTAAGAAATCTCTCCTTGAAAACCACTTTAGATGAACTTTCTCCGCATTCATCTATCACACAGATTAAGTCGTGAGTACCCCCGCCACAGCACCACTTCACGTCAAAGTTCACCGGCCGCATGGCACACTCTGACTCAAGTCTCTCGATAAGTTGTCCCTTGCAACCGCGACCGAAACTCAAATTAACGTTATTACATAAAAGTAACCATAGCTCGAGAACACACAAAACGGAATGTGGAATGTGTATCTTCAAGACGCTCATAAGATCCGGCCATTGGCCGTGGCCCAAGCTCGTGTGTGTGTGTGTGTGTGGAAAGCTTTGACCCCAGCCACTGCAGCCACTGCGAAGCCATGGCAAGTGGCCATTTATCAACGCGTGTGCACACAATTTAAATCAGTTTCGGAAGTTGTAAATTATCAGCAAACGGATTTCGAACCGAAAATCTCAAGTGGCTCAGATTGGCAACAAACCACCAGCAGATGGTTGGGTTCGCTGCCGAAGCGGAGACGGCTGCCATGTGCGCCGCAGATACACTCTCTCTTGCTCGACTTGAAATAAAAACTCAAGTGCCTTCAACTCGAACAGTAGCAGGATGAGGTTGAGGATGAAATTTAATTAATTTCAGACACCACCTTCCCCTCGGCCCCCCTCGGGGGGCACACTTGGCGCCAGCCAGCCACACTGTTCCCGAAGACACGTTTCATGGTCGCAAATCGTTGTCGACGGGAAGGGGCCGGGTCTGACGTGGTGAATAGACTCTATGCAACATAATCTGGCCTCAGTTGCAATGGAATCTGGAGGAAGGTCTTGAAGTGCCACACCACGAGCACACGGCTTGTGTATTTATTTCCGAGCCAATTAACGAAACGATGACGAATTACTTTGCCAGGCGCAGAACAAAAGCACCCCTGATGGGGTATTTTAAGGATTTGTGTCTCGAAAGTTTTTGCGTCCAAAAACGAAAGCATATTTATAATTGCCCCCCTCACAGAGCAAAAAGAACGTAGAGGCCGAGCAAAATCGGCTTACTGGCAAGACAGGGAAATCCTTTTTGCGCTCGGGACTGAGCCGAGACCAGAGCTGCTATCTGTCTGTTTGATGTCGCTTAATTAAATGTTAATGAGGGCGAGTCGAATGTGTTTGCCGCTCGTTTTGTGGGAAATTACGTTTGTCTTCTCCTTTGAGCAGAGCATCCAGGGGGGCGAAGAAATACTTTGAGTTGAATCTGGGTCAAATTGCTGGTTGGTGTTGGTCCTTTGATTAGGCAATGCGAACGGAATGGTATTTTTAGAAACAAATGATCATGAAATTCTCTCTGTTACAGAGGCGCAAGGGAAGCCGAACGGCCTATCGGTGCCATTAGACTGTTCTTTTGTGCGAAACTACTTTAATGTTTCTTCATCAAACTAATTCACGGTCGGGCAGCGTATCTGGAAGCTTTTGTGCGGGGAAACGACTTGGATCCCTGAATTGAGTAATTGGGAACGACTAATGGAAGACATCTAATTCTCATTTTAAAGAATCCAACAGCATAACAAATTGTTGCCAACTTAGAAGTCGTTAAGGCCAAGACTCTCTGTTCATTTGTTCATCGGCAAATGTGGAACACCAGAAGTCACTATCCGTTTCCATTTAGAAACGTGCAATTGCAGACGTTTCCAACGTAGTGTTTAAGTGCGTCGACTCCTACGCAGAGGGTGCCAGGTTCGATACGCGAATTTACCACCTATCATAATTCACGGCTCTTTCGAGTCACTGACAATGCTCAAAGAGTATTTCCTGTCTAGAAAAAGCTTCTCAAATTTGCCGTTCGGAGTCGGCATTAAACTGTAGGTCCCTTCCACTCGTGAAAGAACAATAGCACGCACAACACGAGTGGTTGCTGAGAAGCTAGGCCCAGGTCCACCTCGGACTGTCGCGCCACCCATATTATTATTATTATAAATTGCAGACGCAGACTCTGCGAAGCAGGCAAAGATCTAAGCTCGATTAGGGGTTATGACCAAGTGATTGATTGCGAGAAGCAGCTTGTTGTACTATCATGCGGATTAGATTACCCTATTCTTAAAACTACTTGCACTTGCGGCCAAGCGACTTTATTCGACTCATGTGGAGTTTTCCATGGAAGATAAGAGCCCTGCATGAACAGTGGGAATGTTGGATGGCCTTCTTCTCATTATCATCTCCATACACGGTCTACTGTAGCCAAAGTAATGGTCTATTTAGTTAACTGAGAGTACGTTTTGAAACAAGTACCTAGGCTCGCCATTGGTCTGATTGAGTGAGCTTGGAAGAAAAGTTTTGTTAGTTTTGTTAGTTAGAGACAAATCTGTTGGACTACCAGTACCAGTGGATCTCATCACAGTCACAGCATTCCAGTACTTCCATTAAATAAAAAAAAAATTTAAAAATGGGGGTTTTTCTTCATAGTTTTCCTCCAAATTTTTACTTTAATTTAGCGTACTGCATTACTTACAAAACCATTGTATTTTCAGTAGTAAGGTTTTATGTAACCATATCTCTGTGCAAGCTTGAGTAAATTATACCACTATTGATAAGATACTGTTATACTATGTAAGATAAGATTCCAGTACTTCCATGAGTTGAAAGTTAAAAAGCTCAGACATCTCGTAAAGAGCCAGTTGAGATTTGAGGGGATCTTTTGAGTTGAAAGTGACATTGTTCAGAGATTTGACTATCTGTATGTTTCCAGTCTCGTTTAATCTCCATGATTTCGACCTGGAAGAAACTACAATAATTTGAGACATGTTCCAATATCTATTCCTGGTCCGTTTATAATCCCTCTGTCAGGAATGACACAGCTTAATCCTGGATCCAGGGAGTTTACCCCAGCTTATCTACAGCACTTAGGAAGATGAAAGCATGTCCGATCACTGGAATATCAGCTCCATTTGTCCCATCCCCAAAAAAGGCCTATCCTACTCTAGCAACTACTGCTTAACGTCGCCTATAAGATGTGTGTGTGAACATCTAAAGCCGTTTTGCACAGCTCTAATCGGAACGTTCCAGTGCGGCTTTCTGCCCGGCAAATCGACTATAGACCAAATTTCACACTAAGGCAGATGCTGGAAAAGACTAGACTAGATACACACCACCTGTTCATCGATTTAAAAGCCGCATTCAACAGCGTTCATCGCGAGGAACTATTTGATGCGATGGTCGAATTCGGGATCGCGGGAAAACTAATCCAGTTGCGTTGCACCACGCAAGAACAAATTCGTGACGCATAGTGCAGTTCTACTCAAGGACTTCCGGCCGTTTGAAAACTTCACCGGATTTCGGCAAAAGAGTGTGTTGTCGTGTACTTTCTTCAATTTGGTACATCAGAAGATAGTGCGGAGGACAGCTTTAAATAGGGACTATCTTCTACAAAGTCCGTACAACTGTTGAGGCATGCAGATGACATTGACATCGTCGGGCCTTCCCAACGTGCAGTAGTGGTAGTCGGCGTATGTTTTCCCGTGAAAGGAGCTGGTCTTAAGGTCAATGAGTATAAGACGAAATATGCATCATCAATATTAAAAACATCCTTCACTTAGCCCAATTCAAGATATACAAAGCCGCTACAAAGCCGATAATGAATTACTGCTCCCAAGTTAGGATATTCTGAATGCGTCCAAGCTGAAAAACTTCAACGTGTCTTCATGAAAATATGTTTCCTTCTACCAAACAACACACCCAACTATGCCCTCAACATTGAAACCGGCCTGGAGAAAGAATTCCTGACGACACTTAATCTACATATTCGATACATTGCACTTCGAGAAAACCGACTACCTCGGAAACTATCGGATGTAATTATTCAACAGAAAATAAACTGTGCAAAAGAGTGGTCAGTGCCTTTCCAGCAAACTGCAAATTATTACGCTTAAGGAAATCCACTGGAACGAATTCACAAGCCATGCACGACAGTCGCATTTTCATGACGAATATTGTAACTTATCCTACACTGATGTTCCCAACTACTTTGAAGACTCTAATCCTCGTGAAATTATCAGACTAATTTTGAAATCGCGTTGTGGACTACTTATTTCGAAGGCCAGAGCTTTCAGTAATAATATAATTGGCCTCTGATCTGAAATCTCGATTCCGCTGAAAACACATTTCACTTTATATTAGAACTAGATTTCGTACCCGGCTTTGCCCGGGTTTGTTACTTCAACCGGTACCTTATCTGTAGTGAAAATATAGTTTTTTCAAAATATCCTGAAGAAATGTGTTTAAAATAGTAAAACGCCAAGAAAATTAAACTTTCTATTATTTTTTATTATAAAACTTGTTTGTAAACTACATTTTTTGTTTCAGAAACATCATCAGCGACAATGTATAACTGCCCTGGATGCTTTGCCCTCGACATTGCAACGTACGAATTTGAATTTTCTTTTGTCATTGATGCATATCCCAATCTCTCATTCACATCCCTACTCATAATGAGTACAATTCGTTGACTGTGTGCATACGTGTTGAAGTTTGAATTATCAATGTGTGCTGCAGCAAAACGGACGGATATTACAGGTTTTTCTCAACCATTTACACACAACGTGGAGGGATATCAAGCGATTCATAAAAAAAACTTCTTGGAAATCCCATTTATGAACCTGCGCGAGTTATATTTAAGAAGAGAAGAACACAATTGAAAAGGAATGTGTTTAATCTTTAACACAATTTTTATTAGAATCTTAATAATTCACTGCTTTCGTGAAATGTCTACAATCGAATGCTCTGTACAAACTAGAATAATACAAGAATACAAAAAGACGCCTACTAGAAACAATTAAGTGATATGTAACTCTCGCGATGTTCACTTGTTGTGCAAATTGAAGTCAAACTTCATGAACCATGAACAAAATTCGCCTGTCTTGTAACACATTATGTAATTAGTCTAGCTTTGAAATTTTATCTAAATCGTTCAGAAGTTCAATATTCATAATTTCAGCAAAATTGAATGATTTGTGTGTAGCTGTGTATATGTACATGCATAGATAGTTTGGTTATGACAAAATAAGAAAAATGCGAAAATGTTTATTGTTTCCTTTTCGTTTGGCGACTCAGGCAGTCGTTCGTACGTGTTCGATTGAGACGTAGAAAAAAATGAATGGTTGCACCAAAGCAAAAAATGAAAAATGTGTGTGTAAATATGGAAGTTACAACACACTGGGCGATGGTAGATGTTCACGACTACGCAACTTAAAATGGTTTCAAACCGGATTGATGCAACCACCCTTATTTTGAGAATTTTATTCCCGTTTAAAAAGTGCTCGTAACTTCCGAACCATATGTCGTACCGACTTAAAAATTGTCACATTCAGCATTTAAATTTTAGAATGATTTTTGTTGAAAATTCCAGAACTCTGCGACGTGTAGTTTCGGAGCCTTTGTCGGTCAGCCACACAAACTTTCTGCTTTATAGTTAAGAAGATGCCAAATATTTAAACCATACAGAAGACAATTTCTTGGGAATGCCGATCTTGATCGAGCACAATTCATTAGAATCTTGAACGGATATAATTGCCATCGGCTGAACATGTACGTTGTTGTGATCACAACAGAGGATATATGACGCCAACTCATATCTTACACAGCACTCAACACACAGCACACAACACACAGCACACAGCTGTACTTGAGGAAGATTATCGTCAGCTACTTCACCAATAGGAAACTTAGATACCAGACTGACGATGGAATGAAATACCACGAAGTCTTGGCAGGCGTTCCACAGGGCTCAGTCCTTGGACCCCTCCTGTGGAACCTAATGTACAACGGAGTACTGAAACTCGCGCAACCACATGGAGTCAAGGTGATCGGTTTTGCCGACGACATCGCGGTCGTGACAGTAGCCAAAAACATCCACGAGGTGGAAGCAGCCACAAACGAAGCGATCGCCAGGATCAAGGATTGGATGGAATCCGCCGACCTAGAACTAGCTGACCACAAGACTGAGGCTGTCTTAATAACCAGTCGAAAGACGGTGGAATACGCTAGCTTCCGGGTTGGTTTCCAGATAATTCGATCGAAGATGGCTCTGAAATACCTAGGGGTAATGCTCGACAACCGGCTTAACTTTAAAACTCACGTCGAGTACTGTAGGAAAAAGGCAGCAAGGATGCAGGCAGCGCTCTCAGGAATGCGAGAGAGAAGGATCCTGCTTTCCACAGTGGTAAGCTCAATCCTCCTATATGCTGCACCAGTGGCCCTGGCGAACACGGATGCAGCAAGGAAGCTCTCGACATCATACAGGCTCTGCGTGATAAGAGCAATCAGCGGTTTCCGAACAATTTCGTACGAAGCAGCCTGCGTCATTGCGGGTATGGTCCCGATCGACATTCTCTCCACCGAAATGCAAAGGATCTACATACGGAGATCTGCAAATCACTCGGAGACTAGCGCAAGAGGTCTAAAAAAAGGAAGAAAGGGCAACATCAATGGCACTGTGGCAAACCAGGTGGGACACCACAACCACAGGCAGATGGACCCATAAATTGATGCCCAGAATAGAAGCCTGGACAACGAGAGCTCACGGGAACTGCAACTACCACCTCACGCAGTTCTTGTCGGGCCATGGGGGCTACCGAAAATACCTCCACAGATTCGGTCACGACAGCTCACCCACTTGTCCAGAAGGGGCGCGCGAAGATGAAGACGCGGAGCACGTAATATTCCATTGCAGACGCTTTGCCGTGGCGAGAGGAAGTCTACCAACTCCCGAGCTCCTAGTTAGCCATATGATGGAGTCAGCTGACAAATGGCTGGTGACATGTTCCTTTATTACAAGGGTGCAGATCGAGCTAAGTAGGCTGGAAAAAGAAAGAAAGGCCGAATTGGGAAATATAGATCACATAGCGTGATATGCTAACCAGCCCCGCGAAGTAATACCTAACGGCAGTTCCGCGGGGAGAGTGGTAGAAGTGTGCAGAGGTGTGGTTTAGGACGTAGGCGCGAGGAAAAAGGAGAATAATATCCCGTGAATCGTTCATGCTGGTAACACGGGTTACCAGTATCTTGAAGAAGATTCCACATCCATTGCCGCAAACCATAAAAAAAAAAAACACAGCACACAACACACAGCACACAGCTCACAGCACACAACTGCACATATTCAACTCATATTTCCACTATTACTCTAGTGCACATTTTTCGTTCACCTGTACTCACCTCTTTCGCTTCTTATTTCTTCCTATCAAGAGATGTACATATCTTGTAACATTAGACAAAATTAAAATGTAGAATAACCACATTTATACTATATAAGTAATGATAACCACAAATAAAGTTCAGTTCCATACAAAATCCTGTCTAGTAAGTTGACTTCCCCTCACCAGCGGTAAGGGGTCAATAAATTATTATTCAGGTATTAAGAAACACATTGGTGCTTTAAGCATTCAACGTAAAACACGCTCTTAAATACCGCCATTTACTTATCAATGAATTTTCTTGAACGAATTATCTCACTAAGCTTAATTATAGAATTAGAAATTGTATCAACCTGACAGGCAACTTTTAAAGTTATTGTCCATCATTTGATTTTTGAAATTTAAATATAACTTTGTATTTTGTTTTTATAATGAAATGAATAAAAATATTTTACTGCTACTACTACTACTATAAAATGAAGTATATACACACTACCTGCGACAAAATATGATCGACACTATTGACAGCTGCAACTTTGAGGTACTGAAGGAGTTTATCTACCTTGGCTTGGACGTGAATTCCACGAATAACATCTTAGCGGCGATGCGACGTAGAACCACTCGATGACAACCGCTGCTATTTTGGTTTGTCGAAACAACTCCGCTCACAACTCCTGACAGAAGGTCTAACATGCTCTACAAAATGTTTACGTTGCTTTGCTTGCTATATGCAGCCGAAAGCTGGACAAGCAACAGAGCTGACTCTTTGTGTCTGTGAAAGAAAAATTCTACGTCGGGTAAATGGAAGAGAAGAGAGACATAACCGCGAACTCTACGACCTGTACCAAGACGTGTATATAGTCCGGAGGGGAAAATTCGTCACTTGAACACACATTGAGTGCTTGAATAGATAAAGAATAGCCCTCGAGTCCCAGCCTTCTGGTTAGAGAAGGAGAAGAAGACCGAACATCCGGTGTAAGGACCAAGTCATTACGGAATGACGGATGACTGGAAGCAGCGTGCCCAGAACGGCCATAGATGAAAGTCAGCGATAAGCCAAAGGTAGCAGGCCAAATAAATAAATAAGTAAGATCCTTAAGCGTCTGAAAATCAGACTCGATCTGAAAAGGCAATTCCTCTTGAGAAGTTATTGTCGAAGATATAGATTGTGGTCGATGTCGTTGAGTGACCTGTGAGGTTTTAACCTTCGAGGCAGTAGTTGTGAGCGTAGTTGTTTCTACACGTCTAAGTAGCATCGGTTGCCAACGGCGATTCTTGCCTAGGATGTCGTTTGTGGAGTTCACGTTTGCCCCGAGGGAGTTTTCTCTCTTTTTTACTGCCTCAAAATTGTAGCTATTGATCGCAATGAATAAACTGAAGTTTTGTAACCGCCAGAGTTAAAAGTAATCCCCAACGCCCAACCACTTCTAATCCAAGGCACCAAAGGGAGTTCAAAAGAACAGCTCATGTCACTGAACCAAAACTTCCAGCGCCATTCAGTCTGCCGAAGCAGCCAAGCGATTTCAATCGCATCGATATCCAGCGGTTGCATCTTCACGAACAACTCATGCATTACAGCCTTCAAATCTAATGAACCAAATATCACTGAACATCTTCACCCAACAAGTGCTCTCTGCACAGTGCAATCGCAGCCTAGGGGTGCCTGCAAAATGCTTACCCCGCCCCTGCAGCGTCACCAACCTTTCTGGTTTGTTTTGCCAATGGATGCCTTCATTAGGGCGGTGTGAAGCGGCAATTAAAATTCCGATTTAATTCCGTTCCTCGTTTAAGAACTTTTCTTTTTTCCCTCCCTCTCTGTGTATCCATGCGCCTCGCAGTTCGTGAATCGTGGATGCAGCAGTGCTGCGAGTCCCGGAGCAGCAGCATTCAATGCAGACAAGTTGCTTGCAATTCTGCTCGAGGGTGAGATTTCGATGATCTCTCTTTTTCACTGCAGATGATGATGACGTTGCCGCCGATGCACTTCCTTTCATGTGGGCACGAACGAGCATAAAGATGATGACGGCCCTACACTCCGCGTGCCATGGCAACCAGGACGACGATAATCGTCGGGGTGATGCATTTCATCAATTTCATTAATTTTGAGGTCATTACGCGGTGGATACGTTTTTATCACTCCCTGCTCCCCGTCCCTGCACGAGATGTTTGTTGATGCTGCATCAATTCTCTCAACCATCCATCCATTCAACCAACCGCCCATCCGGCTGTGCAACTGTTGGAGGCACTTCGTCCTTTTTTGCATACAGAATTAATATTAATGCCTGGAGAGAGACTCTGACTGGGCGTTTGTGTGTGTGCGCGTTTCCTTTGGTGTACGGTTTCAATTGGACTTAATTTCGGGCGACAAAGTCGGGGCTGACGGTGCCTCCGTTGCTGGCAGCGGTGGTGACTGGTGTGGTAATAGCTTCGCTGGTCGCTTCTGTGGGCAGTGATTTACGCTTCGTTAAGTGGGAATAATTGAGCATGACACGGGCCAGCCGAATGTTTTCTCTCATTTTTGTTGGCTTCTCTTTGTGTGCGTGTTGGATAGACCGCGGCCACAGTTTGGGACACAAACGGACGTCGTCGGCGGTCATCGTTGTTGACAGACACCCACTTGCGGAAAATCTCTGGATAAACGATGTAGATGGTGAGGGGGTGTCATTGTCATTAACGAAGCGTGCCTGTCCGCCCTTAGAAAAGTCACAGACGAAATGTAAACTGAGTGGAGACGTCGTCGTCGCGTCTGCGTTTACTTATATTTCCAACGGAAACAATGATGGTGATTGGATTTCAATTGAAATTGAATTTACCCTCAGTTTATTTGCTTGTAGCTGCGGAGCACCGAGCACAGATGGTGTGATCCTAATCCAATTAATGGAAAATTATTCAAATGTACTGCAGTCCGTTGATGTTGGTTGTAATGTGAAGATGTCTGAAGGACACAGCGGTAATTTTAATCTTGAAAGTAAATGAAACAAGCAAACGTTGTTGAACAATGAAGTGTTCATAAATATAATGTGTAACTACGAGTATTTAGCAATCGTCATCGATTCAATTGGAATCACATGATGATCACTTTCGATCACACGATGATCACATGACGATCACTTTCAAATGTTAATGGTTTGGGTTACCGTCTGCGATATACAAGGTCCCATACTTGCTCTCAATTGTATCCTAAACATAAACTGAAAGGACAAGTCGAGTACGATCAGCATTAGCATTCAAAATGTTCCGTACCGTAAATCTGTTTTAGGAGAAGTAATTCGGAACAGTCAACAAAGTCTTCTTACAGTTCAGCTGAATGAATTGTGAACGTGTTTTGGGGATGATGTACGTGACAACTCTCCGTGGAGTTGTCGATTTCAGAGATAAGTAAATTTGTGTCATCTCTTCTTCAGTGGCCCACTAAAAGGGATTTCCAGGTCACTCGATCCTCCGCCATCGACTCAAAGAATAATGCCGACTGACCTTCAACGTTCTTTGGAATACGGCCAAACACACTCTTTGTGGCAACCAACATGAGCAACCAACATTTAAAACTAATTTGAGAATCCATACGAGATCCTTGAAATACCATTGTATGACCAACAAATTAGTGCTGGGGCTTGCGCTAAAATCTTGGGCCATTTTTATTCAGTGAAGGCAAGACAGTAACGGAAACGCATACGGGATATATATATATATACATATATATACATATATATACATGTCAACGCCAGCTATTGTAGATATGCCAGGCCCAGGGATCACTCACAAAAGAGAGACATGTCATAGTCCCAGAAGAGGTTAAATGACGATGTGGTCATGGGATCGCTATGGAACGATCATTAAATAGTAAATCCACTTGAGCTCGGATTGGATAGTATGCGATAGTAAAAAACACTAACCACTTGAGCTGTGCGATAACGACCGATCATGAAAGGGATGCAATGGAGATTGAGAGAACAATCGTGGCAGGCTCCAGTTCGACGAGATTCTTTTCCTTTTTTTTAAAATGAATGTTTTAAATAATTTTACAAGTGAGTTCGTTCATTTAATTTCTCCTTCTCTTGGTTTTCTTTGTATTTTGGATACAACATCCAATTCAATACAATTATATAAATATTTAATTCGCGTTCCCAACGTGCCGTAGAAGAAGCATTTAGGGCAATTGAAGACGAGGCGAAGCGAGATGGTCTTGAGGTCAATGAGGATAAAGCAAAGTATATGCTGTCGACCAAGAAACGATCAGCCAACCACCACCTAGGACAAAATATCACATTCGACAGCTACAATTTCAGGGTTGTGAAGGAGAGTGGGTCGCCGTGGCGTAGTGGGTTAGTGCGTCGACTCCTACGCTGAGGGTGCCAGGTTCGATACCCGAATTTACCACCTATCATAATTCACGGCTCCACCTCTTTCGAGTCACTGACAATGCTCAAAGAGTATTTAATGTCTAGAAAAAGCTTTTCAAACATGGCCGTTCGGAGTCGGCATGAAACTGTAGGTCCCTTCCACGCGTGACAAAACAAAAGCAGAAGCTAGGCCCTGGCCCTTTACGGGCTGTAGCGTCACCCATATTATTATTATATTATAAAGGAGATTGTCTGCTTCGGGGCAAACGTCCACAAACGACATGACTCACTGTGGAGATCTGACGTAGAATCGCCTTTGACAACCGGTGTTACTTCGGTTTGTCAAAATAACTGGCGTCAAAACTCCTGACTCGAAGGACTAAGGTCATTCTCGCCTGGACGATAAACAAAACTTCGGAGCTGATTCCTTGTGCCTTCGAAGGAAAAATTCTACGTCGGATATATGGTCCCGTCTGCGAGGAAGGCGAATGGAGAAGAAGACACAACCGCGAACTCTACGAGCTGTACCAAGATCTGTAGTCCGGAAGGCAAAAATCCGTCGACTGCCTCGGCCACATCGAGCGCATGGACAACAATGCTCCAGCTAAGAGGTTCTTTGAAGCCGAGCCTCCTGGTTCGAGAAGGAGAGGAAGTACGCGGATGTAAGACAGCTTGGTCTTGATGACTGGAAGCAGCGTGCCCAGGACCGTCAACAACATGGAAAGCAGCTATCGTTCAGGCTCGGACCCAGGATAAGAGAAGAGAAGAGAGAAGGCGAAACAGTCGGTGGGAATCGATATTGGTGGACGTTGGCAGATTATGTCTGCCCACAAATGTGGGAAAAAAGCCGGGATGCACGGCGCAACACATCAAGAAAGCCAGTTTTTGCAAAGTAGATTTCCTGTAAGTGCTCGATACGTCTGCAGATTTAAACCCCATCTGTTTTCTGTCTGGGTTGATTTGAAAACGAAATATCGACCAGCAAGCTTCAGACCATTGTCAGACGAGCTTGACACAATATCCCCCAGTGTCCTAGGACCTTTAGTTAGTCCTTTATAAAAAAAAAGGATTGAATATAGTGCCAAAAAAATATGACACTGGGGAGTAATGGGTTAAGGCAAACATTCATCGCTATACCCACCCATATGCTCAAAAAAGTGATAAAAAACGCAGCAACTCTCTCTTACAAAATCATTCATAGCTTATACGGTTCGTGCAATTATTTAAGGAATAAAAGGAAACTCCCTTTTGGGAGAACAACCAAGTGTCATCGTAAGCGTATTTTACACAAACTGCATGGACGATGGAGGCACATGAAGTGTGTAATCCTTCAGCTGATAATGCTCAGGTCTATTGTCATATACGTCGCAGATGTAAATTCCTGGACGTTCATTTCATAAACCTTTCCAGCGATTTAAGCGGAACACCCATAAATTCCGGTCCCCAACAATAGTTAATTCGGATCACACAAACACTTTTACATGCACTTCATTTGAAAAAAACCTACAGTACAGTACAGCAGTACAGGGAAATTTCAAACTCAGTCAACACTTTTGTAAGATAATTACTAAAGACTAAGAATAAGAATGGGCCGAGATAAGAATCTTGAGGTACACCATTTCAGACATCACCAAAATGACGACGGTTTTGAATTATGGTTCCTTTTCACTGCGACTTGAGCACAGTAAGCAAGGTTGAGAGGTTTAACGCTTTTTTTTGGATTAGGTTAGAATTACAGAAAGTTGAGTTAGGAACACGGTTTGAATATTGACTGTCGAAAGCTTTCCAGAAGTCAGTCAAGTTGCGAGGCTTTGACAAAGTTATGCCCTTCTTTGTCAAATGGGAGCACCGAATATCCCTTTAGATTTCACTCCAAAACGTGGAAGTCTGTATGCTGTAGCTTTTGGATGACATACCCACCTATTGCCATCGGATGAAACCAAATTCATCTTTATCTCACCAGTCTGAAGAATACCAGACATTTTTTCTTTTTCTTCACCTGTCAATCTCAGTTGGTCTACTGCGAATTTAAGGCAGTCTTGTCTATTCTTTTTGGTAAGTACCGCACTGGCACTTCTTCCGAACAGATGTTTTCCTTCAAGTCTTCTTTGTATTGTTGGGGAGTAGACTACGAAGTTAAAATCAACCAGCGCTTTCATGTCAGCTGCAGAGATAGCTGACATGAAAGCGCCTTTCTTGGACAGACCTTTACTTTGGCCATCATCCCTTAGAGAGTTTCTTTTCGTGGTCGAACTTATGGCATGAGAGATTTTGATGACTGTAGAGCATTGAATCTGGAATGAGTCTTTACACCACTCGCTGCGACATCCCTTCCATCGCCGGTTTTAGGATCAAATCTCCATCGGTTACAAAGCAGTGCTTTCCATGGATCATTTTTCCTATTTTCATGAATTCATCTTAAAATAGAACATAACTCGCCACAATAAAAAAAAACACAAACAATTACCATGTCTTATTACTTTTTTCGTTTTGCAGGTCGTTTACTGAACAAGTTTCTCTATACACACATTCTTAGAAATATGCAGCCAGGCTTTATAGTTAGGTTAGGTTAAGTTGAGGTGGCTGACTGCCGCGCATACGGACAGCAGACACACTTAGGCCAAGCATAGGCCCATTGTGTTACCACGCTGATCTTAGGCTACCTATTGCGCAAACCAATTTCTGCTTTTGATAAAGCGAAGAAGAGGGCTGATCCTGATGCTGCTCAGTTCAGCTAGATCAACAAAGGAAAGGGCCCCAGAAGTCTGAATCTACGGGATGAGAGAGCACTGCAGCTACATAGCAAGTGTTCGATGGTTTCTTCCTCATCCTTGGCCATGCAGATTCTACAGAAATCATTACAGAGAAGGCCTTGTCTAGAGGCGTGAGTTCGGATGGCACAATGCCCTGTTAAAACGCCAATAAGAGATCTGAGGTTTGGCCTGCATAATCTGATCAAGCTAAGCGAACGCTTGGTATCGATCACAGACCATAGTTGTTTGATATTGAGGGATCCTGTGCCAGATGTCCATCATTGATTTGTTTGAGCAAGCGTTTCAAGCTTTGGCAGGTGTTTTATAGTAGCGATAGGCGTGGGGGGTGAGTTTCTACACGGACAGAGGATGGAGTTTTTGCCCTTTCTAGCGAGTTCGTCCGCTTCGCAATTCTCTGTAATGTCACAGTGTCCCGGCACCCACATAAGTCGGATGTTAAAATACTTGGCCATCGCGAAGAGATAGGCGGCAATTAAAGGAAGCCTTGGAATTAAAAGTGACTGAATTCAGAGATTTGATCGCTGCCTGACTATCGGAACAGTTGACGATATTTGTACGCGATATTACATTGTTTTTAGCCCGGACAGGGCTTCCTTAATCGCTGTAGTTTCCGCCTGAAAGACGCTACAGTGATTAAGAAGTCGGGAAGAAAGCTGGATACTAAGATCCTTGGCATAGACACTGGCACTCACACCTGTATCCATCTTCTATCCATCTGTGAAGATTCGCAGTGAACCTTTCAGCGTCTGGTGTTCAGACTCCCAGTAAGATCTGGGCGGTATGTTGGTTGAGAACTTCTTCTCGAAGAGGAGTTTAGGTAAAGTGAGTTCTGTATCTATGGGTATAGAGGCATACCTGCGTAGGATCGTTGAATGTCCAGACTGCAGTTCTTTCCAGCTGCTCAGCGATCTTAATCTGATCGCCGTACTAGCTGCTGTCTGTCTGCCAACTTGAACTATCGGTGGCAGGTTGAGCAGTATGTTTAGTGCTTCGGTGAAGGAAGTCCTTAGCGCCCCGCTAATGCATACGCATGCCATCCTCTGCACTCTAGCGATTGGGACGATGTTGATTTTCTTATCGAGTGCGGTCCACCAAATTGCGACACCATACAGCAGAATGGGTCTGGCTACTGATATAAATATCCAGTGAACCATTCCGGGTTGCAGTTCACATTTGCACCCGATGGCCCTTTTACAGCAGTAGAGAACCGTGGAAGCCTTCTTGACAAGTTTCTGGATATTTACCTTCCAGCTTAACTTCGTGTCTAGTATAAGACCTAAGAACTTAGCGCTGTCACTTAGCACTAAGGGGGTTCCGCATATTGGGGGAGGGTCAAAGTTAGGGATTTTATACTTCCTAGTAAAGAGGACTAGTCCATTTCACCAGCTTGGATAGGGCAGATTGCATAATATCCCTGATCGTGGATATATATTTCCCAGATACTGCGATGGCAATATCATCTGCACAGGCAATGACCTTACACCCAGTCCCATCTAGTTTCACAAATAGTTCGTTGACCACTATATTCCACAGTAGAGGGGAGAGTACACCACCCTGCGGTGTGCCTCTGTTCACAGATTTGCGGAACGTGGTATCACCAAGCTTCGAGTCGATCACTCTGTTATTGAGAAGCCGGTGAATAAAAGTCAATATAGGCATTTCGATCCCGAGTTTGTTGAGTGCTGAGGTTATTGCGTGGGGTTATTGAAGGCTCCCTCGATATCGACAAAGGCAGTGAGATAGTTAAATTACACTGTTTTCCCTACTGGTATTGTTGTTTTGTTCGTAACTGTATGTTAATCGTTTACTTACAACTGTCATCCTTGACGCTGTATCCTTAGATGCATGGCTGCATCCATCTCGATATACAGCCTATACAGTTGATGCATGAATGCTTTCCCACAGGAGGATCATACGCCTCTTATGGAACATCATGCCTCTTGCGCGGGTCTGTAGATTTTGATCGAGCTCACACCCACAATCTTCTCTAGTATGATGTTGAAGAAGTCATCCTACGCAACGTGACAAGTTTGGAAGGAATGCTAAAATCGAACATGGAACTCTCACAGACCTCTCAGATTGTTGACCTACTAGAAGCCCTTTCTATCCTTTATGCGAGGGTCCCATGAGAAAGAGTCTGACTAGGTCACCTCCTACCATCCAGAATGTCCGCGATGCCATCAGATGTGTGGCATGAAGCATTTTCCAGTTCTAGCCTTCATGTGGCTCACATCCAATTTAGTCCAAAACAAATTGATTGTCATCGATCGGAGACGGCGGAGAGCACAATGATGATGTCAGCAATGATATTGTTGTTTTTGAAGAAGTGTGGAGCGATGATGCCGCTTGCCAACAATCCCCCTATTCCATTTGTAAGATCTATTCCATAGACTTTCAATAAGTCTGCACCGAGTACTAAGACCAAAAACAATTTCAAGCGCCTCCTCTGGTCTTCAATACTCAGAAAAATCGAGGACACTCCTAAGAGTTTCCATTAAAGGGCTTGCGACCGCCTCAACACAAAAACCTCACATGTGTCATCAGAAAAGAATCCGTCACCATCATCACCGTCAGCCCATGCCACAGGCATTTGCTTCGAGAACGCGGCACAACAAAAACAACAAAAGACATCCAGCTCAACCACCAAACAACCCTTTTCGTGTTCGCCGAAGAGTAATAATCCAACACAGCGACTTGGTGTCCTGGACGGATTTAAGAGGATTCAAACGAATACACAAATGCGAACACACAGGCGTACCCAGCCATCGACGGTCAGAGGAATTTCCATTTTTTTCTCCCGCTGACAATCCATCATTACCAAGGAACACAGTCATTCAGCCAGTTAACTCCCTGCTCGTCTCAATCGTTTCATCTAATGGTGAAACGAACAATGTCTGGGCTGGCGGATGATAAAACGCTGCTAACTCAGATTTAAGGCATTCCACACTCAGTCTTCGGTTCCAGCAGCTTAAACCCCACCAACGCCATGGGAGCCGTTCGTTGCGAGGGGCGCATGAAAAAGAGACGTTAGTCCTTTCGCCGAGAATCGCATAAATCAATTCCGTCGTCCGTGTCACTGCGCCAGCACCGAGCGAAGAAGGGAAAACTTTTTCGCCCTCAAACCGAAAGCCATGCCAGAGATAGAGCGAACCGTTTTCAAAGAGCCAAATGAAAAACGGCTTAACTCATAGATTTACATTGCCATGGAACAAATGATTCCGGGCCCGAGGACGTGGCATGGGTTGGTTACCGGCGGAATGTGGACCCTGCATTCCAGCAGAGGAGGACTGTCCGTCGTTTTCGTTTTTTCCGTGCTGTCGTTTGCGGCGAAATAACATTCGTTTGGGATGATAAGTGCAGAATTGACAGGCGAGAGTTGGCAGCTGGTCGGGGCGGCTATCGTGACAACAACTGCTGATGCCTTCGTTCAAGTTTTTGGTCAACTAAAACTTTGACCCTTCGGAGAATATTCAATTTTAAGATGGAACTCCTCGGATGCAGGCAGCCGGGTGCAGGGCACACCTGGAACTTGGCCATGAGAAGGCGTGGCGAAAAAGTGCTCTCTCGATGGAAGAGATTTTTCAAGTTGCTGACGTCTCAGACGGTTCGGGTGGGTGGAGAGCTTTCTTTTGCACGAGTGGGTAGTGGGAAAATATTAAACTTGCCGTGAGGTGAAGAGGACGGAGCTGGAATTTCGGGTTCATTAGGGGATTTTCACTGGATATTGTGGTCGGTCGTCGCTGATAGGGAAGTTTGTTGAAGAAAGCCTGTCACTGCACTTAGATGGATGATCGTTCTGGAGTGGGCTGCTACTCTTTCAAAGGCGAGTTAACCTTTTTGGATAAATGGTTCTATTCACTGATGGATAGGAAGATACCACGTCTTCCGCCTTCAACGTGGGCAGACTTAAGTCGAAAAAAATGACGGCGTTCCGCAGGAGCCTTTACTTAGCTAGGTGTTTTTTCCAGCATATGGGACGCGACTGAGGAGTTATAAAGGTGTTGGACTAAAAAATGCAATGCATTGGATCGCAAGAAAAGTTCTGCACTCAATCTTGGTCCTTGGAGAAGAAGATTCAACCATGAACCACGAATACAGCGACATGGCCTAATCAGGCCTCCACGGATCCAACGTCTAAGGTTTTTGGGCCATGTAGAGCTCATAGGCAAGACTGTTCCAACTCGAAGAGTCTTCTATTCCGAACCTATGTGCCAACGCTATAGGTTAGGTAGGAGGGCTAGTGCAGACTACTGCCACTTTTTGACTAGTCCAGGCAACGGCAAATGGTGACTGGACCAGATTCGAAAACAATATAAAAGCGTTTTAAGTTTGCTTTCACTGGGATTCGAACCGTGGATTCCGCTAACTAGGTACAGGCACTCTACCAACTGCTATAGACAACCACGAAACTGTTTGCGTAGCCGAGGAGGGAAGGACCTGAGTCCACTTGGCGTGCAAAATTGGAGGCTGCTGGCTGAAGATCGTGCCAACTGGACAACCACGAAACTGTTTGCGTAGCCGAGGAGGGAAGGACCTGAGTCCACTTGGCGTGCAAAATTGGAGGCTGCTGGCTGAAGATCGTGCCAACTGGACAACCACGAAACTGTTTGCGTAGCCGAGGAGGGAAGGACCTGAGTCCACTTGGCGTGCAAAATTGGAGGCTGCTGGCTGAAGATCGTGCCAACTGGAGAGGAGGCTTCTTGGAGGCTTCTTGGCTGGGGCCCAGGTCAACCGGGGTCTGTAACCCCTGAAGAAGAAGAAGGAACAACATGTAGTGCACTCATTTCAAAACTGACCATACTTTTTCTTTTTCTTTTCCTTTTTCTTCTGGGTCTTATACACTTCGTAGAAATGTGGTTTTAGGGAGAATGAACAGAATTGGTTCACTTATAAACAAAGTATTTAAATTAACCAGAGTATATATAGTTTAATATCTGTAAAGGTATATCTCAAGGCTCTGTGCTGGGACCGATATTTTTCTTGATGTTCAAAAACTTGGTCATCTCGTTAAGAGATAGACCGCAATTTCTCTGTCTGGGATAAGTCAGCGCAATGTAATGTGTGTAATGCTTTATTCACTTTCCTATTTGCGATTACGAGATCATGTACGACATTGTAATGCTCTCAATATGAAGTGATAATATCGAGGCTTTAGTTTAGTGCGTCGATTAGTAGATTTAAAAGTTCTAGTCCAACACCATGAGTTGTATAGGAATTGACAATTTACGATAAATCTCTGAAGTTATCTTTTGTATGTGGTGGCTGTGGCGCTGTGGATCTGTACGTCGACTTATACGCACTTGAGCTACAATGAATGGGTTCGATTCCTGGTCTCACCTCTTTCGAGTCACTGGCAATGCTCAAATAGTAATAAATTAACTGTCTAGAAAAACCATATCAATCTTGGTTGTTCGTAGTGGGCATGAAACGGTAGGCCCCTTCCACTCTTGAGCGAACAATTGCACGCACAACACACGAGTGGTTGTTGTGGCCCTACAGCCAGGGGTTGTAGCGTCACCTAGTAGGTGACCAAGCAAGACAAACATGGGATGCCAAAGCATGTACAAAAAAACATATGTCTTAGCTGAGAATTAATTTTCTTTTTGTAATCACAACTAAATTGAAGTGCTTAAAGTGTGTCGTGTCTCATCATTTTTGTGGTTCATCCTCCTCGAAGCTGACAGACTGTGATCCTTGCAGAGGACGCATGCCATCAACCGTTTTAACAACTCGAATTTTTTTGCTTGATGACTTTTACAACTTCGCACAGAACTTTGGATGGCGCAACCTTCGCCCGCTTGAGGAAACATCAAATTTCGCCCATAAATCTGTTCAAGGCAAACTGTAATAGATTCCGCCAGAAGGGGAAATAGTTTATCCCTGAATTTACGACGACGACGGCCGAGTTGACGACCTATAAAGGCTTTAATTGGAAAATTCTTTGGAAACGCAATTATTGCTGAGGTTCGTCAAAACGACCTCGGTCAGGGTTTTCAAATGAAAACTTCATCTGTCAACTAAAGAAGTGCACCCAATTCACAGCCGCTGACCCGAATGTCAGCCCGGCCCCCAGCCCCAAACACAGAGATTCAACTGAGAAGGGATTCGTGAATTGAATGCGACGCCGGTTGGAAGGGGGTGACTCAGAGGTCTGGGAGTTCAGCCAGAAGGGACGGACGTGGAGTGTGTTACGCAACTCCCCCAAGGGTTTCGGCCCAATTAAGTTCGC
Organism: Eristalis intricaria; assembly: GCA_964034865.1. NCBI lineage: Eukaryota > Metazoa > Arthropoda > Insecta > Diptera > Syrphidae > Eristalis > Eristalis intricaria. The sequence goes on from OZ035875.1 coordinate 43,526,158, forward strand.
ATTTGCATATGGCTGCGTCCCGTTCGACAGTCATCTTGTTCGCCATGCAATATCCGCTGGAATTGACAAATAATTGATATCCGCCTTTGAGATACAGAGCAGAGGGGGTTTGCAGCGACGAGGATGGAAGAGTAAAAAGAAGAAGAACAACGCGGCGACGGAAACGAACCCATCCTCGGCTCGGAACGCAAATCAAAAACTCATTTGTCGAGACTTGACGAGTAAATTCCCAGAACGCCCGCGCTTATCGTCTTATGCTAATGGCCGATTGCCAAGAGGACGACCCTCTCTCTCAGTTTCGCTTTAAAGGGAAAATAAAAACTTAATTTCAACTCGACGCGGCGGGAGGCCGTCCTTTCGATGACGGTGAAGGACTCGAGTACGGAGCAGAGACAGAGCACATGACACTCATGTTTGCCAGCCAAACACAGTCGAGATGGGCTGTGTTGCCGGGTGTGGGCCGCAAAGACCATCGCAGCAGCCTGTAACAAATGTCGGCCTGTCTGCCCTTCGTCGAGCGGAACGATTTTATTTGGAGTTGTCGCAAGAGAAGGGTTTAGGGTTGGGGTTGACGTTGTATAACAATGACTCGAAACCCAATCAAATTTCTGAATGATTCATGTGTCGGATTGTTGTCCTCTGCGCAGCGCCTCATCATGAACATTTTCAGCTAACTGTCATTTATTTTCAGCGAGGGGTAGAAAACATGCAGAAACTTTCACTGGCATCCAAGTCGTTCGGTGTGACGACATCGTTGTCGTCGCGAACGACAAGGAGGATTAGCAATTCACAGCGGAACGAGAGCAGTGGAGCAGTAGAGGTGAAGGCGTAATAGCAAAACGATATGTGACACATGTCATTAAGCGCGCCTCGTATTTCCCCGGCATGGCATTATTGCCGTCACATCCTGTCATAAAGGGTATACCAAAGGCAGAAGGGCTTCCTGCGCGTAGTTTAGTCACTCTTCAGACATTAAAGCCGATGATAAGCATCGAGGGAGTTCAAAAATTGATGCTTCCTGTCAATAAAATTAAAATGTACATTTATTACATACAATAGTGGCCGGAGTGTCTTCGGCTGGTGTGGATAGTGGCAACTGGCAACCGTGATGTGAAACTACAAAATGCAACTTTATGGTGATTGAAAGGCATAACAACTGGGTTATGGCTTGTATCGTAAAGCGATTAATGGACGCACTTAGTCTAAGATATCGCCCGCATGAAAGTCGCCGGCTGTTGTGCGGTTGGTGGATTGAGGAAGGGATTTGATGTGCTCGGCAAAGACATAAAGTGTACGGAAAAAGTTTGAGCTATTGACACATAACAATGTGTTGGCGAAGTTTTTGTCACATTTTCCATTCGATAAAACGTACATGTCGGCAATTTGGGCGGATGGGGAGGCGAACAACTTTTCAAAGTCTATTAAAATACCTCATTTTCGTCATGCTTCGAATGACAAGTGTGAGAGGAGGGAGGGAATGGGGATGACAGGCGGGGGACATGTTCTCAGAAAGATTGCGCCGACTGATGACATGACATGGGAACATTGTGTTCTTTTGATGGTTTACGTTTTGTGAGGGAATTACATGAGCCAGTGCTCTGACGAATTTTCGTACGTTCAATATTGTTTTTTTGTCTAATAGTGTGGACCTTTACAGGACTTGTCTCTTTCTCTGGTAGGCTAAGGTTAAGTTTGGGCGATTGCCACCACTGTAGCGGTTGTGGCCCACTTAGATCCTCTGTGCTATAACTAACCATCGGCTGCGTTTAAAACTGTCTATAGAGACGGCCTAATGGTGTGCTAGTGGCCTACTTTGACAAGTCCACTCCTGTGCTGATTTAAGCCAATTAGTTTTCCTTATAAACTGTCTTTTCTTCTCTCTTTCTCTGGTAAGAGCCTCGTCGACTAGCGTGGATATCCCCTCTTGATGGACGATAAACCCTTTATTTCGGCAACCTTGTGGTTGACGAATGTAGGTCATTTGACAGCCATGCATGACAATGTTGGCACGTACTCGTTTGTATCTTGCTATTCTTAGACCAAGGATCCACATCACGGCTCCACAGAAGTCAAGTCGTGGAAGCGTTTGTGTTGTCACCGAACTCTAGTCTTTGATAGAAGTAGATTGACGTGGATCTTGTTGCGAGTATGGAGCACACCAGGGTATATATTGAACGCTCCGGTAGGCGGACAGCGACGGTCGCAGCGCCAGGTAAAGGAGTTGTCCGTCCACGTGAATGTATGGAACACGGACACACGGGCGTGAGAAATTGTCCGCTCATGGGGATTGTCCGCCTAAGAGAGATGTCCATGATAGGAGCTTTCACTGTACTGTAGTAATGCACGCCATTGTGGAGACATCGTTGATTCAGCAACTGCGCCCCTTTCGTATATCGCTCATGCAAGTCGTATTCAATGAGTTAAAGTAGTCAAATGCTCGGGAAGACGTACACTGTTTAAAATATGATGTTTTCTTGACACGGTGTACGGATACGTCACTAGTATTGAATAAGTGCAGCGACTCACACTCTAGAGGTTCGCGGTTGTATCCCAGGCCCATGAGGTTTCATTTGTATGTCACTACCTCGAGACCGTTCTGGGAGTAGCTTATGTCAAAGTGGTAGACTCGAGAAAGCAGTACTCCGTGCTGAAAACTCAAAATTCAGTCAAATCTCCTTAAATCTTGCTGTTTAGAATATGACATAAGTCTGAATATTCCCTAAGCCCGTAATAGATTAATGGAGATCACATGCCAGGTTCTAGTTGGAGGCACACGAGAGATCTTCAGGCTACTCGATCCTACGGCAACGACTGTTACCTTCATGTGGATAGCACACCATCCTGCGATGGGACTACAGCTTTATGTGGGAACTAAATATCAACTAACAGCGACAAGTCAGTAATCATGTGCCTCCGAACAAGCAGCTAAGCTCCGAGGAAGCAAGAGTACGAAGGAAGACCCACAGTATAAGAAAAAAATCATCTAACAGCGACAAGTCTGTAATCATGTGCCTCCGAACAAGCAGCTAAGCTCCGAGGAAGCAAGAGTACGAAGGAAGACCCACAGTCTAAGAAAAAAATCTTCCAGACAACGCATGAATCACTTAATCCAAGCATAATTTTTCTTTGGCGAGAGGTCCGCATATGGTGCATCTAGTCCACTGCTCTGAAACAAATTCGAGTCTACTCAGAAGACCAAGGTGCTTATTTATAAGCTGGTACGCAATAAACCCCACAGCAGTGCCGAGAAACAGCTAATTTGAGCGGAAGATTTTTAAAATGTGCACCGGTTTGCACAGATATCCTTGGACACTAAAATCCACGCCAACTGAAATGATTTACAAAGAAGCGAAGATGATATACATATAAAAGCTGCATACAAGAGCTGCAACCATTTTCACTGCATCACAGTCACTGACCCATCCTGGGATGGTAGATATTGGATGTGTAAACACAGAAATATTTAATTCCCACGAACTAACGAGGATATCATCAGCAGTAGTGACAGAAAAACTTCAAGTGGTAGCTTGGGCATATGAGTGTTGTGTTCGGGATAATTTAGTTCAATATCGGCATTCAACAACGAGCAAAGACATATGCCTGAGTTCACCAGGTTACAACTGCGATGTACAACTCATATCCAAACGAGGAATAGATTCTTCGAATCCGTGCAACCTCCGGTCAATTAGTCTCCTTCCGAACATCAGCAAGGTATTCGAGAAGGTGATCAATAGAACCTTGATCAACTAGACTAAGGATAAAAATATAATTCCGGATAACCAATTCGGTTTCAAAGCGGGACATGACAATATTCATGCCTCGTCGAAACTGGTGTCGGATATCCAATGGAACAAAAGCCAGAAACAATGTACGGGTGCCTGCTTGATTGACCTGGAGAAGGCTTTTCATCACCGGTCTTTTCTACAAGCTCGATCGGCTAGGCATTAGCAAACCACTGCAGTACCTACTGTGTAACATGCTTACCGGTAGACAGTTCGTAGTCAAGAATGGCAACGTGGCCTCGACAGGTATGGTCCAAGTTAAAAATGGTCTCCAACAGGGTGCCGTTAATTCGGCGATCCTGTTCAACATTTACTTGAGCGATCTGATAAGTTCTCTTCCTCACGTATTTGCGTATGCCGATGACTTGATCGTGTACAGATCAGGCAACAAGATCGAGGAAATCACTACTCTCACGCAGGGTGACTTCGATTCATTCATGAGAAGTTGCGATGACTGGCGGCGGAAACGAATCGTTGGACGACTTGGGGAATCACTGGCGCAAAGGACTGTAGTCAGATACCTGGGGATCTGGCTAGATCAGTATCTATATTTTAACAAGCATGTAGATGCTGCTCTGGTTCGCCGTAGCGTAATGGGTTAGTGTGTCGACTCCTATGCAGAGGGTGCTAGGTTCGATACCCGAATTTACCACCTTTCACATTTCCCGGCTCCACCTCATTCGAGTCACTGACTACGCTCAAAGAGTATTTCCTGTCTAGAAAAAGCCTCTCAACATCGCCGTTCGGAGTCGGCATTAAACTGTAGGTCCCTTCCACGCGTTAGAGAACAATAGCACGCACAACACAAGTGGTTGCTGAGAAGCTAGGCCCTGGCCCTCTACGGGCTGTAGCGCCACCCATATTATTATTATATATAGAGACTGCTCCGGCCAGAGCCCGAGGCGCTTTTGTCCTCACAAAGAGACTGTTTTACTACAGCCAACTCGATGCAAGCTACATGGCCCTCATCCGGCCAATGCTCACCTATGGCTGTCCCATGAGTGCAAGCTTGATGGAAAAGATTCGGTTGTTCGAGAGGGCTTGTCTTAGGGCTTGCCTTCGCCTTTATCGAACTCCAGAGTCCCAGTACATAAAATACTATTCCAATGAGGTCTTATACAACAGGGCAAACCTGATAAGAGTGAACAATTTCCTGTTGAAGTTGATTCGAGGTCATACTGCCAGAGCTATGAACTCGGTCAACAATCTGATCTCAGGGGCTTACTACCCCAAGCCACTATACCACGAAAGGGTACGTCACAACGGCTTCGTCCCCCCAGAAGCATTCCTCCATTTGGATAAGCACGGTCTGATACAAAATATAAATGCGGTACCGCTCATCTATCCAGATCAACTGTGGATGGGCGACTCAACCACGACCGCTCCGTCGCACAACGAGCTGAGGAGGGTCTCCTCCCGTTCAGTACGGCGGTATTTAGGCGGGATGTGCTGGATGTTGCAACATCGAAAGTTCTAGTGGCTGGGGTGCGAGAGAACTCCAGCGTGAGAACCCTTTAGACCCCGGTTAGAAAGGGTAGTTCAGACCCCCTCATGGGGAGTAGTCGGTCCACGTCTTGCAGCGGATTTTATACATATATCAGCTGTAACCTATAGCCGACTTACATATTTTACCGTTATTGTAAGGTAGTGGGTAAGCTGTTTATATAGGTTAATTATTATAAAAAAAAATAAAAAAAAAATTAAAAAACTAAAAAATTAAAAAAAAAAAAATAAATAAAAAAAAATAAAAGGAAGAATGTATATATATATACAAAACGATATATATATGCATTATGTATATAAGGATATATGCGTATACGCATGCGTATATAGCTATAAAATGTGTATACGTATGTATGCGTAGATTAACTTGAGATAGTTTGTAAGTTTGATTTTAAGGCAGAATGTAAGTTAGCTTGTAGTTTCTTTTAAAAAGAAAAATGTACGGTCATTAAGTTATTTAATTTTTTCTTAATTTCCTTTTACATAATATTGTTAGGTTAAGTCGAAAGACATAGAATAAGTTTAAGTTTAGCTTAGAGTACCCGCCAAGGGTCAGTAAGTTAGAATAAGTAAATAACACTGTTCGACCAACTAGATTCAAGCAGTTTTGTCTAATATTTAAGTTGTCATGAAGTACATAATAAAAATGAATTAAAATGACAGGAATATTGTATATTGATACAATGTTGACAATATCAATTTGTAAAACGGCGTGCAGTTATTGTTGAGCCGTCCTTCCTACCTCAAGTTGTGAGTTATTTGTAAATCATAATGAAAAACCAAGCTTAAATAATAGTAATAACATGAGTGGCGCTACAGCTCGTACGGAGACAGGGTATAGCGTGAGCAACCACTCGTGTTATGCGTGCTATGTGGCATGAAAGTGGAAGGAATTTTATGCTGACTCCGATCGCCCAATTTTGAGAACCTCTTTCTAGACTTATTAATTGCTCTTTGAGCATTGTCAGTGACTCGAAAGATGTGAGGCCGTGAAAATGATTTTGATTTTTTTAAACATCGAGGTTCAACTGCGTTGGAGTCGTCGCACATACCCAAGATGCCATGGCCGAAAAACAACGCTCTAATCCAAAGAAAAATCCAATTACCAAGATGGTTTTGATTTTGACGTAAGAGATAAGGAAAATCAGGATACACTACCCTAGCTCTGATTGGAAATAATTGCTAACGAACGCCATCAGCGACGCTAATGAAAGAAAAGCGAAGCTCGATGACATCTGAAATGTGTTCCCTGCATTGAATCAAGACCAAAATCAAATCATTCAAAGACGTGTGGCATAATCACTGCCAAGTAGGAAATCAGGCAGGGATTCTTGAAGCATTCAACAATGATGAGTCGAAGAGATAACGAGGAAGATGCTTTTGTAGTAAATATGAACACTGCTTATAGAAGATGACTAAAATCAAGTTACATTTTCACACATCCTTAAATTCTCACCAAAATACCAAGTTGTCTATACTTAAATGGTCTAATTCGGCACCCATACAGTTATCAGGCCTCTTAATAACAAGAAATGTTCTTGAATGGAAGTTATTCTCATGGACGGGAAGCCTGCCTACGACTCATGGATACTCTGAGTCTGAGCAATAGCTGATTACCGTCGTTGAATGTCATGGGCACGCTGCTTTCAGTCATGAGGACGAACCTGTTCTGCTTCCACGATGATTTGGTCTTTATCTCGGGTTCATACCGAGGTTCAGTCTCGCGCTCGAAACAGGAGGCTCGAATTCGAAGACCGATGGAGCAATGGTTTCATGCGGTCGATGTCGCCAAAACACCACAATCAAAGGATTTTTGGTTTGCGACTGTGTCCACATCTTGACACATCTCGTATAGTCCGCGGTTATGTCTTCTCTTTCATTCACCGGGCCAAGAATACGCTCAGAATTTTGGCATCCGTTTCACATAGCAGGGATGTCTAAATGAGATTGATCCTTCGAGCCAGAGACTTTGAGCCCATGTGTAGCACTAGTTGCTTAGGGAAAATCAACGTCGGATGTACACCAAAATGTCTTTCGTGAAGGTCACGAGGTGTACGAATTCATTCACTGCCTCAACATCATAGTTGTCCCTCGTTTTCTCCCAGAAGGCGTGTCATGGGACGATTCTTACTTTACCATCTTTGGCCTTCAGACAACCTCGTTTCGCCAATTCCTCAATCGTTTCCAACATGTTGTTATAAGCAAAGAAAACTTTGAAATCCCTTGATTGTCTCTAAATCCACCTAGTCTCATGTGATTCGTGTGAAAGCAATCAATTCAGTTCCAAGAGAAGGCAGACTTCACACCTTCCTAGCGACGCCTCATAATCCATTCGTCAGGCGGATCTATTGCAGAGGAAAATATCCTGAAATATGCATGCACGTCCCCACCTGCTCCACCTAAGCCCAGTTGAGTAATAACACAGCACACTGACTCCCTGATAACTCACGTGTCGCCTCAACTCCTTCCGGCTTACGTAACTAATGGCCTCCATTTAAGACACCACCCTCGTAAAACCAGTATAAGACGTCATGATTAAGCCCCTTCCACGTTACCCGCATGCCAAGTCAATTAGGAATTACCTGCAAGGAGATAAAACAAATTTTTACAAATCATCGTAAAGGATAAGTAGTTCAAGTCAATTTGCCACAATCCCTCTCTCACACACACGCACACAAGCCATGAGTCCATAATTCAAAGCCAGTCATCCTTAACCACATAACATGCATCAAATAAGAGGGGCCCTACACACCACAGGGCTGCAAGAAATTAACCCGAACCCATACATTCGGGATGAAAGCCATTTACACGGGTTTCAAGTCGTGAATAATCCAGATCCCTCCACCGGTCCATAAAATTTGAAATAATCGCTTTTAGCTGTCTACTCTCCATTTCCGGTCCCTTGTTTCATAAATTCCTGCCAAACGGTTAAGTGCGAGTCATATTTCGTCCGCCATCCGTTCCCCGTGCCTGATGAAGAAACCCCTTGTTTTTATGAACGATTTAGGGAAATTGTGTCGATGGCTCTCGAGCACCAGAATGAATGAACCTTGTATCTTCAAGCAATGAACGGGCCCCCTCTCTCTCTCTGGCATGAATTTGACATGAATTCCAGGGTCAATGCTTCAATGAGGATGCTATCAGTTCTCCAACTTACCTCGAGCAACATGCTGCACATACCCAGCACTCTGGTGTTCTCGGAGCTGGATAAATATTTCACGACGCGACGACGGGGAAAGGAGTGTTTCTTTTCCACAGACAACAGAGCGCAGCATGCCCGTACATGGTCGCAAGAAGTAGAAAATAATAATCATGCCTGGACTGAGGAGGACTTCATGCAAAATGTCCCCATGTTGGACACGTTGCCACATGGTGGCGTTGCGATGCAGTAGCAAACCAGTTCGCAAGTGCTTCCCAGCTCCTCCTCGCACACGGGCAAGCCATTGAACCATTAAGCGCAATAAAACGTTGCGAAAATCGTACAAGTTGCAAATAAACAAACACCATGGGAGAGGGGGTAGCGAGGGTAGCTAGCTAAGTGTGTAGCTCCTGCTGACCAAGGCTTAGAGACTAAAATCTTGCATTAGAGCGACGGCAGTCGTGGACTTTGTTTGTGTGTCGCTGTTTTTTGCCCGCGCGTAAACTGGTTTGAAGGTACGCGCTGCGGGCCAGCACACGAGTGGTAACCTCTCGGCCTTTGGGCTCGTTATGGGAATGCCAGATTTCGATCGGGCGTGCCTGTCCTGAAACAGAGAGAGAAAGACCTGCAACAAAGTCACCGTGGATAACCATAACAATGCGAGTCAGCTTTTGCTATTGGATCAATATCCACCAGCTCCACAGGACAACCCGAGAGAGGTGGGAACATGTACGACAAACAAAAACAAGAAACAAGGGAACGATGCCAAGTGCTCCATAGATTGGTGGCAGCGCGGCGGCTGGGGTGTGCCGGGCGGTGAAGGAAATAAACAGAAATCAATTTTACTGGTTTCATTCTCGATGGGGTCCTATTATTCTGCCCCGAGCCAATCGCATACAATGGAGGAGCTCCTGCGACGAGGACGAGTTATTGAGGCTGAGCGACAGAGTTGCCATGTGGACAAACCATAAAGACGGCAATTGTTACAATTTATTCGATTTTGCTATCTATGCTCGTTCAAATGGAAATTTTCTTTTCGAAATGTTATTTATGTTCGCCCGATGTGTGCGAGTATCTTATGGGTTTACATGAGCTTACTCTTTATACGTGCGAGATGTACTCTCGTAAAGTCGTGTGAGAAGAGATGTATTTGATTTTGGAAGTGGATGGCGTGGATTAGGTATCCAGGATGAGGGATTTTCGCGCGTTACGTGAAAAGGCAATGAAAAGTTTCTAACACTGCTATCCACTCGCAAAACATCTAATTACCCAGCAGGCGTCAAGGAGTGGCGAACGAGAAGCGAAACTTCCGCCGAGACGAACACTCACTGCCAGCTGTGTGCGAGTAATTAATCTTAATGGATGATGCATGCTGTACGGTGTTTAGTGTTTGTTTTCTTTTGCAGCACGCTGAAAGAACACTTTTTCTGTGACCTCGTCAACGGGTGGTTAACACTTTTATCGAGTTCCGCCGTGGGGGTTTGAACTCTAATCAATTCGAAAATCCCATCTACATCCATCCATCCATGTCACTCGCCTGCATGGACATAGTTGACAGGGACACAGGGTCGTGAAGGGGAGAGAGGTGCCATGGAGAGTGCATATTTTTCCAGTTGATCCAAGCGATTACTGGGAACCGTCGCCCTGTAACCATGCCACCGTCAGGTCACAGTTCAATTACCCAGTGTGACAGGAGTCTGCTTCGTCCATTTGCTTGTGCAAGCGATTGTTCGAATGAATGTGTCAAATTGGCTACGATTTCACTCGATTAGGAACGTCCACTTATCGGACTGATTTAAAATAAGCCGTCTTAGGTTAGGTGAGAGTGGCTGCCTGCAAAAGTAGCCCCATTGTGATACCACGGGGATTGACTACTCCTAAGCTTGGAACCAACAGGCCTTTGACAATGTTTTCCCTCCTAGCTCGTCGATAATGCTGATATTGTAGGCACCTAGGTATATGTACCTACGACTTGCCAAGGCAAAGGGGGTAGGGCAGACTGGGTACGGTTGAAACACAGGACGTTGGAAAAAACTCAAATTTCCTCAGAAGCCTTTGAAGCAACGTGTTTGAGTAGTGAGAGAGAATTAAGTGGAAACCAGTGCATTAACGATATTCGGCCTTACTTTGATCGTCGCGCTGCTTGGTTGTGGTGCAGATCTTTATTATTTTTCAGAAACAAAACTAAGTTTTGTGTTCTCTTAGTTTTGTTTGTTTTGTGAGCAGTGGGGCTTGGGTTGCTGACATTTGCAGAAGAACGTTCAACCACGAACTATTCGGGCTGTACAGTGACATAAGTCTAGACAGGCGTTTGCGGATCCAATGCCTAAAATGGTCAGACCAAGTGGAGCCACTTAGTTCCGGCCCGAAGAATCTTCATCTTTGAGCGAGTGAGACAACGCAACAGAGGTCGTCCACGTACAGGGTGGCGCACACAAGTTACAGAAGATCCCGAGTTACTTAAACTTCTCCACCTGCTTCATTGGGGCTCCACTAACATGTACAGTGTGTTGAACAGCCGTTCTGGAAATTACGTCTACAAGAGGAGATGTGAACTTGTCAGCCTACAAAATGGCTTATGAGGAAGTGTGGGCAAGCAGTTCATTGCTGAATGCGAAAGAGAACGAAGAAATGAACCTCAGCTCTCTGTTAAGATTCATACGAAAGCGAGATGCATCTGAAAGAAAGTATTCGCTAAAGTATCTTCCCGGATAGCCCACAGCACCCTTTGTAATGTGAATCGATGTATGCAGCGAACACCCTAGGCAAGAGGGTGTATATCCACCCTGACCAGACCCGCCCACATAAAAAAAACTCGTTATGAGAGAGAATCCTGCCTCGGATCAAAGGGCGGATATTCAACAACGACGTCACGGAACAAAAAGGACTATGATTTGCGAGTGGCCTCCTGGAACGTACTGTACATCCCGGGGGCTGCTCACCAACTACCAACGATCCTCGCGCGCAGTACAAGGTGGACATTACTGCGATCCAGGAAATGCGCTATGAGGTCTTTGAATTCGAGCCTCCTGGTTCCAAAAGGAGAGGAAGACCGAACCTCTGGTATAAAGACCAAGCCATCGAGGACGCAAGGCAACCTGTTACTGATGACTGGAAGCACCGTGCCCAGGACCGTCAGCGATGAAAGGCAGAAATTGCTCAGGCTCAGACCCTCCATGGGTCGTATGCCTGATAAGCTTACGTATAACTTAAGTTTCGATTGTGTGTATTTAAGGGCGATGGTAAACTTAAGCGATTGGCATGGAAGTTTGAACTGGTGATAGAGAAGATGTTGCACATTTGCTCGGTATGACATAATGTCCCGACACCCGTAGGAGTGTTTGTTGAAATCCTGAGCCATCTCATTAAGAGACAGTTTGCAGATGAGGGATATTCATAGCAGACCTACTAGCCAGAAAAGAGCATAGAGTGGTTCAAGCCATCACGTGACACAGGATAGGTATTCAGAATGTGTACTCCACAGATGAAGGGATTCACAATGAGCCATAAGGCTTCCAAGTGGAAGTGATGTTCTACCATCACACTCCCCTTCCCTAAAACTTACCTTACCTACTAGCCAGAAAAGGAGCAGCATCACCATTCATGATACCACGACTATTCTGCCACCATTCTTACCACCGCAAGGAGCTATATAAATAATTGACGCAGGGACAAGGCCAATCAGTACCGAACGCACAGTGAGGGTAACATGCAGGCCAAAAAGTCTGTACTAACTATTTCTCATAATAGAAGGAAAGAACTTCTCAGACTCATCAAGAGTCAGATTCGTATAACCACTTGCTTTCTTACTGGACACTGCCCAGTAAACAAACACCTCAAAACCTTGGGCTGATCACAAGATGACAACTGCAATGTGTATCGAGGACGAAGAAACTCCAGAACACATACTGTGTCACTGTAACTGCCTAGTCAGGACACGCTACTGCCACCTAGGCGGACAAAATTGCTGCCAGTTCACTGAAAACCATATTTGCTAAGTATCATTATGATCTTAGGTTTCCTGCGTGAACTCCGAGCGGGAGGGATCATAATAGGTCCATCAGAGGCCTCAGTGATCAAGCGATCTATTCACACCATTCTAATTCTAAGGGATGTTTTTGAATTGAACAGGACCTATCCCTCTTAAGTCTCCCCGGGTATGTCTATGCTAAGGTTTTGGAAGCTCCTTCTAGAGCTATTGTCGAGCCAAGGATGGGCGATGAACTGTGCGGCTTTCGTCCCGGCAGAAGTACAACCGACCAGCTTGTCACTCTAAGAATGGTATTTGAGAAGGCTTGGGAGTATGCCAAACTCATCTTCAGCTGTTTTGTAGATTTGGAAAAGGCATATGACCGAGTCTCTCGAGGTAAACTGTGGAGTGTTCTGCAGGAGTATGGGACTTAGGGTCCACTTTTGAATGCCATTCAGTCTCTATTTCCAAACTGTAGCAGCTGTGTCTCTCGAGGTAAACTGTGGAGTGTTCTGCAGGAGTATGTGACTTAGGGTCCACTTTTGAGGGCCATTCAGTCTCAGCTGTGTTCGTTAACACCTTTTACCGTGGGCGTTGGACTTCGCCAAGAGTGCGTCTTGTCACCTCTCCTTTTCATTGTTTATATGGACTGGATGTTGCAGCGCACCCGAGGCGAGGAATGTTTCTTATTTGGAGAGTTGAGGATAAGTCATCTTCTTTTTTCGGATGACTTAGTTATCCTCACATCTTCCCAGACCCAGACTCCAGCGCGCACTCGATATGTTTGTGGCCGTATGTGCTGTTTCTGGGATGGAAGTTAACGTGGACAAATCAGAGGTTATGGTAATTTGCAGAACGCCTGTTCAATGTACTCTACATGTTAGTGGAGTCCCATTGAAGCAGGTGGAGAAGTTTAAGTATCTTCACGAGTGATGGGAGGAGTAAAACTGAACTTTCCTGTAGAGTTGCTCAAGCTGGGCCAGTTTTGACACAGCTTGGGAAATCTGTAATCAGGAAGGCCGAGCTTAGTGTGAAAGCCAAGATAGCAGTTTTCAACTCAGTATCTGTTCCAACTCTCACCTATGGTCATGAAATTTGGATAATAACCGAAGGAATAAGATCGCTAATACAAGCTGCTGAGATGAGACTTGTTCGTGCTCTTGTGAAGGGTGAGCAACACGATAGTGCGTGAGGAACTCAACGTTGAGCAGCTCCTTCTCCGAACAGAAAGAGCTATGCTTCGCTGGTTTGGTCACGTAGCACGAATATCCCCACCATCACGAACTCCGAGACGGGCCTTGAATACGATTCCATCAGGTTGGCGACCACTTTGCAGACCCAGGATGAGATTGTTGTACCAAGTCCATAAGCTCACCTGGTTGCGCTTGGGCATAACGAGTTAGAATCGATGGCGGAGGATCGGGTTGCCTGGAGATCTCTCGTGAGTGGTTTACCCCCGAAACCCCTTTAGAGGATCCTGCGGGTCAGAAGGTGATGATGACGATGACAGGACATGGCCATTATTTTCTGCCTGGAAGACACTAGTGATCAGAGAGTTTCAAGAAGATAGCAATATTTAGGTCTAAGGAATATCCCTACTCCCATCGCTTCGTCCGTGTCCGATCCGAGGATCAGAGAGCGTCTGGTTGTCAGACATGCGATCCGACGGCATGCTGGTACAGAATTTCTTCTCGTGGGTAGCAGGCGGTCAGTGTCGTTGGGAAGTAAATCGTACTCCTTAAGAATAGTAAAGTGACCGCTGGTGAGATCGAACCAAGACGGAGTGATTTAAGTCTCAGGCTGTTGTCTGCTACATGTGTCCCAAATAGTTTGAAAGGTCGAAGAGTCTGTTAACTATAGCAGACGCAGTGCTTCTTAGGGCTCTGCTGATGCACATGTAGGCCACTTTGTGTACCCTATTGAGTGTCTTGCAGTTGAAAGCTTTATTTACTGCTCTCCACCAAGTTGAGGCCTCGTACAGTATGATCCTAATCTGCACACCAGTTAGTTCGTCGCGGGGTCCCCTGTCCGAGTCCCAGTGAATGCAAACTTATCTGGTTTTCAAATCTGGATTTGCCTTTGGATAACGTCACTGTCACTGGAATGGTCAATCAGTGGTAGTAGCTTGACTGTGGGTATCACAACGACCAACATGGTCTAAGTGTGCTTTTAAATGAACTAGCAGCCCCACCACCTAACCTAGTGCGTAGGAGATGACAGATTTGATTCTTCTTATTCAGCCAGGTTGTTGAAGTAGAAGGCTTCAAGTTGACTGTTTCTGCATGGCGAGACAGCACTGCAATTGGAGAGTAGATGTGCAATAGTTTCTTCCTCCTCCTCGTCACTGCAGATTTTGCAGACATAGTTGCAGGGAAGGCCAAGCCTAGAGGCGTGAGTAGATAATGGCGCTGTGTCATGTTATGACGTCGATGATAGTTCTGAAATTTGGCCTACTCATTCTGATCTAGCTGAAAGAGCGTTGTTTAGGTCAGTTGACTATCGAAAGAGTATGGAGATAGTACCCTTTCTTCTTCACAGTTCTTTGCAATGTCACTTGGCCACATCGTTGAGAGATAGGCGGCAATTAAGTTAAGTCTTAGAATTAAAAGTGACTTAATTCAGAGATGTGATCACTACCGGGCTGTCAAGACAGATGACTACATCTGTGCATGATATTACATTGGTTTTAAGTTAGGGAAGAACTTCCTTAATCGCTATCGTTTCAGCTGGAAAGACGCTACAGTCTACATGGCTAAGATCCTAGAATAGACGCCAGCACCCATGCTTTCATTCATCTTTGATTCGCAGAGGACCATCCACCGATTGGTTTTGAGAGATCAGGAGGGACGCGGATTAAGAAATTCTTCCGAAGGAGCTTAGGTATAACTAGACCAGTGTCAAGGTTGGACGTTGAGTGTCTGGTATCAGCGATTTCAGCCGTACTAGCTGCTGTCTCTCTATCGATTATATCTATCTGTGGGAGATTGAGTAATATGTTCAGAGCTGCGGAGGGGGTTGCCCTTAGTGCTCCACTGATACCTGCGCATGCCATCCGCTACACTCTATCAACGCGGTTTGAGTTTAATGGTCTTTTCGAGCAAAGTCTGCCAGATCGCTACTCCTTCCAGCCAATCGACCATGAGGGGTTGTAGTCCCCATTTCTCCCCTATAGCCTTATAGCTTAGGCTTAGAGACATCTTGACACGTTGCTGATCATTGAGCTTCCACCTTAACTTTGTGTCTAGAATAAGCCCTAAGAATGTCCATTCAGCTTTAAAGGGGTCCCACATATTTAGGAGCTATCAACGTCAGATATTTTGTATTTTCTAGTGAAAAGGATATCTGTGAATAGACGCCTAGACCGCATTCACTAGTCTGTTTCTCTAGCTTGAAGACGACCGAGTGCATAATATTCCTAATCGTAGATAGATATTTCCCAGATACTGCAATAGGTATATCGTAGGCTGTGACCTAGGTTAGGTTAGGTGGAGGTGGCTGACTGCCACGCATACGGACAGCAGACACACTTAGGCCAAGCAAAGGCCCATTGTGTTACCACGCGGATCTTAGGCTACCTATTGCGCAAACCAATTTCTGCTTTTGATAAAGCGAAGAAGAGGGCTGATTCTGATGCTGCTCAGCTCAGCCAGATTTACAAAGAAATGGGCCCCAGAAGTCTGAATCCACGGGATGAGAAAGCACTGCAGCTACATAGCAAGTGTTCCATGGTTTCTTCCTCATCCTTGTCCATGCAGCTTCTGCAGAAATCATTATAAAGACGGCCTAGTCTAGAGGCGTGAGTTCCGATGGCAGTTAAAACCAGTTAAAACGCCAATAAGAGATCTGAGGTTTGGCCTGCTTAATCTGATCAAGCAAAGCGATCGCTTGGGATCGATCATAGGCCATAGTTGTTTGGTAATGAGGTATCCTATGCCTGATATCCATCCGCGGTTTGTTTTAGCAAGCGTTTCAAGCTTTAGCAGTTGTTTTGTAGTAGCGATAGGCATACAGGTTGAATCTCCACCTGGAAAGAGCACGGGTTTGTGCCCTTTCTAGCGAGTTCGACCGCTTCGCAATTCTCTGTAATGCCACAGTGTCCCGGCACCCACATAAATTGGATGTTAAAATACTTGGCCATTTCGTTAAGAGATAGGCGGCAATTAAGGGAAGACTTGGAATTAAAAGTGACTGAATTCAGAGATCGCTGCCTGGCGATCGGAACAGATGACGATATCTGTGCGCGATACTACATTATTTTTTAGCCAGGACAGGGCTTCCTTAATCGCTATAGTTTCAGCCTGAAGGACGCTGTGACCTAACACCGTCTCCTTTCTAATGTCAGTACAAGCTCGCTCACCGCTACGTTCCACAAGACAAGGGGGAGTCCACCGCCATGTGATGTACCTCTGTTAACAGCTCTGCATCAGGTCTTTGTCTCACCGAACTGTGTGCCTTGAGAAAAATAAAGCGCAGTCTGTGAAAAAAACCATCTTAAAGGATTAGCTATTTTTGGCTTTCTCAACCGTCACCACTGGCTTATCTCTCACACAAAAAAACGTCGCATGGCATTTGCAGAAAAATTAAATACATAAATAACTTTTTGTGAAATTGTCAGTCAATGAGTCACTCATGCTGCATACGATCAAGTGCTTGTACGTGCGTTTGGCAAGCGTGTACATTGACCCCAGTTCGTGTACTGATTCCCCAAGCGGAAGTTTCATACAAAATTTGAGGAGAGTATGCGATAAATGTGTTGTTGATGGATGGTTGAACGACCTCCGCAGGCAGTAGTTAAACTGGGGTCTCGAGCATTGATACAGGCTTGGCATTTCACAAGTCAGTCAAGGATGCGAAACTAGTTGTTGAATTGCAGTGTGTTGGGAATATTCAAAGATTTATCAATATAGGCGATGATAGGCAACAACTCCGCCTCACCGAGCTCCCTCGCAGCAATCGCCAAAACTAACGTCCAACAAGGCTGCTTGTGCCGATGGACTGAGTCGAACTATAATATATAATTTGGAAAGGTTCATACACCAATTACTTCGTCAGATCAAGACGAATGAAAGTTTGCCCGATTGAATCCCAACATCGTTTGCCTGATTCCAAAGAAAGGAGGCCCTTTAAACTGAGTCAACTACAGAGGTATAAATCAGGCGGATTGATCAATATATTGGCGTTTGACAGTATTTATACAGGCTAGAGCTGGGCTGGCGGACTTGTGCCAACAATAGAAGTCACCCTCGGGTTCGATACGAACCTTGATCGTCAAACGACGCTGGAAGGCCGTTGACTCGGTTTAGGGCTGCGCTAGAGCTACAGGACCTTAGCTTGTTTTGAAATCTCTGCAAAACGGTTCTGTTCTTGTAAAATGACGATGGAGAAAGCCCGTTCCTTCCTTATGGTCGGCAAAAAACTATCCTGAGATCTTTGATGTCAGGCGACACAAATGCGAATTTTAACATCATTCTTGAGAAGATTGTACGTAACTCAAACGCCAAGATCAGCGGCACGATCGTTCAAAAATGTGTACTACTGCTCGCATATGCCATGACATTGGCAGCAGCGGAAGGAGACAGAGGGCTGTAACTGGGGTTTTATGAGCAACGAGAAGGATGTGGCTAAAATGAAGCTTGGCGTGAATGAAGATAGGACAAAGTAGATGCGTGGTCTTGAGCAGAGCGTCAATATGGCAACTTTGGTGAAAGACCTTGTCTACGTAGGCTTCGAAGTGAACACATTCAACGACTCCACCGCTGAGATAAAACGAAGAATCATCCTTTCCATTCGGTGTTTTTTCAGGCTTGGAGGGTATATGAAGAATAAAGCCGTTCCCCAAAGGACCAAGATATCCATATATAAGACCTTGACTGTCCCACTCATGCTGGGCCAGAAGCATGGAGACTAAATAATTTCTTTTTTCGGAAGGTTCTTCGCATAATCTTTGGTTCCTTATGTGTTTGGAGGAGAAAACTGCACGAAGAACAGCCACTTGGATTTGGTTACACGATTTCCCGTCTTTTGTCTCAGATGGCACCTCGACTCCATTCCCGAGGTGTAATGTGGTTAAGAAATACCACGCTGGTAGCAACCTCTCCTTCTCGAGCTAGGAGGCTTTGACTCTTGTTTCACGATCACGGTCTTTCCATGGTTAAAAAGACGAACAACCCGTCAAATTTAAGAGCCGTGACTACATGCCAGTGCTGATTGTGGAATGAACTGATCAAGTCACATCTCTTTCATCTCTTCGAGAAATACACAGCATCTACTCCCTCTGAGGGTATCATGGTTCTATCTGAGGGTATCTGATGGTACCTACACTTTTACACCTACACCGACTTCGAACGGAGAAGTTTGAGAAGTATTTTCTAGCCAAGTAGTATCCTTGAAAATTGTGAGTGACTGGAAAGAGATGGAGCCGCCATGTAACTAAATATGCAATCAACTTGCCTCGACTGTCACAGTCCCGACATACCTTTCGTCTCACACAATTCGTGTGAAAGCAATTAATTTATTCACAGTCTGCCAGTCACATTCTGGCAGAATGGGAGTACATTTTTGAGTTGCTTCGGATTTTTAAAAATAGATGATATACAAGGGAATGTAAAAAAAATACAGGGAAAATTCAAAAGTGGACGGAAAAAAAGTGTGAACTTAAAATCGCCCCATAGTCCCATCCCGTTCCGTAAAATAAATAGTTTTAGAAGTGAAACCGTTTTTACCACTTTTTAAAGGGACGGTATAAAGTAGTGGAGCATGTGACGGAGGTTTAAAAGTAAGAATACAGAATGGCATAAAGGGATCATCTAATCCCTGGATTGTGTATTTAAGGCCTGCACTAAAAACAAAAGACTCACTTCCACTTAGTAATGAAGCGCAAGCCTTATTAAACTAAAATAATAATAATAATAATATAGGTGGCGCTACAGCCCGTAGAGGGCCAGTGCCTAAATTCTCAGCAACCACTCGTGCTGTGCGTGCTTTTGTTTCGTCATAAATGGAAAGGACCTACAGTTTTAGGCCGACTAAGAACGGCCAAGTTTGAGAAGATTTTTCTAGGCAGTTAGTACTCTTTTAGCATTGTCAGTTACTCGAAAGAGGTGGAGCCGTGAAAATTTTGTTTGATCACACCGACTGAGAATCGAACCCAGGAAGCGAGGTTAAGTTTCGTAGGGGTCGACTCACATACCCACAACGCCACCGCCACCACATTAAATTTGTATACTAAATTGCTTATTTTCAATCAAATATCCCCAATTCATGTAAAATTTTATTTATTTATGTACACAGTGACTACAGACTAAACCTGTACGTCTAACAGGGCCGATATGGCAGTTGGAGGATGGTCTGACAAAAAGCTCCAAATCAACGATGCCAGCTATGCAAAATGACCAAAAATTCAGATTATGCAACAATTAAGAGTAATTGACAATTGTAAATACAGTGGACTCCCCCTAAGTCGAATTGTCTCACAATACCATAATTTGTTCGAGTTACAGAGTTTTCTCCGTTAATTAGTAATCCGTTTGAGCTGCACCAACCAGCCTGCACTCGTACTATGTTTTAAATTTCATAAAGATCGGTGCACGGGTTCTCAAGTTTACAAATTTATTTCCAACTCTCTTATACATCGGGACCACTGTCCGTCGCCCTTGACACGGTGACAAAATTGATTGGTGTGTAAATAATGAACTTGACCTTAATTTAAGTAAATGCAATTATATCTGTTATACGAAATCAGCTTTTCAAATCCGATTTAATTATTCAATTGGTAATTCATATCTTTCGAATGTAAACAGTGTCATAGATTTGGGTGTTATGTTTAACTCCACATTTACATTTCAAAATCATATCTCTCATATTTTAGCAAAAAGCCAACTCAGCGGTCGGCTTCATGAAAGGTAATACTTAAGGATTCACTGATCCATTTGCCTCATTAGCACTGTATATTTACCTAGTCCGACCTTTCCTTGAATATGCTGTCGTAGTTTGGAACCCAGCTTTTAGCACTTTTTCCCAACGTATTGAAAAAGTTCAAAGACGATTCACCAAGTACGTCTTCTTTAAAATGCATTGATACTTTCACCCTAGCTACAAATCTAGATGCCAACTGATTGGTTTAAAATCGCTATGAACTAGACGCACTATTCATGGTGTTATGTTCGTTAGGACTGGAAGAGCACATAAACTCTGCAAACTCTCAAATTCTCGACGAAAGAAACTCTTTTCGCCGTCTTCGAAGGACTAAACCCCTTGACCTAGCACGCTGAACTGCCGTGTTAGCAAGAAGTCTCAATGGAGAATCTCTTGCCAAATGCGTCTAAAAAAAAAAGTAAAACTGCTGGATAAGTGTAAAACTTAGATGTAGTGGAATTATATTTTATTTGAATTTTTTTTACTGGGTAAAAATACCTTTTGCTATGTGGGAACGGTCCCCATAGTGTCTTTTGAAGATTTTCACATACACTCGAAAAAAAGGGTTTATTAGGGATATACTCTGCAGTCATATAAAATGTTCTTGTCTCTTATCCATGATTCAATTTCATATACCATCTAGGTCACTTCGTACTTCGAATTTTTTTTATTTCTAAAGGTTTCATAGTACAGACTATGGTAAAAACGAACCATTAACAAGAATAATTCGCGTTTTCAACGAACATTGTGATCTGTCCCATACTAGATAGCACTTCAAAAGGAACCTATTAAGCCTTACTTACTTTTTAGAATGCATTGAGTTCTGAAATTTATTATTAACTTATTATTTATTAAATATTGTACACTTGTAAAGTACGCCTCACAAAATCTGTTTATTTTTTTTAATTCATTTTTATTATTTAATTCATAATAAACTTACATACTAGACAAAAATGCTTAAAACTAGTTAAACAAGTTAAACAATGTTTTTATTTCTAACTTACTGGCCCTAGGCGGGCACTCTAAGCTAAACTTAATCTTAATCTATATCTTTCTATCTAACCTAACGAATTAAATATAAATGGAAATTTAAAAGGAACACATCGCTGTTAAGAAAAAATTGAAAACTTAACTACTGGACGGTTTTTGTAAAAACTTACAAGCTAACTTACATTCTACCTTAAATAAACTTACTAACTAACTTACACTAACCTACGTATATATGCATATACACATGTATACACGCATATGTCCTTATCATACACAATGTATACATGTATCGTCATGTATACACATAGACATATTTTTTTTTTTTTCTACACCTTACTCTACCTTAAAATATACTACCCTATTCTAAGTACGTCGGCCATGGGTTGCAGCTAATAATATGAATATTTATATTCAATACACTGCAAGACATGAAACCGACTGCTCCCCATGCGGGGGTCTGAACTAAAACCTTTCTAACCGGGGTCTAAAGGATTCGAGGAGGGAGTTCCCTCGCTTCCCAGCCACCAGGACTTTTGGTGCTGCATTGCAACTTCTCGAATGTCCCGCCTGGATACCGCCGTACTGAACCGGAGGAGACCCTCCTCAGCTCGTTGTGCGACGGAACGGTCGTGGTTGAGTCGCCCATCCACGGTTGATCTGGCGACGTGGTAGATGAGCGGCACCGCATTTACATCTTGTATCAGACTGTGCTTATCTAGATGGAGAAATGCTTCTGGGGGGACGAAGCCGTTGTGACGTACCCTTTCGTGGTATAATGGATTGGGGTAGTAAGCCCCCGAGATCAAGTTATTGACCGAGTTCATCGCTCTAGCAGTGTGACCTCGAATCAACTTCACCAGGAAATTGTCCACTCCTATCAAGTTTGCCCTGCTGTATAAGACCTCATTGGAATAGTATTTTATGTACTGGGACTCTGGAGTTCGATAAAGGCGAAGGCAAGCCCTAAGACAAGCCCTCTCAAACAACCGAATCTTTTCCATCAAGCTTGCACTCACGTTGAACCACACGGGACAGCCATAGGTGAGCATTGGCCGAATGAGGGCCATGTAGCAGATAACCTTCACCCTCGCATCGAGTTGGCTGTTGTAAAACAGTCTCTTTGTAAGGGCAAAAGCGCCTCGGGCCCTGGCCAGAGCAGCATCTACATGTTTGTTAAAATATAGATACTGATCTAGCCAGATCCCCGGGTATCTGACTACAGTCTTTTGCGCCAGTGGTTGCCCGTCTCTTCCAACGATTGAGAATTTTCGCCAATTGTTTTTCGTGTCCGCCGTGGCCTTATACAACGGCGTCCTGAACAGAATGGTTTCCGACTTCCGGAAGTTAATACTCAACTTCCAGTCATCGCAACTTCTCATGAATGAATCGAAGTCACCCTGCGTGAGAGTAGTGATTTCCTTGATCGTTTTGCCTGATCTGTACACGATCAAGTCATCGGCGTACGCAATTGCATGAGGAAGAGAACTTAACAGATCGCTCAAGTAAATGTTGAACAGGATCGGCGAATTAACGGCACCCTGTTGGAGACCATTTTTTACTTCAAATATACCTGTGGAGGTCACGTTGCTATTCTTGACTACGAACCGTCTACCGGTAAGCATGTTACACAGTAGGTACAGCAGTGGTTTGCTAATGCCTAGCCGATTGAGCTTGTAGAAAAGTCCTTCTAACCATACGGTGTCAAAGGCCTTCTCCAGGTCAATCAAGCAGGCACCCGTACATTGTTTCTGACTCTTGTTCCATTGGATATCCGACACCAGTTTCGACGCGGCATGAATAGTGTCATCCATAGGTTATCCGGAATTATATTTTTGTCCTGAGTCCAGTTGATCAGAACTCTATTTATCACTTTCTCAAATACCTTGCTGATGTTCGGAAGGAGACTTATTGACCGGAGGTTGCACGGATTCGAAGAATCTTTTCCTCTCTTGGATATGGGTTGCACAATAGCCGTTTTCCAATGCTCCGGATAATGTGCATTATTCAGAGCGTTGTTAAACAGAATTGTGTACATATTAACCACTTCCAGGGGGAGGTGTCTTAGCACAATGTTGGAGATCCCGTCGATTCCAATAGACTTTTTCTTCTTTAGTGATTCGAAGACCGCTTGGAGTTCTGTCTTCGTTATGAACGGGGGATGAACCCCTTCGTCGGCGATGACATTATCTGCCATGTTATCATCATTGAACACGACAAAGCCAGTGTTCTCAGATCGCCATTGTTGCAGATCCTCACGAAGAAGAGTGTTGTTAGCCAGTACGCGATTCTCCAGGTCGTGGTTCGGGCGAATACTCTCATTCACTTTGTACACTTCCTGAAAGACAGCGCCAAGTACCTCCATTTTTTCTTGCGGATCTTCGACCACAAAAAAGTTATCGTCGAGTACGGCGTTATCTGGTTCAATACCTGCTGTAGTCAGTATTTGTTCGTTGTCCGTCGTTCTAAAAAACTTAAGGCACGGAAGATCGCTATGTTTGCTTCGAAAGAATTTATTTATCTGAGGGAACATGCTCGGATTGTTGGATCTAACCGCCCGAATCGCTCACAAAATCTGTTAATACAAATGTAATTTGTATATTTTTAATAAATAAATAAATTCTTAAGGGTTTTGCTGAGATAGCACGAACATCATGAATCTTGGCCAAGAATTGGTCACCCCAAAAAGCCCTTAAAAGCCCAATTTCACGAAGCTTTTGCATCTCTCTGCGCTTTGTTGACTCTTCTTTAACTTATTTTAGAGATTTCTGTGAAGGATATTGTTGAAATGATCTCCTTCCACCTTTAGCTTGATTGATAGAGACATCTAATAACTAGACTTTATAAGCAAGTTACCAGAGATGTGACATTAAATCGGCCACATAGGGGTAATTGGGTTCTCACCGAACCACCACTTCTAACTACCATCCACTCGTGTTGAAACGCACACAGGTGCTGTGGAATGCATGCGTAAGTCTACCTTGGACTGTCGCGCCACCTACGCTATAACTTTCAACGACTCTATTGCTCTTCTAAAATAATGTGCTAGGCAACACGTCTGGTTTTTGTTTGACTTCTGGACTGCTTACTTAAAAAGACTAACCCACAAGTGCTACTGAAAGCTCTTTCATTTCTCACCTCTCGCTATGGCCGTGGCTCATTAAGCCCAGCATGTTGGGTCAATTGTGGCCTTGAAAAGTGATGCCACTGTACCATGAAACCTTCTTTCGCTCTTAAAACCATACGGATTAATTTGTAGCCATGAAGTGGTTGTTCAGTTCTTCACCGCTCAAATCATGTGACTCTACGAAGAAGTGCTTTTTTTCGTGAAATGCTCTCTTTCCCTTGCGTTTGCTTAAAGAAGATGTTGGATAGGGATTCAGTTCAATTGACTGTGGAGGTCTGCTGACGGCAACTAGTTGCGATTCAACCGAAAAGCCCCCACAATGAATACCACCGGGTACCAGTGCCATATTAGCAATTCTGTTAAACAACTATCGCCCTCGATGCTAATTCCACAGTACGACACTTTGTAACCCTAAACTCTTCATAGGAGATAAAAGAAAATTCAGTAAGCATGCGATGGTTGCAATGGTCCCTCATTAAAGATATTTCACAACACAATTAAATACGGGCCGCTTATTCCATTGAAATCGACGATGTGCGGGGACTCCATACGCGAAAAGTTTGCTCCACTTGAGACGAGTGAACCTTAATCGTTGGATGGCTATGATGCACGTTCCTAACTGCCGGCGGTTTCTTCAGAGGATTCGATTTCAGACGATGAGGGTCATGTTCGCTGTGCAATCCAATACCCAACTGGTTTCGCGAATGACAACGAGATTCCAAGAATCCTCTCGAGGAATGCCGAAAGTGGGCGACTGCCACCATTAGATAAAACCACCGGAGTCCACTGGCGGTGTGGCCACTGACATATATCTGAAAACTAAATGAAAACAACAAGCGAATGTACTCGTATCTCAACTGCTGGCGACGAAGTCAATCGCGACTACCAGCAGGCTACTCGTTGTTTACTGCGTACAAGTGGCATTTGTGTTGGTTGCAGAGTGACAGCAAGAGAAAAAAAGAAAAACCATTTGTGACGGTAGATACACGTATTTATCGAATGCGTATCAGTTCGCCTTGGAGGACTTGTCTGCGGCTTGTACTGCAGCAGGTGTCCGTATCTAGTGCAGATCTTGTTATTGATTTTCTTACTTGAAGACATTTTTCAGAGACAATCTAACGTGGGCTGGCTGCCTGGGCAGGTGTCCCCGAGCGGCGACTGCTTTCGAGACTGCATGCGAGAGACCTCACGACCATCATCCCGAATGTCAGTTGAAAGGCGACTTGTAATGAATGGCTGTGCGTGTTGAGTTCAGTGCGAGCTAAGAGGCTTTCTGGACCGATCAATCAACGCATCTGATTGGTGACACAACTCATGGTATGTCTGTTCTTAGTTTCTTCTTTCATTTGATTCTTGATAAATTGTCCTGTCCTTGTTGTGGCACAGCATGTAAGCGTCTTCTTCTTCTTCGAATGGCGCCACAAGCAATGTCATCCCCGTCCTAGGCTCCCCGGCAAAACGAAATATGATGAGTATCAGTGGAGCGAAAAATGCTGGCGCCAGTACATGGTTCAGTGATTCCATTAAAAAATATATATTTTGGGAGATTGCTCTTATCGCTGGTCTGTCGTTTGAAAAAGGTCACCAAGAACACACTATTACCCTTGATAAAGTTAAATTCAGACCATAACAAAACAGCAGAAGACCCATCGACCTTGACTTCATTGAACACAACTAAAGATTAGTTCCACTGGACGTGTTGTGATTCTGAAAATCTGGTTATTTTAGTGGCGGTCGTGTTTCATGCGGATGTCTGTTGTCGGGCAATGATATGTCGTTTTGTTCTCAAAAATAGATGCAAAAGGGTTCGTCATGCGTTATGAGGAAGAGCATTTTGTACTCAAACTTAAGAGGAGAGCGCTGATTTGTTGGCTTCATTGAACGTTATGTGGCATGATTCGTTGTCTTAATGTCAATTGCTGAACATTTACCAAATCACTGCAGCGTCTTCAAAGTGGAAGTAATGGTGATTAGCAAAGCCCTGTCCCGGCTAAGGTGGAACAACAGCCAGGCAGCAATCAAACTCCTGGCATCGTCTTCTATAAACTCTAAGCTAGTAATCGACTTCTGCATATCTCTCAACGAGATATCCGAACAGTTCAACATTCGCCTGTGCTGGGTGACAGGCCATAGAGACATCCCTGGCAACTGCACTGGCTAAACGAGCCACTAGACTGCCAGTTGGTGGACTCTCTCGTAACATAGGTACCTACCCTCAAGTTACATCTCAATAATCTCTACGCAAATAAAACCATTGCCGGATTTTGACAGGCATTACTTGTCGCATCTTAGGCCAAATCTGCCCTTTTCTCAATCCAAAAAGAGAAGGGAAAATGATATCCTTAAATAAATCTAAAATTAGCACTGCAGTAGAGGCCTTCACTCCAAAAACCTTGGCCTATTCGCCAACGGTTTCCGAAGTAGTTGCCTAGACGAAGGGGAGGAGGAAAGCATTCAACGCCTTCTCTCCAACTGCCCTGCTCTTGCCTCAGCTATGAAAGCTACAGCTACAGGCTCTTACTTCTACGGTAGTCTAAACGATGTAAAAAGAAAAAAAACACCGGTCAACGCTCCAATAAAATTTGTTGAAAAGACTGGCTGGTTTTAATTATTCACGGCAGCCCTCTTTTTTATTTGAAACACCCACGTGGCGGTACAGTGGACCGTTTTTGGTCTAAATGCCTTAATACTACTTCCAACCTAACCGAAGTGACCGAACGAATTACGAACAAGTTAAATAAGGATATGTCGAAATAAACATATCGATTGAACCGACGCTATGCGGTAAGTTTCGTTTCGTCGTGAATTCGACACTGCCGACATATATAAGGTGTCAAGTCAAGGTGTATCATCGGGAGTGAACAGGGCTAAATTCATCTTTAAGACATGATCAAAGGAAGGATTAGCCGTTGTGCAGAGTCGGATAGTCCGACGACTAGATGGCGCACTTGGATAAGTTACTGCCCTTGCAAGCGGGTTTCCCGATTCGATATCTAGTTTTCAAATCTGGGATCAACGGAGATCTTTTTGACTGTGTGATCTACCGCGACTGTCTCTTTAAAATCGCGAACAACCTCGTCCATGTGGGGTCCAAACAGTTGATCGCTGGGGTCTGACTTCTTAAAGATCTTTCTTGAGATCATCAAATGTCCACACAACCTCGCTGCTATTCAGCGAGTAGGTAGAAGTTTTGGTGCGGTGAGACCTCAATCAACACTATGTGCCGATTTAACTCCATAGCTCTTCCCCCTTACTATAAAGTGTATATTTGAGATATTTGTTACTAAGTGCAACCATAGGTATTTATGAAAGACGTTAGTTCCTTGATATCATTCGTCAGGATATCGTCAAGTGAGTTGAAGGAGGGTCTACCAAGTACCAAGCTCTCGAAGTCTGGCTGACAATTGCCCCTAGTTTGGGGACTGTTCTAATGGATGCCCGTCTCATTTTAGAGTCCGATAATAAGCGCTTTGTAAACTCTTCTTCAACTCATTGTAGAGATTCATGTGAAGGATATTATTGAAATGATCTCCTTTGAAAGGTAGACTTTATAAGCAAGGTACCAGAGATGTGACATTAAATCGGCACATAGTGCTGATTGGATTCTCACCGAACCACCACTTCTAACTACCATCCACTTGTGATGAAACAATAGCACATGTTCTTACCAAATCTAGTCTTCTTGATGCTACTTAAGATTTCGTGATTTGGCATCACATTCTATGTTCTAATGGTCTGTCAATTTTTATACCAGTTCTTGCCCGCTTTTTTGCTACATAAAATGTGTTGAGAAATGCCACTTTTGAAATGTTTTTGAACCAGCAACCTGGCTTTTAATTTCGCTCGCAACAGCACACACACCTCTACTTTGGACTGTCGCGCCATATACTTTATTACTATCAACGGCTCTATTCGGCTTCTAAAATAATGTGCTTAGCAACACGTCTGGTTTTTGTTTGGCTTCTGGACCTCCTACTTAAAAAGACTAACAGACTTATTTGGAGGCAAGATCTCAGTGGTACTGAAAGCACTTATATATCTCACCATCTCGCTATGGCTCATTAAGCCCAGCATGTTGGGTCAATTTTGGCCATGAAAGTGATGCCACTCTACCATGAGACCTTCTTTTGCTCTTAAAACCATACGGATTAATTTGTATTTCCGAAGAGGTTGATCAGTTCTACACCGTTCAAGTCTCAAATGCGATTCTACGAAGAAGTGCTTTCTCAGGAAATGCATTCTTTCCCTTGATAGTGCTGGGCGTTTGCTTGAAGAAGATGTTGGATAGATTTTATTTCTTCCTCATCCCTGCAGGTCCTAGATGGTTAAAACCGCAAATGACGCCTGTCTTCTGTGCGACTATAGGTAGTCCCTACAACATAGATTTCTGGCTTGTACTTCAACTTCCACAAGAAGCCCCTGGATAGAGTTCTGATTGTCCAGCTCCTCGTCGCGTAAGGCATTACCAGAACTTCTCCCAACTTAGATCCGTTTTTCACAAGACTGTGCGCTTCTTCATGACCTGGTCACCGTGTTTGTAAAGCATATGACACTACAATCTCTGCATAAGCTGACCAGTTTCGACGTGTAGATGTCCGATGCTTTGGCTTTTATTGCCGCTTGGTTGTCGGAAAAAATGGAAATCGATTTGTTGGTTATGTTGTATTCTTGCAGCGCAAGTGCTGCCTCTTGTATCGCAGCCACTTTAGCCTGGAAAAGGCTGCAGTCGCCTCTTAATGCCGAGGGTGTTTCAGTTTGGTCATAGCATACCCCTGCACCTGTACCCGCACTCGTTTTTGAGCTGTCAGAATTGCTCTTCTGCTGCTACGAGTTGTCCTTGTCACTGTTTCCGGTCTGGAAGACGTTTGAGGAAGGAATTCTCGAATGTTGGTGTTGCTGTTGTACTCTCCTGTTGTCCAAACTTTAAGCATGGACATGACCGCATGGGTTTTCCCTCCGGCATCCAGAACCTCTCTGGGCCTCAGACCCGATTTAGCTGCACTGTTGCTACTGAAAGGACTTACATCGTTCTGTGATGACTGCAGTGAGGGCGCCATCAATGTCTGTAGAGTGGATGAAATGGCTGGACCAGCGACCCCAAATGCTTGAACTTCATCTCTCGAATCACTTGCATCAGACCCAGCATGAGGATGTTGTTTTCAAAAACTCTGTGTGCTCTCCATCACTCCCAAACCAATCTCTATTTGATAACATTTCATCCATAAAGTCTCAAAAACTCTCTTGAGAGGCTTTCAGTGAATCCAGTGCGCAGCTGAAACACTCACCCGCTCAAAAATCTGCTTATCATCTCCACATTAATGCAAAGGCACGCTTCACTCTCCAGAGAGGGACATTCCATCCATTCACCACTCGTTATGTGCGCCCATGATCCACTGCCGGGCGCACAGCACCTAAGCGCTAAGCCATCGAATAAAAGTGAGAAAATGTTTCATAAACACTCGTCTTATTCACAGAGGCTACCACACATCTGGACACCCTCTCAGCCGGCATTCAATCTCTGGGTCCTCGTCTCAAAATCTTCCGATTCCGAAATCAAGAGGACACACAGCCGCACTTATGTCGCCCCGGAGTCCAATTTGATGGGACAATGAGTGCGTTTCCAGAAACCCACCCAGTAGGAAAAAACAAATAAAAATAAAATGAAAAATTATATATTTTGCCAAACTGTTGCCAGCCCTGTAGGCAGTCAAATTCCTTCCTTTCTTATCCATCCTCCTTCAGCTGAAATTATCTGCCATTGCGTCTTATACAATTTCCGCCCTAGATTCGCCTTCACTCCTCCGCCCCAGCGATGCTCTTGTTTATTTCATATTTTCTTTTTTTGTATTTTTACTTTGTTCTTTTTGCGAGCAAAAGCAGCGATAACGATACACCATCTTTCGAGCGGGCAGCCGCCACCCTCCTCGGCCGCTACGACCCCCGCCACATATTGCTGAGTCAATTTTGCTTGGTTTAGAAATTCGTTTTGATGTTCTGCTTGTTTTCTTTCTGCTGTTTTTTTCCTTCCTTCTTTATTTATAAACAAAAATTGCGTGTCTTTCTTTTAATTTGATTGTTTATTTAGATTTAGTGGAATGCTTTCCGCTTGCCGGGAATGAGCCGTGGGCGACCGGCAGCAGGACACAACGATACGACGACGACGTCGTTGTTGGCCGTAAAAAAAAAATAATCTGTTCCTCGGAAGCGGGGTGAGTGTGTGTATGAGGAATGAAATGGATACTCGTAATACGACACGTATCTAGATAGACGAGCGACTGACTGTTGCATGTGTCAGCATGTGGGTTATCGATTACTGGATGGGGGGTGAAGAATTACGACTAATAAATGTTGAATTAGGTGAGCGACGGCGGGTGTCGTTTATCAAATCGCACCATTTTCGGGTTGATAACGACTATCGAGTGCGATGTGTCTAGAGGAGATAGCGACACCCCGATCGCATCTGCGTCACGGCACGCTCTGAACTATTGGCCACGAGATAGAGCCTGCTCTTGGTTCCGTAATCACGACCGAGTATACATCTGTAAATACCCACATACACATGTCGGTGCGGGGGGATGGAAGATATCTTATCTAACCAGTACATCGTATCGACATGTTGACTAAAAATACGAGCGCTGCTTCTATTTTGTTGGTGATTGATCAGTGGAGGTCGTGCAGCCATATTTGACGGCGTTTTTTTTTATCAATTTCTAATAAAGCCCAGCAGTGAATCACTCGAATAGGAAATTAAATCCGGCGATATTGACTAAAGATAGGAGCTTCAAATGAAGGTGATGAGTGCTTGGTGCCGTGTTCCCTTAATCGAACACTGATAAAGGCGGAAGTGGTCATTGCGTCTCTGCATTTCTCTCCCATTCTGCAGGTGCACATGGAAGAGATGTTTGTGTTCTTTCACATCGAAAATTGGACCTTCATTTGATGGCCCACAATTTTGAAGCTGAGCAAACAAAGTGGGTTCTAGCACAGGCGCCCAGCTCAACATTGGCGGACAGGAAATACAGAAAGTGGATAGCCTGCAATTCAGGTAGGCCTCATTAACACGGGTGTTAAGTTGTAAAATCGTGCTAATCGAAACAAGAAAACAAGTGCAAAAGAGGAGTTACGTTCAATAATCTCAAAAAAACCGAACATATTTTGTTTTTTTTTACTTTTAAGATCTCTTTTAGTTAAGACTTTTAGTAATTCTTCTTCTTCTTCTTCTGGTGGCGCTACAGCCCGGGGTGGACCTGGGCCTCAACCAGTAAGCCTCTCCAGCCGGCACGAACTTTAGCCAGCTGTCTCCAACTGCGCACACCAAGTTGATTGGATGAGGCCCTTCTCCACCTGGGTGCGCCATCGGTTCCGTAGGCGTCCTCTATGGCGTTGTTTCACTGGTTCGGAGTCGAAGACTCTTCGGGCTGGAGCAGTGTTGTCCATGCGCTTTACATGGCCCAGCCATCTTAGACGCTGAATCCCAAGACGCCTGACTAGGCTCATGCCGCTGTACAGCCCGTACAGTTCGTGGCTGAATCTTCTTCTCAAATAACCATCAACGCAGACAGGACCAAAGATTGAACGCAGAACTTTTCTCTCGAAAATACCAAGTGTTTCTTCATGCTCTTTTGAGATTGTGCATGCCTCCGCACCATAGAGCAGGACAGGGATGATCAAGGTGTTATATATTGTTAGATTGGTCCTTCGAGAGAGGACTCTACTACTCAAGTGCCTCTTGAGCCCAAAGAAACAGCAGTAATTCTGCGTTTAATCTCGGTAATGGTGTTGTTCGTACTATTTACTTGCGTGCCGAGGTAGGCGAAGTCCTTGACTACTTCGAAGTTATAGCTGCCCATTGTGACTCTCTGTCCAGCACGTCGATGTTGTGCGTCCTTTTTCTCGATGACAGCATATACTTCGTTTTGCCCTCGTTCACGGCTAAACCCATTTTGGCCGCCTCCGCTTCAATAGCAGCAAACGCTTCATTGACGGCTCGCTGTGTTCTGCCAATCACGTCAATGTCATCCGCGTATGCTAGAAGTGTGGACTTATGGAAGATCGTGCCTCTAGTGTTGGCGTGTGAGTCTTGCACGATCTTCTCCAAGATGATGTTAAAAAAATCACATGACAGCGCGACGCCTTGTCTAAAACCTTTTTTTCTTTCTTTCTTTTAGTAATTCATACATAAGAAAATAAACAAAAGAAATCACACAAAAGCTTACAAAAAAAGCAAACCAAAAAAATCTTATAAAGTCATTCAGTCTATCATCGCGTTGGCACAGTTAATATGGGGAAGCCCCTATTGGAGGAACTACGTATTCTATAAACAGAGGAAGCATGCAAGATAAAACAAGACTTTGGACCGTGTTAGCGAAAATATGTTGCAAAAAGGGAACCGCGTTAAAACGAGGCTTTGCTATAAGAAGTACGTTTTAAGTGAGGCCCACCTTTATACACCAAGTGTGCTCTCGGTGGCACAGAATGGGATGTGTGCATGCTAAATGGGCTCATAAATTATTCAAAAAATTCACTTTTACATAATTCGGAATTTTTGAATTCAAAATTTCTTCTTACTTCTTCCAACAAGTTGAATTTTGTTGAAACATACTCATAATATTTTAGTCTTCCTTTAACGTTTCGAATATGAACCACATTTGTTAAAAAGTCAATGTTAGAATGCTTAGAAAAAAGACAGTTATACCGAGTTGAAGGTTGCGGCACATATTAAAATGACGTTCTCTAATAAAACTGTCACACGTCAAATAAAACACACCAAATTTTCAGCTGGAAAAAGGTTGAAAAATTAAGTTAAAACTCTACCGAACTTTATGCTTCTCCAAAACAAATAGTGTTTCACAGTAGAAGACCTCCCAGTACAAATTTAAAAAAAAATAATGCTTACCCTGATCTATTCAGACACTTTCAAAAGCATCAAATAACTCCTGACCAGGAGAGAGTGATAGGGAGTTAAGAAATCCCAACTCCAGTCGATGAAGTAATTTTCCCTCCTTGCTTTTAAGAAGTCGGCACAGCCATTCAAAGGCTGAAAAACAATCACTGATGGCTTACCATCGGAGATCTTCAAGGCCGGTGGCGATGTTCTGGTAGGGAGCGTGCACCAGATCATCTGTAGAAATTGGGAGGACGAAAGCATGCCCGACAACTGGAATACCAGCTCCATAAACCCCATCCACAAAAAAGGCGATCCTCAACAATTATATAGTATATCCCTGCTCAACGTCGCCTACAAGATCCTATCCGGCGTATTGTGTGAACGTCTAAGGCCGTTTTGCACATCACTAATCGGACGTACCAGTGCGGCTTCCGACCCGGCAAATCGACTATAGACCAAATCTTCACACTTAAGCGCCTCGTCTTTATCGATTTTAATGACGCATACAACAGCGTTCAGAGAAAGTAGTTATTCAACGCGATCGCCGAATTCGGGATCCTGGGAAAACTGCACCACGCTAACACATATTCGAATTTCGGAAAGGAGATGCGCTGTCGTGTGATTTCATCAATTTGGTGCTAGGGAAGATAGACCGGGCAGGCGTAAGCATGGAAGGCACTATCTTCTATAAGTCAAATGTAGGTATCTGCAGTCAACATCGTCATCGTTGCGCGTTCCCATCGTGCCGAGGAAGCATTTAAGGCAATTGAAGAAGAGCTAAACTAGCTGGTCTTAAGGTCAATGGGTGTTAAACAAAGTATATGTCGATCAAAAAAAAGATCCGTCACACACTACCTAGAACAAAATATCACAATCGACAGCTACAATTTCGAGGAGTTTGTCTACCTCGGAGCAAACGTACACTCCACGAATTACATCACGGTGGAGATCCGACCAAGAATCACCCTTGGCAACCGCTGTCACTTCAGTTTGTCAAAACAACTGGGCTCAAAACGTCTGACTCGAAGGACCAAGATCTTGCTCTACAGAATTCTTATTTTGCCAGTCTTGGTGGAAGGACCCGAAAGCTGGTCGCTAAGCAAGACTACGGAGCTGATTCTTTTGAGCCTTCGAAAGAA
Source organism: Eristalis intricaria (assembly GCA_964034865.1). NCBI lineage: Eukaryota > Metazoa > Arthropoda > Insecta > Diptera > Syrphidae > Eristalis > Eristalis intricaria. The sequence continues at coordinate 43,560,606 of OZ035875.1, forward strand.
AAATTCTACGTCGGATATATAATCCCATCTGCGAGGAAGGCGAATGGAGAAGAAGACACAACCGCGAACTCTACGATCTGCACCAGGGTGTGGATGTAGTTCGTAAGCAAAAATCTGTCAACTACCTCGGCCACATCGAGCGCATGGAGAACAATGCTCCAGCTAGGAGGATCTTTGAATCCGAGCCTCCTGGTTCGAGAAGGAGAGTAAGACCGAGTCTCCGGTATAAAGACCTAGTAAAGACAACTTGATGACTGGAAGCAGAGTGCCCAGGACTGTCAACAATGGAAAGCAGGTATCGCTCAGGTTCGGGCCTTGCCTGGGTCGCCAGCCGATATGTCAGAAGGAGTAACCATGTACTGGACTAAACAATGTTCACCGTAGCGGCCAGAATCGAAATTTCCGTTTGGCGCCGGAAAAGAAACAGAGAAACAACGCGACTTATTTTGAGATGGGACTTGAAGCTGGACGACTATAGACAGCCTCTTGAGTTCGCTAAATGGACAGCAAAAATGCTGAGCGCACAATCGTCCAAGCAATCGTCTTCCCAGACGTGGTAAATTATTGAGCTACTACATATGTCAACAAAGCTAAATTTTTTGATATTGGAGCGAACACAATCCCCAAGTGTTCGGCCAAATGCCTATGCATTCACAAGAATTAACTCTTTGGCGAGGTTTATGCAAGGACGGCATAATTGGGCCTTATTTATTTTGAAATGGGGATCGAACACTACACCGTAAAGGATATCAGGTAAGGAGCTTCTGTAGCCAGAATGGTTCCAATAAGAAATCCGAAATTCTTCTCGTTGTTCACACCAGCGATGGTTAACGCGCTGGAGGGCAAAGTCGACTCATCGGCAAGATCATCGATTGTTTCGAGAAGAAGGGCTTCATTGTAGTCGCCATGATATTAATGGGGCCCACAAAGGTCTTCCTCAAGAAAGACTTCCCTGGTTTGCTCAATTACAATAGCTCTGTGATTCCAATGGTGTGGGAAGGATTGCACGCTGTGAAGACTGGATGTCGATTGTTAGGTGCAACCAACCCAGCTGACTCGTTGATAGGGTCCATTCGTAGTGATTTCTACATCCATCCATATGTATGTGTGAAATGATATGAGAAAGACGTACAACAGGGTGTACGAATAAATAGAGAGCTTCCTGGATTGGACTCGTCGTTCGTATTTGAAATATAAAACATATTTTTAAAGTAAAATGCTAGAGATTACTACCAGAAATTTAATGAAACGATAAATTTACTTAACCCTTATCACATCCTAGAGTAGAGCACTACGCAAGAGCTACTTTTTGTCTTATTTTCTTTTTCAAAGATCACATATTGAAAACTAATGAAATACTCTATTTATTGTAGTCCTTGCCCTACGTCTAGCATCTTCCGTTGAATTCTATTAAAGTTTGTAAAAAAATACAAATCATGGAAAATTCACTAAAATCCCGTAGGTGTAGTAATCGACGGACAATTAAGGATGAGATGAGGGTTAAAAGAAGTCGAATTCCCCTCTAACTCTATTTTTTTTGCTATATTTTGCCATTTGCGAGTGGCTCCTACCACGGCGTCACTTGCGTCTTGACACCATTCGATAATGTTCTCTCGTGTTACGTAGTAATCCACGCTACCAAGTCCACCACAATGGACAAATCGAAGCCAACATTCGAGAAGCTGTTGCCGAAATAACCCCGCTCAACAAAAATCTATCCGTCCGCTTGAAGCACTGCCAGTGAAGCTAAAGTGGGCATTTGAATAATGCACATGCACAATTGCTGAATCTCTTCTTGATTGACCTGGGCCTCAACAACTTGCTCATCCAACTAGCACCGTCTTGAGATCGGTGGCTCCACTTTCGAACCCCTAGCTGATTGAGGTCCTTTTGCAGCTTCCATTGCTGCCAGTAGCATTGGTTAAATCATAGTGGAAGACCATCAGAAACTTAAGTTTAAAGTATCCGCATAACTAAGCATTTTTATCTAGCAAGTTGGAAAACCATGTTAAGAGTGAAAATCCAGCTGTAGTTTGCTTTAGTTCCTGTTTCGTATACTTTTTTACAAATCTTGACCCACCCACCAGCCATGTTCGTTAAGATGTTGGTTTCAGGTCGTGTTTAACAAGAAATTGTTATTTCTTCGTTGCTTGCTTAAAAGTTCAGAGAACATATTCCAATAGATCTGAGTGTGCGCCGAACAAAGAAGTAAATCAAATTCAAAGCACATAAGCCACTTGGCACTACGATGCCCGGCATTTAAGGCGTAATACTTCTTCTCACAATGGGCATCAGTACGTAGGAGTGGGGAGGCAGACCATTTCCCATATCTAGCACGCTGCCCGCTTGGTCAATCCATATCACCCGACATTCCGTGACATTGACAAATTTACCATCGAGCCGCATATGAAGCCGATTATCTGTTGTATCTCCCGAACCCAGAGGCACCAGTGTTCTGATAAATAGAATTTTTATTTCATTTATTTTCCAGAGCAACATTGCAGATAACTTCTTCTTCTTCGTCGTCGTCGTCTTCGTCGTCTTTGTCGTCGTTCGCCATTCGAAGCCATTGCCTGGCATGACAAGCACTTTTCCATTTATATCGCACTTAAGTCTCGCATGCTGTGTGGCAGTTTTCAGAACATCAGCCATGGCAAAGTAATTGTTCTCGCTTTATCTGATTATTTCATCTTCATCCATCAAACGACGAGTTCATCTTCCACACAATGGGAACCCCAAAAACAGGCTTCCCGTCTCACAGCACTCTCGCATCACTCGCCCACCGTCTGACGCTGGAAAACAAATGGGAAACAAAGCCGCTGCCGCCAGCATCCTAAGCACGATACAAAGGAGAACGCAGTCTCGTCTCAGTGCGAGTAATACATAAATTCATTGTGTCTTCCATCACAACCATAACAATGGGGAGTCAAAGTCCTCCTCGCTGCCGCTCAGAGAATGCCTGCCCCTTCGCCTTCGAAGACAATTACTTTTGCTTAACTAAAGCATTTCGGCAAAAACCGCCCTGCGGCGGTGTGAATGGTTTCTACACAAGTCCCCTCGCCTGAAAAGTTCCCTGACCTCTCCTTCGTTGCGGCGGCTCCTGCCACCCATCGTAAGCAATACAAATCAGTTCACTCTGAGTTGCTTCGTGGTTCTTCGCCTCACTCTTGATTTCTGATTATGAACGCTCAAGACTTAAACGATACACCAAATGTAAGGTGACTGGCGAAACACTTAGATCTGACAAGCTAGATTTATCCCAGGGACAATGGGGGTTATTTTCGGCTGGACAGGCGATTGGATGTCCTTTTTTGGGTGCTGTCTGAGATGCTCAGTCTGCCATCGTTGATTTTGACAGTGGAATGCTGAAAGGTGAGGTGTCTGCAAGTGAATTCGAGAGTTGACATGAAATACGTGCGACTTCAACATGTAGCTGGTTTTTGAGATATCAAACGAGATGAGAGGCCATTTATTCGTGTGCTTTAATGATAATGTGGCTCATGGACCTGGAGCTAGCTCCTACAGCAACCAACCTTGTTTACTCACGGATGGTGGTTATAATCACAAAATGCGACCAAGATCTGTCTCTATCCGATTGGTCAGAAAAATGAGAGGATTTCCTTACTTTCAAGGACACTTTTAACAGAAGATTTAGCTACCCGTACGGATAGTTTATCCAGACATCGCAAGCGAGGCATCACACCAACTTCCTACAGTTGTTTGGATAAATGGAAAATCGGCTAAGCTTGTACAGTTGTACGAGATAAACCAAGAAAGCTACACATCACTTTGGATAAAAATTACAGAGCATGATTTTTCTAGAGGCGAGGAATTTTGAAATGTAAGAAAGCGAATAAAGACCTCGTTCTGATCATGTTTTAAGAAAAACAAGATATGCTGGATAGCTTTGCCAAGCGATGGACCACGAAATCGTGTTTTCATGTGAACAAACGCTTAAAGGCGGAAACGCAAAATATATCGCGGATAGTTTTTGTTTTCAAATAGTGTCTGTTCACACTACCTTTCAGTACACATTTTGGTATTTCCTACATAATACCATTTGTAAATGACTTTCACACCCATTTGCCACTCAACTCGCATTCTTCATTTTTTCCTTTTTTATTGTGATGTGGGCTTAAGAAACACATCGGGCAAGTGAAACACGCTCGATTGCCAAAGCGGCTACAGTTGACCGACGACCTATGACTTATGTAGACTTTTGTTGGCGGTTTTCCTAGGTGACAAACTATCCTGAATGAGGTTAAAAAATATGAAGTTGACGGTTTTGACATGCGGTCCAGCAAGCCTTGGGTTTGATCACGTTGATAAATTTATTTGAATGACAATTGAAAGTCATTATGTTCTACATAATATTTATTGACCGTTTCTGACAATGAAACTCAATCTGGGCGTATGAAATGTTTCCAATGTCTCAGTCGGATAACCCAAATTATGCGCTGAATGTTGGCATCGAAGTAGGACAAGACAAAAACATGCGTTCAATCCTGGGAGTTTTCGTCTCAACTGAAGTCTGCCAGGCATACTTTTAGACTACTAGCCGACTTCACACTTGTCAGCGAGGTTCCAGCGCCGATTTGATGATTGTCAAGCACTTTTGGAGTTTTAGCACGAAATCATGTAAATGGCATTCTCTGATTGGTCTGTTTTGTTTGTAAAATAGAGGTCAATGGTTTAATGTGAACCCCGATACTGATATACTGTCGTTGCTATGGTCAGGGTGGGGCAGAAAAAACACATACATTCTTTATGTTGGTATTGCATCTCATTTAACTATAAGCGATGATCACTTCTAAACTTTAGGGGCCTGGTCATCTCGTCTGTGCCTCTCATTCATACTAAAGTCCTTAAAAGCGTTTATATTCGTATTTGTATTAATCTTTCATTAGACAATGGATTTGTGGTTTGGTCCAAGGCGTGGCTCTAGCTGAGCTTGTACAGTAAAATTTAACTGCTCGCCTCAATGATGCTTCTCAGTGCTTGACTTTAGGAGATGAAAATCACTCTAACTCCATTAGACAGAAAGGAAAAATGAGCACTATTTCAGCTTGAATTCGCAATTTTTATGGAAATGGGAACATATACCCGTGGCAGTGAGTTGTTACTTTGCACAGCAAAGTAAGAATTCAATACACCCTAGGACACGTAACCAAAGTCGCACGTAGGCACTCATCACAGAGCGGTGTTATATCACATTTTCTCTGGTTTACTGCCATAAATAAAATAAATGCAAAGCTAGATAGAGAAAGACTGCATACACAGATGACTTGGTAATAATAATAAAATAGATGACGCGACAGTCTTTGGCGGACCTGGGCCCAGTTTCTGCAGTAACCATTCGTGTTACTCGACTGAATGGCACGGTTCGTTGAGTGCTGCCCCTGGTTAGCGGGGTCCCCGGTTCGAGTCCCAGTGAAAGCAAAGTTAATACGTTTTCTTCTGGTTTTCAAATCCGTTCCAGTCATCATTTGCCATTGGAATCAAATTAACGGCACTATCACTGGAGTGGTCAATCAGAGGTAGTAGTCTGACTGTGGGTACCACAATGGACCCATATGGTCTAAGGGGGCTGTTGAATACACTGGCATACATACCCCTCTACCTCACCTAAGCATTCGTGTTGTGCCCTCTATCGTTTTTTCACGAGCGGAACGGATGAACCGTCTTAGGCGAAGAGAAGCTTTTTCTGGACAGTTACGTTGTTGGTGACTCGGAAGAGGTGGACACATGAAGTATGAAAGTTGATAGATTCCTCGAGTGAACATGACACCCCCGGCGAAGTAGTTGACGCAGCAGTCCACTACTCCAATTACTCTCTTCGATGATTTGGTGTATCGGAGAAAAATCTTTGAAAAGTGTATATTTTAGCAAATAGCTATGGTCTAGATATCATTTACACCTTTTTCACCACTCTTCCCCACAATACTAAATTCCAAAGTTTAACATTCCCTGCTGACATGTTCAACAACTATCATGTTCTTCAAATACTAAGAAAATGACCTCTACAGTGAAACCTGTGAAAGCTGGCCACCAGCGGTGCTAGCATTTTTCCACATTGGACAGGTGGCCCACTTATAAGGGTGCCTGTTTTTTTTTTGCTCCACGAACTCAGAGAAACACGCGTCTATCACAAATTGAATCTTCATAGTAGCTACAGTAGACTCCCCCTAAGTCGAATCTTTTCGAGTTAGAGAGAGTTTGACTTAGAGAGAGGCTTTTGTATGGGAAATTGGGGGTTCGAGTTCGAGTTAGAGAGAGTTTCGACTTAGGGAGAGTTCGAGTTATGGAGAGTCCACTGTATATCGCAACTAAATTGATCACGAAAATAATATGAACGCTTCGTCTGTCTGTAGTGCATTTATACACTCCCAAAAAAAAGGTTGGTCCTAGTATACCTGACCAACTTCAGCAGGTCAACTTACAAGGGTGGCAAACTTGACAGGTTTTACTGTATTCTCTATCCTCCGTAAAAACTACAGTCAAAGCATTTTACGTGACCCTTAAAAAGATCGCCGAGAAAACCATCGAATCTAGTACGTTTTCTAAGCTACACCTTACTGGTACCACATCTATGTCTATATCTATGCTACACCTATGGACCACATTCCGGGATCGGCCTTAGCCTCAAACAACTAGTTCCAGATGTCTTAAAATGACACAATTCTGTGGCTGTGCAAAGGGTGTAGAAACAGCACATTGTCTGCAGGGGAACATTGATCATTCAGTTGACAGCTTTTCCTTTTCGGACTTCTTTCTGTGAAATTTAGTGAAATCACGGTTCGAAAGAAATATATTGTGGATCCTGTGAATCAATTCACAAGATCCACTGACAGACAGAGATCCTTCTTCTTTATTTGGCGCTACAGTCCTGGGTGGACCTGTGCCTCAACCAAGAAGCCTCTCCAGCTAGGACGGTCTCTGTCTAGGTGGCTCCAGTGTCGCACGCCAAGTTGGCTGAGGTCCTTATCCACTTGGATGCGCCACGTTAAACGTGGCCGTTCTCTGTTACGTTGTCCCACGGGTTCGGAGTCGAAGACTCTTGGGGCCCGAGCTCTACATGGCCTAGCCATCTTATGCTTTGGATCCGAAGACGCCGCACTAGACTCATGTTGCTGTTCAGCTCGTAGAGTTCGTGGTTGAATCTTCTCCTCCAGAAACCGTCAACGCAAACAGGAGCCAAGATCGCACGCAGAGCTTTTCTCTCGAAGATACCAAGGAGCAAAGATCGCACGCAGAACTTTTCTCTCGAAGAGACCAAGTTCAATATTTTCAGTTAACGACGGATGACTGTGTTGAACAAACTCGAATATTGTCGGTAAGTGTTGTCATCATGTTCTTAAACAGTGCCTTGTTCCCGTCTCTCAATCTGCGCTCTCTCTTCATCGTGACGTTCTTTTCCCATCCAGTCTCTCAAAACTCCGACTTTCAATGACAACTTCAAGTGTCAAAAACACCGCTGAGTACTTTAAAATTTACAAAAACTTTTACCTCAACGCATGAACATATACTAAAGGATTGCACCGAAGAAAGTGTGTAAGAAATGCTTTCAAAAAAAAAAAAAGAAGAAAACCTATTAAGCAAGGAGACAAGAGCAGACATCTTCATAAAGAGTGAAGAAGGTTTCAAAGATGTCAACCTGTCTGCGTGACGTTTAATTCAGTCCTCATTATTCACGCGATTCTCCGTCGTACCCTGCGTCAAAGCATCACGGCATTCGTGTTACGACGTGAAATTCTGCTTGAAAATTCATGTTTTTTCACTTTTTTTCGGTCGACAAAAACGACGATAAAAGAGGGATCCTCCTCATCTGGTTTTATGTATTCCTATTGTGGTGTCGTCACCCACATCCTTCCTGTGTGTCAGTCAGGCAGAATCTCGCATCAAATCAGACCCACAAACCGCGGAGGGATGAGGGGCATGGACCACGGACCGCAGGGATAACGCACATTGTGGCTCGTGGCCGCAGAAAAATATGATTGAAGCGACCATCATAATGGCTCTTTTTGTTGGTTACCTGAAGCCTTACGTGGAGCAAGAGAAAGGGAAGAAAATTGCACAAAGATACACTCATCAGTCACTCATCACAACCACCCTCACACACAGACGCACAAAGCGTGTTCATTCGAGTCCTCGGGATGCGGGAGAAGATACAAAAATCGATTTCACCACAGGGAAGTCCAGAAGGAGTAACCGACGAGAACTAGAAATTACCTGATGCCTGATGATTTTTTGTGTTCGTTTCCCTTGGATGGCTTGCTGCTGCTTCAACTCACTGGTGGCGGCGGCGATGGTCCTGCTTTGAGGGCAGATCTGCTTTAGAGGCTGTGACGGCGACAACGATGGTGTGTTGTATATCCTGCTGACTGCCGGGGTATTTGGCAGACTGGATTCAGCAATGGCACACAGACACACTTGCACACAAACACGCGCGTTCACTTCACTGGGATTTGATGATGCGCGGGCGCGTATCTCACTTGCACGGTAGCAAAAGGATGCGGTATCCTTGCAATATGGTTTCAAAACAAATTAATTATTCACGCACACCTTTGAGGCTTTGACGATGTAGTTCGGCAATAATTTCTTGTATCTCACACTGCTGCGCGCACACACGATACCACACTGCACGGACTCTGAGTAAACAATCGCGGATCTATCGATAGGAGAAGCGTCAGACGAACAAGCAACGAGCAACGACCAGCGATAAACGACAAACGACGAATGAGAAACACACACAGATACACGCAATGCGAAGCGCAACGACAGAACAACCTCAATCGGAGAGCTGAAGTCAAACTGAATCTGTTTGATACAAAAGGCGCACTTGTGGGCCTCGCCGGTTGAATTCGATTGAATTGTGTGGAACAACAACAGCAACATGCCGGAGTTGTTGTCCGTCGATGTAGATGGTTATCTGCGTCGTGTCGGGATGGGGTGGGAGAGTTATTGCTTGTCTTTTTTTTTGTTTTTGTTCTGTATTCTGCTTCTTTTTCTTTCTTTTTTTGTGCGCTTTGTTTTCCTTTTGCTGGGGAATGGTGTGGTGTAGTGTGATTTGCTGTGGTGGATTTCATATTGCATTAGACCACCTGCAACAGTGTTGCCGAGGGGAGTTTATAGATGATACTTGTTTTATTTTTTGTTTGGGCGATGAGCACTTTTTTTTGCAGTTTTCCTCGTATGTTTTGTAATCTTATAAGTGTATGTAGGACATGTAGGAGAATTTGTCAAAAAAATGTATTCTCTCCAACAACAAAGTGTTATTAGTATACCACTGTTTCCCTTAACCTTTGCCTAAAATAGGCTACATAGACGCACTAAAATGTTCGAAATTAAGTTCTTGCTGGAATAATGGAAAAATGAAAGTGTGAGTGAGTTGCTTAAAGTAAAAAATGAAATAATGGCGACTATGGTGAAGAGTTTTGCTCTTACGCTGCTCAGTATATTCATTAAATTACTTCACTTTGCTCAACAAGTGAATGCTAATTTTATTTGTCAATGTCCATGAAAAAACGTATGCTTACCCTCATAAAACGGACTCCTCTATGTAACGAACAATTTTGATAGTCTCAGGAGAGACTAGGGTAACCAACGTCACTTCCGGCAGCACATTTTCTTGTCTGTAAGAATATCTGAAAGTAGGAACGAATATAATATTATTATATGCTTTTTTCAATCAGTCCCAAATAGACAGTAACCAAGTCTCACTTTTTTGTTGTTTCCTCTTTTGTATGCAGTGGTTATCCAAGTTAAGCCTCAGATGGCTAGACCATCTAGAACGCATGGACAACACTTCTCCAGCCTGAAGAGTCTTCGACGCCGAACCAGTGGGAAAAAATGCAATACAGGACGCCTGCGGAACCGATGGAGCACACAAGTGGAGAAGAACCTCAACCAAAAGGACATAAGCGTGCGAATTTGCAGGCAGCTGGTTAAAGATCTAGCCAGCAGGAGAGGCTTGTTGGCTGATGTCCTAGTCCTCCACGGACTATAGCTCTACGCCCATGGAAGAAGAAGAAGCGACTATTCAAGATTCATCAGCTGGTAAAAAACATCGTTAAAATTCGATTTTAAAATATTTTCCCGAATTCGGCATTAGCCCATCGATAGAGGCGGCTCTTAACTTGGCCATAATATATAATATAATATGGGTGGCACGACAGTCCGAGGCGGACCTGGGCCTAACTACTCAGCAACCACTCGTGTCGTGCGTGCTATTGTTCTTTCACGAGAGGTCTATTATCCGTCGACAATCTACATGCAACATTCGAAAGACTATGTCATTCATTCGAATTTTTATCCTTTGAACCATGTCCAGAAGATCGTTCAACAAAAACTCGTGGATTTCTAAGACCACTTTCTCCGTTGTGACATCAATTGGACGTCCTCGCCGCTCATCATCTTTTGTGTTTGTACGTCCACAACGGAATTCAGTGAACCACTTCTGAACCGTTCCATACGGTACGGTCCCACAGTCCGTAGAGTGCCTAGGTTCTACAGCAACCACTCGTGTTCTGCGTGCTATTGTTGTCTGACAAGTGGAAGGGATCTACAATTTTATGGCGATTCTGAACGATAGTCTACTTCGTATCATATCTTACAAAGCTCCAACTGTGTTCCTGCTAGAGGACAACTGGATTAATCTAAGAGTAATCGACATAGAAACACAATGGATCTACTGGGGTTAGTCCAGACATCTGAACCTACCAATCTAGCAATATGTACTGAGTGAGGTTGAATCACCTGGATCTGTGGTTATCCGGGGAGTCTAACGAAAGACGATTACAACCACTCTCTGGACCTTACTATAATACAAATGCGTAAATAGAGTACTGCACTTTCAGGAACTGGAACCACAGACGATGCTTGATAAGGAAGTTAGTCTCAACTTGGAGCAAACCTTGTTCTTCTCACATTCAACAGCAATCGCAATCGAATGCCACGTTTTCCAACAATGATTGTTCAACTTATAACACAGAGTATGGTGCTACCATGAGACGAAATGACATTATTGTCAAAAAAATTCATAGTTAAAGTGCTTAAGTCGCTACAGTAAAAGCCCTTTAATACCGAAAATTGTTTAATTCGAAAAAATAAATAATAAAATAAATATAGCAATGATTGAATGCAATGAAGTAGCAAACAGGTATCAAAATATGTAGAAGTCGGCAATCATCAAAATGCCGATTTGGGGAGTACCGGCCATACACATTTAGAAGTCGGGAAAAAAAAACCATACAAAAAATGTATTGCGGAATATTTGTGATAATAAAATAATTTTTCGTTTTAAGTTCTTGCATTTTGTCAATAATAAAAACGCGTTATAGTGCATAAAAAATCTCTCGTTAACTCGGAAACTTTGTTTATTCGAACTGATCTTCCCCCAACCAATCTGAATTAAAAACCTTTTACTGTATTTAACAGCATATTACTTTCACCTCTATAAGCGGCCGACACTTGCATCAGAAAAAATAAAAAGAATTGGTGAAGAAATACATCCCTGTGTCACACCGATTGAATAGGGCTTTGGCTAAGTTTTACTCCTCATAGATGGTAACGTTAAATGAGGCTGCATTCCGAGTTTGGTCTTGATGAGTTTGAGAAAAAATTCAAATGCCTTTTCAAATGCAACGACTTCTAACCACGAATATGGAGTTCAAATAAAGAAAAAACATAGATGGCTGATGAATTTTGCTACAAAAAGAAACTCGAATAACTTTTTTTTTATTCCATTCAAAAGATGATTCAATTTTATTTCGTCTTATAATAGCTGCGTCTACTTTGCAAGCCTATATACGCTTCAATTTCAATTTGTATGTAAAATACACTAAGAACAAATCATATAAACGCTTAAGTTACTCATCATATCTATCGCCGCTTAAGAAATAAGCGCGGATAAGAACAATGCTTCCAAACATTATTTTCTGTGTGTTCATTCTTGAATTTATTCATTCATTGCTTAGGTTGCTGTATGTGGTTAACATTTGCAGGTGTGGTTGATGTATTAGATAATTTTTAATTCTTTTGCCATCCATAAGTATGCAAATTTTGGTAACACAGAGTGTCTCTGCTTCCGTTTAGGTTTCGTAAACGATTCTTTTCATTTCATGGACATTTTTTTTTATAATTATTAAGTGTTTTTGCTTTTAAAGTGATGGTCACGCTACACAGTCACAAAACGAAGATTGTGATCATCAAAGGTCAACCATGTGCCACGATTACACCATTACACGATTACACCCCTGACTGCTTAGCAAGTGTCATGAATGTCGTCGGTGCTGCCAAGATTTTATGATGAATCATTAAGCGCCGATGATCGTTTTTTTGTGCACTTTGAAATTAAGCGTATATACGCTTGCATAAAAAACAAAGCTAATTATTTTTAGGAATCACAGATTTTAATCGGCCTCCGCGCTTTTAGCTGAAAATTGTTCATGACTCGAGCTGTATGAAGTTCCATCCCATGGAGAATTTCTGGGCTTAAGTCATTCCATATTCGACAGTTCTGCTTGTTGACAATGTCTTTTAAGTTGAAGTGGGGTTCATCCGACATGAAAATTGAGTTTAGCATGCTTTCGTTCTCGCTAACCATTTGAAGGAGCTTCTGGAAAAACTCCAAGCGGATCGGAAATCTTGCTGTGTTTAATTTGCTTGTAATTTGAACCTTACGAGGAAACAAATTCAAATCTTTGTGCAAAATTGTTTATAGTTAAGCCGTGTTTTTTGCATCGCTATCGATAGTGAGGTGAAGTAAGATGCAAAAAGAACGATTCGCAGTGGCTTTGTTTTCTATCAAACAATTTATATGTATGTTCGAATCGCTGTCAAAATATATGTAAAAAATTCGAACTCTATTTTTTATAGGCAGTCACTTTTCATTGCCGATATTACAGGCAGTTATGGGCAGTAGGTTGTTGTATGTGCCTTACGTAAAAAATTCTACTTCACTTCAGATTTTTGAAAAAAACACGGCTTTACTGTAGTTCTGTAACTCAATTGGCCAGATAAATTTCTTGTCGAAGCGCTTGGAGTAGCCTATACAGCAGCTATTGTTTCTTGTGTCCGAATTCGAGGATTTCGATGGTAAGACTTTCGAGCGACTGTCCTACGCTCGACAAAATTGTTTACTAACGCCATTATGCTCCATGGACGCGTGCAGTCAAACATGCGCTGAAACTCTATTTGGACGGAAGCAATCTCCGGTGCTTGATAGCAGCGCTCTACAATACCAATTCTAGTTCATCCCAACTCCATTCTTAGTAATTATAAGCAACACCCTGCAAATTACAATTACAAATGTGTTACAATGTCTGTGAATTGATTACTTACAACAAAAGTTATTACATTTTATTTTGCCAGTGTAATTCATCAGCCCTATACATCTCTCTCACTTACTCCCCGCTGTCGACACAAATGTGTGGTCTGAAAATCAGAAATCACGTCAAGCTTAAGAAACAACTTATATTAAATTTATGAAAAAATAAAAATTTGGATAATGTGACGTTGGACCTATTTGGTGACGTAATAACCGTTTCAACTTTCAACGCGAGAAATAAAGACTGTATTCCACGCGAATCGGCAATAGTACTGAAAGAAATACATTCGCCACCACAGCAACACTTTTTCCAAATCTTTCAAGTGGATTTTGCTGCCTCGCTGGTTGATTATTTCTACAGCATTCTCCGCCTACGGTTAAACGCATTCTTTTTTGTTTATTTACGTTTTGCCCCTCCTCGCTTCCTCGTCTCACTTCAAACTTCTTGGCCTTTGGTCAGCAGAATTCGAATATTACCTCTTTTTTTCTCTCGGTTTCTTCTTCGCGAACGATCATCCGCGAATGACCGAGAAGGCACAAAGGAAGCAATAAAATCAACTGTGTCCCTGAACTGGCTCCGCGCGGTGCAACGTCGAACGTGGCTGCGTCGTCGAGGGCATGCCACCGGCAATCAAAGGAGAGATGGGAATTCTAATGGAATCCGAGGCCAAGTAGTGCGCATTTCCCAAATGTGTAGCCTTCGCAAATAGTTTTCAGGAAAACAAAGACAGTTTCCTGTCGTTCCTCGACTTTTCGAGGTTGCCACTCCGTCGAATTGAAATATAAAATCATGCGCCCTGCTCCCGGTGGACCTGTGGCAGGAGGAGTTGAGGGCTTACATCATTTGGACGAGGTAGCATTGAATAGGGACTCAACTGTGTGCAGGTTGCATTCAGGCGAAGAAGTGAGTTGGAGGCTGTAACCGAAGCCGAGATAGACAGTCAGATGCAGGAACAGCAGGCAGTCCGGAATGGGTTCTCTGCGGTCGGTGCTGCTCCGGACTGGTCGCAAATTGAATTTTATCGCTTTGGATTCGGTTTGCTGATGTTGAGCAGTGCGGCAATTGGACATCGACGGGGCCGATTACTCGCTCTGGGACCGACTGGGTGGCGGTCGACTGAGGATGCACAGGGTTGATTAATTGCTTTTGACTGAAGATAGATGGCTAGGCTGTGCTCGGCTGCAGTTGGGGATGTGAAGGGATGCACTTGAGTGGTAGTGCAGTTCACATAATCGATGGGAAATTGATTGAAGGTCTAGATTGTACGAGATTATGCGGTGCTCAACGCAATTTCGTCGAGTTTGAGTTGGGATGAGGTGTCCAGGTGAGCATTCATGTTTCCTGTTCTCTGGACTTGGGATAGCAATGGACGAGTGTGAGGAGGGAGGGGGAGGTGTTGGTCAAGTTCAGACATTCTTGGTTATCAACATCAAGTGAAATGGAAGAATGGAACGCAAATGATGCTCCCTACATTGCTCAGTCCGTGACTTTGTTCTTCGTCGGACTTGTGACAGCTGCACTGACTCCATCAATGCTAGACGGGAGGACCTCTTCATCGGCTGGGCTTGCAAGTTTTTCGTTTTTTATTTTACTTATCTGATAATCTTTATTAAGGAACTGCTGGAAGTGCTGCTGTATTTGGCATACACTGAAGGACTAAAGTATTCGGAATTTCAAAACCCAAAAAAAAAAATCAAATTTGTATTTTAAACTACGGCTTGCTTAAATTATGTTAATTTTAACAAGGTCCACAATCTACAGTGGACTCTCCTTAAGTCGAATTTCTTTCGAACTACATTACCCTAAAATTTACGAAAACATCCTCTCTTAGCCAAACACACTCTAACTCTAAAAAAACATAATATCCCGTTAAAATCCGACTAATCAAAACAAATTACAAAACTTAAGCAACTATAATTTTAAGTGAACAAAAGTTTTCGTCATAAACTAAAAACACTCCAAGAGAAATGTAATTAAATCGGTTGGGTTTGGCTTTGGTTACAGTTTCAAGCCAACAACTCCCCCTAGCCGAATACTTTTGTCAATCACTGTATAGTACTTAGCCGGGGTGCCATTCTTTTTCTTTATGTCCTCTATCCCCTGAAGGAGTCGGCATAAAACTGTTGCTGTAGTAAATAGACCCAGATCCACCTCAAATTAAAGGTCACGTGTCACATAAGACATTTACTTACTCCACGAGTCATCGTGTGAAGTTCAGCAATGATCTTCAATTCTACCTAACTTTCGTCACACTGCCACGATTCCTTCTCTACTGTTCTAAGCCAGGTCTCCTTTGGACCTTCAGGTCTTTTCCCAGGATTCCATGGTATTGCATGGATAGTTATGCAAACCTCCCCATTTCCGTAGTAGATCGCCAGTCATTTCCCTCGTCCCATGATAGTGCTTATTGGCTGCTGGTCTGTTCTCTGGCAAATGTTCCACAGCTCAACGAACGCGTTCTTAGCCTTTACGTTTCCTTAGTTAATCTCAAACAGAGGCTCCGAAGAACTGAAATCACTTTAGTCTTTCAGCCACTTCTTTCGCAATGCCTGAGGACTGATTATTTTTATCCTTTTCACACTGTAGTCCAGTGGAGGTCCACGGAGGTCCACTATTCGATGCGACAAAGCAAGCATACGTTGTTACCGAAGTTCAGGTGCTTTGCTTGAGTCGTGAGAGTTCGGGTGAACGTCACACCAACAAAGGCCTGCGTTAGACATGTTCATTACTACAGATTGACGATCGACTAACTTAGGTGAACAGCAGACCATACTGTTCATAAACGTCGGTATGTCATCGATGTCGGTCAGATAGAGCAGTCATTTTTTTCGACTGTCAGAAAGGCGCCTTTGGAAAAAAAAACATTTTAAAAAACAATCTGCAAATATTCTACAGCGTGTTCAAGAACTCATGAGAGAAGAAATGAAAAATGTACTAGCGCCGATTTTCGATGCAAAAACACTCCACCTTCTTTTCCCTTTTCGTACTGACAGGGCCAGTCGAAGCCCATCGTTTATTACCAAGAGAAACAAAACTAGTGACATGATGCAGCCCTGCCCTAGTCCACGTTTGATTTCTACTTCGTTTCATAAATATGTAGTCTTGACAAAGGCAAATGGCTTATCGAGACTTTCAGACCTCCTTTTCCTTTTCTTCTTGTAAGGGGCCTACAGTTCGGTGTGAATATGGTCCTCAGGCAACACTTCTTGCCAGCCGGCAATTTCGAACCCAACTTGGTTGAGGTTCTACTCCGCTTGTGTGCTATCGGATCTTCTAAGATTTGAAAAGAGCACGGGATGGTTTAAGCCCTCTAGTGACACAGGATAGATTTAACCAGGTTCATAAAAAATGGCATTCACAAAGGGCCGCCGAGTGGAAGTTATGTTTTCTTTATTACTGAATACACTCTCTAGCTCAAACTCTACACTCTTGAGCTAAAAAAAAAAACAAAGATTGGCATGAATTGTTGTGCGTTACTTGTTTACTTGTAAGCCGACATGGACGAAATTGTTCATTAGGCTGAAGTCATAGACGCCTGTCTGGACGGTCTGGTCGAGTCGTCGTTTCTCGATGACAGCATATACTTGGTTTTGACCTCGTTCACAACTAGACCGATTTTGGTCGCCTACTTTCAATGCCAGGAAACATCCCATTGACGGCTCCCTGCATCTTCCCAGTCACGTCAATAACATCCGCGTATGCTAACAGTACGGACTTCTTGAAGATCGTGCCTTCTAATGTTGGTGTGTGATTCTTGCACGATCTTCTCCAGGATGATGATTAAGCGGTCACATGATAGCGTCGCCTAGTCTAAGACATTTTTTTTAACTTTGAAGGTATTGGTGAGTTCGTTTCCGACGTTAATGGAGCAGCTAGATGTCTCCATCGTTATCCTGCACAATCTGACAAGTCGCGTTGGAATGGCAAAACTAGACAAGCCGTTGTATAACTAGTCTCTATGCACGCTTTCATATGCGCCCTTGAAATCGACAAAAAGGTGGTGGGTGTCGATTTGCATTTCTTGGGTCTTTTCCAGGATCTGCCGTAGTGTGAAAATCTGGTCGATGGTGGACTTCCGTGGCCTGAAGCCACATTGATATGGACCTATCAGGTTATTTGTAAACGGCTTTAAGCGAGTACACAAAACGGCACAGAAGATCTTGTAAGCGATGTTCAGGAGACTTATCTCTCTCTTTCTTTCTTGTGGATCGGGCAAACGATACTGACATTCCACTCTTCGGGCATGCTCTCCTCCGACCATATCTTGCAGATGAGCTGGTGCATACGCCCAACCAGATCATCTCCAGCTGCCTTAAAGATTTGAGCCGACAGTCCGTCCGCACCGGCAGCTTTGTTAGACTTCAGTCTTGATATTGCTATCTTGACCTCGTCTAAGTCGGGGGGACGGAATTCTCGTCGATCATCGTCCATATTGAGTGGAACATTCTGCCTGACAGCGGTATTGGTGTCATCATCGCCGTTTAGCAGTCTGAAGAAGTGGTTCTTCCAAATTCTCAGTATCGACTGCTACTCTACTACTAGCTGTCCATTCTCGTCTCGGCAGGCTTCTGTCCGAACCTTGAAACCTGGTAAAACTTTCGGACATCGTTCCTACCGTAGCACCTCTCTATCTCCTCGATCGCGCGCTTCTCGTGCTCTTTCTTCTTTCTCCTGAGAAGCCGGGTCTCATCCCTTCGTCTCTGTTCGTAGAGCTCACGAACAGCTCTCGTCGTTCGTTGCAGCGTTGCTTTGTAGGCTTCCAGCTTTGCTGCATGTGCCAGCCTACACTCGTTGTCAAACCATGGGTTTTTTCTAGGTGGTGCAGTAAAACCCAGCACATCAGTGGCAGCATCTTTGATGGCTTCTTGACAACGCCTTCAATCTTCTTCGATTGTTTGCGCAGGCGACGAACTTAGAGAGAGATTCCGGGAGACTCGATCGGCAAAGACCCTTGCAGTCCGTTGGGATTGTAGCTTTCCGACGTCAAACCGTGGTGTCCTTTCTCGACTCCGTTGATCTCTTGATATCCGAGTTCTTACCTTGGCTACAACAAGGAAATGGTCCGAGTCGATGTTGGATCCTCGGAACGTTCGGACATCAAGAATGCTGGAGGAGTGTCTGACGTCGAACGCAACATGATCAATCTGGTTGACGGTTGATTGATCAGGGGACCGCCAGGTCCTTTGTGGATGTTGAGGTGTGGGAACCGCGTGCTAGCTACATAGAGATTACGTCCCGTGACAAAGTCCACCAGCCTGAGTCCGTTATCGGATGTGGTGTCGTGCAGGCTGTGTTTCCCGATGACTTTGGCAAAGATGTCTTCCTTACCCAGCTTTGCATTAAAATCTCCTAGAACGATCTTGGTGTCGAAGCTGGTGCACTGATCGTAAGTCCTTTCTAGAAGATCATAGAAGTCATCCTTGCTGTTGTCATCTTTGTCCTCTGTCGGGGCGTGGGCGCAAGTCAGGCTGATGTTCCCGAATTTAGCCTTGATGCGGATTGTTATGAGGCGTTCGCTTTTACAGACAAAGCTTAAGACTTTTTGCCTAAGTCTGCCTCGAACAAGAAATCCACATCCAAATAAGCGCCTCTCCCTGTTGCAATCACCGTAGTATATGTCGCAGTTTCTCATCCTCTTCTTGCCCGACCCATTCCACCGCACTTCCTGGATTGCGGTAATGTCTGCTCTTCATCAAAACAGCTTCTGCAAAAGTCTTTATAAGCGACACCCGTCCTGCTGGCATGAATGCCATTTCCACAGTGTCCGGTTATGACGCGAGGCTGTTCTTGAACAGATATAAAATTTGATCAGGATTCCATTCGTTCATTTTAAGGTTCGACACGACTGCCATTTCAGTTGCCTCTCTCAGAAGCCATTGCGAAGCTCAGAAGCCATTGCGTAACCTCATCAATTTTTGAATAAATGACTAGAATCACCGACCAATCTTTTAAATGGACCAGAACATGCTAACGACCGAAGTTTTTGCAAATATGTGCGTATTTTATGAATCTGCACAAACAAGCAAACCCCTTCATTGCTACCAATTTCGGGCAGTCGATTATTTATTTGTTTGAATGGCAAACACTGCGGCCGTTCGGTCGTTCCCCAAAGACCGCGACTCGAAACCGATTTGCAAGTACATGGAAAAATCACATCCAGGCACGTTTCATAACCACGAACATTCTAGCTAAACATAAACAAATTTATGATAAACAAAATCCGGACATCCTGTGAATCCGATGACGTTTTACAGTTCAGCTATAATGGCACTCCAGTAAATCACCATTCAACGCAGTTGATACGTTTATTTTTACCTCAGGCCATCGCGTATCGTTGCTCGAAGGTACATACACACGTAGTCGTGCATATTTGCACTTGTAATCATCGTGCCCATCGTGCATTCTCGGCGCGTTACCATATGCCACTGAGTGCGCAAGTATGCCACCGACTCCTACTGCTCCTGCTCCGCGTATCCGCGTCAGATTTTACAACGATGTAGACTTTTATTATCACTTTGTTCAACCTACTCACTGTCGCGACCACTGCCAGGTATCCGGCACGGCGACGACGGCGAGGGTCAGTCGGAGTTCTTCGCGCTTCACCGACGCCATCGTTCCTGCAGCATTTGCATAATGATAACACATGTCGATGGTGTGCCATGTTTCAGGGATTGACTACAAGACTTGTTACAGGCACATGAAGTCCAGACCGGTCCCGGCCCGGGCTGGGCTCGTGTGTACATAACGTTGTTTGTTTATCAGAGTCGAAGGTCTCGAGTGCATGATGTGACATAAATTAGGAAGGTATATTTAGCGGTGCGGTAGCCAAGAGTCCAGAGACTGGACTCTGCTCAGAGTTTATCTCTGAGATATGCGAGTGGGTTTTAATGAATTCCGAACACAGGTTTCATGTGTTCGTGTGTGTGAGAGAGTGTGCGCCAAAAGGGTCGAATGACCCCAATTTCCCTTCGCAGTGGACTATCGGATGTGGCATACTCGTGGTAAAGATTTGTAACGAGGTTAATAATGGGGCGGTCAGGGTAGTGACCCAGGGATTCTGTTGTTTTATGGAATTATTTTTTCGATAGCCCTTTGTTTGCCGTGATTTTGATTCCATCACAACGTCCTGCAGATGTAGTTAAAATTGTGAGAGCAAGATTTTTATTTGTTTGTGTCGGGGATGCTTAGGGAACGGACCTTTTATAGGATGCTTTGGAATAGATTTAAAGAAAACAACTGCACGGACATTGAAAGCAGACAGCCTTGTGAATTTTAACGAAAATGAAGGAAAGGGAATTGAGTGAGAATTTGCTCATTAGGACTAGACTGAGTTTGATGGCATCTCAACCAACCCGGTACATGGCAATTTAGGATTGGGACATGAAAAAGCTATCCGCGCTAGGGCTCCGAGTCGACCATCTGCACATTCGTGTGAACTGCTCAAAGGAGTTGCAAATATCCATAAATTGGGCTACGACCTTCTACCACATCCGGCATTTTCTACAGCTTTAGCCACAAGTGACTATTTGGTACTTACAAAACTTATGAAATGGCTGGGCGATAAGAGCTTTGGGTCGAATGAAGAGAACATTGAAAAGACATTCTAGGGACTACATCGAAAAAATACATCTAACTTGAAAGTTTGAAAATCTTTTTCTAGAGCAAAGTCAGTAACTTGAAAGATGTGGGGCTGTGAAAAATGATCTTGTTCGTGCCGGGAATCGAACCCATGCAGCGAGGTTCAGTTGGGTATGGGTGCACGCACATACCCACAAAACCACGGCCGTCACCAAACTTACCTCCATACCTACATATTTCTATCCAGGATGAAGCTGAAAACAAGCTGAAAACAAGCTGAAAACAAGCTGAAACCCTACAGAGAATATAGAACTTCAAAGAAAGTAACCTAATGGGGCACACATAGATTACCAGAAAGGTTGATCACCATGATCAGTGATCTCATGTCCTCAATCTTCGGCTTCAAAAAATAAAACGTAAACTCATTTTTCTTAAGAGAATCACCAGTCCACACACCATGGTTTACACACGGGTCAAGGTCAGAAAGTGAAGATTTTCTGGGTTTGATTCCCGGTACGACAAAAATAATTGTTCACAGTCCCAACTCTTTCGGCAATGATCAAAAGAGTAATAACTGTCTAGAAAAAGCTTCTTAAACTTGGGCGTTCGGAGTTGACATAAGACTGTCAGTACTTCCCACTCGTGAAAAAGCAATAGCACGCACAACACGAGTGGTAGCTTAGAAGATGGGCCGGAACAGGGCCAATAGGCTGTAGCGCCACCCATATTATTTCTATTATATTAGCTGAGGTGTGTTTAATAGAATTTCAATACTTATCGTTGAGTGATTCTCTTCACCTGTAGTACAGATGCCCTTGCAGTTTATTCAATTTGTGAATATTTTGTAGTGTTCCAGGAGAGTATATGTTCCAGTGCAACACCCAAGAATGTTAACTATTCCTGTAACAGAATGGAAACTACTGTTAATACTCGGTGTGGAAAAGTTCGCCTATTTTACTTCAAAGATCTTCTTCTTCTGGTGGCGCTACAGCCCGAGGTGGACCTGGGCCGCAACCAGTAAGCCTCTCCAGCCGGCACGATCTTTAGCCAGCTGTCTCCAACTGCGCACACCAAGTTGTTGAGGTCCTTCTCCACCTGGGTGCGCCATCGGTTCCGTGGACATTCGGAGTCGAAGACTCTTCGGGCTGGAGCAGTGTTGTTCATGCGCTTTACATGGCACAGCCATCTTAGACGCTGAATCCGTAGACGCCTGACTAGGCTCATGCCGCTGTACAGCCCGTACAGTTCGTGGTTGAATCTTCTTCTCAAATAACCATCAACGCAGACAGGACCAAAGATTGAACGCAGAACTTTTCTCTCGAAAAGACCAAGTGCTTCTTCATGCGCTTTTGAGATTGTCCATACCTCCGCACCATAGAGCAGGCCAGGGATGATGAAGGTGTTATATAATGTTAGCTTGGTCCTTCGAGAGAGGACTCTTCTACTCAATTGCCTCTTGAGCCCAAAGAAGCAGCGATTGGCAAGAGTAATTCTGCGTTTAATCTCGGTACTGGTGTGGTTCGTACTGTTCACTTGCGAGCCGAGGTAGACGAAGTCCTTGACTACTTCGAAGTTATAGCTGCCTATGGTGACGTTTTGGCCAAGTCGTCGATGTTGTGCGTCCTTTCTCGATGACAACGCTTAACCTATTTGGGCCGCCTCCGCTTCATTACCAGCAAACGCTTCATTGACGGCTCGCTGTGTTCTGCCAATCACGTCAATGTCGTCCGTGTATGCTAACATTTGTACGGACTTCTGGAAGATCGTGCCTCTAGTGTTGGCGTGTGAGTCTTGCACGATCTTCTCAAGGATGATGTTAAAGAAATCACATGACAGCGCGTCGCCTTGCCTAAAACCTCCTTTGACATTGAAGGTCTCTGTGAGTTCGTTACCGACCTTGATGGAGCAGCGAGAATTCTCCATCGTCATCCTGCACAACCTGACGAGTTTGGCAGCAATGTCAAAACTAGACATGGCGTTGTATAGCTCGTCCCGTCATATGCAGCCTTGAAATCGATGAATAGGTGGTTAGTGTCGATCTGCATTTCTTGGGTTTTTTTTCCAGGATCTGCCGTAATGTGAAGATTTGGTCGGTGGTGGACTTACTTCAAAGATGAAGCTGTCAAAAACTTCGCGATCACTGCAGAACGATTGATCGGGGCACCCTTGAACGTGAGGTACCTTTGGACAGTCATACTAAATTGTATGTGCTGTTCAAAGGTCCACCACGTTTACAAGTGCCCCTTTCTCCCCTTTGTAAAGACTGTTTTATTAGAAGAATTGATATTAAACAAACAAATTATGCAGATGTCCATGAAATTCAATTTATATAATGGATTAATTCCGATGTTAGGTGAAAATCATCATCAGCACATAGAAGTGTGAGGTTTTCACTCACTAAAACCACCTCGCTGAACGTATTAAGTGTACAACTAAGTGAAGCACTTAGCCAGTAGTTTGTATTTCATGATTTAGGTACTGATCGGGCGGTTACTCTCCAATTAAAGTTCTTGCCAACACCGGAACCATGCGCGGGTGTAGACTATTGCACGAGATCATTGCACAAGGTCTAGTCCTTTGAAATCGGCACAAGACGATTTGCTCAAGGATCGGGTAAACTGCAAAGTTTGTGTGATCTTCTATGCGGCGCTTATGTTTATAAGCAAAGTTATTAAATTCGTCTTGGCGTAGTAGTAATCCAAGATCTCTGTGGATATCGTCGTTTCTGATATTCCATGGTGCATTAACGCACCTTATTTTGTGTTCAAATTGTACTTGCTTTGGTACAACCCCAAAGTTGTACGCCATTCGTCCAAACAGGTTTTAGGATTTGTTTGTAAACTGGATTAATTCATGACATCAATTAGTGAATATGATGGCGTCATCACATACTCTTCGTCTGGCTGTATATCGGCATTATTGATTCAAATGAAGGCTTTCAAATCCAAGTACTGCACGGAAAAGTTTGTAATTATGTGGAACGAGACTGTAAGGTTCATCATTCGTGACCAATGATTGGTGTTACTACAATAGCCGCGTCTTTTTCAAAAATCTGTAAAAAGTGAAGTAGGATTTTACACGTAAACATACAACAACATACTGCCTATCACTGCCTATAATATCGGCAGTGAATAGTGGCTGCCGAAGAAAATTCGACTTCGAATTTTTTTTGCATACGTTTTGACATCAATTTCGAACAAATACATTTCTTTTTCATATATTTTGACAGATAATAATCAAAGCCACTGCGAATCGTTTTTCTAAGTCTTACTTCACCTCACTATCGATAGCTACGAAAAAAAACACGGCCAATGACTACAGTTTGAGTGTCTTAAATGAAAAAAAAAATGTTTATCAATTTCTAATCGTTTTGTCAGTCTTTTCATGATGACTTGCCAAACCAAAGCAATCTAATACAGTAAAATCATCAGTCGCAGAAAACAGTGTTACCAATATGTACAAAGTTCAAGTTTAAAAATGGACCTTGTGGTAGATTTGGAGGAAACTTCTCCCAAAACATCCAGAACGCTGCCAAATCAAAAAAAAAAAAAAATGATACTGCATACTGCATACATCATCGGAAGAACATAACGTCAGTGGGGCGTACATTGTGAGGATTGAGAACGAAGCGGTTAGATAGGTTTACAATGAATGATGGCATGATAAGGTATGGACCTTTCCAAAAGGGTACACCAACAAGGACGTCTTGGACAGAGTGTCAATAAAGGCAATTATAACCTTGATGTAATGAAAGACGTTGTCTACGTAGAAATTGAACGCATTGAATAACACTACCGTGGCGACAAAACGAAGGATCACTTACTTACTTACTTTCCAGTCTAGCGACTGAAACCGATGCAGGGTCCGAGCCTGGGCAACAGCTGCTATTTATTGTTGACGGTCCTGGGCACGTTGCTTCCAGTCATCAAGACCAAGCTGTCTTGTATCCGCGATTACTTGGTCTTTATACCGGAGATTCGGTATTAGCCTCCTTCTCGAACCAGGAGGCTCGGATTCAAAGACCCTCATAGCTGGAGCATTGCTGTCCATGCGCTCGATGGGGCCGAGCCAGTGCAGTCGATGGATTTTTGCTTTTCGGACTAAATCCGCATTTTGCTACAGCTCGTAGAGTTCGCGTCGACGGATTTTTGCCTTCCGGACTGCATCCACATTCACATTGTGTCTTCTTCTCCATTCGCCTTCTTCGCAGACGGGACCATTTATCGGACGTAGAATTTTTCTTTCGAAGGCACAAGGAATTAGCTCCGCAGTTGTGCTTATAGTTCAGCTTTCTGCTCCATATAGCAGGACTGTCAAAATAAGTATTTTGTAGAGCATGATCCTCGTCCTTCGAGACAGGCGTTTTGAGCCCGGGTGTTTCGGCAAACTGAAGTAGCAGTGTTTGCAAAGGGCGTTTTTACTTCGGATCTTCACTATTATGCCGTTTGTGGAGCTTACATTTGCCCCGAGGTAGACAAAACGAAGAATCACCCTTTCAATATCTTGGAAGGTAATCGAGGAATAAAGCCCTCTCTCGAAGGACCATTATATCCCTACATTAAACATTGAAAGGCCCAGTACTGCTATATGGCTATACACCGTGAACTTAGAGATTCCTGGTCGCTTCCATAGTGTAATCTTTCCTTCAGTGTGTTTGGAGGAACTGCGTGTACGAGTATGTTCGAGTCTCTCGTCGCAGATACCCGATTATGTAGAGCGAATTGACGCCAATGCTTTGGCCGGGAAAATCTTAGATCCCAACTTCGAAGGACAACGCATAGCCTCCTGCGTCGTACGCAGTTCGAAAAGGACGTTAATCATCTGAAGGGTCGTGGCTGGAAGCAACTAGCACAAGACCGCAATGGATGGAGAGTCATATTGGCCCAAGTCCACCCAGACTGGAGCGCCATCATGGTTATTTTCTGAAAAATCGAATTCCGCGCAACTAATGAAATCGAAGAAAATAATTTACCGAAATCGAACTTCGACTAAGGATTAATTTACTTCATTCATAATCTGCAGCCACTAAAGGCATGCATGTATCGAAAATCGTTTATTTATTAGTCAACCAATCGTTGGCCGTTCCTCTGTTCATCAAACAGCCTTCCACGGGGAACAGTGTCTCTTGGCCATTCAGTGTTACACCGGAGTCAAGCTCATGGATTCACTGACCTTCCTTTATCGTAATCTCTCGAGAGAAACAGTGCCCAAATGATTTTAAGCAGATTACGGGAATACCTACATTTATAATTGCCTCCTGTCCTTCGGGCTCCCTTCATCCTCTGCAATTCGTGACAAAGGGAGAACGTGTGCGATTAGGCACATTAACTACGCACACACGTGCATAAGCCGCTTTGGAACTGTCGACTCGCATCTGAAGATATGTCGACAGATAAATGCACTCAGAGGCCAATTATCATTCGAGCGATTGGCATCGAACATGTGGGCGATGCGCCACTTTGGACGTTTAAATGGACAGCTTAACACAAACGGGGATAATGACCGGCGATGCAAATAGAAGCGTTTTCTTCATTAAGATATGCAAATGGATGTCTAAGAGCTGTGGTGAGTGTGGTCCTAATAACGTAGTAATTGGGTCAGGACACACGGACGGTGGGAGAAAATGGTTAATAAGCTGTTTGTATTCGACGCGGAGGGGAAAGCGATAGATGCATGAAACATGGGCATTTTAATCGATCTGGGAAATCTGACGATTTAACTGGAATTTTAAGGTTATGTCACGGGAATGTGTAGTGGTTTAAAAGGGTTTGGAGCCTTGGCAGGCAATGTGTTGTAAATTTTGGATAAGACATAAAATTACAAATCTTAGGCTCATGACATGGCTGACATAGTTTAAAAAGGGAATGAGTTCAAATATTGTCGATTCGATGAAGCATAAGTTTAGTGTGTGTAAAATAGCCATCTGTGGTTAAAAGAGGGTATCTGTTGAGCTCCACTCCCTTGCACGAAAAAATTGTCCACATTTTGAAATTCTATCGCGCTGCGTTTAATGATAATGACTAAGTCCCACTTCTAACTTTTTGATCGAAAGTCTAATTTCTGAGCTGATAAGCTCAAAACTGGGCAAATCCCAAAAACAGGGTTCTATAATTATAACAATAATATAATAATATGGATGGCGCTACAGTCCGAGGCGGACCTGAGCCTAAATTCTCAGCAACCACGCGTGTTTTGCGTGCTTTTGTTCTCTCACACGTGGAAGGGACCTACAGTTTAATGCCGACTCCGAACGGCCAAGTTTGAGAAGCTTTTTCTAGACAGGAAATACTCTTTGAGCATTGTCAGTAACTCGAAAGAGCTGGAGCCGTAAAATATGAAAGGTGGTAAAAATTCGGGTATCGAACCTGGCACCCTCTGCGTAGGAGTCGACGCATTAACCCAATACGCCAAGGCGACCCACTCTATAATTACAATCCATTAAAATTCATTAGAGGACATAGGAATTTTGTAGGTCTCAGTGAGATCACCACAAAAGTAATGAGTATCAAAATATCGGTTTAGGACAAGTTTCCGATAGATCAATCGATAGATCTCTCAATCAATCGATAGACTCTGGTGCATATCTGGCCAAACGGGGATAGAAGAAGGGTACTCGGAACCCTATATACGCCCCGAACCATTCTGCGCTGCAGAAGATCATGTCCTCGGAGAAATATTCAGTGAACTAAATTGTATGATGATCCGGACAGAAACCTAGCACAAAGCTCAGCAGACAAAGAGCCGAAAGAGGTTTGAAATAGAGCTGGGTCAATCGTTCAAATCCAACGAACGAATCATTCATGTATTGGCTAAAAAAATGATTCGGTCATTTCAATCGATCGTTCCTTTCAATCATCGGTCATTTAAAGTTAGAGATCGATATGTTGCATTCGTTCAATGCTACAAACAGCAACAAAAAGTGGTCCCAATCCAACCAAACGATCGTTGTTTGAACAACAGATACAGATTCATTGGATTGGTATACGCCCATGCACCAAAAATGTTCTCGGTCGCACAAATAATTTTCGCTACATACATAAATAGGAACTAGACATAGATAATTTTGTTTGCGGACTCGAACAGTATGTACTAATAAGTGCATCTCTCTTGATCAAATGAATAGGGATAGAATGAAATTGCCAAACAAGTATACTTCTCCTTATACATTGAACTAAGGAGGGGATGACGAAAGGAAGTCATCTCGCTAATTTCGCTCGGAACAATAGGAACGAACGAAACAATTAAATAGGAACGATATGTTCAAAGAGCGATCGAATCGAATGATCAATGCAAACATATATAACGAACGGAGAAAAAGTATTGAATGGTTTCGTTTGTCATTGATTACATTCTGGTCGTACATATAGTTTCATTCGTTCACACACCTCCGAACGAACCCCTAAGAGTATTGACTGTATGATTGATTCATTGTTTATTGAATCAACAATACTTTTGAGTGAACGGATCAAAAAGAACGAATCAATCAGGATTGACACAGCTCTAGTTTGAAACTATATCAAAATGAGAATGAACAAACTCCGTATCTTAACAGGCTTCGTAACAGAGCAATACAGGCTATGGAAACTAGGAGTATAAGAAGAAGGTCTCTGAAGATTGTTTACAAAACCTGAAGAAATTCCAGAGCACGTACTTAGATTTAGTGAGGCACTAACATACACAAGACAAGGATATCTGGGCAAGCGCATATCAGGGGAAGGAGTGAAGTCACTAGAAACGTCCTCATCTAGGAGAAGTACTCTTAAATAAATCTCATCCGCCCTTAAGCAAACATAAGCCTCAATACAACTCTTAAGATAACGGTATGTGAGGGATCTCGCGAGAGAGCCAAGCTATCAAAAGGAGGCACTACAAATTTAATTATCGCGGTGCAATATACGCTCAACAAGAATAATAATAAGTATACACAAATGGTATGGTGGGTCTCCATGGCGTAGTGGGAAAGTGCATCGACTCCTACGCAGAGGGTGCCAGGTTGGATACACGAATTTTTACCACCTTTGATAATTCACGGCTCCATGGATAATGCTCAAGGAGTACCCCTGTCTAGAAAAATCTTCTCAACTTCGCCGTTTGGAGTCGGCATTAAGCTGTAGGTCCCTTCCACTCGTGAAAGATCAATAGGACGCACAACACGAGTGGTTGCTGAGAAGCTAGGCCCAGGTCCGCCTCGGACTGTAGCGTCACCCATATTATTATACAGTGGACTCTCCGTAAGTCGAACTCTCTCTAACTCGAAATTTTTCGCCATATTTTACATACATTTTCCTCAACTTTCCACACAAAAACCTCTCTCTAAGTCAAACTCTCTCTAACTCGAACAAATTATAGTATCCCGTGACAATTCGACTTATGGGGAGTCCACTGTATTTTTATCATATAATTATACTCAAATGGTCGATAAGTCGGTTGACAGTATTATGGCTAAAATCAAAGTGTAATGATGGTCGATAAAGTCAGTAGAAAGTGAGTTCATGCTTGTCTTCCTTGATTTCGAAAGAACCTATTGATGATTCTTCCATATAAATGCCTTGGCCTTGGCGGATGGAAGATGATCACATGAAAAGGCTCAATATTCAGACTCTAACCCTCTAACTATGTTAGTGTTTCTCAAACAGAGGTTCTGGTAGTTAAAGAAGAGGCGTTCATTCGAGTCGAACGCATGCATTTAATGATGCCACTCTCATGGAAATGCGATGGTTTTTTGTTTTGTTGGAGGTCTCTAATACACTGATCTATTGTCCATACAGCAACACACATAATGGACTTCTGTTATGAGGACCCTACATCAGATGAGCGCCCATTTGGCTCAGGTCGGCTCTGATCAGCTTTCACCTCATCAGCACCGAATAACTGCCACCTGATCCGAGCAAAGGTAAGACAGTGGCAAATGAAGTGCTCTACAGTGTCGTTGTCATCTCCATAGCCGTCGTAGAGGGTGTCATCGCTTAGGTCAACTACATTTTGGTGTTGTCAAGACATAATAGGAATGCCGTGAATTCTTACATACCTTTGGGAGCATGCGCTTCGTCTGTCTACATCCTTGAGTGTCGTATTAATTCTGAATGCGCTCTCGACAGTTCCAACCATCTATGAAAGCTGTAACCAAGGACGCAGGTAATCCCAGATTATGTTTCTGAGATTGCCTCCTCTGATCGACCGGGGGACGAGGATCCCTTTTGTGGACGACCAGGTCTGACTCAAGCTTAAGTTAATTTTCTCTACCGATCGAATTCAGAGAAGGCTTTACTGAAATACCCTGGAAGTCGTTAAAGTGTTGAAGTGCATAGCTTGGCTGTCGCTGCAGGCACTAATAATTCGCCCCTTGCACCTTTTCTTCACAATTTTGTTCGTCTCCATTAGGGTCCTATTGGTTTCCACTTCGAAAACCAACACAATTCTACTTATCGAGGTTTGCCGTCTAATATTTTCGCCCTCCATTAAAGTGTCAGCTTCAGAACCATCATTCCTGGAGGCGTCAGTGAAGATTCGCCTACAGCCCTTTCCTCTGTCAGATTCTGGTCAAACAGATACTTTCGGATATATCCCCTTTGCTGGCCCAGATATCTTTGTCTTTTGTGGGCTTGCGGCTCACCAGATCCCAGTATACATAAGTTGTGGACTTTCATTAGGTTCTCCGCGGAATCTACAGAGACTTTCTTTTGATGCACCTAGTTTCCTTGTGGAAGTTTCCCGTTAGGAAGCCTGTTAGGATACTCATTTTGACAGATGCCTCAAATCTCTTCCGTTTATGCTCACCGAAGAGTTTCTTGGCCTGTTTCATGCCATGAGATTTGTTCCATATATCTGTCCGGTTTCTTCTTTCTAGCTCCCTGAACTCTTTCTCCAGGACGTCATCTGCTACAGTGCAGAATGGTTCGGGCCAATAAAAGGTTCCGATGAAGAAAGGAGCTTAGCGAGGGAGACCGCCATTTCATTGCCTTCTATCCCTGTATGGCCAGGTATCCAGCATAGTTTTACTCTGTTAGTCCTGCTCAGCTTCTAAAGCTTCTGGGGACATTCCCGGACTAGCTTGGATTCGATGTTACAGGAGTCTAGTGCCAGCATAGCGGCACGACTGTCCGACATTTTCGCAATTGGTGTAGTTCCTGTCAAGATTGACCTGAGCGCATCTGTCTATGGCATAGACCTCTGCTTGAAAGACACTGATGCATTTGTCCATGGGTTCGTAGTACTTTTTACCGGGGTAGTACCGGGGTCCAAACACACCTGACTCTGTTCCTGCCTCTGATCCATCTGTATGTCATTTTACCGTATTGCTGCTTAGTCTATGGACTATGGATTCATTGCTCCAGTCTTTTTGGTGCTGACATGGAAATGGAAATTGAATTTCCGAATCAAGTCATCCTTCGGGTCGCCAAGGGTAGCAGCTTTTTCACTACTGCACCGTATTGTCTCGATGTAATGCACCTGTCTTTCCTATCCCTTCTTTTGCCATTCTTATGATTATTTTGGTTGTACATTCTGCAAAGGAGTCAGCTCCAGTAGCACCCCCATGGCAGCAGTTGATGTTCTCACAGCCCCTGCTAACCTTTGAACTTTTGCGCTGATCAGGTTCTCTTGGACCATGATATAACTGCTGGACTGACAATAGGTGTATTCAGCCATCTTAGTATACTTGGGTGGCATCTCCAGGATTTGCCCGCCAAGCTCCGAGAAATCATTAGAGCGCATGACGCTTGCCTGGTTACCTCCTCTGAGTGCTTGTCTGTCAAGGTAATAACTGGGATATCAAGAGAACAGCAGAGTCGAGACCACTAACGAAAAATCTAAGGTTTGACAACAAGTACAAGCAAGCGGATACAGTGAAGTTAAAAAACTAAAAACCAACTTTCGACGAACGAAGTCCTTGATTTGAGATTTAACCACAAACTACTAGGCTGTACTAGGCTGTATAGAGCCATGACCCTAGCCAGGCTTCTACGGGCTTGACGAGTTTTGATATATCCACCGTCAGCCACAATGTTGCGACCGACAAAGCTTTGAGAAAAAGGAATGCCAATCTCAAGCAAAGACGATTGTTGACGATTGCCCTAATGGATCAATCTTCACTTGAACGGCTTGAGGCACAGTAAAAGACTGAAGGTCCTCCACCAAAAGCCAATTTTCACTACAAGCTTACATGCAAGGTTACACACCTGATCAGGTCAAGAGGCATACACTTTGTATCAATAAATCAATCGAGTCCGCCTACCACACAAAGTGCAAACTGCACTTGAACAAAAACGGAATCAAATAACTTTCGAAGCCACCACAAGGCTGAACTGCCTCCCTGTGGCATCGATATAGTAACCTCCTGTCTAAATTGTGTCAACAAGTTTAACCCTCTCCGCCTGGGGGCGGGAGCTGGGGAAAAAATGAAAAAGTGAAAAATAAAAATCCCTGCCAACACTTCACATATGGCGTTGTGAACCAATATCCTTTTTAGAGAGTAAATGTTGTTTTCAACTTGAAGCTACTTTCATGCCAAGTGGCTCCTTGTTTATGAGTGCACCACATATCCCCCCGAGCTCCACAGAAATCCATAACCCACATTCGCCGCAATATGTGTACGTTCCACACTAACGGTCTTACAAAACCCAACACTAAGCTTAAGTGTCCTTTGGTGTGCTTCTACTGCTGCTGCAGTTTCGAACAGGCAACCAACCACCCGTCCACATGCCTTTGTTACGCTTCCAACATAAAAGAGCACTCAACACCGATCATCGAATGCGTGATTGTGTGGGTGTTGGCTCGAACAGACGCACGAATACATGCAGCGGCGGGCATAAAGTTTAATAAATGATTGAAGAGATGGCCCGCAACAGAATTAAGCAAATCGTTCCGTGCCTCACCGAAGTTGGCTCGGTGGAAATGAAATCCTTGCGTGTCCCTTGAAATTAATTTCACGTGACCAACTTTATTGGCAGCCATACAATGCTTTAATTACGTGTGTTCGCACATAACTTGATTAAGCTTCCTCTGGGAGGCGGCGCGGCGTCTGTGCGGCGATTTCTCGTCGAGGGCCCCTCAAGGATATGTACTTTGACCCTTCTTATGGCTGCCGTTGGTTCGTGTCTTTTTTTTTTCGAATGGTTTCCAATTTCACCCAAATATCGCAACGTTAACGCACAATTTGCTCGTAGCCGGGGCATAATTCACTTATGTGTCACGCAAATCCAATTATCGTGACGAGGTGGGATGTGTGGTGCTCGCGCGACGGAAAGAGCGGAACATGCGTGCCTCTAACACATGCGTCATGCATGCTAACCCATGAAGCAGCGATTGTAATCCTCACTGGGCGACAAGGATTGTACAGTTGGCTCTGCAAGAAGGTGGCATAAGTTGATTTGGAAAGTCAAGGAAAGTCTTGGTCTTGAGAATTGTTGGTCCAGTTGGTTGTGATGTTTGGATGTAGATTGCCATCAAAAGTGTGTCAAAGTGGCAAACAAACAGATGACTGGAGCGAA
The DNA here is from genome assembly GCA_964034865.1 of Eristalis intricaria. Classification (NCBI taxonomy): domain Eukaryota; kingdom Metazoa; phylum Arthropoda; class Insecta; order Diptera; family Syrphidae; genus Eristalis; species Eristalis intricaria. The sequence continues at coordinate 43,594,000 of OZ035875.1, forward strand.
TCAAACTAAGAGAGTCACCCAAGTTGTGGTCCGGATAAGATATCGATGCTTCATTCACATTCACTTCTAACCGAACTGTTACCCGAGAATGCATATGTTTATTTTGAGATTTTGAATAGCCTAAGCATTGCTAAACGTGTTCTTACTGTGCAGACTTGCTTAAAAATTGTGAATCTGAAGTGAGTTCGTTACGCGCATTATGCATAGAATCTTATCATAACAATGCTCCCTTTAAGATAACTGATGGCAAGACCTTAAACAAAATCGAAAAGACTGGCTCTGTAAAAATTAGGGTTAGTAAAAGAAGGAATCGCATGGTATCACATGGTACAAACATTTTGTCCACTGTTGTTGGCATACCAAGCAGGGCTGTAATAGAATTAATTCTTTGGGAATGCATTCATTGAATGAATTTACTAAAATATATATTGTTTATTTATATTTTATTTGTATACAATTAGAAGAAATAAAACTCGGAACATTTAACAAAAAGAAACAAATTATCGAATTTGAAATAATAACTACCGACTTTGTCTGTGGTCTATAATTGATTGACTCATCATCTATACGCTCTGGACAAAACAACAAGATATAAGAATTAACCATAGACTTGAAAAAAACACGAAAAACACTTGAAAAAAAAAAACACACAGGTGGAGATAAAGAAATGAAAGGCGCTACTCAATTTAAACGTAAATAAATATGGGGAATGAGGGACTAGACACCAATGACAAATGCATAGGTGCATTGTTGCAGAGCTGTAACGTGTTGAATGGGGAATGGTAAGTGAAAATAAAAGAAAACCATTCATTTGAAAGTCACTGAATGGTAAATCGAGCATAGACTTTCATTAATTTAAAAGATATTGAATTAGATAAATTATTTAAGCTTGTACCTATTTACTGCGGGAACCCCTCTTCACTATGACATTTAAAATTTTTTTTTCCTTTAATTTTTCATTAAATACGATAATCCGACGCCCTCCCTGACCCGTGAAAGCTCTCCCCCTGGCAAAATTCATTCCATTTTATAAGAATCATGAATCAAGCATTCGAAAAGTCGAATCCATGCATGTGATGGTAAAGGCACGAACCTCAATTATGATATTTTTTTTTAGTATGAACTAGAGTTGTTTTTTCTGAAATCTTTTGCAGCTAACACGAACATTTCAGTGATCTTTCCATCTATCATGGTCCGCAGCATTATATGTTTTACAGAAATTCTTCTATCTTTCCAGGCTTAAGCATAGATTTTCTAATCGCGATTTCCGTTGGGTCATGATAAAATTGACCGAATTGGAATGCAAAATCTGGGAGAAGCTGGACGAGGATTTCGCCACAAACCTAATTAATCATTTGCGATTGGATAATCTTATATAAGCTGAACAGGTTCAAATGTTGACTTATATTCGTTCATGCTGGAGCTTCCATCGCAATCAGTGTCGGGACAATTGTGGTAGACTTCTTCTTCTTCTTCTGGTGGCGCTACAGTCCGGAGTGGACCTGGGCCTCAACCAGTAAGTCTCTCCAGCCGGCACGATCTTTAGCCAGCTATCTCCAACTGCGCACACCAAGTTGATTGAGGTCCTTCTTCACCTGGGTGCGCCATCGGTTCCATGGGTGTTCGGAGTCGAAGACTCTTCGGGCTGGAGCAGTGATGTCCATGCGCTCTACGTGGCCCAGCCATCTTAGGCGTTGAATCTGTAGACGCCTGACTAGGCTCATGCCGCTGTACAGCCCGTACAGTTCGTGGTTGAATCTTCTTCTCAAATAACCATCAACGCAGACAGGACCAAAGATTGAACGCAGAACTTTTCTCTCGAAAAGACCAAGTGCTTCTTCATGCGCTTTTGAGATTGTCCATGCCTCCGAACCATAGAGCAGGACAGGGATGATCAAGGTGTTATACAATGTTAGCTTGGTCCTTCGAGAGAGGACTCTACTACTCAATTGCCTCTTGAGCCCAAAGAAACAGCAGTAATTCTGCGTTTAATCTCGGTTCTGTTGTTGTTCGTACTGTTCACTTGCGATCCGAAGTAGACGAAGTCCTTGACTACTTCGAAGTTATAGCTGCCCATTGTGACTCTCTGTCCAGCATGTTGATGTTGTGCGTCCTTTCTCGATGACAGCATATACTTCGTTTTGCCCTAGTTCACCGCTAAATCCATTTTGGCCGCCACCGCTTCAATACCAGCAAACGCTTCAGTGACGGCTCGCTGTGTTCTGCCAATCACGTCAATGTCGTCCGCGTATGCTAACATTTGTACGGACTTCTGGAAGATCGTGCCTCTAGTGTTGGCGTGTGAGTCTTACACGATCTTTACCAGGATGATGTTAAAGAAAGGCGATGTTTTTATAGATACAGTACAGGCTCGATTTACGCAACCCTGGATTTGTGCAAATCCTCGATTTCCGCAAAACCAAAATATTGAAGTTCTTTAAAAAAATTTTCTAAAATTCAATTTTTACTGTTATTTTTCCGCTGTTGAACCACTGTTTGGCGACCCACCCAAAGGCGATGTTTATTTTAAATAATATGAGAGGAGCGTTACCTTAGTATGTATATGAAATTTATTAGAAATTCAATCCAGGTAAACCGGTTCTAAAACGTTTTTCGCTTGCCCTCCCTACTGTGTGGACTACCACAAGCTACACTCATAACTTTTTTCTATCATCATCAACACTCCCCCCACCCCAGCAGCGAAACCAGCAGGCACCAGTTGTGTCACCAGCGCCAAGAGCTCCACGTGTAACTTTCATTCCAGCACCGTTCTTTGTGATAAACCCAACCCCCTATGACGGTGATAAATTAAGACACTTTGGCGCCTGTGTTCGTCAACACACTTACCGGGTTGCCAGTGTCGCACCCTTTGATTTATTGAATTTGTAAGGCAGCTTAAGCCCAGCACCCCTCCCGATGAGGAAAAGTCGTACACATACCTGTCAACTCTGCCCGACACTCACACACATCCCAATCGGTGCGATTTAATGTTCAAGTTCGCAGATTTTTCTTCTCCACTGTTTCCCCGCTTCGAACTAAGCCATGTTAGAGCACACACTCAATGCACCTGAACTCCCTCGGGAGACGTGATATCGGCGTGATGAAGCCAATTTTCCGACAATCTAATCATCACCGACAAGTGCTTCGTGTATAGCGCCTGGGTGTGAGCCATGACCGATTCGCGCGGGCGGAGCAAAAGGATTCCGAGGATATTTACATCTGGAGGTGATTTTTCCCTGAAACTAAATGTAAATGGAAATTGAGCGGATTGCAACCCCAAAGCATTCCGTGCACCGGCAGTGCTCCACGTCGCGTAGGTTGGCGCCCGCTCCTCCCATCTGGAGATACCCACAAAACACAATTATACGAAGGGATGGTCAGATTAATTACGAATCCCGTAATTGAGTTCCATTCGAGTGGCTAATACGCCACAGCATCAGTCGGAGCCGGCGAAGCGGAGTCTTTGGTTTCGTTTGCCGACGGGCATTATTTTGGAAAATAATTAACTTTGGCCAAACAATTAATGACAGCGATAATTGGGAGCCTGATGATGTTTCATCTCGTGGGCCCCGGGGCCGGGCGGCTTCTCGTCTGACAGATGGTTATTAATCAAAATTCGAAAGTAAATTATGGTTTCGCAAATGAGTGCGCACGGAACGTGACAAATATTAAAGTACAAAGGGGGAAATCAATTCCAATCGCCAACCAATGGGCGGCAGTCGGTTGCAATTGAACGCGTAATTAAACTGAGCGCAACCACCAAAAGGGGCTAATTAATGGCTGTGATGTGAACGTCTATGCATTCATTTAGAATGTGAAGCTATACAAACATTTCAAAGAAACGTGCTAATGCAATAGATTTACTTTGTGATTGTGTTTGAGTGTGATCATGTTAGTCACGTCCGAAAGAACTTCGATAGGAATGAACAAAGAGGTGTGTTCGCTTGAGTTTCAATTACTACGGACAAATCCGATGAACTCCAAAAATAGAGATAATCAGCTGGAAATGAAGGGTGCCCGTGTCGCCGATATGCCATAACGATGACTGTGCTACACAATGTAAAATCAGAACAGAGCTAGTCTAGTGCGAGGAGTACTCCTATTTCGAAAATTCAGTCCTGGTAACATTTTTCTAACGAAGCAATTCTGAGTATGGAACAACGACTCCAAACGACTTTAGTTTAAATTACAGACATTATTGCGAATTTATTCGCTTACATATGAGTGCCAACAGGTACTTAATGTAGTGAAAGGTAGTAGCTCGCCTCAACTAACGTACCCATTGATGCTCTGAACAATAGTAGAACACCTGTACCTCAGTGAAGCTCCATGAATGTTCGTCCTCACACAAGGAGCCGGTCCAGAATAAGTCCCACCAGTCACGGTCAACAAGCTACAGAATGCGTGCAGGAAAATTGCCGACAAAAAGCACGTGGCTCTGACGGCTTCCCCAATAAGGCCATCAAAGCAGCCGTCGACAAGGGATCTGAGTTGTTTACAGCGACCATGCAAAGGTGCCTCGAAGAGTGGAAGAGGGAAACGTTTCTAATTGCTGGAAAATCCAACACCTGCCACTAATACCCAATGGCAATAAGTTCCCGGAGAACCGTCAGCGTATCGACCAATTTGCCTACTGGATATCACGGGAAAGATCCTGGATAGTATCATACACGGCAGGCTAATCGGCGTGGGTGAGGAGCAAAGTGTCTTGTCCGACCATCAGTAGGGCTTTAGAAAATCACGCTCAACCGTCGACGCCATCAAAGAGGTGGTAGACACAGTATGCCAAGCGATAGCGGGTTCATGATGGAGGGGCGGTACAAAAAATACTGTGCTGTAGTTATGCTGGACATTAAAGACGCGTTTAACTCAGCAAACTGGTCCTGCATCATGAGAGCCTTGAACAGGATAAGCACCCGGCAGACTTAAAGGGTTAAATAATCGTCAGATTCACCAACAGAAAACTCAGACACCAGACTGACGACGGAACTAAATACTACAACGTCGCAGCAGGCGTTCCACAGGGTTGTTCCGTGGACCCATCTTGTGGAACTTAATGTAGGACTGAGACTAACTGTGCCACGTGAAGTCAAGGCCATCCATCAGTTTTGCTGACTACATCGCGGTCGTGACGGTGAGAAGGATATCTACGAGGTGGAAGCTGCCACAAACGAAGCGGTCGCCAGGCTTAAGGATTGGGTGGAACCCGATGCCCTAGAACTAGCTGACCACAAGACCGAGGCTGTCTATAATACCATCTAATAACCAGCCGAAAGCCAGTGGAAAACGGATCCTAGTTGATTCCTAGATAATTCGATCTAAGTAGGCTCTAAAATACCTGAGGGTAATGCTCGACAACCGGCTGAACTTCAAAACTCACGTCGAGTACTGCAGCAAAGAAGCATCAAGGGTGCAGGCAGCGCTTTCCGGAATGCTGCCGAACAACTTGGGATCTGGATATGCAAGAAGGATCCTGCTCTCCAGAGTGGAAAGCTCAACCCTTCTTTACGTTATACCAGAATGGGAGGGAACTCTCGCGACCATGGAGACAACAAGAAAGCCTTCGGCAACATACAGGCTCTGCGTAGTTAGGTCAATCAGCGGTTTCCAAGCAGTTTCGAAAGAAGCAGCCTGCGTCATTGCGGATATGGTCTCTAACGACATTTTCGCCACCTAAATGCCAAGCATCTACCTACGGAGAATGGTAAATCACTCGGAGACTAGCGGAAGATGTCTGAAGACCGAAGAAAGCGCAATATCTATGACGCTGTGGAAAACCAGATAGCGATTCGGTCCCAGATCGGCTTCATTTTCGGCCATCCAATCGTAATCAGAACAGTCAACAGGGAATAGATCTTGATACAAATCAATGATATTACTATAAGCTCTTGTGGGATTTGGTCCTTTATGACAATCAAAGGTAGGACATCATCTTCGTGTGAGCTGTATGTCTATATGGCGTGCCTCAAACTAAATGCTTTTATTTTAGTCTCCAAGTCTGATCCATAGCTTTCCACCAGATTTGCGAACATACTTTTTTGTATTTGCTTTTATCGAGTCACCTTTTGTTGATTGAGTTGTAACGATGGTAAGATTTAAGGTGTTCTTTAAATCGAGGAGTTGCACGTATCGATGGTTGCTTTTAATGAGGTCGCACTATATTTGTTCTGAGGTGTTGCCTCTTGCAACTCAAGGAAATCTGGCCAAACCGTCTAGTGTTCTACAGCCCGGTCCGAATGCACTTTGTGGAAGAGCAGTCTTCTACTATCCAGACTTTCACTTTTCTAACGCATTCCACACAACCCAAGGTCTTTTATACCAAATTTCAATTGATTGGGAAAAACACTAACTCAAGACTACAACAATATGCAACTGTGCAAACACAATGTGCATCAGTCCTTATCCCCGAAGCTTAACCTCAGGACCCCAAACTGCCGAAAACATAACAATTAACTTTTAGAGTAAACTAAACTCACAAATATCCTCTCGATGCCACATTGCCCCTCGATCAACTGTGGAGTCACGAAAATCTTGTATCTGCCATTAGGATTCGTGGGTGAGCATATTTAAACAACTTCCAGTACGTTGTAAACTACTAACGACTCAGTCGGATGTACGTTCGATTTGTCGCTACCGCCGCCGCGCCTCTTCGGCAGCTGTTTACACACGGAGGGGATTTCGAAGGATACATCATCCACTGCTGTGTACCTTCGGTTTCAATGTTTTTCTCCGGCAGGTTCGTGATACCGTTGGTGTTGAATTTCACTATAAGTACAATCTCTACGTGCCGTGCCTGTAGAATAGAAACTTCGCATCGAGCGGTGAACATCCATGGAATAGAACGCCCGCCCCCCTAATTGAAGAAGAATATTTTATTTTTGTTCTAGAAAAGGTTTTCCATATAAAACCGTTAAGATGACTCAACAGAAAGGTGGGAGGAAAAGTCAGACAAGTTTTGCGAATTCTGATGGAATATACTGGGTTGCCTCAAATTAGTGGTTGCATAGTTTTGTTTTTAGGTATGTAACGGTAATTAAAGGAGTCAGATTTTAAAGTGTCGCATTGAGTTAATATATACTTTGTTGCCGGAAGGTGCTAAGGAAAAGGTACTTCTTTATGTCGCTTCAAATGGAAGTACAGGAAACATACAGTGGTGGCTAGTGAATTAGCACATTTTGCTGATGTCTGAAGCTAGTTTCATAACATTTGTGGCAGACCTTCAATAATTATTACAGTCTGTGCAAAAACATTAATTATGAACTCATCAGAGATAAGCCAGGAAGTGAAAAGACAATGTGAGAGTATGGCTTAGTAGTTATCAACAGAACCATCCGAAGGAGGCTTAAGGAAAACTCCTTAACCGGGCATGTATATCCAAGCACAAGCCAATGGTCATCATTATCGTCAAGTTCATTGGCCCACGTCCAGGCAACTCAATCCTCGGCCACCTAAACTAGCTCATCGGGAGTGTAGATAGCAGAGGATCGAGTTTTTTATGGATTCGTCAGAGATATTACGACTTAATCAGTTAAAGCGCAAGAAGGCGAGAAAGGCCAGATGCAGGACGAGGTGACTGAACCAAGTTTTAAAGTTTAGTGACCTTGTCCTTGGTCTGACCTTTCTGATGGAATCGCATTCAAGTCACGCTTTGGTAGTCCTGATAATGTGGACATTCGTGCCACATGACCAACATTCAAGCATGGCCCTTACCTTTCCAAGGAGAAGCTGCTCAATATTAAGTTCCCGTGTTTCTCTCTCTATCCTGGGGACTAACCCGCGTTAAAGAAATCATCTCATCTGGGCTGATTGCTTTCGGGATTTTTTTTCTTTCGGCCATTACTAAAATTGCATGACCATAGGTGGGGGTTGGAATAGATGCTGTTGCAGACTGTTGAAAACCGCTAGCCTGTCTTTGACACCAGGCTCGGAATCTCGAATTACAAAACTTTTAAGCCTATTGTTCTGGAAGAATGTCTTGTGGACTCAGGAATCGAAATTTAATCGTTGGATCATAACTCGTATGGAATAATGTTGGATCCCAATATACAACCGTTTCCTGATGAAAATTTCCCGCTGGTGCGGTGTGGGCATTTATGGCCAGCACACTTCCTTGTATTCAATGAAAATTGTTTTACCTTGGCTTGCGCAGCCAGACCTGACCTAAGTCCTAATGAGAATCTTTGCAATGACACTGAATCATTGAAAGTGGCTATTCATTAGAGAAGGTTGGTTTTCAACCCACAGATGTCGAACGTTGTGCAAAAGTGTTCCCTGGCGATTACAAGGAGAAATACGCCAAATGGGTACGCACCAATTATTGCATTATTTTCCAAAAAAGACTTTTACAACTTTATTGAAGACAAACGGATTTTTGTTTTATTGATTTTCTAAATTGTGATAATTCTGGGTCCAAGCTTTGACATGTTAAAACATCATGTCGATTGATTCTCATTACGGTTAAAATTGAGCACCCTTGAAGCTGTAGCTTTGAACGCAAATATACAAGAGCCAAGAAACAATGCAATGCATTGATGTAGGCCAATAGTCGTAGATGGCGGATTACGCTTGTGTTTCTGATATCCTAGAGTTAAACATGAAATCAGTCCCTCATTACCAACACAGGGAGGCGATGTATAGAAATCAATAGATGTCGGCTTATTGGGGCAAAACATTAATCTAGGCACCCATAGTTTTGAGGTAGTGAAGGGGTTTGTCTACCTTGCGGGCAAACATGAACTCTACAAACGACATCATAGTAGAGATCCGACGTATAATCGCCCTTGGAAACCGACGTTTATTCGGTTTGTCCGAACCAGAAATGAAGTATTACAGAGATTCCCGACTTCTACCTCTCTTGCCCCTTAAAATGTTTGATAATTGTTTCTTATAACGTGTTCATAAACCAAATTGACCAATTGGCATTTACGTTAACATTTATGAATATCCGTCAAAAAGGCACTCAAATTAGTCGATGGACTAGGAGGCAATCAGCTGTGAAGTCGGCTATCTCTGTAATACTTCATTTCTGGTCAGAACAACTTGGCTCACAACTCCTAATTCAGTCCTGCTAAAGAGTCGAAAACTGGTCGATTAGTATAACTGCAGAGGTGATTCTTGGTATATTTGAAAGAAAAGTTCTGCTTCGAATACATGGTCCTGGCTGAAAGTAAGGAGAGAAGACACAACCGAGAACTGAACTATGATGGGGATGTATGTAGTCCGGAAGTAAAAAATCCGCCACGTCGAGCACATGGACACTAATCCTCCAGCTAGGTTTGCATGTAAATTGGATGCTTTGACCGCCTATAAGCCGCGGCTCACTGAGACCATTTCGTTGTGTCCATTGTGCCCACGTTTAGAAGTGTTAAGCTACAGTGAGACCTACTGCAATTCTAAAACCAGCCAGATTCATATGCGAACACTAGAAGCTTTTGCAAACCAACACCGCTAAGTCCTCTAGCACTGAGAAGAAGTGTTTTCCTTGAAAATGCCTTCTTTTCATCGCTAGGGCTGGGCATTTGCAAAGGCAGAGGTGAATACATTCTGTTTCTTCCTCGTCTCTGCAGCTTCTGCAAAAATCGTTGTCCGGGCTGTTCAGTCGCAACGCATGGTCATGCCCGGTAGGGACTCCGATTAGCGTACGTACGTCTCTGCGACCAAAGTCGATCAATGATGTGAGGTTAGGTTAGGCTCTGCGACCAAAATCGATCAATGATGTGAGGTTAGGTTAGGAAGAGGATGATAGAACATCACTTCCACTCGAAGGCCCATTGTGAATACCTTCATTTGTGGAATACACATTCTTCCCTGTCACTGGCTTCAACCACCCCGTGCTCTTTATAAATCTTAGAAGACCCGATATATCTGCATTCGCTAAGTCCACAAACATTGTTAAGAATCTGTATTCCAAAGAAGCCAGGCGCGGATTATGGACAGCTGGGCCATAGCAATGCAGATGTTGGATCGTCTCGGTCTCATCCTTGTCTCCGTAGCTCCGGCAGAGATGACTGGATTACGCATTCCATTTCCGGTGTTTTGTTTAGATGAGTCAGTGTCCTGTGATCACTCCGACGAGTACAAGTTTCGGCCCAATGACAGTAGCTTATTTTTTTGCGGTTGTTAAGCTCTGGCCATGTTGATTTGGCCGTGTGACAGTCAATTCTTTCTATCCAAGGCGAATTGCGTATTGTATCGTTTATGTACCACTGATTGGTGGTTGCAGTGATGTGTTCACTTCGCTGATGTCCATTTCGGGCCCTTTTCTGGCCAATTCCAGCTGTGGCCCAGAGTTTCACCCTGTGGAAACTGATGCTGAGTTAAGGCAGTTGGTTGTCAACGGAGATGGTGATATCCGATGGTGGCATATTGGTGGTTTAGATGTACTTGGCTGCTCTCTCTATTTATTGCCAGAATGTCTGCTTGGAAGGCACTGCAGTTATCAGGGAGTCTAAAAGATTCGTGTATGTGCAGGATGTCCGAGTAGAATCTGACCCCACTAACTGTATCCATTTTTGATCCAGCGGTGAAAAGCGGAATCTGGTGGTCCTTGATAATGGCCACTTGTCACTGTTTGGAAACAGAATTGGTATTTTGAGAAAGAATACGTTATAAGGAAATATATAGCCAGTTATAGACGCGAGGCTACTGGAACCATGTCTCTTTATCAATGATTAATGATGTTGATATCAAATTTTTTATATTTGAGCCCCTTCTACAATATTTAGGCCAAGGAATGAATTCTTATGACTTATAAAAATCGGACCACTGTGCGGCACCATCACCAAATGTCGGAGCAGAATGCAACCACAAGTGCAGATGAAATCATCTCTGTTTTCTACATACATACTATGCGCAGGTACTCACAAGGGGCATTGATTTGAATTCAGCCAATTCAATTAATAACGACTCTAATCGATCATGTTGAACGCATTTTCTTTATTTTCACGGTTCAACAGTCAATTGCACACACTCGCTCACCTGTAATCCCTGATGTGCGCGAACGGAAAATAATGCTAGAGAATTTTTTTTTTCAATTTCCTTCCTTTAACAAGGGCTTCCGCCACCCACGCCACATCATCGTCGCCACCACCCAATCCATCATCCCTAGGGGGAAATATGCAAATCAGCCAACAAAAGCAAAAGTATTCGAACAAGTGTACGCGGTGCTCCGCATCCGATTGCGTGATTACATATCAAGAGCGCGCCGAATAGAACCTGACTGGCATCTTAAGACCGACCATATCATCTAACCCGTCACAAGACACGGCCGTTGGCAACGTCACGGCCTTGTTACTCAACTGATCGGATCATGGCCAGCAAGCATCGCACAACAATGAGGCAAACACACGTGTACACTCGTTTCTCGTTCGAATCTCAAAACTCTTCACGTTTCAAATTATTATGCCCATAAAGTGTGCGAATCCTTTCGGCAAACAGCAATCCTTCACCTCGAGCAGAACCCGAGGAGGAAGAAGTGTACGGCCCTTCTCATTCAAATGCTACCCTTCAGGTAAGGGAAACAGCTCCCTCGTGCGTGTGTATGGCGGGCAAGGGTTCCGGATGAACGGAAGTCCTGAAAGGACGACAACACTCACGGGTGGTGTTTGTGACGAAATTCAATCAAAATATTTAGCAATCTATCAGAAGGACAAGCACAAGGAGGGTGTTGAGAAAATTGATGGACTGTCCCCCCTCCCAGGCGACGCAACCGAACGGCTGCCGGCGTGGTGGGGGTTCAGGGTGGGAGTGAAAATAAATTCATTTGGTCCACAATTTGGGCAGATGTCTTCAATTTTACGAACGAAAAAGGGATGTGGATGGCAACACTTTGGGCTTAAATTCATCCGGTTGTCCTTGTGTCCTTGTGCTGTAAACCCTGGTAATGGCGAGAGAATTGTTTCCGACAAAGGGACTCGGGGAAACTCGGTCGTCAGTGGGTGAGGATTAAACGAGATCAATCTTTTTTCCCACCGCGCCGTCACCCGTTGCGTCATAATTTCATTTATTCGTGTGTGGAGACGTCGGGACGTGTCTTCGTTTTTGAGGAACCGAACGTACGAATTGAGCTCTTGAACAAACTGAAGTGCTTCCAGACTTGTGTGAGGGTTCTGCTGGAGTGTGTTTGCTAATTGCAAAGCAAGACCTGAAAGAACAAGGAGAAGAATACAAACAAAGGGTGGCAGCGTGTGTTGTATTGCAGATTGAAGGATTATCCTTTCATATTCCCCAACTGTCGTTCCTGTCCATCAGATGGAATTAAAGGATACAAGCAATTGTGTGCACTATGCGTGTGGGTAAATATGCATGCCTCATCGCACTATGTTTGTCTGTTTGGGCAGGACGTTGGAAGGGAGTCTGAAATTAATTAAAAATGTCGAAGGGGCGCACTGCGAGCATGCAGAATAGAGTTTTGTCAACACAATTCTTACTCGTAGCTAGGGTGCATTCAACTGGGAAACATTGAATTGACTTGTGATAACTGGATGGGAGTTGATTGGGACAAAAGGGGGAGGACGAGAAAGAGTGCAAATTTCTGGCTCTGAACATCGAACAACGAATTCAAAACTGAATGCCGGAATACCTGGAGTCTCTGCGGAATAGTGAGGCTCTGCTGTGTAATATACATCTCTACTCAGCCAGTCCAAATATGAATTCAAGAAAATTAAACAAGTTTAACAAATAAACCGAGTCGGCACCATTGCTGTCTCATCGGATGGAAGAAATTCTAGAAAACACAATTAGTTCCTGAGGTCCTGGGGGTTAGGGCGGCATTTACAACTGTCTTCAACCAGGTGGGGTGCTTTTATAAAGCCTCATCCTGCGCGGATCTTTCAACCTCCATAACTCAGCTATAATAAGAGGTGGTCTTCTGCAACCAACCACGAAGGCATCACCCTTTGTCCCCAAGAGACCCAAGTAGAATGATGAAACCTTAATTTAACACGCTCAACAGGCCGAACAGTGAGCTGCTATGTATGTATGTTTATTCTGTTTATGTTAAAGTTGATGTCGACTGGAGTATTTTATTGGAAAACTAGTGAAAGGTGGAGAGTGCTATCAACGTTGTTAGTCTTGCATTGCGTTGAGAACCTGTCGGCTTCGGTGGTTGGTCACAACAAGTCTGTAGGAAGCTAATTTCCTTGAAGGCTATCAGAGGCAGGTTGTCATCATCGCATGTGGGAAAGGGTTAAGGCCAGAGATCAGATCTCTATCAGAACACGGACACACGTCTGGCTGCCTAAGATTATAGCCGATGACCATCCAAAGATGGATTTTTTGCAAACGCTTGGGATCATGCGCATTGCCTGTTTTCTGTTACATAACCAAGGACGCAGGTAGTTCCAGGTCATGAGAGTGCATCCTTTGATCCTTGTCCTCGGAAATCTCATTTTCAGCAATCGTGTGGTGACCAGGAACCCAGACAAGTGTGCCAATCAAATTCAGAGAAGACTTGACTCTTAAATGCCTTCAGCAAGGCCATAAGCACAGCATGGCGGTCGCTACAGACACAAATATTTCGCCCCCCAACTGCTCTTCACAATTTAGATTGTGGCCATTAAGATCGTAAAGACATCGGTTAGAAAATCGACGCAAATTTAAGCAACGATTTGTGCATTCCAGCCTCAGACCCTTCATTGATCTTGGTGCCGCCCGGTCCGTGAAGACTTGGCTACAGTTCTTACCCAGCTCAGATTCCAGCCAAAGCCGAACCTGATTACAGGGAAAGTCGACTTTGTGTTTACGTCTCAGCCGAAGGACAGGTGTCCGTGCATTAGGCGGCATATCCATAAGACTTGTGGTCAAAGAAAAGGCGGGTCAAATGGTTATCGAAGCTCTGAGCCTTGAACCAAACAGAACAGCCTTTCTTTTTATTTACCCGGCGGCATATCCTACCAAACGACCGCTGCATAGGAGGGAGCCTTATCATAACCGTGTAGATGCAAATGGGTATTTTTGGTGATAGACCCCAAGCCTTGACGAAATGTCCACTGCCAGAAAACTTACAGCGCCATGACAGTTTTCGACTCGATTTGTTTTTTCCAGAGAGGTTTTCTAACTAGGATAACACACAGATACATACTTAGCTTCATCGGAAAAGCGGATGGGGACATCTTTGAGTTTCATTTGAGTCAGACAAACTAATCTTTTCCTGCCCTTTAATAGAACAAGATACAGAAAGACCCATCCTCACACAGCTCCATACACCAGTCTACGATCATGTCTAGAACTCCATGAGCTTTTGAACAAACATCCGATAAGCAACATCCGACTAACAGTTCAGCTTTATAGGCCTTGGAGTAGATGTTGAGAGCATCAAATAGACAGCCAACCAGCATGAGAGAAGACACCGATCGGGCGCCCATTCAATTCTGCAAACATGACCGACCGACCATCGCTCATTGTCACCGCTGATGCGCCTTATCGATACCAATGTCGGGATTTACAGTCCTTGACAAAGCTGTCAATTGTAAACCCTACATCAAGTTCAACTCCCAGTATGTCAGGCGATCTATACAAAGTACACCATCTGTTGCAGTCATAACTCCGAAACCATTTTTGGTTGACGGAATTCGCGGTTCAAGATGGCTATTCGTAGTTCCAGTAATTGTGACAAGTCAACGCGTGTTGCGATTCACATCTGTACATCTTCTTGTGTTTTTACGGAGTCCCCTACACGATCCGAAACCAAAGGGTCTCAGCATAAATATCCCCTCGTCCTTCACTCTACAACTCGGTACAACTTCATAGAAATGTCTGCCATCTTGAAATAAGTGGAACCAATCAGAGCTTTGGACAGTTATTAAATGGGGAGAGTATCTCTTGGATGTCTTAAATATTTGTATTATCCTCCCAGATGCCCCATGGAAGTGGGAGGCTGGACCAGCGTAACATTCATAAAAAAGGTGACGTGCAAGAAACGGAATTAAAAACACAAACACAAAAACCCTAAGCAAATATTTGCTCGCATCGACACTTCCTGGCTATCTTCAAGTCCAGTCGGGAAGCATAAAAGAAAGTGATTCTCGTTGATGGTGTAGTGAATCCATTTACGATAGAGCTCTCCTGCCGAGTGTGCAACCAGGTCTAACCTCTCTCGTTTAGGTCCACCCTCTGCCGAGAGGTTATGTACACTCCCACCCCAGCGCATCCCACCTACTGTAGAGCTTTTGAATACCAACGATAAACTTCGACGCAGTTGCCATCAACCATTAAGTCAAAAATCTGCCCAAACATTATGCAAAGCTTGTCTAGCTGTCGGCAAGAAACGTTCAAACTTACTTAAAGTGACTGGGCAAATTGTTTTGACAAGCTTCTGTCGTGCAAACACCGCTCGCCGTCGCTTCGCTGAAATATGTGTACATTCTGAGTCACCTTGCCAAACTATCCCCCCCCCCCCCCCCCCCCCTGGAGGCATCTAAATCAAGGCGAAACCTTCAAAATAAACGCGAACTCCATTAAATCCTCGCACCCATCCTCTGAACTACACACACACACAGAGACGCTGTCGTTCCTAGGGAAGTACAAAACTTTCCCAGCGCCCGCCATTCATCTTCGTGCTTTCATTGCACTATCTCACAGGAAATGAGCAAGGATTCTTCTTTTTGGCAGTAAAGGAGCAGTAAACCGAGAATAAAACTTCAACTTTGCCTTCGACTCTTAAAGTGTCCCGAATGCGCTGCTGGGTGTGGGTATGCTGCCTTCATAAGGCGCGTTGTTATTTATCCAACGAACACCCTTGTATCTAGTTCGCTCGGATGTGTATCGGGTATCGCGTATCGCTCCACTGCAAGTGGGAGGCAATGGCGAAGCTGTGAATCCCTGAATTATGCGCTTCCGGTTTTGGGAGCGGTTGTTTTGTGTGCGCTATTTTCGTTTTTTTTTAGTTCGCCGCTATTTTATACCCTCTCTTCAGCCATTTTTCTTGTTTTTCTGCGTTTTGTTAGCCACGAAGTCATAAACCATGGTTGGCTGAATGGCGTATCTATTGTGCCATACTTTTGCCATGAGGCATGGGGTTAAGCCAAACCGCAGTCAGTGGCGGGCTGGGCCTGTGCTATGGCGAAACTATGGCAGATTCCAAATGCAAGGATTTTATTGGCGTTATTTGCGGCCGCAACCGAGTTATAGAGACCGGTTGTGTGAGCTTATGCTAATTTTCTGTGACGGATTGCATTGGTTTGTCGGAACCAATTGGACCCTACTACCCGCCTTTTCGTTGATTTTATTTATATAACGATGAAAAATGGGGGGAGGGGGTGTTTATGTTCCCATGAAACGACTCTTCGACGATCCTGTGAGATCCGTATTCAAATTTTGAGTCGTTTTCTGGTTTTTAGTGAGTTCCTTGGCATCGATGTAAAGTTTAATCTCTGCAACGTAAGGCTTTTCCAAATCTTGTCTACTTGCATCTTTTTTTAAGATCGATGGGGGGACATGTTGTATGTTAGGAAGTAGCTATTTGCAAACGCTTGTAGGTAGAGATTTTCTGCGTTCGCTTGTTTTTGGGTGAAACTCTCTTACTAATTATGGAAATTTAAATGTGTAGATGTTTGATAAGGTCTAGCTTCTAAGCCCCTGTTTGGAGTTGGCCGAAAGATTGAAAGAGGAGTTCAGCTCAAGATTAAGGCATATTTCATTCACTTTGAGCTCGATAGAGCATACAACACCACCAATAGGTTTGGTTTAAATTAGGATAATTTATCTGACTGTGGACTGGACTTAGTGTCCAGAGGCCCATTGTAATATCACGCGGGTTGACTAACTACTGTATCAGGAAGCAATTGGAGAGCAATTTAGCTGCGTTGTTGTGAAGCCATTCTGTTCGCTGAGATTATTGAAAAAGTTTCAAGTCGCTTAGAATCGAGTTCCTCCTGTTAGCCAGAGAACAGTACGATCAGAGGTGGTGATGTTTCATCTTTTCTTCCTCTTGATCCATGCAGATTCTGCAGAAATCATTGTACCGGATGTTAATGGGTAGACTTGCTTGTAAATTGTGGCGTGGCCAGTTATGACGCCAATAAGCAGTGATGTGCCGTCGTGCTTCCAGTAAGGTGTTCACTAACTGGTACTTCAAATTTTGTCATTTAATTACGACGACGTGATGGACATCGAGTTTATTCGAGGAAACCGTAAAAAGATTGAAAACGAAGAAACCCGAACACCATACACCTATCTTGGTTACTTGCAAAAACCAAGCAAAGCTCGAAAAGTAATTTGCTTAAAGCTGGACAACCACACAGCAAAAGTTTTGCAGACTGGACACTAGAAACGATAATCGACCTTTCCACTCAGAAGACCAGACCCGAAATGAAAATGAACAGGAATTCTCAACGTACTGCCTCAGCCTTCAACAAAACTGATTTGTGGATTTCTTCTTCGACGCGTAGATGTAAAGAGAACATCCAAATGTCATTCTTGGGGTTTTCGTTATTTCTTTTTTATATATAATTGCGCGTGCTCAAGAGATTGCTAATGCCCTTCTTTGTCAGGGGTCAAGACACACCACGGCCGAAGATATAGAGGGAGAAAGGGAGAGGAGGTACCTTTGCACATTGGTCTTAAATATCTGCTGGTTGTAGTCTGTGGGAAATATTTGGCTGGGAAGACCATTCCATATTCGTGTAGTGCGGCTGAAGAACGAGTCTCTGAATTTAACTGTCCGTCCAAAAGCAGGCTTAAGGGTGTACTGATGGGCATTCCTGGCGAGACGGGTATTGCGGGTGAATTCATGGAGAGGAGGCATGCAGTTGACTAGCTCACTTGAGCATCGTTTGTTAAAATAACGATAAAACACGGACAAAGAAGAGACGGTACGTCGAGCGAGTCGAATGACTCTGCGATATTATTGTCTCCTATAGGCAAGAAGGTGCAGGGTGGTCTTGGGGGCACCAGACCAGATATGAGCGTTGTACTCAATCTTGGGGCGGATGTATGCCTTATAAATTAAAGCCAAATCAGAAGGGGTGAGATATTGCATCGATTAAGGAAACCTAAACATTTCGCAGCATTTTTGGCGGCCTTAAATATTTGATCGTTCCAACTAAGTGTTGTGTTGACACACATACAAAGGATGGGAAGTTTCCGGTTTCATCGACACAAGCGCCATTCATGGATAATGGCTGATCATCGAGGGTTCGCTTGAGTGACATTAGACTGCATTGAGTTCTTGAAGCATTGAATTCTACTCTATTGTTTTTTCCCCAGTTAATTATGCTGTCGAGATCGGAATTTAATGTGCTTAACAAATGCTGCCGTTCCAATTCTACGGTCGAAGGGCGAGGTCGTGAGTCTTGGAACGAAGCTGAGGGTTCTGTCATCAGCGAAGAAATGGATTGAATTTGAAGTAGCAGACAAGAGATCCCATTTATAAAAATGAGAAGTGTCGGAGACAGAACTGAGCCTTGGGGAACACCGGCATTTATTTGGCGGATGTCAGACTTGAACCCATCCAAAACAACTTGAATTTAACCGTTCGAAATGTAATTTCTAATCCATAGAAGAAGAGATTCATCGATTCTCAGCAGCATTTTCGACAAGAGAGCTTGATGCCAAACTCTGTCAAATGCTTTAGAAATATCAAGCGCAACGATCTTGATTTCGCCTGCATTGTGCAAAGACTGGTTCCACTTTTCGGTGAGATAAGCTATCAGATTACCAGTTGACCTGTCGCTGCAGAGACCATATTGTCGGCCATTAAGAAGCTTCCGCGATTCAAGATATTTCATAAGCTGAAGATTTATCAGCGTTTCCATGACCATAGAAATTAGGGACTTAAGTGCTCGAGGTGGGTGACGAAGATTCGCCCTTTTTTGGGGCGGGCTGGACAAATGCTGTTTTCCATCTGCTCGGAAAGAGACCTTAAGAATAGGATAGATGAAAAAGCTTACGCAGTGATTTTGCCAGCGCAGAAGAACACCCGTTAAGAAGTATAGGGGGAATACCATCCGGGTCAGCGGATATGTGCACGTCGAGATCTTTCAGTACTCTTGCAACTGTACGAGTGCGGATGTGTATTTGTTCCATGGTGAAATCAACGCTCTCAAGTACAGGTGGAGACATATTGGAATCTGGCAGTGTTGAGCTGGCTGCAAAATGAGCCGCAAGCAGATAAGCGGAAAGCGGAAGACGAAGCGGAATTCTTTACCTTTTTTACAAATGACCAAACGTTTTTGCTACCCTTGGGACATTGTAGCACTTTTTGCCTCAACTTTTGCTCATAACAGAATATCACAAGTTTGATAGTTGCATTGTAGTCATTTCTGGTGCGTTGAAACTTGTTCCGGTTCTCCGCAGTAGAGTTGGCTTTGTATTCAACCTTCTCATCCTGATAGCCTCTTTACAGCTCGAGTCATACCATGTGTTTGCTTTGGGGTTGATCATCACTCTGTGAGGAATTAAAGTTCTCATGCTCGTTGAGAATGAATTCCCTTGTATTGAAAAGAATCAAAGGAGGACCGTTGAGAAGTACGCTTGATGAAGGTGGCTTGAACACCAAGTGAATTATTTATCAGAGTCGGAATTTCGTGTTTTCTAACTTTGTATATAGATTGAGTGCACCAAGAGAGACCAAACTATCGAAGCACAGCTCTTTCTGTTCGAAGAAGCAGCTACTCAACATTCAGGTTTTTTTCTGCTTGCTTGCTTACTATTGCGACCGATTGTATGTGTCTTAAGATGATAGGCTGTAGATAGAAAAGACAAAGAGACTGTTTTACAACAGCCAACTCGATGCGTGGGTGAAGGTTATTTGCTAAATGGCCCTCATCCGGCCAATGCTCACCTATGGCTGTCCCGTGTGGAAAAGATTCGGTTGTTTGAGAGGGCTTGTCTTGGGGCTTGAATTCGCCTTTATAGAACTCCAGAGTCGCAGTATATAAAATTCTATTCCAATAAGGTCTTATGCAATAGGTCAAATCTGATCTGAGTGGACAATTTCCTGCTGAAGCTGATTCGCGGTCATACTGCCAGAGCCATGAACTCGGTCAACAATCTGATCTCTGGGGCTTACTATCCCAATCCCCAATACCACGAAAGGGTACGTCACAACGGCTTCGTTCCCCGAGAAGCCTTTCACCATTTACACAAGAACGGATTGTTACAAAATGTAAATGCGGTACCGCTCATATTCAACATCGCCAGATACAGAGATAAGGGAGGATAGAGATATCCAACTTCGGCCATTTTTACCCTTAGCCAACAACGAAGATGTAGTGGTAATCTCTTGTATTTCACTTATACATTTACAACGCTCGCTAGTTCACCACATTCGTAAATTTTGTGGGAAAAAAGCGAAAGATTCATGAATTTAGTGGGAATCCATGTACTTTCCATGTAACGTACATGGGTGTGTTGTTCGGAGGGTGTTCAAAAGTAGACTAGTACTTTTAAGGGAATTTTCTAACATTGTTATATGGACTTTCGTGAATAACAATGTATTGCAATGTCCATTTAACTGGAACTATTTGACCTAAAATTAATTCTTAAGTATCATACCTGACAAATTAACTCAAAAAATGAAGCCCGCTTTATACGCTTAAATCATGAATTCTAAAAAAATCATGAATTCCATTTAAACAATTTGATAAGAACAATGGCAATATATTGCAACTTTTACTAATGATACAAAGTGGTTGTCAAAACATCTTATTTGTGATTCACGCTTCAATAATATTTTTATTATTGGTTAACTGACCGTGTGAATGTATTATTCATTTTTATTCATATGAAAAAATTCACACTATGTTGTGCATTCATTAATTATGTCCAAGTATTTCAGATGTAAATTGCTCAGTTTTAATGAATCGACTTCATGAACATAAGCTTTGTTCCTCCATACGTGGTTGAAAATTGAACACCGAAATTTGAAAAAACGTTCAAATAATGAGCGAATTTTCAAATAAGAACTGTAATTCACCCCATTTCTAAGGTGGGTAAGGGTATCAGCTGTCTCCACAGCTGTTCTCAAGAGCTCACACGTATTCACAGACAGGGGACAAAAAGCGTTTAAAAAACGCCGTCAGATGAAATCAAGGGGCAAGGGAGGTAGAAGTTGGATATCTCTATTATACGTTATCTCTGGCCAGATCAACTGTCGATGGGCGACTCGACCACAACCGTTCCGTCGCACAACGAGCTGAGGAGGGTCTCCTTCGGTTCAGTACGGCGGTATTAAGGAGAGATGTTCGGGATGTTGCTATGCAACATCGAAAATTCTGGTGGCTCGGGAGAGAGCGTACTCCCTCGTCCAACCCTTTAGACCCGGGGTAGAAAGGGTAGTACAGATCCCGTTATGGGGAGTAGTCGGTCCTGTTTTGCCGGGGATTGGTGCATTTCCATCAGCTGTAACCTACGGCCGACTTACATAGCTTAGGGTAGTGTTAAGGTAACTTTAAGTTGTACATCATCACTTACTTTTATAAAAGGAAGTTAAGATTTGATGTATATATGTATCTGACACAAAATCTCAGAATCTACCCAACGGATTCGAGCGCAGGTTTCTCATATACCTTCATAATTCTTCTGCGGAGTTTTTTCTGTACCACATATTAAGTTTTTTCAACAAAAACCCTTTAAATAAACATGTTTAGTAATAAATTTGATTTTTTTCCCATTTTTCGGTGGTTCATCTCAACTTCTCTTGACTCTCAACGAACAGAACTTAACTTAATTTACATATCTGTGTAGAACTTTCTATGTTACCTTTGTACGGTGTCTAAGTGAAAAGTTACAACATAAAACATATATTATTTGCATTGTTTTGCGAATAAGCGGCGTTCGTGCTTATGCGTGTTCATTTATAGGGATATACATATGTATGCATATATTCACGAGTGTATTCGGTGTATCGGTATCGGAGCCCAAGCGGCGTTCGTTGATGTGCGTGTTCATTCTGAGAAATGTATGTATGTGTATTCATACTACTTGAGCTACGTATGGTATTGTTATTTTCGATGCATTACACCACAGTAGTGAACACGTTGTGAAAATAAGAATATTGATAAGAAAAATTAATAAATAATTAATAAGTGGTATTTAACACAAGGTATGTACATAAATCTGAATGTGGTTATTGGAGGTATGTATATTATCGGCGAGAGTGTATACGGTACGGTACAAGAAGAAAATGGTAAAGTTACTCTTTCCATTTGGAAGCAAGTAAGAGATGTTAATGAATTGGTGGATTCGATATATCCCTCTGTTCAATATATAAGTAGCAAGACCTTTTCTTGGTTCAGAGGAATGATTCGGCGTCCAGAAATGATTCAGCGTCCAGAATCAATGAATTCATTTTAAGCAAGATCAAGGGTGACGTACAAATTTATCGACCCATTGACACCGTTGTAAATACGGATGATTCGGTACATTTTCCAACAAAATTTTTAAATTCTACGAATCCAGCAGGACTACCAGGGCACATCATTTTCTTAAAAGTTGGAGTGCCAATAATTTTGCTAAGAAATTTGTGTCCTCCAAAGCTGTGCAATGGAACAAGGTTACTGGTAACAGCTTTAAGACCTAATGTAATTGAAGCGATTATTATAACAGGACCAGGCACAGATGAGAATGTATTTATTGTACGAATACCGATGATACCTTCGGACTACGCATTTCTTTTTAAAAGGCTGCAGTTTCCAATTGATTTAAGTTTTGCTATGACTATCAATAAGGCTCAAGGTCAAGCAATGAATGCTTTTCCCATGGACAACTATACGTAGCCTGCTCACGAGTTAAAAATCAGGAAAATTTGCATATGTTAATTATTTATTTAAAAAAAAATGATTGTATGCGCATTTACATATGTTTGCCTTTTACTTAAATCCGTCAAAGGCTAATTCTAATGAAAATTTGTATACTAACTGTTTATATTTGTACTTCATAAGAATAAATACTTTATTTGAAGGGGTGTGTTTTCACTGTGTAAAAATCACTTTCGTTATGTGGGAACGGTCCCCATAGTATCTCTTGAAGATTTTCACCTACCCTCGCACAAAAAAAGAAAAAGCCAAATGGATCATCACTTCATCAAGTTAGACTGTCGGCATTGAATTGTCCACCTGTTTTTTAAATATATTTTCGTGGGAATTGCAATGACGAAATTGATCAAACGCGCAACATCCTCGAGGAATAATTGCTGACTTGCAAGTTTATTTTCATCAGCATAACGGATTGCTGACTGTTTAAAACGGCATTGGACAGGCATTGCCATCGGACGATCATAGAATTGTCATAAGAGCTGACAAAATGCCTGCTGGACTCATAAACATGAACGTAATCTTACCAGGTATCGCGTCAGGAAATTCGAATGTCTACAGATAGTATAAATATAAAAAAAAGTAAATAAATAAAAAAAAAATGAATGTATACACAAACGTACATAAGGATGTACCCTTGTCTATACACTGTACATAGTAAGTACAAACATATATAATTCTATATATTCGTACATACATATGTATATATGTATTTAGTTCAGTTTAAGTTAGCTTAGGTTATCTAAAGGTTGTTTGTAGGTTAGGGAATAAGTTTTAAGAAAACAGTACAGACATTAAGTTTTTACAAACACATTTTTTCTTAGTATTAAGTTGTTCAGTTTTTGTTCAAATATAAATGCTATATTAGTTAAAGTCGAAAGACATATGATAACATTGAGTTTAGCTTAGAGTGCCCGCCTAGGGCCGGAAAGTAAGAAATACTAGCACCTCTCGTCTAACCAGTTTTAAGCATTTTTGTATAGTAATGTAAGTTTGTTATGAATTGTTGAAATAAGAATGAAATTAAAATGAAAATGAGGCTTTAGCGAGAAACATGGATGTTGAAAATCCTCTTGGTTAGTGATGTAGTGTTGCATTTATCGCAGTGTCCCGGCACCGACATAAGATGTAATGTGTATATTGAAATGCTAAGCCGCTTAGTTAAGAGACAGACGAATGTTAAGGAATGGTTTTGAATGATGCTCGAAATTGTGAGTTTAATTTTGTTGCCGACGCACACGAAGTGGTGGATCTACAATATTGAAGCTGAAGCTGAGATGTAGAACGAAGAAATCCCAGCAGTCCTCTCAACTAGGATTGGAAATATTGGCACATCCAACAAAAAGCTGAAGAATAACAGAAGATAATCTGGAGAATTTATACCTGACGACTGGAATGTCAGGAAGGTTCAATCCTCTACAAGTTGTCCAAGTGTTGGATTATGCTCAAGATATCGACATCGTCCCAAGAATTGAGCCGTGATGGTTGAGAAAAAATTTATCTGTCGGGGTAAACCGTCATGAGCGACATCTTCAATTTCGCGGTAATACTGGAGCTTTTCTACCTCATGTCGCGAAAGTCAATTAGGGAACATTGGACCCACCCAACTCAATATTCAGTTTTCAGATGTCCAAACATTATTAACTTCGTCATATCCGCCTCTCAGTATCCCGAACGGCTCCTTTGAGCTTCACAGAGTTAAGCAAACTGATTGTTGTTTGTCTCAAAGCATTTGCTATCAATTAATCTCTAATTGCAAAGTCCTTGATGGTTGGATCTCAAGTACTCCTGGTGGTAGATGCAAGCAAACTAGGGACAAAGTGTCTAGAGGAAAGGCCCAAGGGTCTATATACATCCACCCACGATTCAAAAAGTCCCTTTGAATGCAGTTGCCAACAGAGATCTATTATGCTCACTTTTGATACCTTTGCTCTTTTACGAAATCCCCAAACATACATGTACTTCTCTTCAGAATTGTATTGAGGGTTTTCGACTCATGTTGCGCAAAGTTGGAAGACTTTTATTAGAGAGATTAGAGATTAAATCTACGAGTTTCTTGGCCTGCTTAATGCAATGAGCCTTGCTCCTAGTTTCTGACCGGTTCCTTCTTTTAAGTTCCCTGAATTCATCTCTGATGACAGGAACTCGCACATTTCAATCCCTGCCATTCCCGACCTCCACTTCGATTCTCCCACTTAGCTCTTTGAGCTTTATCAGACATTCCCACATGAGCTTGGATCTTAGGATGGAGGAGTCGAGTGCCATAATAGCAGTTCGACTGTCCGACATTATTGCTATTTCGCAGATCGTATAGTTCCTGTCGATCTGCTATGACTATGGCATAGATCAGACTACTTTGTCCTGGGTTCAAAAACTCCGTCCCGGTTCCGTAGTCAGACACATTGCTAAGTTTACAAAGCTAAGTCTACTTGAGTCCGCAAGAGTTTCGATCTATTCCCACTCAGTAGTCATCGAACTTCACTTTAAACGGCGACGAAAACTTGAGAAAACACATAATTTTCAAAATAGAATAATAGGCACGCAGAATAGGATTGACGTCATAAAAGAAAAGCCTCTGAATTTTATTTATTTTCATCACGTTTCGTCTGTGACCACCGAGCGTTGCTATGGCCGACCAACTAACTGAAGAGCAAATTTCCGAGTTCAAGGAGGCATTCTCCTTATTCGACAAGGATGGCGATGGAACTATTACGACAAAGGAGCTCGGCACAGTCATGAGGTCGCTTGGGCAGAATCCCACAGAAGCCGAACTACAGGATATGATAAACGAAGTCGATGCCGATGGGAATGGGCAAATCGATTTTCCGGAATTCCTAACTATGATGGCTCGCAAGATGAAGGACACCGACAGTGAAGAAGAGATTCGGGAGGCATTCAGGGTTTTCGATAAGGACGGCAATGGCTTCATTTCAGCGGCCGAACTGCGCCATGTGATGACGAATCTGGGCGAGAAGCTGACCGATGAAGAGGTGGACGAGATGATCCGAGAAGCAGACACCGATGGTGACGGCGAGATCAACTACGAAGAGTTTGTGACAATGATGACTTCGAAGTGAACACTAATAATGGAAGCATTTGCAAATCCAAAATGTCAATAATTATGTTGTTGTATGATATATAAATGAAAATTGAAGGCACTTTATTTGGTTTATTAAAAAATGTCCTTTGATGGCATTGAGGATATTCCAGAACGAGATCCTTCTGCCTGATACGCGTAAATGCGCGCAGACTTCTCTAAAGAGGTTGATTGCAAATGACGGCAGTTCAGTATGCGACGCTTCGTTGTAGGCACGATAAGGGTTCATCTACTATGTACGAGACGTTTGAAGTTTGCATCTGTCGCTCAGATTAACTTGGTTTTCTCTTATTTCTTCTTTTTATGGCTCTACAGTCCGGGGAGTACCTTGGCCTCACCCAACATCCCTCTCCAGCCGTTCCGATCTCCAGTTGACTCCAGTGTCGCGCGCAATGTTACTCGAGGTCCTTCTCTACCTGGTTGCGCCAAACTAGACGCGGACGTCCTCTGTTGTCTTATCTCCAATTCGAAGACTCTTAGGGCCTGAGTTGCTTTGATCACACGCTCTACATGGCCTGCCACCTGAAGCGTTGTTTCCGTAAGCTCCTGTCTAGGTTCATGTCACTGTACAACCCATAAACAAACATAGTACGAATTTCTCTCGAAGAGACCAAGGTCTTCTCATTCACCTTTGATTCCCTGCTTCCGCGGCGTACATCAGGACTGGGATGATCAGAGTCAGTAAAGTCAGATTTGTCCCTCGGGAGACGTATCTATTCATTAATTGCTTCTTGAAACCATGAAAACAGCGGTTAGCTAGTAACTCTGATTTTGATCTCGGTACTGCTGTTATTTGTTCTGTTAACTGTGGAGTTGAGGTCGACAAAGTCCTTAACTACCTCGAAGTTGTAGCTAACCATTGTGAATCTCTGCCCAAGACATCGATATCGAAATTTGTCCAATTGTGATGACAAAATGTACCTAATTTTGCGCCCTTATATCCCTAGACCAATTTTAGCTGCTTCCGTTTCAATGCCAGCGAGTACTACTGTCATCTTCTTTTTCTTTTTTATTTGGCGTTACAGTCCGGCGGGGATTGACCTTGGCCTCAACCAACAAGCCTCTCCAGCTAGCACGGTCTCTGGCTAGCTGTCTCCAGTGTCGCACGCCAAGTTGGTTGTGGTCTTTCTCCATCTGGGTGCATCATCTTAAACGCGGGCGTCCTCTGTTACGTTTTCCCACGGGTTCGGAGTCGAAGACTCTTCGGGCCGGAGCTGAGTCGTCCATACGCCTCACATGGCCTAGCCATCTTAGACGTTGGATCCGAAGACGCCTGACTAGACTCATGTCGCTTGTGGTTGAATCTTCTTCTCCAATAATCGTCAATGCAAACAGGACAGAAGATCGCACGTAGAGCTTTTCTCTGGAAGAGACCAAGGACTTCCTCATACGCTTTTGAGATTGTCCATGCCTCCGCGCCGTACAGCAGGACTGGGATAATCAAGGTCTTGTATAAAGTCAGATTGGTCTTTCGAGAGATGGCTCTACTACTCAATTGCCCCTTGAGCCCGTCACTGTCATCAGCGTATGCTAAATTTTAAACGATCGTGCCTCTAGTGTTTGCATGTGACTCTTGCACGATCTTCTACAGGACAATGGTATGGAAGTCACATGACAGCGCGGCGTCTTGTTTAAAACCGCTTTTGACATTGAAGGTCTCGGTGAGTTCGTTATCGACCTTGATGGAGCAGTGAGAGTTCTCCATCGTCACCCTGCACTAAATTAGACAAAACTAGACTAGGCATTATATATTTAGTCTCTATTAAGGATTTAATGGATTTATCATTTCCATTTGCTTGGGTCATTTCCAGAGAACTTCGCCGGCTTGAAGCCACACTTATATGGATCTATCAGATTGATTTTAAGCGGCTGCAGCAGAAAGGATATTGTACGCTACGTTAAGGAGACCACGATAGTTGGCGCAGTCAAGTAAATCTTCTTTCTTCTAGATGTGGCAACAAAGTTCGTCTAAGATAATTCTGACGCAAAAATTGAAGCCCTTTAGAGTGGTCTAACACATCACGTTGTAAAGTAACAGCAGACTAACTTACCCAATATACGTCTGAAACAATCCGAAAAAATAGCGCACAAATAAAAATACAAGTAATTTTAAATTTTTATCGTAAAGTTTTATTTAATAATAATTCATTTTATTTTCCACAAAAAAAGAATTTTTGTTTCCATTTCTGATTTCATTTATTTTGTTTTTTTTTTTTATTTTTCTTGTTCTCTTGATCATTTTCTTTTGATTCCTCCAGTTGTCTCCTCTGTAGCTATCGGAATTTAAAACGTGTTTTCATTTTCATTTTATAAATGTCTAGTGTTAATACTTTTATTTCTGTTTTTCTTTTTCTTTTTCATATTTATTTTTTTTTTCTGTCTTGAATTGGTTTCTTGTTGTATTCGCTCTGAACGCTTTATGTCGTCTTAAATGCAAATTCATTATTCATTACTGTTTCTTATTTATAAAACATTAAACTTAATATAACGAAGGGTCTTCTTTTGTCTTTGAGTGGCTGTGTGTTCGCTTTAAACAAATTACACGTAGAAAAACTTAAGGATAAATGAGAGATTTCCTGTCCGGCAATAAGTGTGGGGGGCATCATCTGGTTTGTTGTTGCTGTTGCTGGTGTATGCTTATGTTTGAGTTTGAGTTTGAGGTGGCATTTAATTTTCGTTAAACATCTTTACTGCACACAAACTGCCTGTGGTTTTGTTGTTGTGTATATGTTTTATACAATATTTACAATAATCGCTTTTGTTTTTATGAATTCATCATTATTTTGTTTTGTTTTACCAAAGAAGTAGTACAATGTAGTATGTGTATATATAGTCTAATTAATTCACCTTTTGTTTAATATTAATTGGGTTTTCATATATATATATATATAGATTTTTTTTTTGTATTTTTGTATTTTCCGTGTTTTAAGAAAGAACATTCAATCTATGTAAAGATTCTATTTTTTTTTTATTTTTTTTTTCAAAAAAGAACGTAAAGAAAAATATTTACTTTTATACCTTTCTTTATTCAAGAATTTATTAAAATGCAAATACTGTCTTTTTAAGTTTAATTTTTATTATTATTTAATTTTTGTTTAATTTTAGTTGCCTATCCGTTCAGTGGTAAGTTTCTGGATTCACTTTTAACTCGGTACGGGGTCGGCCCGCTATTGTTTTTCTTTGATTTATTTTCAATTTAACTGCAAACTTGTTGATTGATATTATTGTATTTTGAATCAGGGGTTACTTTTCGTGTCTGGTAGACGCTGCCAATGAATAACATTAGTTCTATTGTGTTGTTGGGAGCTAAGGGTT
Source organism: Eristalis intricaria (assembly GCA_964034865.1). Classification (NCBI taxonomy): domain Eukaryota; kingdom Metazoa; phylum Arthropoda; class Insecta; order Diptera; family Syrphidae; genus Eristalis; species Eristalis intricaria. The sequence continues at coordinate 43,623,163 of OZ035875.1, forward strand.
AACGTTTATTTATTTTGAAGAAGGATCTCTTAGAAGTTGTTTTACTGTTTACTGAGTATGTCTTGTGTGTTCAACTGTTGTTGGTTCTTGTGTGTTTGGAATATGTGAATTTATTATTTTTTTTTTTGATTTTTAGAGGTTTTGTGTTATTTGTTTATTGATACCACACCTAATGGCACCATCTTTAGTTGCAAACTTCTTAAGCACGACCTTTGCGAGCTGCTGCAAGAGACAGAAAGAAAAACAAAAACATTGTTTTATTATTGAATTTCAAGAGCATTTAAAATTTTTGAAAATTAATTTTATTTTCTTCTTCTTCTTTCCTTTAAATATTGTGAAAATGAGGGGATGTTTAAAGGGTTTGAAAAAAAGTAAAGGGGCTTTCAAGAGGGAGTTACGAATTTTGGCAGTTGATAGTGGCCTTAAGCTACATCAAAATGGCTATGATTTTTTCAGACTGTTTTGCCAAATCACCATGGGCGGGGATAACGTTCAACAGCACGGGCAAGTAAGAAGATGAAATGAGTGTTCTGTTTATCCGCTTTGTCCATTTTACAGCCGACATAAGATGGGACCCATTTTTAGATGAATGAGAAACCTATCGAATTTGGGACGATACCAATCCATATGAAATGCAAGAGCGCTTAAAGCATGCCGAAAAGGTTATTGTTACTGTTGAAAGAAAATTTCACTACTGTGTTGATTTTTGGCTGACAGCGTCATCGGTCCGGCACCGTCAACGGCGAGCGCTCTTGTCGATGATGACCAACATAAATTGCATGATATCGCTTCAATTGGATGACAGCGCTACGTGCCACACAGCTCACGCCACATTGGAAATTCTCGCACGATCGATTCGATGGCATGGTCAACTCACAGGGAGATGATGTTAACTGGGCACCAAGATCGTGTAGTTTGACTCTTTTTGAATTTTTCTTTTAGGTTTTCTGAAGTCGCAGGTTCATGTGAATACGCCACCACAGCGGACCTCAAAGCCGAAGTAACCCATGTCATTGACCAAATTCAGCCTGTTTTATACACCAGAATCATGGAAAATTGGATGTTCCAGATGCGCCCCACCCAGAAATGCCGCAGCGGACATTTGAACGATTTTATATTCCATACATCGTCGATAGAAAAATATTGATGATACCTCACGCCCACTTTGTTTTATTTAATTGTAAGGATAGGAAGAGCTTGATGAAAGACCCTTTACATCCTTTGAAAAGTCGACGGTGTATATACGGAGGCGCGATATAAGTCAACATCGGAGGCCAAGTCCTTTATTCCTAAAAAGCGCAGGTTTGGCCATCTGATGGCATGCGAACAATATGCTTTACATACGGAATGAAGTACTCAGGCCAACATTTCTTTTCGCTCTTTTGCAATCCATACTCTGACCTGAGGTGATCGATTTTATAGAACGATTGGAGCTAATCCAAACGACGTAGTAGGTAGTAGGAGGATTTCTCAAATTCCGCTGAAGTGAGTATCTGTGGAAGATACGTTCCCTTTAACAGATTAGTGCCGGACGTTCACATAAAATGTGCTCGGATATTTCATCTTCTTCCACTTTTCTTCTACTTTTCTTGAGGCAGAGGATATATTTATTAAAAAATTGGCTGGTTAATCGTTTGGATTGGCTAAGACCATCACCATTTGGCCATTGGTCTAGGCGAAGTTTGTTTTAAATCAGCGTTGTATTGGCATCACAGAGCGGTTCAGGGCCTGTGAACGCAAGTTACATGTAAGCATGAACCGAAAGTGGAACACCGACACGTTCATGCTACATCGACGATATTGCCGATGAATGAAATTGATTTCTGTTCGAAGCACAGCAATACCGCTGACAGCGAAAAAAAGAAGTTTGAAGTTGATATCGCGGTGCGTACATTACGTATGTTTCATGTTATGTTAGTTAGTATTTTTTGTAAATTAAATTATCACTTTTGAAAGCGTAATGGCTGATATTAGTTGTAACGCTGTCTTCCAAGGCAGTAATTGTGACTGGCTTATCGGCATAGGCGAATTTGCCCAACAAAACTAGTTCAAAAGGTCTATCACCACTTATCTAGTCGCCCAAATGACCGGTCCAAACCAAGGGATAAATTGCTCATTGAACTGATTCCTTGAATAGGTGCATCGATTTGCGTGCTGTTTGCATGTAGCGCGATTTTTACTGAAACCACACCTGGTTCAGCTACAGACGTTTGGATAAACAAAAGTTTGAAATCATTCAACGGGCGCCACTAACGTAACGTGGTTGCGCTCACTGATTCATGGTTACCATAAACCGTGCTAAAGAGTATTGCCATGATGAACTGGAAGTATTTACCGAGCATGTGTGAGTAAGTTACCAAAACGGCAATCTGCAAAAAATTCCATGGAAAGTTCTTGCTGTTCCATCAAGGTCGGTACGATCGCTGTGAGCTGTCACTGAGGCATTTTCTGCCATTAGGATGGACGCTGCTAAAATAGCTCTGAGGGGCTATCGAAGTAAATGTTGTGTTCGAAAAAGACAGACAATGTCGATGTCTTGGGTAAAGAGTCACAAAGGGCAGCTATAACCTCGAGGAAGAGTCTGGAATTTAATTTTCATTGCCTACGCAATGAACACCTCGTCCCAATCGCTGTGTCTTTCGACCTAAGCGGCAATTGAGTAATGGAGCACTCTCTCCAAGATCAGGGATCACCAGCGTCAGGCTGATTTCGTACAAGACGTTGATCATCTGTAGAACAAGATTCCACCGCGAATTGTGCAAGCTGCAAAGTTACCCTAGCCGGACGGATACTGCTCCAATGCATAAGGTGTCTGGGCCATTTAGAGTGCATCTAGTCTGAAGATCCTCCAAAGGTGAATTTAGTCTCATGAAGTTCCATTAATTTCGGGACAAAGCAACAGAAGATGCTTGTGTTTATTGTTTGACGTGTCCGAAAGTAGTAATACATTGAAATTCATCTTAATGAACACCCACTTATATGGAAGATTCTCTTAAGTGGAGAAGAAGATGTATGGTAATGGGTGACTGGTAGATATAATTTTGGAGTTTTTTCCCTGTTGTGTCTGTGTTTGAGAGCTAAGCGGACGCTCTCTTATGTGGACAACATCACACCAGTCCCATGGCTGTAAACTTAATAGAGAGTCCACTGTAGAACTCTGTTTGTACCTCAACCAACTAGATTTGGGTTACAGAAGAAGGCCAGCCCCAGCTGGAGAGGCTTGTTGGTTGAGATTCAAGTTCCAAACGTATTCTAGGATTTTCATATTTTTCCTTAGGAGTCTCGTTAGTTTAACTTTTCAATTTGCGTAAAGATTACACACCTTTTTTGAAAAAAAATTGTGTTGGTGCATTATTTTTGCCCTATACTGTACACAATGGCCTCATCCAACATCCTTTTCATTGGAAAAAAAAAAACGCCTCTCGCCTAAAGCTCCTCATGGGTTCCCATATTGACCCATATTGCTGGTATGTGGCAAAAAAACGTGGTCGCATAAAAGCAGATTTAGCGTGCATTAAAGCCATTACCTCCGGTGCGGTTAATAACTGAAGCGCACACGAGCCGGCGAAACACAATCCACACACACATATGCTCTCATGCGTGTGCTGTGGGTTAGTCCAGTCCCCGGCCCGGGTGCATCGCGCATCCTTTCCTGTTAATTAATTTAATTAAAATTTAAATGCACCGGAAACAATAACCGCAAGCAATCGTTCCCGCGCGCTGCCAGCCTGGACACACACCACCCCCGCCATGGCCTGCATTAATATTCGATTCTGTGAATATGTTCGCCCTGCATGCAGTCCGTGCCAATGAGCTTACTGCCTAATATAACCTAGCACCGCTGTGCTTGACTTTTCATCGTCCACCCGCGCAGGTGTGCAATCGAAGCAGCGACTTGGACGTAATATGGCGCACTTCAGGGGGTGGCGAGAGGTCGTTGAGGACGAGTTTAATGTCCCAATGAAGCTGTGCGGCAGTGGCGGCTGGGGATTAATGGTCAATTTCATTTCATTTTCTCACCGAACACCCTGCGAGCCGGTGTGGAGAATTGGTGGAACAGATTCATTAAAAATAACGGTTATGTGGTTAAATAATTAATTGATCGTCGCTGTGGGGATAGACACGTGCATTTGACAGCACTCCTGAATGGGTGCTGGGCAAACGTGACCTGGGTCTGTCCTGGTTGGAGGGCACTTACCTTTGTCTTTGTTCTTGCGCTGTTCCTTGTTGCTCTTATCCTTGGATTTGCCTGGCTTGCAGTTCTTCTTGATGACACGTGTTGCTTCGCACGATGGGTCACTGGTTGACTTCAATTTATCGGCTCGGGTCATTTGGCCAGTTGCACATTCGGACCAGGAGCCCTTCTCATAACGGCAAGCTGAAAGCATAATAAATTGTATGGGATATTAAATAATCACGTAAGGCACATGCTATCTGAGTGGGTTATTGTCTAGATTATTATAATAAGTATAACCATTAGAAATTATTGATAATGAAGTCTTTACCATTTGAGAGAGGTCTTGTCATGCGAGTTAAAATGTATGTGAAAGCTGCGCGGCTTTACGACGAAGAGCTCTTATTCTTTCACATCAAGTGGATGAAATTTGCGAGCTGAACACCTTCGACTGAGGATGGGGTATCGAACCTTTGTGGGACGTCGATGGGTTGCGCCTACGATGGAGTTATTATTTCGTTGGGAATTTGTTCGTCTTTTGGACATGCCTTGCTCCTCATTGTCTATCACAGGCATTGACATACTTTGCAATGCATCCTCATTTCCCTTGTTTAACTGACGCAAAATATGGGCTCTGTGAGCCTATACCGAGGTTTTAATTCTCTTAAAAGAGAGAGACATCACTGCAATCCAAGAAGGGAGCTAAAATGTCTCGCGCAAAAAGCTTACGAAAATCTTTAACATCTATTCCTACCTATATACATCCGCGGACAAAACAATTATATCAGTTGGAAAAAAACCAAAGAAATTTATTTTTTTACTGGCGGCAAATTAAGTATTAAGTCTGCCTGCATATTTTCCTTTTTCATTAACTGCACCTTGTTCTCAGCAAAAAATCCACAGTCATGAACCACGGTGAACATGAATGTATAGAGGTAATTGTTCAGTAAACGAAATCGACCTTCAAAATGGTACAAACAAAATAATAAGACCGGGGTACTTGATTTTGTTTTAATCCCGTTTTTACACGGTCCTTAAAAGAAATGATTCCGTGTTTACAGGATTTCATTCGTTTCAACACTTTTAAACATGGTATTTGATTTATATTTTAGAGACAACTATTTTTATCAAACGTAATATTTTAAAAAATTATTTAGACAATTTTCAATTCCTAATTACGTATGTATTTTTCCTTTTTTTTGCATTAATCATTTATTTTAAGTGTTTCTTATATCTTATATAGACTTTCGTTCGATAAGAAAAGTTTTATTGCCTTAATTTAACACTTGTAGGCTTACCACTTAAGCCTAACTTAGCTTAAACAATGCACTAGGCTTAGGTAGCGTCGCTCTCTCCAATCATATCTTCAAAAAAAGATCTAAAGATTTAGAGCGCGGCCTCTCGATAAAGATCTAGCCTAGTGCATAGCAGCACACTAGGAATGTGCTTACGTATGTAAGCAGCATGTGGAACCTATCCCCTTTTTTTTCCACGTACTTCATGTTTTGTTTTTTGCACGGTTTTTTCTGGAACAGAATTAGGTGTATACTCATTGTAAGATTAAAAATAAACAATATCTCTATACTGGCGACACTACTTTATGAAAACATTAAAAATGATCGGAAGAAAGGATGTTGCAGCGAAAAGAGTTCAGACCCATTCTAGGATAAAAAAAATACCTGTTTTTAAGCCCCATAGCCATGAACATCTTTTTTTAACGTCTTTTTTTTTTTTTTTAAAAAACGCCTTTGACCAAAATATGATTGCCGTATTCTCCAAGAAAGGACTGTACGAGAAATGCCTTTTCAAGTCAGCTGCAAGAATTATGGTCTTACAGTCGACGAGGGATATAAGAAACATTTAAAATACACAGAATTTGTTTCTTGTATCCCAGTTGTTCTTATATGAAAACAACGTATAAAAGAAACAACATTTTTTATACGAATACAACTGATAAAATGAACGAAAATTCCTGAAAGTAAGTTCAAAGTTAAAGAATTAAATAATTGCAATACCCTCTCACCTCGCAGGCTTAGTAACGTGTACACCCCATATTTCTATGAACTGACAGAACTCAGCAATATTAGCATAAGTCAACTTCATCGACTTATCAAAAGCCAGATGGTTCGCGTATTATTATCTAAAAGATCTTTGTTGTAATAAAACGGGTCTACCTTTGGCCTAAGTGTGGATATCTTTAAGGTAGTCAGCCAATCTAGAAAGAAATCAGTTTCTAACGTTAAAATGATTTTAATTCATTTCATTCACGATTTGGCGAGCTTGTCTACTGACATTGTGTGTGTAAGGAAACAATATTTGTTAGACATTGATCCAAGATTTGTGCAGATTGTGTCATGATGAGTAGGAAACATCTTTCATGTCCCTACGGCACCTTGTAGCCTGCTTCTTTGATGACCCAAGCGTCTCTCATCGTTAGATGGTAGTGGTTTTCCGAGAAGGCAGCATGGATTTACCTCAGAGCGATCATCATAGCACGGCATTTTGTCCAGGGTACTATTATCCGGTTCAGTGGACAAACGTAGTTACTTCTGAACCCAACTTCAAATTCGCTAAGTAGTTAATTTAAATACATCAAACCAGTCAACACCTCCCGGGAAATTCTTTGAAATTGATCACCCTTGACCTGAGGCCGAATAACCTCTTCAACTGATTGGGATCAATGTACCCTATTCTGATTTTCAAATATAGATTTGGGGCAACGTCCCGTCCTCATTAGCTGCCAATCGATAAGCGGTTAGTGTAGGCACTTTGCAGTAATTGAATTAGTTTCGAAATTCGCGAAAGCCAACTCAATTTTGATGCCATCTCTGAATCAGAGACATCCAAGGACAAAGTCCATTCCACAAGGGTGAGCACTAAGCAAGAGACTTTTCACCGAGATGATACCTTTAAACCTAAGCGAACTATGCTCAAAATTTAATAACAGCTCGCAGCGAAACAAACGCCAGATCGCAAAGGTCCGATACGACGTAACACGAAACACCAAAAGAATGGTTTTGTACCATGAAAAACTTTGTTCTCCATTCCCGGCGAAGCACCGCAAAGCATTTTACGAATTCTCATTCTTTTCATCGCAAATTACATTACGAATCGTAATTTCAGTCAGTCCTTGCCATTCGGGAAGCCCTTAGACTGCGTTGCCCCATATTTGCATTTCGATTGTGTGGCACAGCTCCCCGCCTACGGTTTTGTAATCAGCAGAGAAAAGAGCCACCTCGCTAGAGTTCTCAAGCGTTGTAGCGTTGCGTCACGAAAAAAAAACAGGAAAACAAAAAAAAAATTAAAATAAAAAAAAAACTGAAACGATAGCACACACAAAAGAAGCAGTTTTCCAGTCATAATCGGCATGCATTTGTGTGCGAAATGAGATACATTTTCAAGCCAGCACCAGTAGAGAGGGCGCAAAGTGAAGCTCAGTTCACTGCTCAGCAGCTCAGCGTTCACCCCGTCGAGCAGCCGGAGGGTATTATTGTTGCGCAACGTTCCACTTGTGAAACATTGAAACTTTTCGCTTCTTGCAGTCGTGGACCGGAAAAAATTATTTCCAATTTTTTTTTTTCAGTTTTTATCCTTTTGTCCTTTTTTCTCCCCGTCCGCCGCTCGATGCTAAGTGTTTCCACTCGAATGCATCGCTATGCTGTGAGACTGTGTTAACACCCATTTACCGCCGACAACTATTTGCGCTACGCATTTCAGTTGTTCAGCTTGTGTCGTGGCGATGGAGCGGCAGCATCTCTGCCCCACTCCGCCGCGCGAAGGACTCACAGCGAGGAGGCAGTCAAGCAGGCTGTTTTCATGGCGCCGCATCGCTGCCGTCCTGTAGGGGGGTCACGAAATGGTTATTGTCACAGTGTGGGTGTGAGGACAACGACGCACTCCGAGGGTGGATTGCTGGCTGAGGTTCGGACCAAGTGATGTCAACACGGGGGTTTCGATGCCAGTGACGACGATGTTGCGTCCCCAAAAGGAATTTCACATTTCACATTGAACACAGTGAATTTGAATTAATTTTAGTGTTATCTTTGGATTTAATTCATTTTGATTTGTTTTACGATCGCTTTCAGGCCCATAAAGCCTTTAAAGCCACGGTCTACGGACTTGGGTGGACTCACTCTCGGGTCCAAATTGATTCGGGCCGACGCGTCGTTGGACGGCAGATAAGAGCGAAGGCAATTGAGAATTGCTGTTCAGGAGCTGTAAAAAAGTAAATTGACGTGAAAGTTTAACCAAAGCCGACGACGCCATCGCCAGCAACGGCGTCTGACGGGGGAAGTGGAGAAAGTCATTATCGCAAAGTTCGTTAATTCTCAATGACACCAGAAAATGCCCGAATTGTCGTAAATCAGAGGCACGAGAGTGGAACATAAATGTGAATTCGGACGTTTTGCTGGTAGCCCAGGTCAAACATATTCTAATGTTCCGTTTGTGCACACGGTGGTCCAGTCCAGGTCCAGTGGTACCAGTGAGTGTACAATCTGTCAAACTTGGCAGCGACTGCAAGCTTCTCGTGAATTTCACAAAATATACGTACGATTTCCCGTGGGGTTTCGGTGGAGTGGTAGATTTAAGTGCAGATTACTGCAGGTGCTATTAATCACCGTGGTACACGTCCGTGCAGCTGTCTGTAATATTTATTACGTTTCTATGTGCGAAACACTGCCAAAAATGCCTCTTGCCCATGCTATGGGCCAGTGAGCGGAGATCTGTTTGTCATTTTGATGGTTTGTGTGAACTGTCAAACGTGATCTCATCCGTGCAGACCTGAGCATTTTGGAGCGGCTGGAACATGGGCTAACGATTTATACATTTAATTTATAGTTACTTTAACACCAGCAGATTTCACAACGCACTGATTTGTAAACATAATTGTTGTCAGCGGAGCCTTACTCACAGTTTCCGTTTACCTATCTGTTGTGTGTTTTCTTTTCAAGTTAAAGGGGTATGTCGTAGTCCAAGACATAAGCAGTCTATCTTCCAATTTTGATTTTCTAAGCAGCCCTTACAAGCATTCGAATTTATGATATTAGTTGAAAAAATGGTTATGCTGTCAATTCGTGGGAGTTAGCATTGGTTCAGGAGATTCCCCGAGGCTCTGTTATATCTCCGACACCCTTTCTCACTTTTAGAAATAATCTCTTGCCTGTTACTTCTAATCCAATCCATTCCTTCGTTGATGACAGCACTCTCAGCTTTTCTATTCGTAGGCGCCGTCGAATTGGAACGGCAGTGTACGTTAAGCACATTGAATTCCGATCTTGACAACATAGTTAACTGGGGAAAAGACAATAGAGTGGGATTCAATGCTTCAAAAACTTAATGCAGTCTGTTGTCACTAAAGCGAACCCTTGATAATCAGACATTATCCATGAATGGCGTTTATGTCGACGAAATCGGGAAACATTCCATCCTTTGTATGTGCATCGACACAACACTTACTTGCAAAATCTTTAGGTTACCTTAAAATTTTTAATCGGTGCAAGAAATATTTCATTCTCTCTGATTTGGCTTTAATTTATAAGGATTACATACGCCAAAAGCTTGAGTACAACGCTAGCATGTGGTCTAGTGCCCCCAAGACCACCCTGAACCTGCTAGATGAATCCAAAAGCGAGCGATTGAACTAATGGCGGACAACAATCTCGCTAAGTCATTAGATTCGCCTGAACACCGACGTACCGTCTCTTCATCATCCCTGTTGAATGGCTTCTTTTACAAAAAATGCTCAAGAGAGTTAGCCAATCGCATGCCTCTTCTCCATGATTTCACCCGCGATACACGTCTCGCCAGGAATGCATTCTCTTATTTAAGAGATTCTCAAGTATTCAACTGACGGTGGCACATGCATCAACTTAATTAAACCCTTCACCCAGCGTACAAGGCCTAGTCGCTGGGACTAGAAGCTCGCAATTTGAAAGATGAATTCCTTCAAAGTTGAAATCAAGTCTATTTCGAAGGAGGTTATATTGGGTGTTGTGAATAAAAACAGTGGTCGCCGTGGCGTAGTGGGTAAGTGCGTCGACTCCTAAGCAGAGGGTGCCAGGTTAGATACCCGATTTACCACCTATCATAATTCACGGCTCCACCTCTTTCGAGTCACAATGCTCAAAGAGTTTTCCTGTCTAGAAAAAGCTTCTCAAATTCGCCGTTCGGAGTCGGCATTAAACTGTAGGTCCCTTCCACGGGTGAAAGAACACAAGCACGCACAATACTAGTGGATGCTGAGAAGCTAGGCCCAGGTCCACCGCGGACTGTCGCGCCACCCATATTATTATTAATATTGAATTAAAACTGAGTGTGAGGATTTCCTCAGCATTTTGGAGTAAATGCTCCATCATCTGGATCCTCTCCGCTCAGATATTTTGACAACTGAGTCTTTCCTCCGTTTTGGTGTGAATAAAGACGGAATATGCTTAGATATCGCTTGTAGAAGTTGAGTGTGGATATGAGGTAACTTCAAGAGAGAAAAAAGTGAAAATAATTTAAAATAATGGAAAATACCGCGTCGGGAGAGGAATACTTTGACGGATTAAACCTTAATCCTCAAAAATAAAAGGAAATTTGGAATGAACGATGACGATTTGAGCAAGTGTTAGTAATTTAATCCGTGCTTGCTGGAAAAAAACCAAACTCCAGACGTGGAAAGTAAAAAGCAATCTAAGTTGAAAGCTATGGAAGAAAAAATAAGAAAAAAATCAATTGGCCTCACTTGAACATCTCTCAAATAAAGAAAAAGATTGATAACACGAAGGCCCTTGCCAAATCAAAAGGCAATAAAAAAAAGACGGGCAATATTCCCATTCCATTAAAAAACAAAAAACAATCAAAGGCATGGCACCATCACGGGTTTCTTCAGGAATATCGGAGAGGAAATGAGTACTTCACCATTCCATGTTATAAAACTCGAATCAATACACATTCTTGAAATTATCCCCTGTGTCCCCGAAAGGACATGAGTTATAATTCTTTCTGTTTCGCGTTTGTATGTTCAAAAACGTTATTGCATATATTTTGCACCCACCTTTACCCGACTTTGCACTCACCCTTAAGCGCCAAGAACACTAGTTAGTTTTCAAACGTCAACTGAAAGGAGTGTGCCTACTTTGAGGCAATTTTTTATTCACTCCAAATTGAGTATTTCCTTTAACGAAAATACTCGACTCATGTGTCCTTACTCGGAGTCATTTCTCAGTTTTTATTCACACCACTCATTTTTCGCCGGTCAGGTGCCCTGCAACAGCGTTGCATTCTTTCGTCGGAGTCATTAGTAAGAAGTGCCATCAAATAACCTGGACATAACCCAACGGAAAAGAGTGTAACCAAAGTGAGCATATTGCTATTAGCAAGAAGTGGAGAAGATCTCTCTTGGATGTTCGGCATAGGAGAGGGGCAGACTGTGGAAGCGACCACCAACTGGTGACCTCAGACATTAGACTCAGGATAGCATCAAAAAAATATTCTAAGTATGCTCTTCGCATTCAAGGGATATATAACATACACCCAGGACGGGAAGATTCTACCATCAAACTATCGATGCGTGATGTGGCACAACACATCAAAAAGAGAAGAAAGTGAACGCACCTATGTCGGTTGTCGATAGTACATGTAGGCAAAAAAGGTAACGATACCTTAATAGTACCGACATACATTGAGGAGTAACGTTTGGTTATTAAGTACATTCTCGATGACATGAACAATTAAAAGCCAAGAGATTTCTCTTTTGCGGGAGACTTCACGTTTGCGAAGGTAAACATTTTAATAAAATAATAGGGCAATCCCGCCATGGATTTTCATTTTAAAACGTCTTATCTTTAACAGATATAATAAAAATAATGCTTTTTTCTATTACACAACAGTAAATTTAATTCATTTATTTAACTTAAAACAAAAAAGTAATTGCATAGGAACATATAGTGTAAAATGTTATGGCATAAAATAAAAATAATTATATAATATCGGCGGCGCTTAAAGCCATAGAGGGTCATTGCCTAGCTTCTATAGCAACCACCCGTGTTGTGCGTGCTATTGTTCTCTCACGAGTGGAAGGGACCTACAGTTTAATGCCGACTCCGAACGGCCAAGTTTGAGAAGCTTTTTCTAGACAGGAATACTCTTTGAGCATTGTCAGTGACTCGAAAGAGGTGAAGCCGTGAAATTTGAAAGGTGGTAAATTCGGGTATCGAACCTGGCACCCTATGCGTAGGAGTCGACGCACTTACCCACTACGCTACGGCGACCCATACGCTACCCCACGGACATTACCCATTCGAAATACAACGGACAACGTCAATCAATTCTTCGTCTACTTTTCCCTAATTATTGTATCAATAATAAGGAATTTCAAGCTCAAAAACAGCTTGCTCAAACAGTTCCTGAAGCAAAACTTGATGTTCACGTTTAAGAGTGTTCATGATTTGCTCACGTTTTAGATATGTCAAGAAAAAAAAAAATCGGTTCATGTTATCCAGTGTTCACACTAACCGGTGTTCATGTTATCGAGAGTCTACTGTAAAGTGAAAGTTCCTTTCACGGACAATGTCTTAGGCGGACAATCCCCTTGAGCGGACAATTTTTCACGACCGTGGGTCTTGAACTGAAGTGTATTCCCCTTTACGGACAAATCTCTTAGCCGGACAAAACTGCTGCGACTGAAGCTGTCCGTCGACGGGATCTTTCACTGTATGGTACTTTATTGAATCGTTACTCAGTACACACACTTTTGACGCTGACACGAGTTCACGTGTAATTAGCTGAACGTTGAATATACTCACGAATCACCAAGGCAACTCCATTGTGTGCCCACAATCGCTGTTCCTCTCGGGGACATCTCACTGTAATAAGCAGCATTTACCTTTCCCGTCTCGAGTTGGCCCGCTGGTTGAGTATGTCTCCCTACTCTAGTGTTTACTTTTGAACGACAACTGGTAGAAGCTGAAAAACTGATACTGACTGACTGAAAATTATTTTTGAATGGATTTTGTCACGACTAAGTATTCCTAGTCATGTGCAAGTCTGTGACCTGAATGGTATCCAGCTCAATGACAAGTGGCGCATCAAGCGAGTGCTCTGAGCGGAACAGGGGGAAGGGATTTCATGATTGAGACATGAATATTAACCCTGACGTAAGACTCGATAAGTAAATTCGGCGTCTCTGTGAATTGACTTCGTGGTATGGGAAATAACATATATACAAGCACTCACTCAACTTCCCTTGGTCCTTGCTGAATCTCTAATTCTGTCTGCTTATCTCACTTAAGTCACATTCTATTTTAGTTACCAAAGTGAATCTAGTCCCTTGAGCTACCTGAAAACATGAACATCCGCCGACTTTGAAAAGTTCCAGCCCATGCCATAAAAGTTACTTTTCCATCCCTTCCACTTAAAAGATTTTTTCAACTCTCCAAGAGCATTGCCAATTTTTTCCCCAGCAGTACGCTCAATTTGAGATTGATTGCTGCTAAGTGTATTCAACCCTTTCAACCTCTAAGTCCCTTCCCGAAATTCAATAAACGCTCCCTCTCTCTTCGGCACTCATCACTTTCAGAGAACAAAGAAACCAGTCGAAGTCAACAGCCTTGCAAAGTTTATCACTGTCAATTCGCTCACAGGCACAAGGGAGAAAGGACTCTCATTCCACCACAACCCTGGATGAATAATCCCCAGACGAACTCAAATCACCCGCGATTAACTCTCGTCTTAAGCTAGTGCAAATGATGAACCCTTTCGTCTTAAATCGGTTAATTTGTTTCTCGTTAAGCAGCAAGGATCATCCTGAGCACAGCTTTCCACCTGAAGACCATCCTCATCGACTCAACCTGCCGCCTCATCCTACCGACTGCCCAACCTATTCAAGGAAAAATAAATTACCTCCAACCGACAAATTACACAGTCACCCAGCCTTTCCGGTTCGTCAAAGCTTTAATGTTCACCGAGCAATATCGCTCGCGTGGGAGTATGAGTGTGTGTGTGTGTGTGTGCTCGCGTTCCTAATTACCGATGCGCACCCAATTTGGGTATGAACAAGCAAAATGAGTGAAAGGCACTAAACTGAGGATTATAAAGGAACTTCCCTGCCATGAGGAGTTCGTCGGTGTGTAGGTGCACGGTGTTTTTGCACATAAAAGTAGTCCTTCGCCGTCGTCCTCCGGTCCCATCCAACCCACCGCTTAACTGGCGAATGCCCGCGACGGCGCGGGCGCTTTCTCTCTCTGGGGGCTGCTATCCAAGTCGTGTATAGTGCGTGTACACGGAGTTTTGTGATTTTCAAAGGATTATGCGGCATTTGGGACTCATTCGGAGGGGATATACAGCCGGACACACAGCAGCAGTGTTCTGATTACCATCCTGCTGCCTTGTCTCGGATTCCCATTAAACCGCATGAACTCGCAAAGGAACACTTGGCTGGTTGAAATCAGGCACAGAGACAGGAAAAAATCCACCTGAATTTATGTTCACATCCACCTTTGACTGTGTGTGTACGTCAGAGTCCTTTTATTCTTGTAACCGGGCAAAAAAAATGTAAATCGCCCTCGTTATCTTCGGGATTGGATACACGGTGGGTTTTTTGCGCGCTGCCCTATCGCTTGCATCCATTATCATGGTCCCGTTACATGCATACGCCACCGGCAGCAGAGGGATTTGCCGGAAAGGATTCACCATCACGAGGATAACAATCCGAAGTTAATGCGCCCGTGTTGGCGACACAGCCACTATCGCCACTAGTCGCGCCCACCACATGCATGTTCCTGCCGACTTGTGGGCAACCCGTAATGCGGTTGATAAAATGTTAATGTCCGCAGGATAATTAGCATTCGTCGGCAGGATGTGCGCAGTGTGCCTGACTTGCATAGGTGGGCGGCAGATAGTGAATGGTCGCAAACTAATTGAATTTCTCATTGCCTCGTCGACACCGACGCGGTGCGGCGCTGCTCCGTTCATAATTCGTGTGAATGGGCCATTCACGGTCGGATGTGTGTACACTGTACAGGTATCATGCATGGCAACTGATGAGATTTTAATGGCTCTGCCGAACAGTGTTATGCTCTGCATAATCGCACGAAACCGAATTATTAAATTTGGGCTCGGTTTCATGACCCATTATCAATTAGGAGCATCGCATTGGTTTTGAGATTGCCTTTGAGGGGCTAGTCACTTACGGACGAATTTGAATTGGTCTCAAGAAGATTATACTGCGGTTCGTAGAATCCTCGTGAGTTTGTACAACAGACTAATGCCCACTCGCACAGCGAAATTCACTGCGAAATCGGCGTAGCTTACCATTCGTAACATGTTTGGTAATCGTCTCCAATTCGGTAATTGATAGAACCAGCTTTAGCTTAGCTTGCTTTTTGAAAGAAATTTATTGCGACTTTGTGGGCTATGCCTCAGATATGTCTTTGGACTTATCCTAAGTATGGCTAGTACGCACTCAAAGACAGTTCAAAATATGATAGCGACTTGCTTGTGAAAAACCTAAGGGTAGACAACTTTCGTCGTAAGGAGTCTTGAAATAGCAACTTCCGAACTTTGACAGTTCATAGCGGCCATTTTGTTGAAGCTACATCTCTCAAAATGAATGGTATTCTCTATAGACGCACATAGCGTTCAAAAGCACGGAGAAATGATAAAATTGTTTTATTAAAAATCTGCCCACGCACTTCGCCCATTTTTCACAAGCCAAAAGATGGGGCACATTTCTGGATGGATAGGCAAACTTGTCGAATTTGGGCCGACACCAATTCACATGAGATCTAAGAGCGTGCAATGCATTTCGATAAAGTCACTATTTCGTGTGGATTTTGGGCTAGCAGCGTCATCAGTCTTATTTCTTTGAGAACGAAGTTGGCCACGCTTCAGGTCGATGATAACCAACTCCTTTTGACCCGAATCGGAGGAGTATACCAACGACATGTGGTTCCAATAGGACTGCGCTGTGTCCCATACACCTCACGCTACACTGGAAATTCTGCACGACTGATTCGAGAGCATGGCCATCTCAAGTGTGAACTGAGCACCGAGATTCTGCAAGACACGAAAATGTCAAGAAAAAGAAGATAGAAAAGGGGATCAAATCGCGTTAGACTTTTTCTTGCGGGGTTTTTTAAAAGTCGCAGTTCTATACGATTAAGGCACAAACCACTGCGGTATTCAAAGCACAACACAACAGCCATGCCTTTGGTCGAACTGTGTATGACTTATGCGCTTGATTGCAGCTTGATTTATCCCATGGAAGATTGGAAATTTCAGAGAACCAACGGTGGACATTTCAACAATTTCATTATTCTCCATATGCAGGGGTCTCACACACACTTTGTTTTATTTAAACTTAAAGAGAGGAAACGCTTAATGTGTGCCCCTTTACTTGGTCTATCTTACAGATATTCACGCTTGCTTCTATGTCGCACTGAGAACAATCCTTGTTTCAAACAACAGCGAATGCTGCAAATTGCTACACTGAAATATGGAACTTCTTCATATAGATTAAGTAAAGCTTTCGCGTCATCAAAAATATTATAAACAGGCAGCCAGACTTAACGCAAATAAATATTTGCCACACCTATGAGGTTTATGTAGGTTGTTTTCAGGCTAGATCCACTTCATTAAATAATTACACTTATTCTCTTAGTCGCGTCAAACGTGATTGTGACAAATTTGTACTGTATAAGTCACCTTATGTGATATTTAAGTGACTGATGGAATACAAATCTTTCACAGTGACATGCGAAACGACTAAGAGAATGAGGGTGAATGAGTGATTTCGCTCTGAAGGACTTTTTTATGTTTCCGTACCAATTAAACGGTGACCAGAGAGAAATGTTAGTTTCGCCAGTTGTTATGTTCCCACAGCTGTCATCAGCCATCAATGACATCCACTTTATAAAATATTGATGATGGCTTGCAAATTCATCAGAATCAGACTACATACTCTCTTTTGGGGCTTAAGCCGACACAGATTGGCGCGAAAAGAAGAAACTGAGTCATCGTAGAAGTTAATATCGAATAAGACGTCGATTCGGCACCGATTAGCTGAATTGGACGCTAACAGAGGGTCGATCAATCATTCGATCGGATTTGGACCCACATCCGTAAACGATTTTGGTGACGCAAGAATTGAAGCCGGGGCAATAGACAACGCAGTGAGTTCGCTAATTGGGCGCAGGAAATCTTGGCGGGATTATGCCCAAAGAATGTCTACTCGGGCAGGGCTAAGTGTCGGCTCAACTCCGTGTTATGTAAACAATAAAAAATTGCGGTTAGTGAGCTAAGACAAACCACAAGTGGTTGACAAAACTTCAAGGGAAACGCATAGGTTGACTGTTTGGTGCGGTGTTGCATGATGCATGTCGGAATCATAGTACATTGTCACTTTGTATCTGAGGGATAGAGCTGATTTTCTGTGGCCAGATATAACATCGATATATCGGAGGTGTGAATCCAATAAGCAGGCGCGGCGCTACATGCCATACAAGCGACGCAACGCTCGAGCTTGTGAAGGAGACATTTGGCGTCTGGGTCATCTGATGGCGAGCGTTTATCAGTTGGCCTTTCTCTGGGGCTATGCCAAAACGCTAAGAAGCCAACCACTTTTGGCACGCTCGAGGTCAACATTCCAGACGCCATTGACCGGATAACGACGCACATGTTGGACTGAGTCATCAAAAATTGGTCAGGTGACTGAAGCCAGGGGGGTCTTTTGTATAATGTGCTATTCCTTACACGATGACGCGAGTGTAGCTTCAACCTAAAGCAAGAATCAATTCTATATTTTAAGATGGTGTTGTTTTATTAAAATGTATTTGTCTATCGTTCTTATCTGGTCAGCATGGCGTTCCTTAATACTTAAGGAGATTGTTGGTGATTTCTTTCTGAAATCCGCTGACATAGATTTAGCCGATTGCTGCTCTTCAGAGGCGTTGTCGGGCGTACGAAACTCTGCTTCAAGACCTGTGAGCCTGCAGAAAGATGAACTTGCAAGTAAGAATCATATTCAAAGAAAGGAAACACTTGAACAGGAACAACCACAGATTCATAGAACAAAAGTGTCAAAAAATACATAACGAATCCATTTGTCCTCCACAAGTCATAAAGGCTCATCTTGGCACAATCTCCTTTTCTAATCCCTTTATGATCCAATTCGATGTAATTCACTTAAGCATCCTCAAAAACAAAACCAAACCGAAGGCTACAAAAATATGCTTGTTGGCATGCACTTACCTTTTTTGCATTTTTTCTGAATTGTCCTGGTTGGATCACAGCCAGGATCGCCCTTCTTCAGAGTCAATGTTCGTGATCTGGTATTGGTCTTGGCATCACACTCAGACCATGGATTCTTTCCATACCGACAGGAGAGTCCTGTAAGAAAAAAAAAAGACAAAACATCAACAACCACTATTAAGACGAATTTTGCTCGCTCATCAATTCGGGCACAAAATGCTTTGAGAATTCAAGTAACACGCCATTACGATTTTGTCCTGCCAACAAACAATTTTCTTCATCTTAACGATAAGCAGCTCGTCCTTTTTGCTGTTTTAGGTGACAACCTCTGTAAAGCGCCATACCATACAGAGTCACACTTAAGAGTACACTCTTCCTGTCGTCGTCGTCGCCTTTCGCTGTCATCGTCAATGGTCATTATTTGGCTAATGGCATTTTTATGACCCTGTAAACTGTCATATCCTCTCAAGGACTTATCATTCCATTCATTTCGTCTAATGACTTCGCTCCAATAATTCATAGCTCGTGTGCGAAACATCCTTCATTTGATGGTTGCTAATCCTTGAGAGGAATTTTTATCGGCTCGTGTGACAAGTACAAATGGACAATTGTGTCGTAAAAGGGACGATAAAGAGGATCACCTCCCCCCAGCGGCATGCATTGCCCGATGGGATGGAATAGCCAGGGAAACAATACATTCGAACGCAAGCAAGCAATACTTACCACTCTGGCTGCCGTCGGTCTTTGTGCCCCGCTCATTGCGGATGAGTATCTCGTGGTCGTCCTCCTCCCAGATTTCGCCCTGAGACACTGTGGTTGGCTGTGTCTGTTCGGCGACTGGCAGTGCCAGTGGTGTCTCCTGTACCTCTGTTGTGCCCAGAGCCTTTGTTGGCAGTAATGACAATGACGCGATTACCAGCACCGCTGATACGATGAGAAAATTCATTTTTTGTGCGTAACCGAGTGTCCTGCAATGAGAATGAGAGCAAAACGAAAATGTAAATATCCACTTATCCACGGTCCAGATGTTTGTTTTCTTGAAAATTTAATCGCAATCGATCGGCGATGGATTTAATGCAGTGGGAGGGGGAGGCTGTGGAGGGACATTCGAAAAACAAACAGTGGGGGTCGACAGGCAGGTTCAATAAACGAAATTAAATGTTTTGAAGCGGACCCAGTATCAAGACAGAGGGACACGCATCATTTGGCGCATTACCCGAGGCTCCGGATGGCTCCTCGACGGAGTCCATTCGAGACTTGAGGAGATTATCTGCGTGCGATTCAATAAAAGTATCAATTCAGCCACCCAGATGTTGTTGCCGCCACTGGGCGTGGCGTGGCGTATGTGGGTGGATGGGTGGCCAAATGTTTGCTTGGAGTTGGTGAGGCTATAAATATTTGAGTTGTTCTCCCCCTTATCTCGGTTTATTTTGCTTATTTGAGTGGAAAATTGTCCATTCACAGAGGCAGGGATTATTCTTTCTAACGTTGTACGGCCTTTTGCGTTGTGCCCAGTGGGCGGAGTGTTGGACGATGCATAAATTTAATTAATGCCTCTTCACTGGTCCCAACACACTTTGGCGAAATTGGTGTTGTCAGGGATTGGGGATTGCTCGCTTTATACGCATTTTTTCGGCTTTGCCAAAAGTTGACAGCTTGAAGTACGTAATCCGTCGGTGGAGAATTTGCTTTAAAAACTTGAAGCCTCTGAAATACTGAGTGGTGTCAAGGGTGAACAATGGTAGTAGTGGTTTAAAGAGTGCAAGGGGCTTATCGGTCCATTGCGCAGGGACGACGGATTGATTAAAAAAAACTACTCGTAGGAAACCAGCTTTCCACAGGTATGTTAGTGAGATAATTAAAAAAGAAGGTTCTGTGCCTAAAGAGCCGTGCCATGAATGACGAGAGACGCTTTAAATGTGATCCTCAGTCATCTCTATGCGCCTCATACGAAAGTAGGAAGATAGTTGATGTCAATTATAAGATTATCCTCTTCATTTAAATCAAACCTAACAAGCATGTGAGCAAAACCCCATTTTCGAAATTTTAATCCTTGAATTGTTATCCAGACCCAAGATGTAAGGAAAGTAAGGTGCGCCTGATGGATGTTCCACTCCCCACAATAGACGATGAAAGAAGAGTATTCCGTCTCTCCGACCTAGACGAAGTAAAAATAGCGACGTCAGAAAGCTGGCGCCATCCAACATTGAACGTTTGAGAACATCGAAGATTGACAGAGCCTATGAAGAATTACTATGCCAGGGATTCTGAAGTGCGCTTACGTCATCGTCGAACACAACTCCCAACAATATTTGGTTTTATTTCCGCTCAGCTATCAGCGAGGGAGTAGCAAGATCACCGACAAGATAACCGAGGTATGATAACGAGTTTGAGCAGCCCTCAGGGTCCTCGAATTTGTGAGAGTAATCTTGTTGCTGACCCGCAGAGAAAAGTACTCCTGGAGCACTTCCGGCTTAAGCAGTACTCACTTAAGGTAGCTCAACGAACAAGCGTCTCCAGCCAGCTCAATATTTTACTAGCGGCTCCCGGTTTCGCACGCATAGTTGTTTGAGATCCCTTTCCACGTACGCCACCTGGCTCGCTGTCTTGCTCTACTGCGCCGCCGTCTCTTGATGGTAAATTCCAACACTTTCCTGGTCCGAGTACTGCTTTCCTTTCGCTCTACATGGCCTAACCATCTCAATCGTTGGAGTTTTATTCTTCTGTCTAAGTTGATGTCGCTGAATAGCTCGTACAGCTTGTTGATGTATCTTCTCCTGGACTCGCCTTCTCTGCAGAAGAATTTTCCTCTAAAATCTATTAAGACCAGCCTCGTCCGCTTTTGACAAAGTCCATGCATGTGCTCAAAATTGTAGGACTGGGACGATTAAGGGTTATTTGGATTGTTCGAGAGAATGCTTTGTTTATCAATTGCTTTCCAAGCCCTAATAAGAAGCGATTGGCAAGAGTTATTCGTCGTTTGATTTCAGCGCTGGTGTCGTTGCCAGAATTGATAGCTGTTCCTGGTTTGTCAAAGTTATATCTGTCTAGCGTGACGGTCTGTCTCAGACGTCGGTGTTGGGGGTCCTTTCTCGTTGGCAGCATACTCTAAGTATTGACACTTATCATTAATCTCATCATCGCGGCCACCATCGCAATGCTCACAAAATTGTCATTGATACACCAACTTCGCAGGTTCAGGTGACTTGCCATTATTAGAGTGATATATTGCTACCACAGGTAAACCAACGACCGTATACTTACGCGATCCAAAGACGATTGCCAATGCATGTCTTCTCTGATTCACGCGATCATTGGCCAACCTCTCTTTCACTCATGAGGGTAGATTATGTTGACGGTTGGGTCGATTGAGGAAAGGGATCATTCTTATTCTTCGTGCAATATCCCTCAACACCATCTTCTGGAACCACGACACCCAACACCTTACTAAGAAGGCATTTGAATCACAGCCTCCTAGTCTTAGAAAGATAGGAAACACCAAGAAAACTAGGTCATCGCAGACCCGAATTGGTCATGATGACTGAGAGCAGCATGTCCTAGACCATCGACCATGGAAGGTAGCCAGTGCTTAGGATGAGATCAGGCCTGATATGTAGGTGTAGACCTGGCATTCTCTCTCCTAAGTGCCATTGATGCAATGCCTAGGCTCAACCATTCGTTATTAGCTTTTTTTTCGTTGATTCATTGGTGTCTTATTTATTACTGTGAAAACCTAGTGTTGGTTGTCTACAGAGAATGGATGTTCTCTTTCGAGCTGCATCCGATTTATGAACAGCGTTGAGCGCCTTTGAAGCATAGTAGGAACAAGTTGTTGGGAGCTGTTTTCTGTGACTAGATGTGCAAGACCCCACAAAGCAATGTCTTTGCACATCAATGTGGTGAGATTAAACGGCTATCGAAACGTATGGAATATTCCTTCTCTTACACTCCTGAAATGTTTCTGTTCAATCCCCGTGCTGGCTAATCATATCAATTCGCAGATTAAGCGCACATAACTTTAAAAGCAAACCCGTGCTCAGTCATAAACATGCAAATTGGCCAGAGCCAAACGGCAACCCATCGCTGCATAAAAACAAGTGCACATAAATCGCAGCGTGAAACTTAACTGCATCACGTGCATGAATCTATATTTTTTAGATTTTTCCTGTTTTCTTTTTATTTTCATCCGGACAGCTGCGTCCGGCTGTTTTCAATGGCTTTTCATAAAATTTGCAAGTTCCACCGTCCGCGCATCGCCGAAACAGGATTAATAAAGTTCCGCAGATGATTTGATATGAATACAAATCAGACCAAGGATTGCAAATGGGAATATTTTATCTATTGTACATCCGATGGCTTTTGTGTGTCTCTGGCAATACAATGGCGCGGGTGTGTGTGGGTGCGTTGGTGCGCAGTTGGATTCCAATAATTCAATACAAAACGCGGTGGGGCATGAGGCGTGGATGGATCCTTATCGGACAGCACCTACCCATACAATGGGCGGACATTATTCACGGTGTGGTTAACATTCACCATTGTTTTGTGCTCGTCATTGAATGAAATTTGTTATTTTTGTTGTTGGTCGCATCTCCTTCGCACTGACATCGAAGGTGAGGCAGATGATAAACGAAATCTGTTATCGACGTAAGATTAATTGGAATTGGATGCGATGAATAGACGCGCTCATGCTCTTCGTCAACAATCAAGGATGTTGAAATGATTCGTTTCGTTGAAAGGGACGTGAACTTAATGGGTTCAAGTTAATGCTTGTAATTTGTTTTCCCTTCATTGAGGTTCTGAGTGGTCAGAGATAATGTTCAACGCTTGTGTTTCAGAAGAATGCTGACATCTGCACTGCGGCAGTAGATCGTTTGGAAACGAAACGTTGGAGGTTGATAGCACAAATCATTAGTCACATGAAAGTACTCCAGTGGAATTCGACAGCTGAAGGTGAACTTTTAACAGATATTCTCACTGCCTTAGGAGTGATTCGTAACTACGAGGGGCGTTGGATAAGTCAGCGACTTTTTGAGAAAACACATATTTTTTCTGCAAATGAGCTTTTTATTTCTCAGTTTCCTTTAATCGAATACATTTAGTGGAGTGCTTTCCAAATTGGTTTTTTTTTTGCCTAAAAAAATTCGGGTTCTTCAAATCTCATCTCATAGTTTCGCCTAGTCATTTCTTCTGCTTTATAATAATAATAATAATAATATGGGGGGAGCTACAGCCCAAGCAGGCCAGGGCCTAGCTTCTCAGCAACCACTCGTGCAGTGCGTGGGACCTACAATTTAATGCCGACTCCGAACGGCGCAGTTGAGAAGCTTTTTCTAGACAGGTGTGGTGACCCACAACAAACACAATCGACGAACAGACCCGTGGGGCTGCATAAATTCACCGCACTCCGGACTTATGTCAAAGTTAGTGACATCGACAGGACACGTGCCCTCGTCGTCGGCTTTTTTGGGATCGAGCCGTTCACCCACTCGGACGCACCAGCAGCCTTTGCTTATTGTCTAGCTTTAACATATATATATATATTTGTACCTTTTTATTCAAGCAGTGCAAAAATAATAAAGTTTACGTGACGGCTTGCCCGTAACACAGGAAATACTCTTTGAGCATTGTCAGCAACTCGAAAGACGTGGTGCCGTGATATATGAAAGCTGGTAAATTCGGGTATCGAATCTGGCACCCTCTGAGTAGGAGTCGACGCACTAACTGGAGCTAATGTTATGTGGAGTAATATTTTGTAATCAAATTTATCGATTCTTTCAACTCCTCTAAAATGATGAGACGGTTGGGGTTAAGGTAGTGAGAGCGGGTGCAAATATTCTTGTAAAATGGGATGAACCCTATCAGTTTTGATGTCTACAGCCTCAGCCAACACGTGGAACTTAATTCTCCGAAACCATTCCAGGGATTTTGTTCACGACGTTATGGATAATATAACTCAGCAAACCACTCTTAATTACTTACTGCTTCTTATGAGTAGTCCCCATAGTATTTATCAAGATTTTCTTTGCTTTCGGCGATTTTCACGCAAAAAAAAATAGGGAATTGACTTATGTATTTCGGTTGTCTTTAAAATTAACGATGTTGTCTGATTATACTTGTCAAAGATGAAAATGCGGGCAGTTAAAAAATTCTCTGATTTATCATACGACTCTCGTATTTCACCGAATTTGGCGAATGTCTACATAAGGTTAGGTTAAAGTGACTGTCAGAGCTGAACCAGTTAAGATCCTGCTTTGATCCATTGTACTGACACTATCCGGTGTTAATCCACCCATTCCACCCAAAGACAGTAACTAATGCCTAAGGCGTGTATGCTTGTATCCAAGTTGTCTTCATTCAGATGATCCACTCCTTGCCGTGTCCAAAGTTTTGATGTGTGAAAATTCTTCTAGCTGCTGCTGTTGCAAGAGCTGGGCAACTGCAGAGGTAGCGTAGCATCTTCCTCACCCCCGCAGATTCTATGTTATCATTATGTTATTATTAAAAAATAAACAAGAATATCGTGTCACCCTGTACGCTTCCACATACACATGCACAATCATTCTTAATGCAATTCAGCTATCTACTTGCTATAATCCTCTCAACGATGTACAATTATGCACTCAATTATGTAAGGTCTCAATTATGTAAGTTCTCTTTTAAATTGTATGCTCTCAATCTGTGTTATACGTATCTTATAAAAAGGCTGATAGATGTTATTAACGCTCTCTGTTGAATAAACTCTGTTAAGCCGATACGTTCTCGCGTGAGTCTGTGTTCTTTGCTGCTTTCATATTATGTGACCTTACATAGTGGATCTCCCAAGCCGGTGGTGGCTGGTTAAAATATGTAGGGAATTACTGATTTCTTTGCCGTTTAATTTTACAAGTGCACATATTTTTTCTTTTTTTTTTGGATTTATTGAAAGTCAAATTATCGTCGAAGTGCGGCAAGTGTCTAATTCCATCCAACTCCGATCGGCGATTTTAACAGGATCTGTAAGTAACAAGGTGTTTATTACTTGAAGTGTGTCGTAAGGGGGTCTTTGATTTTTTGCCAGTGGTAAGCCCACCCCTGTTCTAGCTCACTCGTCGGCTCTTTCGTTGCCTGAGATACCACTATGCTCAGGAACCCAGCATAGGTTAAGATTGCATCTGACTTATCACCTAAGACATACGCCCAAAGTTGTACCATCTTT
This sequence comes from Eristalis intricaria, assembly GCA_964034865.1. Taxonomy (NCBI): domain Eukaryota; kingdom Metazoa; phylum Arthropoda; class Insecta; order Diptera; family Syrphidae; genus Eristalis; species Eristalis intricaria. The sequence goes on from OZ035875.1 coordinate 43,648,764, forward strand.
GATTTAATTGATGGTGTATCCAGAGACTTTATGGCCGTTGTCTATGAATATAATGATCGATAACCCGTCTATAGCATTCATTGATAGTATGGATATATTTTACTTCTGCCTGCAATACACTGCTGGCAGTCGAAGGGATAGAGTGAAGGAGATCTCCGGCGATATCGCGAGTAGCTATTCCTAGTCCGATGCGTTCGTCCGTTGTATTCGTTTAGAGTGGCGGATTTCCTGACTAATTCCTTTTAGAAGTCTTCTCTATTTGCGATCAGTGTTTTATAATCAAACTCGAAGACTATTTAATCTAGTACGCCTCGGGATCCTCTGATTCGCGATTATTTCCTGTGTTTTACTCCAACATTACATATTCTCAACTCTTTTCGTTCCTGTTTAATTTTAGAAGTGTACTTGTTTTATTGTGGCTTATTGAAGGCCACATTAGCCTCTAAGTGTCCTTGAACAACTGCCGTGAAAGCTGTCAGCTTCCCAGTAATGTCCATGCCAGAAATGAAGTATTACAGAGATGCCAGACTTTTACCTCTCTTGCCCCTTAAAATGTTTGACAACTGTTTTTTATAACGTGTTCATAAACCAAACTGACCAATCAGAGGACGGCATATACGGTATTTCGTGAATAACCGTCAAAAATTCATGAATGTCTGTCAAAAAAGCACTCAAATTCGTCGATGGACTAGAGGGCAATTAGCTTTGAAGTCGGCTATCTCTGTAATACTTCATTTCTGGTTCATGCGAAGGAGCAGTCTCATTGTTTCCATGGCAGCTGAATGTTTAGAACAAAGTTCCCTTCTAATGCATATCAGAAATGAAGTATTACAAAGATGCCCGACTTCTATCTCTCTTGCTCCTTAAAATGTTTGGCAACTGTTTTTTATGCCGTTTTCTCAAACCATATTGACCAATTAGAGAACGGCATTCACATTATTTCTGAGGTGGACGGCGAATTTGAGAAGCTTCTTCTAGACAGGAAATACTCTTTGAGCATTGTCAGTGAAAGAGGAGGTCGTGAAATATGAAAGCTGGTAAATCCGGGTATCGAACCTGGCACCCGTAGGAGTCGACGCACTAACCCACTACGCCACGGCGATCCACAATTATTTCGTGAATAACCGTGAAAAATTCATGAAAATTTGTCAAAGAGGCACTCAAATTCGTAGACTTATAGGCAATCAGTGCTAGGAAATGCCAATATTAACATCTTAGATGAGAATAACTCACTGGTCTTAAGATATATGGAGATGATGGCGTCAAAGGGATTGACAAGCGTCATCAAACGGCCCACGCGTGTCGATATATCAAATAACACCGAGACGTTGATTGACCATATATTTGTAAGCATTACAAAACTGGATATATTCTCTGCAGTCATAGAAACCGACCTGTCTGACCATTACGTACTATATGCAACGAAAAGTGCAAATGAGAAAAGAGTAATCAATCAACAAAAAGTTAACGAACTAATAGGGTAAACCAACTGCCAAGATCTACTTCAAGAAAATCACGCGGAAGCTCTATACAATAATTTCGTGAGAGAAATAAATAGAATATATGCTGGCGTGCAAATCGAGCTCAACCCTACGAACCCGCAAACACAAGCCATGGATTTCAACCGAAATAATCACTATGTGCAAAAACAGGGATGAGCTTTATAGGAAGTGGAAAAATAGCCCGAGATGTAAAACGTATGAAAGCCAGTACAAGAAATATAGGAACACAGTGAATAAGAACATCGAACTAATGAAAGACAATTATTACAAACAAAAATTCGTAAATGCTAAAAATGACGCAAGAAAAACATGGGGTGTCGTTAATGAACTTGGCAGAAAGGAGCGTTCGGTTGACGAAATCATCATAAATAAATTTCCAGATGATGCTGTTGGCTTGGAAGACATTGTGGAGAAACTCGCAAATCAATTTTCCAATGAAGCCGCAAACATCATCCATGCTTGTGACACAAAAACCTCAAACCATGTGAGCAGTCAACTTCAACAAAGCATATATTTAGAGGAAGCAACTGAACCGGAAGTATATAAGATACTTAGTCAATTAAATAGTAAAAAAGGTTCTGGAGCAGAAAATATTAGACCAATTGATATCAAATTGAATGCTATGTGTCTCACTCCAGTCATCACCAAAATAATAAATTGAAGTATGTTTCAATGTCATGTGCCAAAGTTGATGAAGAAGGCGATAATTCGCCCAATTTACAAAGGAGGGGTAAAAAACGAAACAGCGAATTACAGACCGATTGCAATATTGGCGGCTGCTGAAAAATGCCTGGAAGAAGTACTTGTTAACCGTGTTAATTGTTTTATTTCGAAACACAAAGTTCTACATCCGAATCAGTACGGCTTCCAAAAAGGCAAGAGTACACAATCACTGCTGGGGGAGTTTAAAAAAAAAAAAAGTCAATGCAGGACTAAACAAAAACCATCACATAATTGTGCTATTTATCGATTTTACCAAGGCATTCGATACCCTGACACATGAAAAACTTGTGGAAAGTCTCAGCAGAAATGGGGTTGAGAGGAGTTCTGGCAAACTGGCTCAAAAGCTATCTGACTGATAGAACAATCCAAGTCAAGGTCTATGACATATAGAGCAATGAAAGAGAATGTGAATACGGTGTGCCACAAGGCTCGAAATCAAGTCCCATCTTATTTATTCTTTTCACAAACGAATTATTGAGACTATTGGAAAAAAGTACTGCTTATGCCTATGCCGACGACATAGCAAACGTGGTAAGACGAATTCAACGCTATATCCAAATAATGTCATGATAATGGCCTAGTCATAAATGCTACTAAAACTAAGGTGATGCACATTCGTACTCCGTCAAAACCAACAGAAGAGATTCAAATATTCCATCGCAGTGACCGCTGTTCGCTAACAAGAAATACCGACGCTATTTAAGTTGTCAGTAGTATTAAATACTAAGGAGTTACCATCGACGAGAATTTTCTCTGGCGTGACCACATCAATGGCCCGTGTCGTCAACTTAAAAGCACCATCTTTGCTATAACGTACCTTAAGCGTTACATAAACGTAGAAGTGATAAGGCAGGTGTATTACTCGTTAGCAGAGTCGCGCATTAGATACGGTATTCTGGCCTGGGGAAACGCAGCAAAATCTCACATGGATAAAATATCTAACCAACAACATCGTCTTGTAAAAACTGTTAGACCTTTTAACTCAAATTTTCAAGTTCTAGATGTCAAAGCAATCTTCCAGATGACAACACTGCTACACTACATGAGTGACCCACGATTTCAGCAACCCTTAAGTCACTCGCTAAACACAAGAAGACGAGCCCAAGGGATGCTTGAAGTTCCGGAAGCTATCAACTTGTATGGAGACCGGGAACTACGATGCACTGTCCCCAAACTAATGAATTCGCACAGTTTTTAAAAGTCATTCCAAATTTCAAAAAAAGCAAAAAAAGAGTTAAAGAGGTTTCTATTGCAATCTCATTCCGTATATTAAAGTTTTTAATTCGTAAGATTAATCTCACTTAAAAAAGCTTAAAATTGAATCAACCACTTGAATTAATGTAAACTTCAAGGACTGTCACAATCTATGTATATGCAACCACCTGCAGATAAGCATTTAGCTTTGCAGGTAAACCATTGTAAACGAAAAACATATGTATTAAAAAAAAATGTTGTAAAGTCGGATATCTCTGTAATACTTTATTTCTGATGCAAACAAAGGCCGGATTCTATCTTTTAAGAATTATTTTTGTTTCTTAGTGCTAATTTTCCACTCAGCAATGTGTATTGAATGTATGCCGTTTCATAATTAAAAAGCTGCTGATAGTCATTCGACAAAGTTGCCATCAATCTGATCCTTTTACTGGATCTCTTGATATGATAAGATGTTTGACAGTTCATGTAAAATATGTTTACTTATAGGAGCCTTACAAGCTCCTCTCACACTCCCTATAATTCTTAGAAGCTGTATCCATTCACAGGCGGACAAAACAAAAAAAAACTATCTAACCAGAATTTTACAACCTCCTCATCAACATCTCCTTAAGCGACGTTACATTTTTTTTCTTAGCCACCATGAATAGAGACCAACTATAATATCACGGCGGACATTGTTATGGGATGTTGGACAACGCCTTTAAATGTTTCATTTTATGAAAATCGCCTTGTGGCTGGATTTGCACTTGCCAAAGGGGCCATTATCGTCACAATGACAGCGAAGGAAAAAAAGAAGGTAATTTCACATTGCCCGTGGCGGTAATCCCATATTGTCCGAGACATAATTTGCATACCATGTCCAGTGGGCCACAATAACAAGGCGCAACAACACACTTTCGCCTAATAATTCCCATCACTAGAGCGGACAAAAGGAAACGAAAGAAAGGACCGCAGTCCTTTGGCAAATGTCCCATCATAAAAATGAATAAAATAAAATAATAAAAGAGGCACAAAAATGTGCTCGAAGAAAACTCATCCTCCCACATCATAAAGTGCGCATTAAACTGATTACTCCGGCCACACTGAGTGTGAAGTCTTGCGTTTCAACCTAAGAAAGGGACGGGACACCGTGGGGAGGGGTGGATGGCAGTGATAAATTTGCCTCTATCAGAATAAATCGTCGCAGGAATTAAACGAAATAAATGCCTGTGTACGTTGGTTGAATACTGAAGCTTGGCATTTCTGAAATTCCCCAGAATGGCCATGTTAGGTGGCTGGAAGGGGGACGTGTTGTCATCATGTATTTGATGGCGGTGGCGATGCCTTTTTGCGCGAAGAGGATGGCAGGCGACACGACACGACATAATCCACTTAGCGTTGTATGTTTATTTAATGCGCAAAATTGCAAGCTATAACTACCGTGCGTCTCGTCGTCGTCGTCGTTCGGAAGAAACACACAATGTGTAACGGGCAGCTCCTTAGCGGTGAGAGGAAGTATAAATCTTGAAATTCATGCATACGAGCATTACGTGGTTCTTCCTGTCTACAATGAGCAGACATATTTAGTGGTGCATCCGCCCCATTTCCATCCTCCCGATTCAAATTAAGATATTCACTGGCAGCACAAGCACAAGAAAGGATAACGATCGGGTTGCATGTTCGCCCTTTGAATGGGTTTTTCCTTACAGCAATCAGACTGCACTTTACCAAGATGGGTGGGTGGGTGCCACTGTATGCTGTGTGCTGGGCGTGCACGTACACACTCGTTGCTGGCGGCACTGCTGGTGCAACGAGCTTAATGAATTCGTCTGCTCCCGTTCTACACTTGAACTGCATGGAGGTGTACGTGGTCTTAAGTCCACACACAGTCTCCATCGCTCCCACACCCACACCCACACCCGAACCCTCATACGATCTGCTTTCGCCGAGACTAATTTATCCTTTGCGTGTCCTTACAAAGGATTTCCTTTGGAAATTAGTTTCGAGACGCCTGAGGTGTTTTTCTTTTTTCTCTATTTTCTTTCGAAGCACACGACTGGAACCAAGTTTGGGTTGTGCACACAATTTGCGAACAGTGGCTGACAGAAGTTTGCCACTAATTTCGAAACAGGAAAATGAATGCGGTTAAGTGTATCCACCATCGACCGGCATGCTCTCGTTAATTTGATTGCCTGACAAGTGGCCGCATTTAAATTGCGGCTTAAATTTCCTTCCGACAGCTGTCACCTGTCAGTTGCTATTTTTACGAGTTCTTGCAATTAAATTAAATCAATTAAGGCAATTTGTGCACTTTTTCACATAATTTAATATAAACTTAAATATGTATCACCCCAGGCCTCCGAGCGATGGGCGTTGATGTTGAATAGGTGTTATTGCCGCTGTTCAGCAAACAACTGTCAGTTGGTGTTATGGGTCACATGGAGACAGGTGTGGGCAGTTGCCATCAACAATCATCGATGTGACGGTGAATGGGGAGAAAGTTTTGTTAATTAAGTGCGCTTTAATGCAAGTACACAATTGGGAATAGGTGCCATAAAATTGAAATTATTCTGAATTCAAATTAACGAGCAGTTTTAATTGAATTGAACGTGCACTCCATTTGTGTGGTGGATGTGTTGAAATAATTTTAATTCAATTCACTAATGCCTTCCAGGTAGTAATTGCTTAATTAATAGGCTTGCGGGAGGTGTTATTTTTTAATGGAGCTGCAGGTTTTGGTTGTGAGGAGGTGTAGGTGACGTAAAATAATGCCAAATTTGCAAGCGATTTGGTATCATTTCAGAGCCTGAGATATCGCCGACGGTCGTGGGAACGCTGCTACCAGTCATCAAAACCAAGCTGTTCTTCATCCGCGATGACTTGCTCTTAGGACCGGAGGTTCGCTCTGCCGATTCTTATCGAACCAGTTGGCGCGTTCGAACATCGTCTTGGCTGGAGCATTGGTGTCCATGAGGTTGTCTACGGCCGTGCCTGTACAATAGACTTTTTGTCTTCCGGATTACATGCACATCGTGGCACAAGTCGTTATTTCGAAGGGTCCAGGAATCAGCTGTTTTGCTTATCGTCCAGCTTTCGGCTTCATATCGCAGGGCTGGTAAAATAAATGCTAGATCTTGGTCCTTAAGGTCCTTGAGCTAGGTTCTTTTGACAAACAGATGTAACAGCGGTTGACAAGGGCGATTCTTCGTCGCAATTGTAAGTGTCGATCGGGATCTGCTGGCCCAGATGGTATGTGACGGAACGTTTCTTGGTCGGGAGCAACTATTTTGTTTTGTCCTCATTCATTTTAATACAAGCTCGCTTCGACTCTTCTTCCGTTGCCCATAAAACTATGGCACCTAGGCAACGCACGACTATGTCAATGTCATTTGCGTAACCCAAGAGTTGGACTGACTTGTTGACTATATTGCGTTCAGTGTTTAGATCTAGTGTCCACTGCACAATATTTTCGAGTACCAGATTGAAGAAATCGCAAGACAACGCCGAAGTGTAGAAGTCCTCGTGCCGAACTGCATAGTGCATCGCGTTTGTTTTATGCAACCGAATCAATTTACCCGGGTCCCAAATTTGGCCACCGCTTCGAATAGCTCCTTGTGATGAATGCTGTCGTATGCGGTTTTAATATCTATGATAAGGTGGCAGGTTTAGTGATGTCGATTGAAAGTCTATACATTTAAAGAAGCAATGCTCAAGTGGTTTCAAAGCCGCATATGACAGTATCCGTAGCGACGATCTATACAGATCAACGTCTAGTTTTGGCATCTCTACCAAACTCGTCCGTTTGTGAAGGATGACGATGGAAAATACACGCTGCTCCATCAAGATCAGTAAAGACCTAACCGAGACCTTTGATGTCAAAAAGGATTGAAACAAAGCGACGCGCTCTTCAACATCTTTCTTGAAAGAATTGCTCAAAACTTGATATCGACACTGCCACCCGACATCAGTTGTCGAAAAGATACGAACACATCCCCGTATCTTGAAGGAAATCAAATGGAGGGCCCCGCAACCGAAAAGAGCAATCCCACCCTCCCACACCTCCACGCTTACAGCGCAGCCTTTTACCTTTTACGAAACGCTCCTTGCCGGCGATATTGACATTATGGGAAGAACGTAGCATGATGTCAACTTTTTTAAAAGCCCATCTTTACTACGGCCGCGAAGATGAGTTTAATGGTAAATGAGGGCTACGTTAAGTATATGCTGTCACAGAGAAATTACCCCCAATACCGACGTCTTGGACAGACCGTCACAGTAGACAGATATATCCTTGAGGTAGTCAAGGATATTGTATACCCAGGAACAGCTATCAATTCTGGCAACGACAACAGTGCTGAAATAAAACGGAGAATAACTCTTGCCAATCGCTTCTAATTAAGGCATAGAAAGCAATTGATAAACAATGCCATCTCTCGAACAATCAAGACCTTTATCATCCCAGTCCTGCTATAGGAGCACAGGCATGAATTTGGTCAAAAGCAGATGAACCTGCTCTTGACTGTTTTGAGATGAAAATTCTTCGGGAGATTTTCGGTCCTGTCTGCATGTATGGCGAGTCCAGAAGAAGATATAACACAAGCTGTACGAGATATTCAGCGACAGAAGAGTAAGGATCCAACGATTGTGATGTCTAGGTCATGTAGCGGGGATGGAAACCAATGCTCCGGCCTGGAAATTCTTCTAATCCACCCCAGAGGGACTGCGCAGTAGAGGAAGACCGCGACTCAGGTGGCGCAAGTAGAAACCGTTCTCAACCGACTATAGGTCTCATAAACTGGGGGCAGCTAGCAAAACATTGAGCTGATTGGAGACGCTTTTTGGTTGAGGACCGGTGCATCTCGGACTGTATCGCCACCTTAAGTAAGTAAGTAAGCAAGCAAGAGCTCAAGTGAGATATACAGTGATTCTACACTCTAAACTGGAAGGCTGTTGTTCATCCCCAGACACAGATTGCTAGAGTCCTACTTCTGTAAGGATCCTTTCGACAAAAGCGTCGACATCTCCTCAACGTAACTGCCAGTTGGGTCTCTACCACTGGTCGATAATGGATCAGTTCTCTATTTATCCAGCTTGGCACTACAATAGACAACATCAGATCGATCACGACCCACCACATCTAGCTTACCGATGGCCCTGTAGCGATGAACAGGGATGACCCATCCACCCGTTCAACTAAATCTCAAAGAAACGATTGTCCGCATTATTGTTGTTGTTACTCAGCGACCACAAGTTGTCTCGAGTCTCTGTCAAGGGGTGCCGATAACGTTGAACTTGAACACACACTGCATTCTGGTTTGAAAATAACAAATCATGTTGATATCAGCTTTATGTCAGGATGTCAGGAATATGGATACACTCCAAGCGCCACTTCCTTCAAAAGAAATTAGTTTCGAAACTCGGCATCCCATTGAATACTTTCAAACGTTCACTTTAATCAAACCCGGCCTCAATAGAAATCAATCCTCTTAAAGGTGTGTTCAATTTAGTCTGCATTGGCCAATTCCCCGGCGAGACAAAGCCACGTTACCACAAACTATGCGTATGAACTGCTGGCAGTAGGGTCGCCATTTTCACATCAGAAGTATCCAACCAGCGGAATCAGATTTCCACTCATAGTCGTCAATTCAAAGGAACCATCAGAACATCAAATTCTAATTGGCATTCCTCTCACTAACGAAACCCAGAAAACTACAATATCGCCCGTTTCCTTTGTTGTAACAAGGACAACGAGAGACGTGAACCATCACCAGGCAAAGGCATATATTGCTCGTTGAAGTGCATGATTCTTATGTATCCTGGTGCTGCCACAGCCACAGATTCCAAACGAGCAAGGAAGAATGAAGGGATTTTTGAAGGGAGCGTGCACGCTCAACCATAGGAATGGAGCGCTTTGATTGATACCAAAAAAGCCTTTTTTGGCAGAATATTAATATCGCCTGTGCATCCCAGGCACACATACACACATACACGCATTTCATTAATTTTGGCAACATTGACTGGGACAGGACTTCGAGTATCGATTGATGAAAGTCCTTCGGATCCCATATTCCCATCCGATATGGAAATATTCAAATATAAACGTCAAGGAGCGTCTCGTAAAAGGTGAAAGGCTGCGCTGTAAGCGTGGAGGTGTGGGAGGGTGGGATTGCTCTTTTCGGTTGCGGGGCGCTCCATTTGATTTCCCCCAAGATACGGGGATGTGTTCGTATCTTTTCGACAACTGATGACGGTTGGCAGTGTCTTTTGTCTTGGGTTCGGAATTATTTTTGCTCGATTGAGAATGGGATAATATTTGCGTGAAGCTGAATGGAACCTGAGAATTGAATAACTTGAGGGGCCCGGGCGTCCATTTGATGTTTGTTCTATTGTGCTGAATGAATGTATTTACAAGACAATGGATGAGATGTCCTGAAGGAAATATATTCAGGGGGGTGGGGAGGAGTTATCGAATTTATATTCAAGCATCTGCTTTTTGAGGGCTACGTCAACGAATGACAGAGTAAACAGAGTCTTTCAACTTATTGGATATTTGTGAAATTCAGAATTGTGAGACAGAACTGAGAGCGATTGAATCTTGATTGTGTGTTCATTGTGCCGCCTCTAGCGGGCATCTTGAATGTAAGGGTAATGTAAGAAGAATCATTGAGATCGTATAAGACTTCTAGTCTGCGGAGGCACATGGAGAATAGAACGCCGAAATACAGGAGTTGCTATGGGTCGGGGAAAAAGGGGATGAGACGATAAACTATGATTACAACAACATGGCACAGATAACGCTTGTTTTGGAGCGGATTAGTTGTTCGAGGCGGTCTAAGGTAAGAAGTCTTTAATCAATCTTTAAATGCATAAGGGAACGATTCATAACAATCCACATCAAGACTACTTTCGTCAACATCAGCCTGACCTGAGCCCCAACGGAGGATAAGGATGACGAGAGGAAGGATGATTATTATGATTTCCTAGAATCATGCCCCAGCTACGACACCAAGATCGTTATAGGAGATTTCAACGCACAGCTGGGCAAGGAAGCCATCATTGCTAGAGTTATCAGAAATCAGAGTTTGAATGAGAATACGTCCGAGAATGGACAGGCTGTTGGAAAACTCTTTGTAGCTAGTCCGCGGTTGGCTCACCTCAATATCCACAAATGAACCTGGCTGTCTTCTGATCAATCAACCGTCAACGAGAGTGATGACGTTATGGTCCACGTCAGGCACTCTTCAAGCATACTTAATGTCTGAACGTTCCGAGAAGCCAAAATCGACTCTGGCCACTTCCTTTTTGTAGCCAAGAAAAGAACGGACAACGGAGTAGAGCAAGATCACAACAGTTTGACGTCGGAAAGTTACAATTGCAATCGAATGCTAGGGACGAGTCGCCCTGAAGATCTCAGGAAGTCCAACCTAGCCAAGTGAAACAATTGACGAACATGGTACTGTTGTCAAAACGTCATTCGAGAAGCTGCCTCTGATGTGCAGGGTTTTAAAACGCCGCCGCCCAGAAAAAATGACTGATTTGACAACGAGTGCAGACAGGTGCATTCAGCGAAGCTACCAGATTATTCGGCGACGTTGGACAGAAGGACGAGATGGGTTTGTGAGATCAACGAATTTAAAAGAAGTGAAGAGCACCGTCTTCTCAAAAGTAAGAAGAAAGAACGTGAGGAGCGCGCGATGGAGGAACTGCAAATGTGTTACGGCAGAAATGACGTCCGGCAATTCTACCAACTGGTAAAACCACTATCCAATGGGAACAAACATCGGACAGAAGCCCGTCGGGAAGTAGAGGGACAACTCATAGTAGAGTCGCAGTCGATAACGAGAATCTGCAATCATCACTTCTGTAGACTGTTAAACAGCGAGGAAGACACCAATGCCGCTGTCAGGCTGAATGTTCCACTCCAGACTGTTGACGATGATAAAAGAGAATTCCATTCCCCTGACCTAGAGTAAAGATTCGTGGGCAGATCCACCTTGGACTGTCGCGCCACCCTGATTACGAGAGTTGTTTTAGTAAGCCGACACAAGGCGTTTTGCAAGTCAAGTCACTTTAAAGGCTTTTCGGTACCGGTATTACGAACCTATATCGAGTTCAGCTGAAATACGTTCCACATGAAGGTAATCGTAAGATGTTTTATCGGATAGAACGACTACTTTGACGACAGTCAGAATACCGAAACTATAGAGGCGTTTCGAGACAAGTCGTCTACCATTGATCTGCAGAAAATGACATCAGTACCGAGATCAAACGCAGAGTAACTTTTACAAAGCGCTGTTTCTATTCGCTCACGAGGCGATAGAGTAATATAGTCGGACCTCGATGGATCAAGATGACTTTATGTAAGATCTTGATCATCTTAGTCCTGCTGTACGGGAGGCATGGACAATATATAAAGCATATGAGGAAATTCTTAGTCTCTTCGAGGAAAAAGTTCTGCGTGCGATTTTTGGTCCTGTTTTGGCGGAGACAATTCAAGTGCGAACTGTACAGAGACATGAGCATACGGATCCGACGTTTATGCTGCCTGGGCCGAGTAGAGTGCATACACACTTCAGCTCCGGCGCGAGGAGTCTTCAACACCGAATCTGTGGGACAGCGCAACACAGGACGCTCGCGTCCCATTGAGGAGGACCTCAACCAACTGCGAAGCTAGATGCAACTGACTGGCTAGTCACCCTAGTTGAAGAGGATTGTTGGTTAAGGCTCAGAGACAACCCGGATTGGAAAAAAAGAGAAGTCTTTTGAAGATGGCTTCAGTTTGAGTTTCTCGAATTGACGACAATTTGGAAGAATTTTTAAACTCTGCTCCAGCGTGAGTCTATTCATAATTAATTCCTAACCGAAACATTAAAACAACGGAGAACTGTCAAATCAGCTGTTACAGAAAGCAAACAAAAATTAAAAACCACCTCTAACAACCCCTTGAGTAATGTTATTTCGTGACCTTGACACTCATGCCGATTTTCACTGAGTAACCTTATCTGCTGGTTTAGCTAAGTGTAGGATCGAACTTAAAGTGCACTCAAGAATATTTCGTTTTCACACTTAATAATTAGGGGTTGTATAGGTAAGCCATGTATTGACTGACATTGTTGACCAACCGAATGACCGATGAACAAAATAGTGATTGTGGTTGAACACGAACAGCACCCAGCTGAAAAAAGGAAAAGGGAACACACCAACTCAACATCTACTAACTTGTGTGATTTCTCTTCTCTTCAGGAGCATTGCCAAACCAAATAATTGCTTGCTTATGAGGGTTTTGTCTTTGGATTGGGTTGAAAATATTTTACTACACTAATTGCAATTGTGTATTCTCTGGATTGACATTTAAACAGCAATCGGTTGCTTAAGTCAAACCACTATTTAAGTGGAATCTATCACTTAACTTCCACTGTGAAAACGAAATTTCTATTGATTCTGAGCTAAGCGATGTTTAACGACTTTTGTACTTATCGTTCTACTTATGCAACGCTCATCAATGATTACCCTCAACCAAACGTTGTGGATATTAATAAAAGGCCAGGGAAGTCCACCATCGACCAGATTTTCACATTACGGCAGATCCTGGATCCAAGAGATGCAAATCGACACCCACCACCTTTTTGTCGATTTCAAGGCCGCATATGACAGCGTGCATAGGGACGAGCTATACAACGCCATGTCTCGTTTTGACATTCCTGCCAAACTCGTCAGGTTGTGCAGGATAACGATGGAGAATTATCGCTGCTCCATCAAGGTCGGTAACGAACTCACCGAGACCTTCAATGTCAAAAAAGGATTTAGACAAGGCGACGCGCTGTCATGTGATTTCTTTAACATCATCCTGGAGGGGATCGTGCAAGACTCACACGCCAACACTAGAGGCACGATCTTTCAGAAGTCCGTACAACTTGTAGCATACGCGGACGACATTGACGTGATTGGCAGAACACAGCGAACCGTTTGCTGGCATTGTGGCGGAGGCGGTTAAAATGGGTCTAGCGGTGAATCAAGAAAGGACACACAACATCGACGACGCGTCACAATGGGCAGCTATAACTTCGAGGTAGTCAAGGATTTCGTCTACCTCGGCTCCGCAGTAAACAGTACAAACAACATCAGTACCGAGATCAAACGCAGAGTAACTCTTGCCAACCGGTGTTTCTATGGGCTCAAGAGGCAATTGAGTAGTACAGCCATCTCTCGAAGGACCAAGCTGACTTTATACAAGACCTTGATCATCCCAGTCCTGCTTTACGGCGCGGAGGCATGGACAATCTCAAAAGCGGATGAGGAAGTCCTTGGTATTTTCGAGAGAAATGCTCTGGGTGCGATCTTTGGTCCTGCGTTGACGGTTTCTGGAGGAGAAGATTCAACCACGAACTGTAAGGGGCTGTACAGCGACATGAGTCTAGTCAGGCGACTTCGGACAACTCAGCTCCGGCCCGGAGAGTCTTCGAGTCCGAACCCGTGGGACAACGCAACAGAGGACACCCGCGTTTAAGGTGGCGCACCCAGGTGGAGAAGGACCTCAAGCAACTTGGCGTGCGACACTGGAGACAGCTAGCTGGAGAGGCTGCCCAGGTCCACCCCCAAATAAAGAAGAAGAAGAAGATTTCTGTTATTTATGTTTTGTGACGTTATATCTAAATATTTTTTTTGTGTTTTTAGTATTTTTGTAAGTATAGCTAATACGAATTGCTACTTGAGAGGTCAGTAATTGTGTTGGTGTCGCACAGTGTACTCAGTAATCCAACGAAGTATTTTCCGAAAATTTTGCTAAGAGTACCTCCATTAGACATATCCCTGGCTCTCTGCAAGAAGAGTCTGAAAGCAAGAAGATACTGAATGATATCTATCAATGTCAGCTGACATAGCAACAGATACCTGATCCAATGGTTAGCGAGCAACGAGGCGGTCCAGTGCCACGGCTTAACATCTAATCACAAGGCACCCTCCTAATGGCGGACTAATTTTCCAACAAACCATGCAAACTTCTCGCGAACAACGCCTCACACCAACAACTAAGCCCCTTTGCAAACCGCTACAAATTGAAAAGATACACGGCCTGTAATTAAAATGCGCGAACAATACGCGCAATCAACGATTGCCCTCCAGGGAGGCAAATAATTCTCCGCCAACCTTTCTAATGCCCCAACCCGTGCTGGCGGCGGGGGGGGGGGGGAAACCAAAATCTATTGCAGATAGAGGGCATGGCAGTGGGTGGAGGCGCAATGAAATCCCTTTTCAATTTCCCTGCGGTTGGAAGTGGAAAGCGCCCCGAACATCAATTGAACCAACAATACCTCCACGGCCGAACGCAAACGACGGAGATGGCGCGCTCGAAGGCATGAGGGCATGAGGGCTGCTCAATTACAGTAAATATATCCGATGTCAGCTGAAGTGGAACGCTCGTTTAATTATTAAGGTACACACGAGAAAAAGGATTTTCAAACGGTTAATGAGTGGGCGGACCCCCGCCGAGGTCCTTTTGACTGCCAAAGTGGCTTTTGCTCGAAGTATTCGAACGCGTTCGGTGTGAGTTGGGTTCGGCTTCAGTTGTTCTCTGCGAAGCAGGTCATTCGTAAATTAATTGCGCTCCGATTACAAGGAATTTTCAATGTTTTCGGCTTGGTAATCGACTGATGGACTGTTGTGAGGGACGGCGGTAAGGGAGCTCGGCACGTTTTGGAGCGCAAATTAGGTTACTTTTCGAGGTAGTTCTTGGAGTGAAGTGGGAGTGTTCAGATGACAGGGGGTACTCATGCCCTTCTTCCATTTGTGGTGAGAATATTACATTTTTGCCATTTGCTGGAGCGTACGAAGGGACGATAGCGACCTTCATATGTTGGGAATCATTTGAATGCGAGGAAAAGGTCAACTAGATAATTTGAGTCATTTTATGTCGTGCTTGAGGACTGTTTTGGGGGATATGCGCAGGCGGATTGAATTGAGATTGCCCAACGGCCACGCTGCTGGACTTTATTACGAGCATGCCGCTTCAACCTTTCGAACTAATGAGAAGACAGACACAAGGACGAGGTCAGGAGAGTTTCTTGTTGACAGGAATCGAGACTTGACCAGTGGAGTCGCACAAGCTTACCAGTGGAGTCAAGAAGCTGCTCAAATTAGGCCAGAGTTCTAACACTGCCAGTAGGGAGATATTTAGCAAATGCTTTGATGCAAGATAATGCGATAATGCGTTTTCACAGCTGAGCAATATTTTCAAAATATTCGAGTCAAGATCAAGAGAAACCACGTCGAGTTCGTCTTGTCAAACGTGCCTGGAAGCTGAAACTCAAGCAGAGCATCCTAAGACTAGTTTGTCACTTGTAGGTCAGAAGATTATGATGGAAAAAAGTCGGTTTTTTTATTATCCTTTTATATAATCTTATAGAGGTTGTAATTACAATCCATGAATTTAAATTAAAACGATAGTTATAATAATATAACATGGGACGAAGAACAAAATATAGCCTTGATAAATGGGTCGAGATCATCAGGTGAATTTTGGAAAGCGGTTAAGCTTATTAAAAGAAAAACCAATTCAATTTCATAAGGCCTACAAGGTGAGCAATCAAGAGACCATTTTAAAACTCTTCTCAATGCACCCCAAATATCCCTCCAATTACAGTATGCAGCACCTATGATCGTGGATGAATTCCTTGACTTACCATTTACCACCTCAGAACTAAAAGTTGCCATCGAGAACTCGAAGAAAAATAAAGCGCCAGGAATTGACCGTATGCCTTTTGAGTACTACAAAAATTGTTCACTAGATTTTTTGTCAGCTCTTACAGCAGAATTCACAAGAATATTTGCAACAGCTGATGTGCCAGAATCTTTTCAGAAAGCTATAATTTTTCCTCTCCATAAGAAAGGTGACTACGATGATCCGGCAAACTATAGAGGAATATCTTTCTTAAACACATCTGCTAAGTTGTTTGCCAGTGTGCTCTTCAATAGAATTACGAAGTGGGTGGAAAATAGAAACATTTTAAAGGAATTTCAAGCTGGTTTTCGTAGAAACTATTCCACCATAGATCAGATATTCTCGCTAGAAAATATTGCAGAGATATTCAAATTGAAACGTAAAAAATTATACGCTTTCTTGGTGGATTTTCGTGCGGCTTTTGACTACATCCAGCAAGAAATGCTTTTCTATAAATTATATAAGTACGGAATCTCGTCACAAGTCATTAATGTTTTAAGAGCTATGTACAGTAATAATATGTATCTGGGATGGTTGCCATTTATCTGAGGACTTTGAGGTCTCAATGGGCGTCAAACAAGGTTGCGTGCTTAGTACATTACTGTTCATCCTGTACATAAACGATATAACTGATGAAGTCAGAGGTGGAACCAATATTCCGGCACTAATGTTTGCAGATGATATAGTTTTTCTCGCCGACTCAATAGGTACCATGCAGCTAATGATCAATAGGCCAGATACCTACTGCAAAATATGGAATTTACCTGTTAATTTAGAAAAATCTAAGATCTTTAGAGATGGAGGAGGAAGGTACGCTCGAGGAGAAAAATGGAGATTTCAAGGCCAACAGATTGAGATAGTTAAGCAGTACAAGTACCTTGGTGTTTTGATTACGTCAAACCTAAATATGAACAAGCACTTTAAAGTTAAACTTGCTGAAGCTAAGCGTGCGATCTGTGCGGTTTGGGGCAACTGTATACAGAATAAAAATGTTTCGCTTGAGTCAAAAGTTAAAATATTCCGTGCCACAGCCTCTTCTATCCTATTGTATGCAGCACAAGTTTGGGGTTACAGCCCTTTCGAAGCTGTGGAAAAGTTCCTCAGATATTTTCTTAGGCGGATTTTTAAGCTTCCTAGCAATTCACCTAATTACATGTTGCATTTAGAAACTGGAGTTACACCCCTGTTCCTGAATACTCTCAAAATACATTTCGGTTATATTTATAAAGTCAATGCGATGAAGCAGGAAAAAGTTCCGAGGTTGGTACTTGCGCAAGTGCATAGATCTGAGGTGAAGTGTGTCCAAGAATGGGAATCACTAGGATCAGAATGCGGTTAAAGCTTCAATTTCACAACAAGCGAACAACAGCAATCTTTAAAACAAAAAATCAACACCTTACTTCAGAAAACTGGCCACAGAATTTTTGACAAATTTGTAAATGAAGCCCAGTCATCTCAATACAGAGCCTACTACAGCAAAATTAACCACAATCTACAAGAAAGGACTTATTACTGGAATAGCTACTCAGTAGAAAAAATAAGTATGATTTTTAAAAAAAGAGGCAAACTTTGTAAGCTAAATTTCATACCGCATCGCCCGGAGCTTCCAATCTTATGCGACTTGTGCACTCTTAGAGAACGAGAGGATGTGTTGCACTTCATCGTGAAATGCCCTATACTTAAGGAGTTCCGCATCCATTTCTTCGGTGCTCTGACACTTGAGTTGGAGGAAGCAATTAATATCTTGAATGGTGGCAGAGGTTGGGACTTACTCTACAACTACACAGAAAACGCATTGAGCTACAGGAACTGCATAGTTGATGAACGTTTTTAAGTAATTTTTAAGCATTATATAAAACAAACAGCATATATTTTTTGGTTTATTTAAGTATGTAACGTATTTTTTCCTTTTAATGTGAATCTGGTAGACGGCCTCTAGGCCAAGCCATATTGTAATAAAATTGTAAGCAATCACAATCACAATCAACCACGAACTGTACGGGCTGTACAGCGACATGAGTCTAGTCAGGCGTCTTCGGATCCAACGTCTAAGATGGCTAGGCCATGTAGAGCGTATGGACAACTCAGCTCCGGCCCGGAGAGTCTTCGACTCCGAACCCGTGGGACAACGCAACAGAGGACGCCCGCGTTTAAGGTGGCGCACGCAGGTGGAGAAGGACCTCAACCAACTTGGCGTGCGACACTGGAGACAGCTAGCCAGAGACCGTGCTAGCTGGAGAGGCTTGTTGGTTGAGGCCCAGGTCCACCCCGGACTGTAGCGCCAAATGAAGAAGAAGAATCACTTTTTTTGAAATAAAATAGTCTAATTAACTAACTAACTAACTAATATAACATGGGTAACGTTACAGCACGTAGAAGACCAGGGCCTAGCTTTTACAACAACCACTCGTGCTGTACGTGTTCTCTGATGAGTGGAGGGACCTACGGTTTTATGCCGACTCCGTACGGCCAAGTTTGAGAAGCCTTGTCTAGACAGTTAGTATTCTTTGAGCATTGTCAATGACTCGAAAGAATTTGGACCATGTTAATTATTTTTGGTCGTACAGGCCGGGAATCGAATCCTGGCAGCGAGGCTAAGTTGCTTAGGGTTCGACGCCACCAAAACGCCACGTCTAGAGTTCTTTGGGTGTGTTTTTTTCTGTCTGGACTGACAATTTTTCAGTACCTTAATTTATGAAGCTTCAGTCAGCGCCGTCTTGAATTAAATGGGTTGAGCTTAGATGACAAAGCCTTCGACTTGCGTTCACCTTCCTGCCGCCTCCGTCTATCGTCGAAGTAAATTTGATTTGTTTAAGAAACACCGCATTCACCATCAACTGAAAGGGTGCAAATGTGCTCAAGCAGAATAGCCACGAATAACTTCCAGAAAACAATTACCGTAAATAAAAAAAAGTCAAGCATTCGACTTCATCAACGGGCTGTGTGTGATATGGTTCAACAATGGCAAAGCAAACAAAATTTTGCGAGAATTGATTTTCATAAATAAACACATTCCCAAAATGGATCCCACCCCATATCCGCACAATGAAAATCACGCCAACAATATTTAAACACTCCGAATTGCATGGCAAACAATCGGCGCACAGTCGTTGCGAGACACAAAAAAATAAATCCACATGCAAAGGATCATTTCCGAGGCTCAGTTGTATAGAAAAACTTAAAAAGAAAAACTCGTCCCGAAAACCAACAAGCAACAACTCTTACGCAAGCGACTCAATGGAACGCTATAATATATAAAAAAAACGACGGCGCAGGGGTCTGGAGCTGGGTCGGCAGTGTTTAACTTTCCCGAATCGATATTTCGTTGTTTCCTGTTTTTTTCATTTAAAAATCAGCCTTCCCCCCTGCATGCCATCAATCACCAGTCACAGCATCAATCAATTGGCCCCCGCACCGCACATGGGGAAATATGAAAAATATTTTTTTGTTCACCTCCTCTCCGTCGTCGACTTCAACGAGAACCACTTGAGTGTGGGACGAGAGTAATGAAAACTTTTTCAATCAACTAATAGAAGCGTATTTTTACCAATATTCCGAGAGAACCCTCTCGCTCTCGCACCGCACCACGTGTGAAGTACGCAATGAAAACTGTTTTTGAAAAATTGTTCACTCCTGAAACTCCTCAAAGCACCGTGAATGCGAAATGACTTGGGGTGGGGCTGGGGGTTATATTGAATTTTATTTTTTGGCCTCAGGTTGATGATGGTGATTATAATGAAAACGCAAAAATACAAAAAAAAATATATTCACATTTCAGGTGGTCGCACTTGAGTTGAAAATGTGATGAAAGCTCAGAAAACGCTGGAGTGGCTGGAGCAGTTTTCTCGCCGCCCCTTGACAAGAGTGTCGATGAGTTGATGAGTAGACGGGCCCGGTTGAATGAGAGAGAGTCGAGGGAAAGTTTTTCAAATTAGAATCCCGAACAAGTTGGTTCCGACTTGGGGCTTCCCTTGTCCAGCGGCCTGTACGGACCCGTGTCAATGGGATGCTTGTTCCCTTTATTCGGTGGATCGTGGTCGTGGTGGCGTGATTTCAAAAGTTTCCTCAAACTAACCACATTTAAATATTTGCATGAGTTGGTTGCGCCACCGGATAGTTGCGGTCCCTTGTTAGCAAGTAAAAAAAAAATCAAATTTGTTGGTCAGCTGACAAGAGAATGATGGTTGGCCTAAGTTGATGTTGCCACTGTTTTGGGTGAATCTTGAATGGATACTTTTAATCTTCCTTTGGTGTCGTGTCTCGTCCTTTTGGACTGTGTCTGGCACGAGAAACGAATTCAGAGATCGGGGAATGATGGAGATTCTTTACAGAAACATACGGACAGTCATTCTCTTCAAACGATTTTCTCGAAGTACATAGTTTATGGAAAAGGATGTACACTGGATCTTTTAGGCAGAAATGGTTCTGTTCTCTCCAGGATGAAGAAGTGGTTGGATGCTGAGACGAACCACCTAAGAGTCTCTTGTGTCCGTACAGTAATTGTCTTATGGTCGACTGTGTACCTTATGTAGCCAGACAAAACATGTTTATTTTTGCAGATATCTATAAACCATAAATTACAGTCACGCACAGTTTTCACACGCAGATCATTGTTTCAAAAGGAATGATACCACCATGAATCGCAGGCAAATATAACAGCTGCTTGGGAAGATCCTGTTACTATTCGCTTTAGTTAAGAGTGCCAACATGCCATTACCAGGAAAATAAGTGACATTGGTCAATTTATGGTTGCGCGTTCGTTTGGCTTTAGCGACGTCGCATCGATCGGAATTTCGTCGCAAAAGAAGGTGTTCGTCGAAGAAATCCTCGAGTCTGACCGTCATGTAAGCTCTTCCAATTGCGCAGGAGATAAGCTTTGCACAAAAAGCCGTTTGGAATCATTTCTATAAGGCTGGATGCAAAAGGACGCTCGATGTACATTTGGGCACCACACGAGTTAACGCGAAAGAAGGTGATGGACCGAATTTCCGTTTGCTAATCACTGGTGAATCGCAGCAACATAGATTCATTTTTGAAGCAGACGTTGACTGGTGGCGAAGAGTGGATCACTAACGACAATGTCAAGCATAAACAGCCGTGACCAAGCTAGGACTGATATCCATAATGGTCTTGGGTGGCTTTGGCAGGGAATCATTTTCTCTGAACTGATCTCCTATCGCAGGACTCTTAATTCAGAAAGGAAGCAGTCGCTTGGAATCGGCCAGCTTTACCCCATATGAGAAGAATTGTCCCTTCCAGACAACGCCATGCCACGCATATCGATGGAGCCTCGCCAAAAACTCCAGTAGCTCGGTTGGGATGCCCTTTTGCAATCATCGTATGGTCCGGTCCTGTGCATGCCGAACAAGAGCCTTAAATATCGTGAGTAATACATAACGGACCTCTTTTTACTACAAGAAATATAGAAAAATTAGGATACAACGGAGGAACTCTCTCGTACTCAAAAAAATCATAGTATTCCGTGAAAATTCGACTTAGTACTAGTAAAACTCTCATCCATTAATTTTGAACAATTTGATGAGCCAATATCTTCTCGGAAATTTCCTTGTTGTAACCAACGAAAGAACACAGTTACCGAGAGAATAACGGAGTCGAGAAAGTCTTCCGGGATCTCCTGTCCATCTCGTTACCGACGAAGTCTTCTCTGTATGTTAGGCAGAGCCTGTACAAACTATAGGAGAAGATTGGAGGCGTTGGCAAAATCGATATAAAGCTACAAATGTTGTGCTAGGTCTTATGTTACGAGGGAGGAGAACACACATTCTGGATTGATACCTGGGAGCCTACAAGGCAACGTTGCATCTAACTTTGAGTTATTACCGTGAGCTTTACGAAGTGAATCTAAGGGAAGAGCCCCGATTTTTAGGAAAAATAAATAACAACAGCTCGTGGGTCACCGTGGTGTAGTGGGTAAGTGCGTCGACTCCTATGCAGAGGGTGCCAGGTTCGATACCCGAATTCACAACCTTTGATAATTCACGGCTCCACCTCTTTCGATTCACTGACAATGCTCAAAGAGTATTCCTGTCTAGAAAAAGCTTCTCAAATTCGCCGTTCGCAGTCTGCATTCAACTGTAGGTCCCTTCCACGCGTGAAAGAAAAATAGCACACACAACACGAGTGATTGCTGAGAAGCTAGGCCCAGGTCCGCATCAGACTGTCGCGCCACTCATATTATATTATTATAAACAACAAGAGAACAGCGCGACGGCAAGAATGATGTTTTAAAGGAGTCTTAAAGCATTATCCAATGGGTTTAAAGTTTGGGCAGAAGCTTGTGAAACTTAGTAAAGACCCAGTCAATACTCAGACTCTGAGGGAAATGCAAAGCAGCGATGAGGTCCCAAAGGGAGTGTGATGGTAGTCGAGAATCTTGTCGCCCACTATGTCTAGTTTTGGCACTTCTTTCTAACTCATGAGATTGCAAAGGACAACTACGCAGAATCCTCACTTCTTCAACGGCATTAAATCTGCGAGGCGTTCAATGTCAAAATAAAGCTTGTATTCTTGTTTTTTCAAAATTTTTGAGAGGAGTTTGCAAAACTAACACGCCAAGACAAGATGCACGATCGTAAATAAGTCCGTAACTGTTAGCATACGTAACTGTTGGCATTGAATCGGAAGCAGCCAAAATGGACTTAGCGGTGAATGAGTATGTATAAGCTGTCTATAAGGACATACACAAATTTTCGTGACTTGATCACATCGTCTCCATAAGCAGATAAAACTTTGAGGAAGTCAACCTCGACTTCCAAGTAAACGGAACCATACCCTCTGTAGCGAGATTAAACGCAGAATCACACAACGCCAACACGCGTTTCTTTGCCTTTGCGCATCTGAAAGGATCAATCTGATTTTATACAGAAACATGTGTACGATTCAGAGGCAATCTCAAAGGCAGATGATGAAGTCCTTGCTTGATGGCATCGGAGAAAGAAGATTCATCCATGATCTGTATGGCCAGTACAGCGACAGTATGTAGATTCAACGACTGCGGTGGCTAAGCTATTTAAAGCACATGGACAATTCAGTTCCGACGAGTATTCGACTCCGAACTCGTGGAACAATGTAACAAGGATGCTCACGTCCAAAGTGGCCCTCTCATGTAAGGAAACACCTCAACCAAGTTGGCATGCGTTATTTGAGGCTGGAGAGGTCTATTGGTTGGCACCGCTCGGAGAAAAAGTAAAAAAGTCTTCACTGGATGATAATATGACAGTCGAAGGTAGTGGAGGAGCAATGCCATTGTATGCGACGTTCGATATATTGCTGAATGATATGCTGCCATAGACTTTCCCCATTAGATGAAAATTTCAATTGGACAAAGATCCTACACTAAAATGGGTGTTCAGGACTATAAACACGTTGTCCAAACTGATGAGAAATCCTAGTTAAATTATAACTGGACGAATAAATGTGAAAACAAGTTTGTGGTGGTCATCCCAGAAAAAATCATAAACTCTCCCCATCCCGCAAATTCCATTCACTAGATAGTTGCCATATCAACCTTTGTTATTGTAGCAACACTGCAAAAACCAGCATTTGTCCAAAACGACAGGTATAAAAGGGCGGCGTTAATTAACAAGGAAAACAAACTGAGGAAAACTCGAAACCGGCTAACAAACGATGGTTGGAGTGGCCAAAACGTTCGTTATATTTTTTATGGAAAAAGATAGAACCCAGGTTACAACAGAAGGGCGGAACAAACCACCGGTCACTCGAGCACTGTGTAATTTTAAAATAAACCGGTCAAGTGTGATTCGGCGGTATACATTTCATAGGGATGCAAAAAAAAAGGGGTTTGTGATTTGTTTTGGTGTCCACTTTAAGCCCCCATCAGTCGCTTTTGCTTTAAATTGTTCTCTGCATTTCGAATGTCAAGCAAATAATTGAAATTATATCACGTGGATTTATTGAATTTTCTACGAACATCCGCTCGAATTAACAACGCATCAGACAATGTCACTACTCATGTCAATCGTGATTGAATTGATTCTTTTTTCATTCACTTTGATAGGAGATAACAATAACTGAATCCTCTGACATTATTCATTTTGCTAAAAAAAACTGTGACCTGAATATGTTCCTTTATTCGAAGTCAATATTTTTTGTTCCATTCTAAAAAAGTTTCCAAAAACAGTGTATTCCATTGTTAAACTGAAAATGGTCGCATTTTTTTCGGAAAATAGTGAAGGCTTTGACGGTGTAACACAATTGTCCCTCGAATTACTAACTCCAAGGGGAAATCCGGAGAATTGTTTGACGGACTTCGTGGGTCAGTGCAGAGTTGATGAAAAAAATAGGAAGCTGCCTTGTCTGTTCGATGCAGGCATTGTTTTAGTCAAAGCTGATCAAATTTGCAAAAGTTGACGGTAAGCTCTCTTTTAGACAAAAAATCGTTTCAAGCGTGGAAAACGACATTAGTCACTTTAAAAGAGTTTTGGTGCATTTTCGATGTTCAATGTGTGGCTATTCTGACCGAAAATCAAATTGTGAATAATTTTCGAGCATTTCTCTGAGCGGAACAAAATAGTGGCTTTCATGCCTTTTTTTGTGGCAATGGCAAATATTAAAGCTAGAGTACAATAAAACAATGCGGAGTGCATTTCAGGACATTTAAATTTTCGGGGGATTTTGCATAACCGGCATAGTCATTTTGCAGCCTTTTGTCAGATCAGCTTCCAACTGCCATATCGGCCCTAACCTTTGCTGATGTTTTCGTGTGTGTATTAACATCATCCGATGTCTTGGAGTGCATTTCAGGACATGAAGGACCTTAACTTAAGCTGATCGTCTCTGGCGCATGGGGAACATTTTTCAGTTGCAAACCGACTCTACATGGACGGACTCTCTGGCGTATGTGGAACATTTTTCATCTTCAATCCGAGTGACTGTGTAAATTCACGCATACACTTGGTTTTTCCACACAAGTGCGATGCTCAAAACGGAGGTTCTCGGATTGGATCATGGCATGGGGTAACGATTTAGTTCGAATTTTCTGAAAAACAACCTTGAAATTGGAACAAAAAGGCAAGAGAGTTAGAATTTGTACGTGTCAGAGTTGATTGTGTTGGTATGAACTAGTGCTCTTGATCCTACCCGAGTAATACCCGTTTCGACAATTACCCGAGTACCCGGGTACTCAGGCCATGCGGGTAATGCCCAAGTTGTTAACGTTTATTGGTAAATATAATACCACATCAATGAAGGGGAAAAATCAGCGAGGAGAACATATTGACTCTGTCTCAATTTAAGCTTGAATATGACCCTCTAGTCAAAATTTTAAAAGTGAACACATCTGCATCAACGTCTACCAAACAATCGCTACAATCGGTGACAACTACCCTCCGAAAGAACTGGACGCTGGTTAAGTTTAGATGAATGTATTTATGGTCTTCCCTTAGTTTCCTTGATTTCATCGATTCCAAGCAATAATCTTCTGTAAAATAGTGCTCATTACTCCGAGGCTGCTTGCACTCTCGTAACAATTGGAAGGCATTACAGGGAAGGCACCATATACCACTAATCTAGGGTAAAATATCACTATCGACAGTTGTAATTTTGAGCTTATGAAGGAGTTTGCAACCTCGGGGCAAACGTGAACTCTACGAATAACATCGTACAGAAGATCCGACGTAGAGTAACCCTTGGAGCCGAAAGCTGGACGCTAAGCAGACCAGTGGAGTTGATTCTTGATGCATTCGAAAGAAAGGTTCTACGTCGGAATATAGTCCCGTCCGCGAGGAAGGCGAATGGAGGAGAAGACATAACTGCGAACTCTACGAGCTGTGACATAATGTAGATGTAGTCCGGAAGGCAAGAATCCGTCGACTGCACTGGCTCGTCCATATCGCGCGCATACAAAACAATGCTCTAGCTAAGAGGGTCTTCGAATCCGAGCCTCCTGGTTAGAGTAGTAGAGGAAGACCGAACCTCCAGAGGAAGACGATGAAAAGGAATCCCTGACGGTCGTGGGCCGTCAGCTACTTGCCTGTTGCTCAAGTAAATCTCTTGCTCTTTGCAACTGCACGGAGATGAGCGCGAAACAAAGAGGATATAGCATCGGTTGAAGACGAGGCACAAAACGTCGAACGATATCGATTCTTTTGTGGCTTTGATTTGTGCCTGTATCCGCAGAGGTTTCTAGTGACATAAAGTTGAAGCAGTACGACAATAGAGATTGCCGTGAGTTCAGCGTGAAAAGTTACTGAAAATATTAGCCGGAAGTATCAACTAAGCCAAGCAAGCATCAACGCATCCACAAGAGAGTTAATGGCATGGCGACATCATCGGAGCTTATTTCTTTAGAAATTAGGAGGCGTCTGTACCGTTAATGAGTTCAAGTACGGTTAATGATTTCAGGAGCGATGTTAACAGACGTTCTGTGGCCAGAGCCATAGAAGCCCGCAGGGAAGTTCAAGGTGTGGTATTAGCCCATTGTCTCTGGGATACAAACATTTCGAATTTTGTATTAATTTTTTACTATGTTGGAAAATGACTGCGGGAGCCTATGCCAGAGCTCAAAATCGATATATCCCAGTTCTGGTGGCGCAAACAATACGGCGCGGCACTACATTGACATAGCCATGTAATGCTCGAATTTCGGAAATCTCGCCTCGAGGCCAATTTTTTTTAGTCCACCAATTTTAAGCCGTATTCATGTGACTTCACATTACTCGATTATATTCTTTTGGGCAACGTCATGTCGTATACTAAGCTATCAAGCGCATACTAAGCTAACAAGCCAAACACTTTGTATTAGCTCAAAGCTAACATTAGAACCGCTACTGCATGAATAACGCCGCTCAGACCGATCGCTTGAAGCACTGCCACTCAGCCAGAGCCCGCATTAGAATGATGCATAATTTAGCTTCAACATGAATCAAATCCCTTTTCTTATCATTCTCTCATCCTTCTGCTTATCCTGTACATTATGACTGAAGTTAATGATATTTCCTGATTTCTCCTTTGAATGTCTGTCTTTTTGTTCCTTCATCTGAGATTTCTTCCTAAAATTCCCCTTGGCCCAGCTTCCAACCAAGTGTATGGAGTTGTTGTGTAATAGCACTTCATGTGAAAATGTCTTTTGCACTGCTCTTACCCCATTCACCGATGTCAGTTCAGTGAACGTCTCTTCGCTTTTTTCTGTCCTTGCCCATCCTTTGAAATTATTTCCATGACATTTGCAACACCTCATATAACACACGCCACCCCCTTTTATTTGCAAATTAAATTGCAAAACCTCACTCGGGTAATTGTGAACTTTTGTTCAATCAAAAACATTTCAAAATAAGTATTCAAATTTGATTTTAGCTGTGGAATGGAATTATCTATAATTTGAATGCTGCATGGTTGTCTATTTCTGATATTTATTAATGCATCCATGCAATTATATTCTTTGCAGTGCATTTTCAAACAGCCGACTAGCACAAGATAATTTCAGTTATTATTTCTCTGTGCACAATGATAACTCAATTAATGCTGTTTAATAATGAAGACTTCATTAAAATTAATAAATAATTTCACAAATTCACACAGAAATCAGTACGATTTTTAGTGACTCCCACAATAACACAAGTCATGAATTCAGTCCCAGTCTAATTGATTTACACATAGTGAAACGTTTGTCATTTTCAAAAAATTCTATTCATTTCGAACTTTTTTTGTGTCCACAAGCATGTCGGTGCATAGACAAGCACTGTATACGTACGTACAGAGAATTCGTTGAGCGGGTTTACAAGGTCTTTCATTTACGATTGAGAAGGACAAACGGAAAATAGAAGGCGCTGAAAATGTGCTGAGCAATTGAATTGCCTATTTTGTGGTGGCAGCCATAACAAACCATAGGTGTTCTGAAATCAAAGACAATCTCATCTTGTTTCATTCAACTACCAGTGCCATATGTAATTGGCCGTTTTTGATATTCAACAATTTGTTTTAAATATGACTTGCTGACGGCCTAGTTTGAAAAACTTTTTCATTCATTCTTGCATTCTGTGGGCTTTGTCAGTGACTTGAAAGAGGTGAGGTCGTGGAAATTGTTGTCTTAACCGAGAGTCAAGCATGGGCACTTTAGGCATAGAGTCGGAGTCAGAGCCCCATATTTGTAGAACAGTCTTACCGTATACGACTTTTTGTTTGTGTCCAAAATTAACGAGCAGAACCTGGTGGGCATGTGGTTCGAGGAAGATTGAGGCGGATTGAGAACTGAGTTCGGTGAGCAATTTATAACTTGTTTGGACCGGGGATGTGGTGGGGAAATATGCCACTGTCACATCTTCAATTGTTTTGTGGGAGGTAACATAATGCGTTTCACCACAGAGCTACGAGTCAGTATGCTAAAGTGACTCAAAATTAAGCTGTCGATTAATAAGAATAATATGGCTGGTGCTTCAGCACTTAGAGGGTCAGGGCCTTGCTTCTACAGCAACCTCTTGTGTTGTGGGTCCTATTGTTCTCGCACCAGTGGAAGGTACCTAAAGTATTGAGTATGCCAACTCCGAACGGCCAAGTTTGAGAGCATTTTTATAAGAATTGTCAGTGGCGCCAAGGTGTTGGGGCTGTGAAAATTATGTTTTCTTTTTTTGTGGTGCCGGGAAATGAACCCAACCACTTAAAATATATTCGTCGTTAGTTACGAAGGTAGGCACACGTTTTGGGTGCCCTAACGACTTTACGGACGTGGCTTACGTAGACCATCGTGTTGGGTCCATTGTGCCCTTGTTAGAAAATAGCTAGAGTCCCAGCTCAATGAAGAATTTCTTTGCTAGGAACAGCCTTCATTTGTTAGTGCTGGGCAATGGCATAGCAGATATTGGACAGACTCTGTTTCTTCCTCTTCTCTCCAGCATCTGCAAAATGCAAAAACATATGTCGACCTTTATTAAAGTGCCCGGTGAGGACTCCTGGTCAGCGTCGGCCATCGGGCCCTTGCTGTTGCTCCAATACCTAAATTAAGCCATCGACCTTTATTCAGAGTGATTATGTGATGAGACTGCCTCGAAACCTTTTCCGCGAGACTGTCCGTCTTTTCATTTCCATGGAATGCAGTTTGGCCCGGTACCCAGCACAGGGTGACAGAGTTCACCAAGGATATCTCAACGATGGTCTGTCTGCATAAATGAACCACCATCGATGCCAGAACAACTGATGCTAAAGCCTTTGGCCGCTTGGCTATCAGAGAAAATGGTGATCGATTTGCTGGTAACTTTTTGGACTCTCTATGCTTGTGTCGCCTGTATAACAGCCGTTCTGGATTGAAACACGCTGCAGTCGTCTCTCAGTGCAGGGAATTTTCAAAGAGGTCACAGAAGACCCCAGGCCTTTACCCGAGGTTGTCTATTTACCGTCAGTTTACAGGGCGATCTTTCAGCTATTACAGTGTGTTTTTGCCACTGTTTTCGGACCGAAAATAGTTGAAAAAAAAACTACTCCCCGGGGCTAGGATTAGCGGTAAGAAGTCTGCATGTCTTATTTTCTGTGCTGTTGATCTAGTATGGGAGCGTGACGGCATGGTTCGTTCCTCAAGAAATTCGCCTCTCTGAGCTTTTTCGGAGAAATCGTTATGAAAAAGTTTTATAGAGTAAATGGGAAGCAATCAAAGCCTCATATTTTTCTTAAAAACTGCATGCCTGATCCGGCGGCTTAGGAGCACACTTCAAGGCGATGTAAATTTGTCGAACTACTTTTTAGGGTTGTGTCAACCCGAAAGTTTTACAAACCGAGTTAGCCCGGGTTAAAATAGAAGCAGACCGAGTTGTAAGCGAAGGTCGTTAAGACCTCGGTTTGATAATACAGAGAAAGCAAACAATATGGAGTATTGAATGGGGCAAAACGAGTTGTGTTGACAAATTCCATTCTGTTTCGGTTTGGTCCGAAACATCATGTGCTCACACCGAGTTGAACCTTCTGTAGTTTTTTTTGTGTTCGATCTGTTTCATCGGTTTTGTCAATTCGGCTTAATATAAATGTAACCGTGGTTGACGGGGCTTAGGTGTAATTCGGGTTAACTCGATTTACTAAGCCGGGTCGACTCACCGCTACTGCGTACTATCTGTCAGAAACAGTGGTAGCTTTAACAGACAGATTGCGATACAACCAAAAAAGCTATACATTTACAGTCGGACTCCTTGGTAAATCGTGGCCCTTCCCCATAAGACAATCCACAAACGCATTAAGAACGCAAAAGAAGACAAAAGAAACGCCTCAGCGCTTTGCGGCTTACAGCCCCTTCTCACAATCAGCTCTAATTCGGGTCCATTGTGCCCCAAAACAGACAAACAATTGTCTTAACCCCTGTCCTTTACAGTGATGCGGATTTTTAGCTCTCCCAACGCAATATCCCCTAATTAGAACGACTAAGTGCTTATCAAGTTAATTGGTTTTTAATTTAAAGCTCGCAACAACAGCGAGCGTTTCAGGTTTCCACACGCACACACAAGAACAAAATGTAAATTTACGCCGCATTTACTGCCGGCACAGCAGTATTTTACGAGCCTCTGCCTCACTTCCTGCGCTTTCATGTTCGAAGAGTATTTCCTTCTCCAAGCAGTTCGGAATGGTGTTTGCTGGTGACGGTGGTTTTTATTCGCTCCTAAATGTCTGTGCGTAATTCTTGGAGGCATTCTTTTTCTTCTTGTTCAATCGCTGGAATGGAACTAAGTCGGGATTGAGGTTTGTGGCACCTTATCCACGGCATTTGCTACTTGCGTTTGTATTATTTTGTTCTTACACTTGTACAATGTACATGCAGGCGTGGGTGTTACATTTCAGGGGTTGTTTTCAAATGGCCTACAATAGGATTATTGTCATAGCCAGACTGCAGAGGGCTGCGATATACATGGCATTGACCCACAAACAATGTATGGACGGCAGTACGCATTACCTTTCAATGCATTTCTGAATTATTGACAGCGCTTAAGGTTGAGGATGTTGCATATTATACAGCAAAAAATAAAATAATTCATTGAGAGTTTTTGGGTACCGCCATTTATAGAAAGCAACGCGATGAATGTCTTCTTGAAAAGTAGTCCCAAGTGTGCAGACTATCACTGAAGACTATTGCCCTTACGTAGAACTAATGAGAATTATCCAGGTGGCATACCGATCTAGAAGCAGAACGATCTTCCTGAAGTCCGTGCGCCTGTCAACAACTGCATAATCGGATGACATTGACGTGATTTGGTAGAACACAGCGAACACAGCGTCAATGAGGCTTTGGCTGGCATTGAAACGGAAGCGGCAGTGAATGCGGGGAGAACAAAGTATATGCTGTCATCAAGTGAGGACAAACAACATCGAATCGCATCACAACGGGCAGCTATAACATCGAAGTAGTCAAGGACCTCGTCTCTCTCGGCCCCCAAGTAAAAAGTCCAAACATCACTACAGAGTTCAAACGCAGAGCAACTCTTGCCAGCCGTTCTATGTATTGGCTCAAAAGGCAACGATGATGGGCACAGAGTTATGTAGAAGCGGATGGAGAAGTCCTTGGTATCTTCGAGAGAAACGGTTGGAGTGCGATATTGGGTTATGTTTGCATTGATGGCGGAGGAGAAGATTCAGCCATGAACTAAACGGGCTGTACAGTGATATGTTCCATACCAGGCGTCTACAGATACAACGTCTAAGGTGGCTGGGCCATATACAGGGCATGAGCAGGTCAGTTTTTACCTAACTAGTGGGACAACGCAACAGAAGGCGTCCACATGTAAGGTGGCGGACCCAGGTGGAGAAGACTTGAACAAACTTGGCGTGGGAAACTGGAGACAGGTAACCAGTAAAGAAGAATAAAGGTATGTATGGTGGTGCCACCCAATGCGCGAGATGATCCGACGAAAGCTACTGTGAATAAAGAGCCTGAGGGTAGCTTGTAACGCCGTCATTTAAAAAAAAACAACTTTGACACAAACTAACTAGGAAAGAAATAAATACTGAGTGATGACCATGGATAGATTTTTACTAATTTTGCCTCTTTTTTTGGTCAATCGGAAGAAACCACGAATTTTCGAAAATAGAAAGTACGCATGTATTTTAAAAATCTCTTCGTTGTTTCATGATACTACGACTAAATGTACGTGTACGTTCCTTTTCGTATTTTTAATAAATGCCTATATTACATTTTTATGTTTTTTATTTAGTTTTTTCTTTACTTTTCTTGGTCAACAAAATCATATTACTGGTGAGGGCTTATATATGTACATCCCCCCTCATCGACTCAACAGGCTCAAGTTACCCAAGTCCTTAAAGATGTGTGCATCTTCAACCCATAAGGTAGACAGTAGGTAATTTTTTGGCTGGAATGTAATCAAATTTAGACATCTTAAACGGAATTAAACTTAAGCTCCTCACCACTGACAGTGGACGCCTGAGCACACCGAATATTGCAGGAGCCTATGAAAAGCAGTAAATTGAGAGACCCTCCGGTATGCCTACGTCGAACATAAGCGCTGTCTCAACTCCACCCGACGAAGTAGTCCTATCACCTAGCCACGAATAGTTTCAATTCCGTGAGCAGCAAATTTTCATCGATTTTATAACCGCATACACAGCATTCATCGAATATTCGAAGTGTTATCTGAATTCGCGATCCCGGTAGAATTGGTTCGGTTGGTTCGCGCCAGACTAACACACATCTCATGCACTGTGCAGTTCGGCTCCCGAGTCGCAGCACCGAATTTCGGCAAGGAGATGCGCTGTCGTTTGATTTTTCAATTTTATACTGGAGCAAACGTGACTGCGAGGGGCATCTGTGAACACAGAAGGGACTTTCTTCTACAAGTCAGTCCAACTGTTGAGAGATGCAGATGAATTCACCATCGTCGCGAGTTTCCAAAGTGGCGTTGCGGAAGCTTTCACGGCGATGGAAGAACAAGCGAAGCGACCTGGTCTTATAGGCCAATGAGAGAAAACTCCCGACCACTTTTGCACACCACTTTGAGCACAACATTAAGATCAACTATAATTTCAGGGTAGTAAGGGAGTCTACCTCGGAGAGAACGCGATCTCAATAAAACGACTAAAAGTCGAGATCCAGCGTAGAAATTCGTTCCTGTCAAGCGCTGTTACTTCGGTTTGCCGAAACGACTGGGATCAAACCTCCTGACTCGAAGGACCATTATCACGGTCTAAAAAACCGTGATATAACCGTATACATATTTTGCCAGTCCTGCTATGTAGAGCTGAAACCTGGACCACAAAAAAAAACGGCGGATCTGATTCTTTGTACCTTCCAAAGAAAAATTCTGGGTAGGATACATGGTCCTGTCTGCGAGGAAGGTGAATGTGGGCGAAGACATAACCGCGAACTCACCGAGCTGTGCAAAGATGTGGTGTAGTCAGGAAGGCAAAATTCGACATTCGGACACCAATACTCTAGCTACGACGGTCCTTGAATCAGACCTTCCTGGTTTGAGAAAGAGGGGAAGACGGAATCTCCGGTATAAAGAGCAAGTCAAGTCTAAGCCAAGACCAATCCATCCAAATTCAAACTTAATTTAAGCCCAAGCGAAACATAAATCAAGTCGAAATCAGGTAAGTCCAAGTCAAGTTCATGTGAAGCACAAGACAAGTCAAAGTCAAACCCAAGTCAAATCAGTCTCATATTGTAGCGGAAAAATGACACCAACCCAACTTTTTTTTTTTTTTTGAATTCAAAAATTTTGCACTGCCCACATATCTATTCACTTCAAACCGTGCCGCCAAGTTGACAGCCAAAGCTTAAGAAAGGGCATCCTCTATAACTACCACTCTGGCTTTTTTAACCACGAATTTTGTGAGCATTGAATTGAGATACTTTGCCTTACTCAAACTTCCAAATGAAATGGATCAGCATCATCTAATAACTTAATTCCAGTGCGAGATATCCTCTTCAGTAGATGTCAATGAGTCTCACTTACAGCATCTTACAGTATCGCTCCATCAACAAAATTCAGATAGATTTAAGCAGAACAAAACAGGAAAAGAGTCCACCAACTCAGGATTCAGAAGCCACCTACACGATATTCAATTCTGTCCATAACCCATCGCTTAATGAATTAACCAGAGGACTCCCTACTTGCGTGATCTCCTGGCCAACCACATGGCCGCTAGGTCGAGACCATTTCCACGAAACAGTCCGACATTCGGATCAATTAAGGGAGATTGAAGATCATCAATACGAAGTCATAAAGTTTTAATGCCCCCGCTGAATACATAAACTAAGTTAATGCCAGTTAAGTGATTTGAACATTCACACTGTTCGTCGAAGCAAGCATCTCCCTGATCCGGAGTCCAAGCACAGTCGTCATTAAATAATTTGTTGCCTATAGCCGAGCGCAGAAATTCAATCGAAATATTGAAAGGTTCGCCGGAAAACGAATCACTCCTCTCTAACATTTCGTGCGCAGCGAATCGCATTAATTGTGGGCTCATACATTCCCCCGGTGGAAATAATTCATGGGGCCATTTATATTTATGCCGAACTTCCGGTGAGCGGGGGGAAGCGTGCGTGTGGGATGTGTTTTTTTTTTTCCGAAAGAGGCATCCTCTCATTCGTCTGCGGTTACAGGAGTGACAGCACGAGCAGCATTCCCGCTCACTGAATATTAATTCCAGCAATGCCGCTTTCCAAAAAGAACGACGAGCTTGGATATCAATCGACCACGACTCAGAATAAAAATGAATATATTTCGCCGAAACAAAAAATACATTTCCTACGAAATCAGATTTCCATATATTTAATGAGATGCGCATCGTTGCGGTCCTGCCAAAGGGTTTGTGTTTTATTCGCTCGACTGTCTGAATGGTTTAACTAATTGATTCGTGCGCTGATATATGTATGGGTGGCGTGTGTGTAGAATGGTGGGTGCTGTTGGGCTCTGGGTCCGGCGGTGGAAGTAATTAAAATGAGTTTTGCCAATACACAGGACGAGATTTATTTGTGGCGAATTAGTTTCGCTAACAAATTTGTCGGGATTCATTGCTTGTCGGTCGAAATTATTCTAATTGCTGCGGTGCTGTGGATTTATCGAGCATGGAAAAAATGGAATGAGTGGACGGCGTAATTTTAATTGGCCGTCGTTTCGAGTGGTGCTTACATATGCTGTGTGGATTTCATGGCTCGTTGTGGGCTGCGAGGTGGGAGGGGCGTTTGAATTTGTCGGACGGGTTTGTCTGAATTAAAGTAAAGTATTTCGTATCCAGGATTGCAAATGATACGTTATAGGTCGACAGAAAAACTTTCACATAGCAAAAGTCAACAATTTTGATAACTTTCCGTCAACAAAAACGGAACTGAATTCTACACATCCGTCTGTATATCATAATATGCAGGGATTCTACCTAAATGAAGCGATGGATAAGATCATTTTGGAATTGGATGCCCTGCTGCATGAACATTTAAAATATGATCCTTACTCATCATGTGTGAACTTGGATTGAATTTTTAATCTATGCCGCACCTCATCAACTTCATATACGTGTGGATACATCATTCATCGTTCGAAATGAAGTGAGCTACCTTAACCTTATTCTTAGGGGCTATAGTCCTTGGTGGACCCTGGAGAGGGACCGGTTTCAGTAAGTACGTAAAAGGTGTTGATTGTGCTAGGCGTTCGTAATTCAATCAATAAATTGAACTAGAGCCCAGTATGACGACAATAGTTTTGGTTTAACATCGATACTCCCCATTTCTATAAAATATTAAACGTTAAGTTTATGAGAAAATCATGGTAAATGTCAAATCGGTCCCATTGTTGTCTTATTTTGAGCTTTGTCCGTCATCAATACTATCACCTTTCACTAATTTCAAACTCTGCAAGTGCGTAGACATAACATAAAGATAAATATTTTATTGTACTTGGAACATGGCATCAGCAGTATGATGTCCTCAATTCCTACAACCTTAACAAAGGCAATTTAAGCTCTCTGCTCCGAATAAAATTACAAGTGATTGTATAATTGCTCAGATTTGTCACTAGTGATTGGACAGAATCTCTTGCACAATGTACAAATTAATGATAATATTGCGACATATACACCTCACGACGTCGAATGCATCCGGTCGAAGGGTAATGAAAGGGACCTGCCAACCCAATTAAGGATTGTTGGTGAGGTTAACTCCGCCAACCACGTTAAAAGCATCCAAATTTACATTGTATAATTTTTATATGAGACATTTTTTCTGAGTAGCACTCAAACAGTATACAAAATAAATTATGGACATTTGGTTGATAGTTATAGAGTTGCATGAAGGAAATCATAGATCGTTTACTTCCATCGAAAGGGTGATATTCGTCTTAATAACCCTGAAGCCTTTCTAAGTCCTTGAGTGATATTCCAACCATCTAGCCTTCAAAACACGAGAACAACAAATAGCCCTTGACCAAGTTTCTGTAAAAAGCTTTGTGTGGAGGCAGTTGAATTTGACAGAAGGCATCTAAGATTTCAGTAAAAAATCGCCTATCCTCACCGAGTGCCATCTTGCATCATAGCCATTGGTTTATGGAACAGACCTGGTCCATTATAACTCGGGTACTTCAATTGATAGCTATTGGTGTAAACGGGGAAATTCTTGAAAATATTGAACGATCTATTCATGAGTTACAACGGTGTAAGGAACTGAAGATGAGCTCGCTAGCTTGTTAATCTATCTATCTAATCTATCCCTGATTCTATACAATAACTTCGCATTCTATCATAGCAGGCGGATGATCTTTAAATTATTTCTTTCCATTTCTTCCAATAGGTAACGTAAGAGTTATATCCAGCTAATCACCTGCCTTTTCGAGGCTAACGTTTTGCCTGCGTTTTTAAAACAGAACAATACGAGATACGTAGTGATCGCATTCAGAAAGACTAAATTTTCGTCGCTACAGTTCGCGTTCCGTAGATATGGTCAAATAGTCGAAATCAACTATAAGCAAAAAAAAAGGAAATTTTCAGGGAGACCGAATCTGATAGTGTATCACACTAAGCCCTTTAACACAAAAAACCTTGATTTGTAGTGCTGATGTTGTCTTCCTAGCAGCGCTTAGTCTTACAATACGAGAAGTCATCTCGGACTGTAATTTTTTCCAAGATCTCTAAGGATAGCGTTATTCCGTACTTTGTTTTGTTACTCCTTTTACACCTTCAGAGTTTTATACCGTGAGGCTAGACAGGTTTCATTAGTCCTATACATGCGGGTCGTTTGATAAGTCAGAGACTTTGAATGAAAAATATTTTTTTTCGCCGAATAAGCATTCTTATTTCTTAACAACGTCTCCCTTAAGCTCGATACATTTTGTCCAGCACTTTTTTATGGGTACATTGTGTGGTCACCAGTTCAGGTAGATAAAATATGGATAATTGGAAAAAATGTTAAGACGTGCCTACATGCGAAACAAGTAAGGCCCAACCTGGACCTACAGAGAACCACGGCCATACTAAGCCTAGGCAGGAAAACTTAAGTAAAGTAGTTGGAATACTCAAGCAGATACTGCGCAATGGGTAGACACGCCGTAGACTAGGATTACCATAGAACGACTTCTGTAGCAGATGCATGCATGAAGACCAAGAGGAAAACCCTCACGTCTACTCTGCAACTGCCCTGCACTGGCCTGCATTAGGAAAGAAACCCTGAGAGGATTCTATATGATTGAAGTAATGGATATATCCGCAAAGGATGTCAATTCAGTCTGGGCATTAGCCTCAGACACAAAATGGTTCCAAGAGTTCCGGACGGTAACCGGCTCAATGGCAACACACAACGGACTCCTGGGTCTAAGGTCATCCATCAGTTTCGATTTAAGCTGATGACATGAAATTTTGAGCAAGAATACGGTATGCGAGGAATATTGACGTCACCGT
Source organism: Eristalis intricaria (assembly GCA_964034865.1). Lineage (NCBI taxonomy): Eukaryota > Metazoa > Arthropoda > Insecta > Diptera > Syrphidae > Eristalis > Eristalis intricaria. The sequence continues at coordinate 43,686,747 of OZ035875.1, forward strand.
GGTGATCTCCAACGCTCTCGACCAATGTATTATGTTTGGCTTTGATTCTCAGTATGACAAACAATTTTCACGCCACAATTTCTTTCATGTCACTGACAATGCTCAAAGAGTGTCTAGAAAAACCATGTCAGACTTGGCCGTTCGGGGTCGGGTCGGTCCCCTCCATTCGTAAGAGACAATAGTATATACGGACTCCCCATTTCACTAATTTTATGCGAATAGCAACCTTGACAAACGTGCCCTGTTTTAAAACAAATTTTTTCCCCAAAACAAAAAAGTTTCTTACATCAAGCCATAAGGCTGAAAATCTTTCCTGAATTCAAAATGTCAATAAATAATAATTCATTATCCGAAGGTTTGTATAATGTTGCACATGTTTAACGTATAATTTCTGTTTTGACATGTAATCCGGACAACCTTCATAGCATCGCTTTCCGTTCAAAAAATCGATACAAACGATAAATTTCTTACGATGTGATTGCTTTTGGAAGCTGAAGGGTGCCTGAAACGGATCGTAATCTGTGATAAAAATATGCGTCACGTACGACATGGGAATACGGAAAAAATCTTAATGGAGAACTGTCACAAATACGCGCGACTCGGGCTTCCAGAATATTGTGGGGATGGATAAAAGGTCCTTGAGGTGATGTGTGGTTCTTTAAACTTAGATGTGTAGGTGCTGTAGAAAAGTCTTAAGGAAAAGATGTCGGGTCGGACATATTATACGCGCCCTATTTCCCTCCTTTTTTTGTATAAATTACTAATCATGGGTACAGACAGCATTGAGTATGATACCACATGCCATGCAGGCCAATTCTTTATCCATTTCCTGACAAGCTGACATTTCAAGTCAAAATACCCATTCTCAAACAATGCAATGATGACGACTTCTTTGGAAATGACGGGAGACTGGATTAGGAGGTTTGAATTCAGCTGACAGGAGAAGTTAGAAGTACTTTCAAGAAAACTACAAAATAAGAAAAATCAAGCATATTATCCAATTACAGATGCGCAATTAATGGCAAGGGTGTCTTAAAATAAATTGAAAATTTGAAGGTTTTACGTGAGTGCCCGTGGCGTTGTGGGTATGTGCGTCGACCTCTAAGAGACTTAACCTACATTTTCTGGGTTCGATTTCGGCCATTACGATTAAAAACAATTTTCGCGGCCTCGCGGCCTCGCGTCTTTGTTCTCACTGACAATGCTCATAATAATAACTGCCTAAAAAAGTTACCCCAACTTGGCCGTTCGGAGTCGGCATAAGATTGGGACCTACTCAGGGATTTGGATTGTCGTCAGAAGGATTTTTATTAGCCAAACTAGCAGCGATTTCGCTATTGACAGTCCCTTTCGGCGGATTTTTTTAATTGTGATATTTGACAAAATTATATCTAACTAAATTTTAAAATCCGTATTTACAATGTTTGTATGTAATAAATTTTGTGGAGATTTCCTAGTTAAGAGATCGATAAATGAATGCGCCGACCAGGGCACACAAAGAATTCTACATTCTTCTGATTCGCTTAAGTTTCTCTTAATCTTGCTTAAAATTGATTATTTTACTTAATTACGGTCACAGGTCATAGAATTTTTGTGTATAAGACATCTTTCGGCTTAAAACCCAGCGCCCTGGATTTTCGAAGGTCATGCAGTGGCATTTGATGTTGTTCGCAATGGCGACGAAAGCAATTACATTTGTTCTATCTATAATTACATAACAAGCGTAGAGTGTAAGCAACCTGAGATTCCGTGTTGCCTTCAGTTCTGATAATGCAACTACCCAAGGAGTTGTCCTAACGGCCCTTTCAGACGTTCAAACTCCGTCTTATGGGTTGATGTGGATCACATCCATATACAGTCTGTTTCATAACCATATAGCCACCCCAAAAATGCAATGTATGCCGATGGAAAGGATGCCCAGCTACATTGTGGCTTTGTGTAAGCCCTAGCGTTAGCTTTAATTTATAATTTTTGTTTGACAGACCTTATAATTGACAGGCGCACTGTGCTTTTGGACACATCTAGGCTAAGTTAAGCATTTAACTGACTAAGGTTTTTCGTGGAATTGCTTTCGTCTTAATCGGTTGTCTGTCTTTGTCGGGGCGATTTCTTTTGCCATCCTGTTACATAGCCATCTAAATTTTTCAGATAACTCGAGACTGTTAAGTGGTTGCGATTAGGCCAGTTTTTCTCAAGGAGAGGCCTTGGTCTTTAAAGGACAACAGTTTGCTTTTTTCTTGTTATGACAAATAGTTCCCGCTTGGCAATGTATTTTAAATGCAGAAGCAACACATGTACTGAAGATGAAAACTAAAGATGGTACTTCGCGTCAGCTGAGAACATGAAATTTGGCTGATACCGACTGTTCTCTGGGCCATTCTTTTTTTGCATTTTCGTACTCTGTTTAATTATTTTTGGTACCAGCTTTGGATGTCGAAAGCATGTTTGACATACTTGAGTATGGGGGAATAGATGTGTGGAAAAGAAAGAGTAATAGGACACATCCTCTGATATGGAAATTGTTTAATCTTAACGTGTGGAATCATGACAAGACTACATAAGAGAATTAGCTATATTCGGGCCGATGATGTTAGAATGAAACCGGCTCAGAGTTCGGTGCGTGTGACAGTACTCTGGATTGTGAGAGCTCACTCCAGTGAGTGAAGAATTGTTCCTTAGGGAGCAAAAATGATCGGGCACTCTACCTTAATTACTAAGGCCAGTCGGTCTTTTAATAACAAGTTGTAACAATGATGTGTGTAACAATGGGGTGTGAATAAAAGTTGATTGCGAGTGTCTGCTCTGCATTTGGCAGGGAAATATCCATCTGGAGTGAATACAAATTTACTGCCTTTGGGTATCACTATGGATCAACACGGTCTAATTGGGGAGATGACTTCACTAGCAGGCCGTAGTGCCGACTACTGAAAAGTCGCCTGAGTTTGTTCTGAAATAACATAAATATCATATGCAATGCAGAGATGTAATAAAACCATTGTCTTGTACAATGCATGAATGCATGTTTTGACTGTCTTACAAAAGTGCCTCTGCTCGAGCTCTGGGTAATTGTTACAGAATTTAACAAGTTCTGAAAAACAGACCTTAAAAGCTCTCACTTCAATGGTCTTTATTTTTTGTGTGTATTTTTTTTTGCATTCTCGACATCATCCGTTAGAGTGGTCTTTTGGCATGGACTTGCCTTGGACCGGACATATACAAAACAAAGATGCTAAGGATCTGATCTTGCTTTTGCTTTCCATAATGTTTTCTTGTCAATCTGTATACATTTCATAATTCAGAACCCAGACCATTTTTTTTTCTATCAAACTTGGCTCTTGCGTAACAGCCTTTACGCAGCCCCCATAAATCCCATCACAGCCCTTGTGAGTACCTTGAATACGAAGAAACTACCATACATTCCTATTATTCCAAAGCACAGCATCGTTAATTGTTTACAATTTGCATGGGATCACCAACAAACAACGGTTGGAAAACCTCTTATTCATATTCATGTATGAAAAAACAAACATGATAACCTCACATTACGATCTACGAACTTCCGATTCGCAAATAGAATGCCTCCCTTGCATAGAGTCGACTAGCAGCGACTTCCATAAACAACGTTCAATTAAGGGCATGAAGGTAAACAGAAAAAAAATATAAACGAATGAACGAAAACAACATTTCCGTCTAAATTAGAAGCGAAATTTGATTCTTTGCACACGTGTCCCAGATAGGTGGGAGAACTCTACTGTTTTCCTCATTCCACCAACATACCACCCTCCGCCGTCATCATTCACTTTGAAAGACAAAAATATACCCAAGTGAGAAAAAGTCCCCACCAGCGAACAACAAAAATAAAGCTAAAGCCTCCCCCCTACCCGCCCCCTTCGACGGGCAGGAAACTTCTAACCGCCAACCTGGGACAAACGATTATAAGGCCTGATAAACTTAATAGCAACACGCCCACAAAAGAAAAAAGGAAAAAATGAAAAGATGAAGAATCCTGCGGAGGTGGCAGAGAAATAAGCCAGTCGACAACGACAACAGCAAAGAATCAATCTCCATAGTGAGGAGAGGGAATAAGTGTATCTGCAAGTACCGTACTTTCAGGACGTGGCAGTCTTTTTGATTCTGATTTTAATAAATCAACGCCATCCATTTTGGGGTTTGATTTATCGATTACAATTAGATTTTATGACGAAACGAAGGGAAATTACTTCCGGTACGGCACTTGATGAGGGGAACACAACAAGATGATGATGGGCTCGACGAATGCCCCAGGACTCAGTTGGCTGCGAATAATTTCATTCCATTACTGTGCACGGTCGTGAGGATCTTTGTGTTTCGCTTCCTTGTGACTCGCTCGCATCCGCTCTTGCATGGAGTACGCCTTTCTTTCACTCACCAGTCACCCACCACTCCTGTCTGCACCCAGACACTGAGTGTATTTGCTTATAAAACAGCACTTAAGGCTCTGTTCTGTCCTCTGCGTCGGTAAGGCTGTACTCGTAGCCGTTTTGTGGATGGAGAGAAATCCTCTTTGATGATATAAACTTTACCATAATGGGCGGGCGGGTGGCTGACTATGGCGCACCTCACAATTTACCCACCCACCCAGCGTTTGGTTTATGACTCTCTTATGAAGGAGATCTCTTTCTCTCTCTCTCTCTCGCACTCTTTCTGCCCTGATGTCTTCTGATCCCACTCAGTCGCTGTTGGAAAAGCATCCTCATTAAATATGCATTTGAAGTTCGTCTAATATGCACGCCTACCGCACTATACATTCACAGTTCCAGGAGCGAGACACCGAGACGAGCACGAGCACGACTACGAGTCGTCGGAGATCCCCCTCTGAGCAGAGCGGGGGCACATCACAGACCAGTGTGAATGAATCCAGAAGGATTCGCAACCATCACCATTCGCCAGCAGAAAATAACAGAAATGTACTTTGTTAGCATGGCTGGGACGAGCGAGTTTCACAAACTGTTATCCTTACCTCAGGCAAAAATCGATTTTGGGAGAGTAATGCGATGGCACTCACGAATGAAGGGGGTGGCTGACTCGAGATGGGAGTCGGATGGGAGTATAAAGCAAAATAGAAAAAAATGAATTACCTTCGGCAGCCGAGATAGGGGATGTCAGTCAGTTAGAAATGCCCTCCAAACAGCTGGATTCTGTGCTGGCTCCTTTGTTCACACTTTTCCGCGTGAGGGTTTTGCCGTACGTTCACTGAAACTTCACTTTGCATAAACAACACCAAGTATTTGTTAGATACTCGCACTTCTTCTTCTGCAAGGTATTTTTTCCAAATTTATCTTTTTCACTGTATCCACTTAATTCGCGTTTGAACTATGTTTTGCTTTCGTTTTTTCTTTCTTTTTTGCCTTTTAGATATCCATCCGCTTTTAGAAGCACGACGTCACCGCGAGATCTTTGGGAAAGAATATCCACACACCCACACAAACACCTGAATCAATTTTTGTCTCAAAACTTAACCAGAACTGAACTCGAAGTACGCTGGAGACTGACTGAATGTTCCAGTTGCACAACCGACACCAATCCTACGTTTGAGGGATGAAAAGCGTATCTGCGATGGATCAGGCGAAATGTTACTCACAGTTGCGTGCTGTTTCTTCTGTGTGATTGCCTCTGTGTGTGTGTGTGCTTTTTTGCCACCCGCATGGTGTCTCCAGACAGAGGGAGCTTTCTCATTTGCCTGGAGGATTATCGCCTCTGCGCTCGTGTGTGTGTGTATGCGTCGTGGCACTGAGCATGCGGGTGAAAAGCGACCACCAAGCGTTACCATGCGATGCCAGACGGTTTCTGGGACCAACGGCTTTATCATGGCTCATCATCTCATTCTCAGGAAGGTATCTGCTGTATCTGTTGGGGAAGTTAGCGCATGTCATCGGCGTGCCTGGCTCAAATTTGCACTCAAATCGAGTGCGATGGGCTGGCAAAAGTTTCCGTTGTCGGCCACAGCTCACAGGTCATCTCATTTTCATATTTTCCCCATGTATTGGTTCATCTGTAAGCAAATAGATTTTTCATCCTAAGTCAACATGAAAGAGGAATTCTATACGCGTAGCGGGAATTAATAACGTGCACACCTCCGGTGTCCAGGGCCTGCCGCTCTGGATTCTATGGCGAGTATTGAAATATGATTCATCCCCGACAAAGGGGATGCTCTGTTCTTCGTATCTCTCCTGCGAACAATCCCGAATTTGAGTGATGGTGTAGAGAGATTTTCGGTGGTATACTTCGGGCGGGTGGGTTAAGAAAATTCGGTTTTTCGTTTCGCAAAAACGACGATTTGGCCTCGAGGAGGACCGATGGCAGGACTTCGAGGTGTCCTTCTTCGATTAACTTTTTGACACCCATTGTGAGGAAATGATTTATGGTTATGTAATTGGGTTCCATTTGCAGGAAGTAAAAACTCATTAGCATGCCGAAAGGTGGCTCGGGACAGTATGGAAGACGTTTTACTGAATTTCCTTGTTTGGTTCCTTTGTCGGCTTCATCTCGATAACGACTTTAACGGCTGTCACAGGAGATGATGTTTGCCTTGGAGAAATCAATTTCATTCTTCCAAAGAACGACAAGCTCAAATTATTTTTGTATATTCATAAGTGGCTTGCCACCGCGGTAAGTCATAAAAATCAACTGCAATTTCAACGTGCTATTTTAATAACGAAGAATCTGTAGCGAAAGAACCATAAAAGTCAGAGTAAGTTACTAGATACATGTTACGAATTACCAAAGGGGTCCATACTTGGCCGTTATTTTTTAATATCAACGACCCCCCAACTGCCGAGTGAAAAGTCTCCTTAACATCGCATATAAGATTTTCTCAACCGTCCGTGAATAACCTGACATGTCCTTGTCAGTTCAATTTCACGCTAGGCAAGTCCACCATCGACCAATTCGCACTACGACAGATCCTGGAAAAGATGCAAGAAATGCATATCGACACCCACCACCTATTCGTCGATTTCAATGCCGCATACGACAGCTTGAATAACGCCATGACAAATTTTAACGTTCTTGCCAAACGTACCACTCACAACTCAGCTCCGAACCGTAGTCTTCTACTCCGAATTAGTGGGGAAACGCAATAGAGGATGCCGGCGGACCCCATGGTGGACACAAGTGGAGTATGACCTCAACCAAATTGTCCTGCCACATCGGGGCAGCTGGCTATAGATCGTGTCAGCTGGAGAGGCTTGTTGGCTGAAGCTCATGTCCACCCCGGACTGTAGCCCCATTAGAAGCAGAATGAAGAACAGGCATGAACGTCATCTTCTAGACTCAATCCCCATTTCTATCAAATTTCGTAACTCACGGCTCCACTACAGGCTATCATGGTGTTACGTTAAGTAGTTCAAATTCAACTTAGGTTAGGTTAATGTGATTGCCACAACTGAAGCAGTTCTGGCCGACTTACATTCCGATTGGATCCATTGTGACTTCCCATATCGGCAGCTAACGTTCCGGTTCCTCTTTGGGTACTAACTAAATAAAACACCTGAAGGTACCTACTGCTAGTGTATGCTAGTGGCATATCCTGGATGTGCCCTCCTGTGCTGGGTTACAACCAATTAGTATTTTTTATAAATTTTGATATGTCCAGAATTTTAATGCCAGACATTCCTTAAGGCTATTGAATGAATAGCTGCCTAGCATGTTTTTCCTTGTCCTTGCAAGTGCTGGGTAAGTCCCGAGGTAGTGAAGCATAGTTTCTTCTTCCTCTTGGCCCCTACAGCTCCTACAAAAGACATTGTAGGGGGTTCCCATTCTCCTTTCATGTGTGCCTAATAGGCAATGACCAGTAATAATGCCAACTACATTGCTGATTTCCCTTCTATTTAGATTTAAGAGAGTGCTTGTTTTTTTTTGGGATTTATTGAAGGCCATATTACCTAGAAGTATCTAATTCCATCTACCTCCATCTGCCGAGCGGCGTAAATAACAAAGTGTTTATTACTTAAAGAGAGGGGTATGGGGTGTCCTGATTACTTGCCATTGGCAAACCCACCCCTGTTCTAGCTAGCTCGTCGGCCCTCTCTGTGCCTGGAATAACACTATGCCCAGGGACACAGCATAGGGTAAGGTTGCATCTGACCGTTGCATTCCTAAGAGATAGACGGCAAAGTTTGACTGTCTATGTATATAACGACAGATAGCCCGTCTATCGGGTTCATTGACAGGAAGCGGCAGCCTCTTGGATAGATTTGACTTCTGCCTGGAATATACTACAATCGACGGGACAGAGAGAATGATATTTCCTGCGATTGCTCCAATACTCCTAGTCCACTGCCATCTTCCGTTTTGGATCCGCCTGTGTATACTTCCAGGTGGGTAGCTTGTCTGGGTACGTCTGATGTTTAGTCTTCTCTATTTGGGATGAGTGTTTTGTACCCAAATTCCAAGTTTACAACGGGCGCAATATAATCTGTATGCTTTGGGACGTTCGCATTCTTTATTTTGTCCATGTCTTAGGTGACAAGACATTGTGCATTCTGCTCAACCTGATCGCTGCCTTGGTCAAATTCAAGTACTTCCGATTGTCCATGTTGGACGTCTCCACGTGGCATAGTTCAAAGCAATGAATATGACGGAAAACTAAGGCAGGTAGTCAAAGATGGAACGACTGAAACGTGAACAAAAGATAAATGTCATTAGGGCTACCGTGTCCATCTGCCAAGCTACTATAAGTCAAGCAGTTAATTGCATCAGCAATAGAAAACAAACAAATTCAAAAATATTGATACTCTTAGATAACCAGGCAGTACTCCAAGTCATAAACAGCTGCACATTCTACTCCAGACCTGGCTGGGAAAGCAACAAAACACTCAACATGCTGGCAAAGAAATACAAGTTGAAACAGGACAAGAAAATCTCGAGGGCAATGAAAAGACAAGTCTCCAAGCAAAGAAGAGAAATGCAACTCCTTTTATTGGGCCTTTCCCCTTTTCGTGGATTTAATAACATTGACATACGACCTACTATGATGCAGGGACATACATAAGGCCACAAGTAATAAGCCCATAATTTAATTTTATTAAAGCAATAGAGGACATCCAGGCGACCGACTGCACACACAATTGAAGGACCTCAGCTAATTTAGCGTGCGAATTTAGAGGCATTTAGAAAGCTTGTAGATGCTTGTTGTCTGAGGACGCTTAGAGTTCGCTTAGAACTATGTACCAGAAGAAGAATTTATAGATTCCGAAATAATTTGTGTCATCGGTCTTACCCAGAAGTTCCAAAATCATGTCTTGAATAACTCTCATTTTGCCAGTCCTGCTATATAGAGACGAAGAGTGATGTTTGAGCCAAGCAAAGCCGACTTACTTATCGGTGGGCTGGGCATACAAATTCTGAATCGGATACAAGGGAAACTCCTTGAGGTGTAGGAGGAATAGCATGCAGTCAGCTCGTCACTGCTCCACCTAAGAGGTTCTTCCAATTTAAGCCTCCTTGTTCGAGAAGGAAAGAAGGATCGAATCTCCAGTATAGAGACCAAAAGATTGTGGACCCAACACGGGTTTGTCTTCATGACTGCAGAAAGCATGGATCACTATTGAACACGTGAGTCATCAAGATCAGTTTATTTCATTCTCGACGCGAAGAAACGGGAACGGGGTAAGGCAACAAGTTTCATGCGAAGTAATTTCTTGAACTTGGCTTCCGATAGAATTCAACTTAGGATGCTCCATCAACTAAGTTTGTCGTGACGAGTCTAAGGTCTGCATCCGCTCCTGAAATGAAATTGGATGCTCTTGAAGTTATAAGCTCGTCGCGATGAGTCTGAGGTCTTCACCCGCTCCTGAATACAGCAACAATCTTGAAGAACTTTTTATCAAACATCTCCTACGGCATCGTCCCATCGACTCGTATGATATAAGAAATTCGTGTGGTTCCTGAGAAACAAGAAGAACCAAGTCCGCCCTGGGCAATAGCCACCGCCGAGTACATCTTAAAAAATAATTTAAATAAGTATGTTTTATCCTGAACGTATCCTCCATCGAAAAACTGCATCACAAATCATCCAACAAGAAAGACACCAAAATATAACACATCATACGAAAAAAAACCCTCCACATGATAGAAACTATAAGTATGTACCACACCCGGCTGGAGAGTGGAGAGTAAGGAGGAGTAGAGTATAACAACAGTATCAGCGTAAACATGAGAATATGTCGAATTTCCACACAAGCTGGTGGCGGTGGCCGACGGGGATGGTGCATCCACAACGATGATCCACTTACGAGGCACACAATGAAAAACTAGACTAACACCCCACACCACCCGAGCGACGATTTTCGAAAACTAGTGTCTGCTGACGTGTTTTGTTCTTCGTGGCAAGAATTTCAATTTGTTTAATGGCTTTTTGTGGGAGGGCGTAAGGAAGATGCAAGGACATATGATGTGTGAAGTATTCTTTGCTCGCATGCCTCTTATCTGTTCTGAGGTTCTGGGCTGTTGAGCCTTGAAGCACTTGCTCTGCGGTTCTGCGGTTTTGTGTTTGTTCTCTTATTCACCTTTCCATTTTTGTGATTATGTTGTCGGGTGCAGAAAGCAAAAGCAATCAGAGAAGAACAGCCAGGCACCAGCTGGCTTCTTTGAGCAAACATTCATTGAAATCCATCATCAAATGGATCGCCTTCTTTTTCCATCTTTACACTTAGCCTTGTGCTTTATGCCGCTGTCTGTTTAGGACATTGAGAGGGACATGCTTACATGAAGTCGCTTATGGAGGATCGTGTTAGATTATTGTGAATGCGTCCCTGACATAGTTGGGGAAACTCTAGCTTATCTGTATGTCATGGTCGGAAAATATGGAGTGTTAGCATCGTTTTTTTTTCGATTTATGGAAGGATTTTTGACTGCGCCAACTGACGGGGGATAAGTGTCTTGTCTCTGTCGTTTGATCACGTTCAGCGATGAACAACTTTGATTGATACATGACGCCGCCCATTGCGTAGTCTCTTACTTTTCCTTCGATTACTTTAAAATTCCATATTTTTTCTCGCCTTAAAAAGTGATCCAGTTGAGTTCTATGTCACCTTAAGACCAAAAAGGTTCGCAGATACAACGAACATTTTCATTGAAACAACGAAAAATTTATTAATTCTTGTCCGATAAACTTGTTTGATGAGACAATGAATGGATGTTGGTTCAAAAAATACGAACGAATTGGCTTAATGTACCATTGCCTATGAAACCTAGTTAGTTTCATATAGAATGACAGTACATTAATCCAACGCACATAGTACTTACTTACTTGTCAGGCATATAACCTGTAGAGGGTCTGAGCCTGAGATATCGCTGCTTTGCATAGTTGACGGTCCCGGGCACGCTGCTTCCAGTCATCCAGACCAAGCTGTTTTGCATCCGTGATTACTTGATCTTTATATGGGAGACTTGGGCTTACTCTTCTTCTCGAACCAGGAGGCTCGGATTAGCTGGAGCATTGTTGTCCATTGCTTCAAGTGCAGTCGATGGATTTTTGCCTTCCGGACTACATCCACATCCAGGTACAGCTTGTAGAGTTCTCGGTTGTGACTCCTCCTCCATTTGCCTTCCACGCAGACGGGACCATGTCTTCGTCGTAGAATTTTTCTTTCGAATGCACCAAGAATCCATTTAGCAGGACTGGCAAAATATAATTTTTGTAGAGCATGATCTTGGTCCTTCGAGTTAGGTGTTTTGAGGTCAACATCGATTGCGGGTTTGTCATTCATGGAATTCACGTTTGTCACGTTTGCAGACAAACTCCTCACCACTATCTCAAAATTGTAGCTGTCGATAGTGATTTTTTGTCCTAGGTGGTGTTTGGTGCACCGTTGCATGCTCGACAGCATATATTTCGTCTTATCTCCATTGACCTTAAGACAAGTTCGTTTCGCCGTGAAAGCTTCCACTACGGCACGGTGAGAACGCGCGACGATCACAATGTCATCTGTGTATCCCAACATTTGGACTGACTTGTAGAAGATAGTGCCTTCAGTGTTTTGCAGCTACCCGCCTCGCTATCTTCTTCAGTACCAGATTGAAGAAGGCAAATGCCACGGGAGTGCTCGAGCCAAACTGCACGGTGCAGCGCGTATGTGTTAGGCCGCTTTTACACACAAAAATTTCGTCTGCGATTTTTCCATCTTGTGGGCAAGGGAGGTGGGACGTGGTAGGGGTCGCCCGCGTCTCGTGTGCTCGGGTTTTGCCTTTGGATTTTCTATTCACTTTTATCTCTCCTCGTTTTTTCTTTGCATGCTGTACATGTGTGAGAAAGAGATGACGCATGTGTGAGAGGGGGTATGAAATAGAAAAAGTGTAGCATTGAGATCTCAATTGCAGAGACTGAAAGATTTTCTGTGTGAAAGTGGCTTGCGATCACAAAAGGGAATTTGAAGGAATCGGCGAAGAATTTTAGCGAGTGTGAAAAGAGCCTTAGCTTGGTGCAACGCACCCGGATAAATGTTCTCGGGATCCCGAATTTTGCCATCGCATCACATAGCTCCTTGCGATGAGTGCTGTCGGTATTGGGCTTTGAAATCGATACAAACGTGGTGCGTATCGTTCTGAAACTCGCTGGTCTTATCCATGACTTGTCTTAATGCGAAGATTTGGTTTATAGTCGATTTACCGGGCCGGATGCCGCACTGGTACGTTCGATTAGTGTGGTGCAAAACGGCCTTAGACGTCCAGAGAGTACGCAGGACAGGTTCTTGCAGGCGACGCTTAGCAGGGATATACCATTGTAGTTGTCGCAAGAGTTAGGGTCGATATGCCCCATATGGAGCTGATATTCCAGTCGTCGGGAATGCTTTCGTCTTCCCTAATGCCACAGATGATCTGGTGCATGTTCCCTAACAGAAAATCTTCACCGGCCTTGAAGATATCTGAGGGCAAGCCATCTGAGCCTGCGGCTTTGTCAGCTTTTTTAACGGCTATGCCGACATCTTCTTCAACAGAGGAAGATTAATTCGTCGACTGGCGTTGAGATTTCTTGCTGGAATAATAATAATAATATAATAATAATATGGGTGGCGCTACAGCCCGTAGATCTCTCACGCGTGGAAGGGACCTACAGTTTAATGCCGACTCCGAACGGCGTGTTTGAGAAGCTTTTTCTAGACAGGAATGCTCTTTGAGCATTGTCAGTGACTCGAAAGAGGTGGAGCCGTGAAATATGAAAGGTGATAAATTCGGGTATCGAACCTGGCACCCTCTGCGTAGGAGTCGACGCATTTACCCACTACGCCACGGCGGCCCACTTTCTTGCTGTAAGTGCTGCTTAGTTAGATAAATGCCTATATGCATATGTTCATTAAATTGAATAGCCACTGGAATAGACTTGCATATAATATGTCTGTGTCTTCCGCTTTTTAGATTATCCATGTCTCCGAGACCATAGAAACAGCGGTTGGCAAGTGTTACTCCGCGTGTACTTGATGTCAACTGAGGTAGACGAAGTCTTTGACTACGCATTGTGACCCTCTATCTAAGAAATCCGTGTTGTAAGTGCCTTCTGCCTTCTTTGTCCTCGTCTTGCGTTTCATTTTCACCGCTAGATCCATTTAAGCAACTTTCGTCTTAATGCCAGCAAGAGCTCCATTTACGGTTAGCTGAGTTCTGCCAATCACGCCATTCGTATAGCTAGCAGTTGTACGGACTTCTGGAAGATCATGCTTAAATTTTTGAAGTGATGATCTTCGCCAAGGTGATGTTAAAGAAGTCACATGACAGTCGACTTGTCTAAAACCTTTTTTGAAGTTGAATTTCTCGGTGTGTTCGATACCCGCCTTGATGAAACAGCGAGCATTCTCCATGGTCATCCTGCACAACTAGACGAGTTTGGAAGGAATGTCAGAACTAGACATGGCATTGTGTAGCTCATCTCTATGTACACTGCCAAATACGGCATTGAAATCGACGAAAAGGTGGTGGGTGCCGATTCGCATTGTTGGATCTTTCCCCCAACGTTTTCAAGTTTGAAGATATGGTCGATAGTGGACTTCTCTGGGCTGAAGCCACTTAGATATGGACCTGTCAGATGGCTAACGGCTTCTGGCGGGCACACCCACAAAATGGCAGAAAGGATCTTGTAAGCGATGTTAAGGGACCTTCTTTTCAGAAGGGGACGGAGTCAAATTTGTCTTCTTTCTTGTGGATAGGGCAAATGATACTGAGATTCAACTCGTCAGGCATGCTTTCCTCCGCCCATATCTTTCAGATGAATTGGTGCATGAGCCCTTTTTGCCTTCATCTCTTGTTGCCTTAAAGAATTCTTCAGCAGAACGTCCACAGCGACAGCTTTGTTAGATTTCAGTCTTGATATCGTCTACGGCAGAGGGACGGAATTCTCGTCGATCATCGTAAAGATTGTGTGGAACCTTTTGCCTGAAAGCGGTATTTGGGTCCTTATTGCCTTTTTACAGCCTACAATATTTCTACAATCTCAGTGCCGACTGCGGCTCTTCTTTTGTCCATTCTTGTCTTGTCCGATCTTTTTACCTTGTACACATTCGATAAGAGTTTCACCCTTTGTAAAACCTTAGGACATATTTCCTGCCGTAGCGCCTCTCCGTCTCCACGCTCGCACGCTTCTCGTTCTCGCTCATTAACTCTTGTTGTTCGTTGCAGCGTTTTTATTTACTCCACTAAAATAGACAATAGATGACGACGAAAATAAACGCAGGCAGGCAATAGCTGAACCCACTCGATCCCCATTATTCTGTTCAAGTTTACACTGCAACTTCAGTTCTTTGCTCTTAAGCCCAACCACACACTACAGTCGACCTACAGTCGAGGATTGACTTCATTTACTACCGAAAAGGAGGCCACTGCAACTGAAAAACAGGCAGCACACCACATTAAGTCCTTTTAAAATTCCTCCAGTCCGTTGTTGTTCGAGGTGCCTGCCTGTGAATGGTACTCATTGCGAAGGCAATGGCAATTCAAAGCAACCTTCTTAACTCAAGTCTCTGTGCACGCCGGTCATAATGGGGTAGCGGAAGTGCTGGATGAAGTAATTCAGCTGGCAGGCAATGCGCAGAACCTTGACCTTCCAATGCAACTCGTTAATTTGCAGAATGTTGCCAGTGTGCGTCATCAATCTTATTGCACACCCATCTGCATCTCTCGCCTCTTCGACAATGCAGGAGACTCAAGTCAGCTGCGGGTCAACAGATCGAAGCCAATCTCCGTCGTAAATCAAAAAGGAATTCTGTCTCAGAAGCGTTTCATTTCCTGGTGTCGATTGACACCAAGTCGAATTATCGTCCGACCAACTGTGCCCTGGTGCAAGTGTGCAACTGTCCCCTCCTTCTGTCAAACGCGTCTCGAGTGCCTCAATGGGATGCGATGGGAGTGAGAAGCGAATAAAGTGTCTGCCTTCGACTGGGAACGAAAAGACGAGAGGACTCCTCTGGTCCGTCCCCTTCTCTTTTCATCAGCTTTTCATTTTTTCTTCCGCCCTGCCGCTTGGATGGAAGTCTACACAAAGTCCTAGATTAAATCCCCATGCATGAAGAAAGAAATATTCTTGTGATATTTGCAATTTGAAGACCATAGGCAAAGGCTGCTGCTGTCGCAAACAAAAAAGCAAAAAAAAAAGAAGCGGAAAATCTGCCCAGAAGAGAAGAGAAACACATGTGGAAGCCAGCAAGTGGAACTTTCAGTTAGACGAGAAGAAAGGGAACACCGAGGCAGGACTCAAAATGAAAAGAAGTGCAGAAGCAGTTGAGTGAGGACACACTGTGTGTGTGCAAATCTATGGTGAGGGCATTTGTTTGTCCGTTCTCTTTTGGAAGCACTTAGCTGGAAAGTGTGCATCAGAATATGATGCGGGTGTCAACCTTTTCATACAGGTCCTCGTCGTTTTCGTCCTTTACGCTTCGTATGCGCTTGTCGACGTCTGCTTTAATAATTCTGAAGTGACAAATGTGCCATTTTAATAGCGTGACTGTCGGAAGCATGCCATTTTTCTTGAATAAAGACTTCTAAGGCGTTTATCATTCATTCTTCAGATGCTGCGCGGAGTTGAGCGATTATTCACTGCAAAGGTTGCCATTGTAAGATGATGTTTAGGAGGTAGCGTTTGTAACCTTTATGACCTTTGTGGGGTGTGAACCTGGCACGGAAGTTGACTGAACTTCAGGAAATAATATACAACGTGCATTCAACAATGACTTTGTTCCGTGAACTGGTCGCTGGGAAGATTGTCCGATGAATTGAATTGCATTATCTTTTGAGATGGGGTCTCCTCGCCTCAGCACCGTGGAAACGGCTTCATTTTTATTATTTTTCGTGAACGCCATAAATTGTATTGTGACTCCAGACTAGGGACATTTAAGCTCTACTGTACTTCATGAAAAAGCGCAGATCGACACTGGCGTTCATCCTGATGGACGCATATGCCCCCGGGGTCTGCGCTGATTTGTAGGTATGTGAGTCGACCCTGGCACATGAGCCTATGCAGTCTATTGTCACAATTTCCACGGCCCCACCACTTGGGATTCAGTGACATTGCTCAGAGAGTATTACTGTCAAGAAAATTCTTCTCTAACAACGACTTTCAGAGTAGGCATAAGACGGTGGGTCCCTTCCACTCGTGAGAGAACAACAGCCAGCACAGCATGTATGACTTGCAGCAGAAGCTAGGCCAGGATCCAAGAAATGCAAATCGACACACGTATTCGTTGATCGCAATGCCATGCCATATGACAACGTGCATAGAGACCAGCTATTCAACGCCATGTCTAATTTTGACATTCCTGCAAAACTCGTCAGGTTGTGCAAGAGGACGATGGAGAACTCTCGCTGATCCATCAAGGACCAACTCACCCAGACCTTCAATGTCTAAAGAAGTGAAGGACTCCGTCTACCTCGGCTCCCAATTAAACAGTACGAACACTACCAGCACTGAGACCAAACGCATAGTAACTCATGTTCTAATTTGTTGGGCTCAAGAGACAATTGAGTAATGGAGCCATCTCTCGTAATATCAAGTTAAATATTGTTTAACCTCTTGATCATCTCAGCCGTAGATCAGGGCGCGGAAACATGGACAGTCTCAAGAGCAGATGAAAAAGCCCTTTAACTTTCTGAGAGAAAAGTTCTGCTTTCAATCTTTGGTCCTGTTTGCGTTGATGGTTATATCATTCTGCGCAACGACATGAAAATAACCAGGCGTCTACGGATTCAACGTCTAAGATGGCTACGCCATGGACAACACTGCTCCAGCCCGAGGAGTCATCGACTCCGAACCACGACTCCCAGAACGCAATAGAGGACGCCCACGGAACCGATGGTACATTCAGGTGGAGAACCAACTTGCCGTGCGCAATATGAGACAGTTGGTTAAAAATCATACCGCCATCAGAAGAAGAAGAATGAGTTTTTCAAGTTTGGAAACAAAAAGAGTCGCACGGGGCCAAACCTTGAGAACACGTTAGATGGGGCAGCAGTTCATAGCTTAATTCAACCAATTTCCCGTGGCGACCTCGCCGTCGACTCGCGTCAGTTAGTCAATGCAGATCACACCCTGTGAATCCCAACAAACAGTGGCCATCTCCTTTCCGGCTGAAAGGACATACCTCGCCTTCTTCGGATCAGAGTGAAGTCCACTATATCGACTGTTCCTTGGTGTCTGGTGTGTACCACTGGTTCCATGTTTCGAATACGGTCACGAAACGATGCAGAACCACCTTCGAATTGCGCTTACACAGCGTCTAACACTGCTCTGAAGTGAGTCGCGCGGTCTTTTGAGATGGCTACTGTCTCAGCTAACTCGCGAACGAGATCGTGAATTTTTGTCACGTTATTCTCCGTGGTAGCCGGTTATGGGGCACCTGCGACTACGTTGAAACTCGTTTAACAAATTTTTGACGGTCGCCATCGAAGGAGAAGTGTCACCGTACACAGCTCCCAAACCCTCTTGGATTTGGCTGCACGCTTTCCATTTAACAGACATTTTGCTCGTTTTTTTTTCAATTTTTCTAAAATCCGCGTTCACTCCTGCTTCCACACGTGGTCAAAACGAAACTCCGAGTCCGATTCCGCTGAAAATTTCATTGACAGTAGCCATCTACTAAAATGTACTACACAATAGTAATTTACTCTTGCGATTGTAGTCCCATCGGGCGTTGAGTCTAAGTACTTATCGGACCACAATCGCAATTCGGTAAAGGTCGCTTTGGTGTATTCCGCGTGCTGTAAAATCTGCTCCATCGAGCGCGCCCTCTGATTGTTATTGCCGAGTACATAATGAGGAATTCGTCACACATCATTATGCACATCAATAGAAGGTGGCGCATGAAAACAGGCACTGACTGCGATCGTCATGCTGAAAACCTTGACGGAGCCTTGAAGTCACACTCGCAAATAACACACACAAGCACACAAAACATTTGCCAGGGAATGCGTGAATGCGCATGCAAGGAACCATGTGTCCTGACTCACGTTCACTCCTTGTCTGTCGTCGGCAATGTCGTGCAGTATTTACATGGAAATTCATCCTTCAATGAAATTGTGTCTTACATTTCATTCCGTTTGTCTTGCATTACATCAATCCTTTGCAGAGATTTCGCTCGAATTGCATCACTCCCCCTCGCGATGTGAACACACTACGGGCACAGACTGCAACGAACGTCTTCATTGCGCGCATTCATGTCATTTTAGTTCCTTTCACCGCCCCCGCGCTGTCGCCCTGTCAATGTGCCATTTAATTTGCAAACCAAGGTAATGTCATGTGTTAGCGAATCCAATGCATGCTCATATATGTTTGTCGTCGTATCCACCGTCGCGAGCAAAGCGATTCCTTCCGTCCAACTTTCTGCCGAGAAATGTATCTTGTTCTTGAGCTTCGCTGCGCTTCTTTTATTCAACCTCTCTTATTCCTTTCTTCTCAGAAATCTCCTTGGGAAAGTGAATTATTTAAATTCCATGAAAAGGATTTCATGTGTTCATTCAGGAGGAGCGCACACCATCACGACAAGCACCACCACCGACCTAGTCGACACACCATTTTTCAGCGTCCTCTGTCGCCGTGGTTGTCGTTGTTGGCAACGCAAGAAAAAAATGCTCGCATAAAAAGGAAAACTTTCCCAATCTGCCTGAGCATATGAGAAGATCGTATCATGTAGCTGAGTAACCAAAAATGGAAGGAATTCGAAAATGAGTGAAAAAGGAAGCAAGGCGACAACACGATGGGAATAAGCTGAACAAAAGTATTCAAACGAGGAGGAAGAAGAAATTAAAATGAAAATTGAAAACGAAGCTCACAAGTGCGATGGGATTATGGAAGGAAAAGGCTTTATGTTTGCAGACGATTTATATTCCATCAGATGGGCTGCGAGCGATTTGTCAAACGTAGCCTGATGGATTGAGACCAGTACTCGACGAGCAGCTATGAATTTCTGATTAGGACGTGTGCCGATGGGTTAGAAAGTCTTGCGGTACTTTCCCAGAATAATAAATGCTCTCGAAGATGCTGTTGGTAGGCTTGCAGATGTGTGTAATAGGATGAAAAAAGCTCCGTGGAAGTGTTTGCGAAAGATGCGAAATGGATGCCGGTGTACATATTTGATTCGATTACTACATGCAGGAAAACATCACCAAAGGTGCACAGAAGTTGTAGGCAACATTGGCAAACGGGAGGTGAACTGACAAAAGACTGGAAATTGAAAGGTGTCCTCGAACACGAAACTGGGTCGAAATTAGTTTCTGGCCATCTGGTGTCCAGAAACTTTCAGTATGAGCCGAAATTACTTTCTGGACAGCGGTGTTCAGAAACTCATTTCGGGCCAAATTACTTTCTGGACAAGCGGTGTTCAGAAACTCACTTCGGACCAAATTACTTTCTGGACAAGCGGTGTTCAGGAACTCATTCCGGGCCAAATTACTTTCTGGACAAGCGGTGTTCAGAAACTCACTTCGGGCCAAATTACTTTCTGGACAAGCGGTGTTCAGAAACTCACTTCGGGCCAAATTACTTTCTGGACAAGCGGTGTTCAGAAACTCACTTCGGGCCAAATTACTTTCTGGACAAGCGGTGTTCAGAAACTCACTTCGGGCCAAATTACTTTCTGGACAAGCGGTGTCGAGAAACTCATTTCGGGCCAAATTACTTTTTGAACAAGCAGTGTTCAGAAACTCATTTCGGGCCAAATTACTTTCTGCACGAGCGGTGTTCAGAAACTCATTTCGGGCCAAACTACTTTCTGTACAAGAGGTGTTCAGGAACTCACTTCGGGCCAAATTACTTTCTGGACAAGCGGTGTTCGCAAACTCACTTCGGGCCAAACTACTTTCTGGACAAGCGGTGTTCAGAAACTCTTTTCGGGCCAAATTACTTTCTGGACAAGCGGTGTCCAGAAACTCATTTCGGGCCAAATTACTTTCTGAACAAGCAGTGTTCAGAAACTCATTTCGGGCCAAATTACTTTCTGGACAAGCGGTGTCGAGAAACTCATTTCGGGCCAAATTACTTTCTGAACAAGCAGTGTTCAGAAACTCATTTCGGGCCAAATTACTTTCTGCACGAGCGGTGTTCAGAAACTCATTTCGGGCCAAACTACTTTCTGTACAAGAGGTGTTCAGGAACTCACTTCGGGCCAAATTACTTTCTGGACAAGCGGTGTTCGCAAACTCACTTCGGGCCAAACTACTTTCTGGACAAGCGGTGTTCAGAAACTCTTTTCGGGCCAAATTACTTTCTGGACAAGCGGTGTTCAGAAACTCATTTCGGGCCAAATTACTTTCTGCACGAGCGGTGTTCAGAAACTTATTTCGGGCCAAATTACTTTCTGTACAAGAGGTGTTCAGGAACTCACTTCGGGCCAAATTACTTTCTGGACAAGCGGTGTTCAGAAACTCATTTCGGGCCAAATTACTTTCTGCACAAGCGGTGTTCAGAAACTCATTTCGGGCCAAATTACTTTCTGGACAAGCAATGTTCAGAAACTCATTTCGTAATGGGCTGAAAGTACTTTCTGTTCAAGCAGTGTAAAGAAACTCATTTCGGGCCGAAATTACTTTCTGGACAAGCGGTGTTCAGAGATTCACGTCGGGCCAAATTACTTTCTGGACAAGCGGTGTTCAGAAACTCACTTCGGGCCAAATTACTTTCTGGACAAGCGGTGTTCAGAAACTCACTTCGGGCCAAATTACTTTCTGGACAAGCGGTGTCCAGAAACTCACTTCTGGGCCAAATTACTTTCTGGACAGCGGGGTCCAGAAAATCATTTCGGTATGAGCCGAATTTACTTTCTGGACGTCGTTGTTCAGAGACCCTTAGCATGAAGGCATGAGCTCAGTCACAGCAGCCCTATTCGACCAACCCATGACTTCTGTACTTCGCTTCCACTATTTTGCTTTTTTTTCCATGTCCTAACATTAATTATTATCGCTTAGCTTCTGCATAAATAGTCGTCCCTGATGTGCACTTGACTGTGATTCGAAAGTATGCCATAAGCTACAGCACGCGCAGCTCCACTGGATGGCACAAATTTGTCAATCGCAATGACATGACGTTTCAATACAAAACATTCACCCCAACAAGAAACAAATTTGCGTTTGCCTGCTGTCCCCTTTCTGACATCAGAATCAATATACGATTCTTTTGTGTGTGTCCCCACCCATCCTCTGCCAGTGTCTGCCTCAACTGGCGGACCTCGTAAATGTGAAGCGACACGAACCATAAGCACGTTACAACGGCAACAAAGAACAAAGCACTTCCGAGAGCGGCTGTCGTTGGGTTAGCCAAAAACAAATTGAATCCAATCCGCCGTCAAAATCACTTTCCCTCATACGCTCGCGCATAATACCAGACAACGGCTCTTTCGCGTGTGTTCAAGCTCTGTCATCCAGAAGCGGTACACATGCCTGCACCTCGCCTGAGAAGAACGTTCGATGTCAACGCGGATCTTGTTTCGCACCATAAAGGAGGGACAGCAATTCCGACGGGGGGTTATGATGAGAATGTTTGCACGTCGACACCTGGCCCTTGAGCCAAATGAATTTTGTCGCAGTCATTCTTGTTATCATTCCTTGTCATTGTGTTCGCGAATGAATCCTATCGACCATTGCGTGGTTGTTTTTCAAAACATCCCCTAGTGTGAGACACTGAGACACTGAGACGGAATAAATAATCCCACGAGGCTTGGAGTGAGAACAACATTTCGACTTGGAATAGCCAGTGCTGAATTTCGAAAAAAACAATTTTTGGAAAACCTCTGCAAACGTGACAGAGTCTGTGACCATGTTAGGCTTATGTATCTGTGCGAGGAGTGATTTTGTTTTAACACGGGTGGAGACAATGGCATCCAATGGATTTGAGATTAAGGCCAGTTTTGGTGGAGATTGACTGGAAAATCAGAAACATCTTGTGAGTCTCTTAGAAGGTATTCGTCTCTGTGCTAGCTGATTTGAGCATCTAAGTTCAGGTGCAAAACATGCGTTAGAGTGCATTTCAGGACATCTGAATTTTTGGCAACTTTTGTACAGTCGGGTTTAATTTCATGTGTGTTTCATTTCAATTATATTTGTAACGCACCTAATTTGTGTTTTTAAATATTTATGGAAACATTTTCTTACGGTGAGTGGAAGAAATGAATAGACGGTCTATAAAATTTGTATCGGTACTAGGTGTCCAGAAATTTACTTCGAAAAGGCTTTCTGGAGGACATTGAACTGGAATCCTTCAACAAGCCCTAAGTTGTAGCTGTCTAGTGTGACAAGTGTCACCACGTTTTGCGCGACTTATCGCTGGTCCTTCATGAGTTCAGGTGACCAACAGTTCTGGAACCACTCCGAAAGGGGAAAGTTAACCTAGGTAGCTAACCACCGTAAATAATAATGATATGATTGGCGCTATAGCCCGGAGAGGAACAGGGTTAGCTTCTCAGCAACCACTCGTGTTGTGCGAGTGGAAGGAACCAGTTTTATTCCGACTCTGAACGGCAAACTTTGAGAGGTTTTTTCTGGACAGTTACTACTCTTTAAGCATTGTCAGTGACTCAAAAGACGTGGGACCGTGAAAAATATTTCGAACATACCGGTCGAGAATCGAACCCAGGCAGCGAGGTTAAGTTGCGTAAGGGTCGACGCATATACCCGCAAAGCCATATGCTGTAGAGGTAGACCAAGACTTTTCTTCAACGGCGTGCTGGAAACGTGAGAAAAATAGGTTGAGGGTCTGAGTATCTGAGAAGCAGTGACTTCGATGACTTCGGTGTTTACACCTTCGTCATTGCAGATACTCTCTTGGTCGATGTGGGCCTTGGTGCTACTCGTCTGTTACCTGAAATGGTCTTAAAATGTCTCGGCTACCGCCTGGATAACAGAATGGCAAACACGTTCGAATACGTTGTAGGCGTCACTTTATCATTGCTTCATGTCTTTATCTCTTCCTCCGATTTGTCAAACCCCTGCTATGCTCAAGGGTTCATCGCATACATACACAGGACACACAAAGGCTCTGCAAAGCACTGTACCCTCCTCATCGAGTGCACTGACATCAGGTGCAGCCGCCAGTGACCGCACAACAAATCCCTTAATTCACTTAAATTCCCCGGCAAACTCCCAGTCGACTCGCTCGAACCCCAGCAAAATCAAGGTGAAATCAATGATGCGCTAAGCCGCGACTTATGACTCCCTCCGGGTTGCCACCCTCAGAGTGCACAATTGTGTCATAATTCTGCGCCTTCCGGTATGACTCCAGCAATTAATCTGTCACCACTCCGGTGCACTTCATCTCGCATGCATAATCATACCTGACGCGGTAACCATACCTGATCGGATTAAAAGTCACCCACCCAGCACCTTCAGACCGCACTGATTGTAGTCACGACACGGGGCAGCCGTGTGCAACACCCCCCTTTTGCAACTCGCCAGGCAAGCCAAAGTAATTTCTCAGAGTTGCGGTTCTGCAGAACCTCCTCGAGGGCAAGTTACTGCACATAAAATAAAACACGCCACCATTCCCCTCGGCACACGTCAATACCTCCAGGTTTATGTGCAATCTAGTCGCACCAACAGCCAGCACTCAAAGTCAGCGGCAGGGCCTAATGACGACTACGCCCACTCCCGCGAGAACAAACAAGAGGCGAGGACATAAAAATGAAATATGCCCATCCAATTAGATAAGTGGCGGGGATGTCGTTCATTAACCACGTCTGCTGCACGCCAGGGTGCATTCAACCCAGAAAAGTCATCACCATCGCCCGGATTAAGCGACTTGAGTAATTTCAAGCTCCGATAGCTATTTCCATTTCCTTCCGCAACTAATTAGGTTAATCCTAGTCCAAACATCAGTCGTGAGATGTCTCGCAGCACTGGCCACCCACCTTGGCTGCACCGGCATGGGTTTCCTTTTTTCGTCCGCCTCTCCGGCTTGTCATGTATCCTATTTCAACGATGCTCAAAATCAATTTCCCAGCTTGGAATCTACTCCCAAGGAGCAAATAGAGAGCAAAAAAAAAGAGAATCAGAAAGGAAGCCAGGAAGCATACAAAAATGAGTGCTCCTTAGTCCTTACGTCCCATCTGAGTTGACGTCCTTGCGGTGCAGTTCAGAGAGCCCGGTCTGCATGTCTGATGAAACATGTGTAGGGATTGCATTAGGGACTGCTTGTCGGGTTGTTGGGCTTGAGTTGATTATACTTACTGTGCATGACTCACCCTCTGGCTTTGCAATTTCCCCCAACCAGTAAGTAATTGCACATCCTTGTAATCCCCATCGTCATCGTCTGGTAATGCAGTCAGTCGTTGCAATCCTGTCCAACGGTTGACGAGGAGGGGGGGTATCCTTGAAGCGTTTTGCCGATTTCTGCATTTCAATTATAATCGCATAGTCGTTCTGGTTCTGTGACCTGCTCTCTGATTAGATTACTAGAGTCTGGTCAATTAGGTGCGGAACTGACAGATGTGGCTGTACTTGGGTCGTGGTCGTGGTGAGGTTGTGTCACTTGGGTGCGCACTTGCTTGTCCGTACTGTGGGTGCACACTCGTTCTATCCTGTAGCAATGCTGCCTAACAAAACTAAGCTAAACCTGACGGGCCACCTCAGGAATGAGATTAACCACGTTTTCAAGAGAAACCGGTCCCAATCCGGCGGGGTTACTATCTTTCTTTTTATGTCTGTAGACGTGTGTATCGCACGCAGCTCTTTCCAAGTTAGTCGCTATCTTCGGCCTCTTATACTGGCGCAATAGTCCGGGTGGACTTTTACCTCAGCCAAAAAGCCTCTCCAGCTGGCACGATTAGCCAGCTGCCATCAATTCGCATTCAAGTTGGCAGAGGTCCTTTTTTACTTAAGTGGACCATCCGTTTCGTGGGCGTCCCCTGTTGCGTTATCCCATTGGTTTCGAGGACGGAAACTTTTCGGGCTGGAGCAGTTTTGTCCATGCGCTCAACATGGCCTAGCCATCTAAGGTGTTGAATCCGAAGTATGTCAATTGGCCTTTTTTCCAAGATCTGCCGCAGTGCAAAAGAGTGGTCTATTCTGTACATCCTTCGCCTGAAACCATACTGATAAGGATCTATCAGATTATGTACGATCAATCAGGCAGTCACGCAAACGGCAGAGAAGATTTTTTGGGCGATGTTTTTGGGAGACATATCCCTGTCGAAGGGAAGGAGTCGCCTTTTTTTGTGGATCGTAAACCTGAAAATACGGACTTCAATTGGAACTTATTTTAGGGACACTTTTCACAAGAGCACAATATTGGGTTGAAGTTCGATTCGGATGGCTATTCAGTTCTCGAATGAGATGGAAGAACGGGATAAATTGGCCATTTTGACCCATTTGACCCAAGGCTGGATACACGAGTTAAGGGTAAATAAACTCATGGACCGAATTGCTATCAGCGAATTACTGCTGAAATGCAACAATATCGACCCATTTTTGAAGTGCATGGTGGCAAAAACTGGATCACTTACGACAACACACTGACATTTCGAACGTGTTCCAAGAGGAATTATTTGCAATCCTCGAAGCATGTCACGTCAAAAAGCACCTAAACCTGTTGCCGTATGCATTGATAGCCAAGCAGCCATCAAATCTATTGCCTCCTTCACTTCACATTGCAAATTAGTTAAAGAATGCCGAGCTGAGACAGAAGGCCAGCTCTATTCCCTTATCTGAGTTCCGGGTCGCAATGACTTCCCAGGAAATGTAGTCCGATGAACTGACGACGCAGGAATCTGACCTTCAGCACACTCTTGCAGAGGAGGTGTACATCGCTCTACCAGCAGTAGCCTCATACTTCCTTAAAACAGCAAATCTTAGATGGGCCAGACTGACAAAATGAGCAACATTAAGGGATATATGGCTTGAGTACAATCTAAAACAAAAAATCTCCTTCGGCGAACATGTTATGGTATAGTTAGACTAGTGGCGTTCTGTACAGGCCACTGCCCGAAAGGAGAACATCCCACACAATTCACATTGTCGCGGCTGCAACAACATAGCTGATAGGGAGACCTCAACAATTTTCGCTTGAACCTACCGAGCACTTGCAAGAGCCAAACAGAGAACACTTAGCAAATACCTCACGATGAATTCAGAGATATCTCAAAATACAACTACAGCTTCATTACTTATAGGTACCAGAGCTGTGTCATATACACCTACGACAAAGACAGGCGAAAACGTCCGTGGTCAAGGCGTGGTTATTCGGCGTAGACGGTCGGAGGCCAATCAAGAATTGACTCCACAATAAAAAACCAGAGGGCGATGGTATTCCGGCATTTATTTTAGTTAACTGCCAAACAATTGCGAAAAATGCTTAATCTATCGCTCCTCACTGGCCTTTTTTTTTTTAGATTTATTCAGATTCTTTTAAAATGTACATGGTCTGAGTTACCGCACATTATCTGAATTTATGATTATATTAGTTTCAAAAGATATAATGAATGTACAAACTAACATTTGAGGAAAAAATAGATTAATAAAAAAAAATCTCATTTAAGTTAGTAAATAAAAAATGTAAATTTATGAATTTAAATATGGCAAGAAATAAATTTGTTTAATGCCTTACAGTAAGTATAAAAATTTAATAAATAAGCACATAGATACATGAATATATAAATAAAGAAATAAATAAGTAAATAAATAAATAGATAACAAAATAAATAAATAAATATATAATAAATAAATAAATAAATAAATAAGTAAATAAATAAATAAATAAATAAATAAATAAACAAATAAGTAGATAAATAAATAAATAAATAAATACTAAATAAACAAAAATGTACATGTATGTGCCTATACGAACAATAAGTAAGTACAAACGAATGCTTATTACCAAAGTTTCTTGGAATTGCTTGGAAGTATTGCAGATCAATGTCTAAGAAAATAAATTTCTTATTAAAGGGTTTTCGGAGCAGTTGCAGCGACTTACAAATTTTTCGTTAAGTGTGTTTATCCTATCAGAGATCAATTCAACATTCGCTCTTCTATGCAAGGATTTTGTAGAGTAATGCCACGGGAGACTTAGCATCATTTTTAAAAGTTTGTTCTGTGCAATTTGTAACTTTGCTATTTGACATTTCGCACAGTTACCCCAGACCGGACACCCATATAAAATTATTGCGTGAAATATTACTTTATAAGTTATTATTTTGTTTTCTAGTGATAATAGAGATTTTCTGTTTATGAGTGGATATAGTAGTCTTGTATTTATATTAATTTTGTTTAATGTTTCTTTTGTGTGATGGTTAAATATTAGTTTTGAGTCCAGATGGATTCCCAGGTACTTTACGCGAGAGCTCCACCCGATTGACACATTATCCACCCGCAAAGGGTTGGAGGGAATATAGCAAGCTTTCCTTTTTCTTGTGAAAAAGATGGCTTGAATTTTTTCCTTATTCAATTTAATTTTCCACTTAGCAAGGTAGATACTCAGAATTTCCAGCCCATAGGATAGATTCATCTCAAGAACGAGAGAAAATTTATGGGATGTAAAAACAGCTGTGTCATCCGCGTAAGTAGCAATTTCGCAAAACGGGAGATTGGGAATATCCGAAGTAAACGGATACACTAAATGAAGGATTACTAAGGAAACTTTGGACTAATTTACAAATATAATATGGGAAATTGAGGCAAATCATTTTAAATACAAGACCATCATGCCACACAGAATCGAAGGCTTTTTCTATGTCGAGCAGAATCATACCTGTAGACTTGCCTTGAGCTCGTTGTTCTTTGACATAATTAACAATTCGTAAGACTTGGTGTGAAGTGCTGTGTGCATTCCGAAATCCAAATTGTTCGTTTGGGAAAATATTTTGATCTCGTATAAACTGCTTCAACTTTTCTTTTATAACCTTTTCTAGTAATTTAATTAGACTACTAAGAAGGCTAATTGGTCTGTAATTCTCAGCTTTATCTGGAGGCTTTCCAGGTTTATTTATTGGAATAACCTTAGCAAGTTTCCAAGCATCGGGAAAATATCTGATTTTTAAGCAAGCGTTTATAACAAAAGTCATAAGGCTGATGCCAACTTTGGGCAATTCCTTAAGATAAGTGTTACATATTTGATCAAATCCAGGGGATTTCCTTATCTTGAGGGACTGGTCTTTTTCTCGAAGATTGGAAGGTCTCCTACATGGTACCTATCCACAAATCCGGCTCAAGGAACAATGTGGAAAACTACAGACTACTACAACACAAGCTACTTTTCGGGTGTATCGTAAAAGATAGCAGGAGCTAACTGGTGCGCTCTCCGTCCAGAGCTACTTCGACATATTCAAATCACAGATGCGTAAAATATTATTCCAAGGCCCAAATCATTTATGGGCGTAGACGACCTGGTTGGGCGCATGCACAAGATCATCTGTAAACTATGGTCGGAGGCAAAAATGCTCAAAGAGTAGAATTTAAGTATCGTTTGTCCGATCCACAAACCCCTTACGCTGAGTCAACTACCGAGGGTAAGTCTTCTGAACATCGCAAATAAGATCCTCTCTGCCTTTTTGTGTACTCGCCTGAAGCCGTTTATAAGCAATGTGAGGTCCATATCAGAGTGGCTTCAATCCAGGGAAGTCGACCAGATTTTTACTCTCAGCAGATCAAGGAAAATACCCAAGAATTTCAAATCGATACACACCAACAATTCGTCGGTCGGTAACGAACTCACCGAGATCTTCCATGTCAAAACAGGTTTTGGACAAGGCGACACGCTGTAATGTGACTTCCTTAACATAATCCTATAGAAGATCGTGTAAGACTCACACGCCAGAGGTTTGATCTCCCAGAAGCCATACAACTATTGGCATGCGCGGATGACATTGACGTGATTGGCAGAACACAGCGAGCCGTCAATGAGGCGTTTGCTGGCATTATCATTGAGCATCATTGAGCGTCACAAAGCGCAGCTATAACTTCGAAATAGTCACGGACTTCGTCTACTTCGGCTCCGCGGTAAATAGTACGAACAATATCAGTACCGAAATCAAACGCAGAGTAACTTATGCCAACCGCTGTGCTTATGGGCTCTAGAGGCGATTAAGAAAAAAATGTCTCAAAGGCGGGTAAATATAATATGCCCTTCTGTATTTTTGAGAGAAAAGTTCTACGTTCAAACTTTGCATTGACGGTGTTTCGACGACAAACTACAAACTGTACTAGAAGTACAGCGACATGAGTCTAGTGAAGAGCCTACGAATCCTGCGAATATGATGGCTAGGCTATGTAAAGCGTATGCACAACTCAGCTTCAGCCCGAAGAGTCTTCGACTCGGAACCCGTCGACAACGCAATAGAGGATGCCCGCGCTTAAGGTGACGCACCCAGGTGCAGAAGGACTTAATCAACTTGGCGTGCGACACTGAAGGCAGCCAGCAAAAGACAGTGCTAGCAGGCGAGGCTTGTTGGTCGAGGTTCAGGTCCACTCCGGACTGTAGCACCAAATAAAGAAGAAGAAGAAACGAGACCATAGTGCGGCCGTGGAGGCCTACGCAACTGAACATTTCTTTCTGAGTTCAAACCCCGATATGACCAAAATTTATTTACATGGCCCCTACTCCTTCGATTCACTGATAATGCTCCAAATGTGTAATAGTCTGGAAAAGTCTTCTCGAAATTTGCCGTTCGGAGCGGCCTAAAACTGTAGGTCCCTTCCACTCGTGAGAGAACACTAGCATGCACAACTCGAGTGGTTGCTGAGCAGCTGACCTTCGCTCTCTACGGGCTATAGCGCCACCCATTTTATTATTATTAAACGAAATCAAAAGTAAGTACCTGTTGTATCCGATAATGGTCTCACATCGACAACTTGGTCAGAATGTCACCGTCGACGCCCATGGTAACGTAGTTGTGAGGGAATTTACCTGTCTCGGCTTAGTTCACAAACCATACCAGAATGACTTTATTCCCGTTAAACACTTATCATGTTTCTTCGGGCTCAGGAAGCAATTGATAGACCGTCGTTTGAAGGAACTAAGATCAATTTAAACATCCCAGTCCTACTGTACAGCGCAAAGGCATGAATATTCAATATCAACAGCGGATGAAGAAGTTATTCGACTCCAACGCTACACAAACAAGAAGAAGATTCTCTCAGCTTACGTTGTCAACTGGGTATTGCCCCGACTCCATTCGTTATGACTGTTCGTAGGTCATTCCACTAAAACAAATAAAATGAGTACTCCAAAATACGCTGATGCACTACTTCTACTCATTTCATGATGTTTTTACATCCATCGAATGTCATCAAAGCGTTGATATTCGGAGTTTTCCTCCTGCGTCAGTCACTCAATGTAAAATTCGCAAAAGATGACTGAATAGCAGTGGGAGCGAGGTTTACAATTTCAGTGGATGCTGGCGTAAGCTATTTTAATTTTTTGAAACCAACGGACAACGAGCAGTCCACATGCTTATGAATTTTGTCGAATCATGCACATTTCCAGTCCCTCACGACACGCAAATATTACACTACAAGCGTCAACAAAGAGGTTGGATATCAAAAATATTCCGAAGTGAAGATAATTTCTTAAGATCATTCCCCAAGGAGCACTTTCGAACTCAAATCGTTTAGTATTGCTCCAGTTCTCGTTGACGATGTATCGCTTAGCCTCTGTTGCATTTTTATTAATTCTTGTTGCTGGACAATCCAGTGGTGAGTGGTTAATAATTTAAAATTAATAAAAGTTACTTACGAATATGTTCGCTTGCTATCTGTTCTCTGCGTTTGGTTACATCCTTGAAGTGTTTCATTACGTTCGATCGGAAAATTCGTGACATTTATTTTTAAGATTTTATCTGTTTGTTGCTCGCTGTGTATTATTTCTCGGGAAATTTATAAACTACCTTTTAAAAGTTACGGTCGTCCGTTTATGTATCTGTTCAGATATTGCCACACTGGACAAATGTAGATGGTCACTGACTGTGTATTATCGTCGCTCATTGTTCGATATATCCTGTCTGTGACTGGGATTTCATTGATTTTGCCTTCAGGGCTACGTGAAGTTTGATTATTCCGTAGATGGAGTTGATCTCCAGTGGTCACAGGATCAGATCACACGCTCTTGGTGAGCAATGATCCGTTCTGTACGCAGTACCGGCTGCAAAGTCATATTTGAAATGGAGTGGTTCCTAAAAACTTCATCAAAAGATTTAAAAAAAAAAAATACGTTCATATGGCAGCCTCCGCGATCACCTCATCTCGTGTCTTCATGATATTCATGATCACATTTCGACTCGATAGAGGATTGAGTGCTTAGACTATTGCATTTATTGTGCGGCAGCAATACAGTGCAAACAAATTCAAGGCAATTTGATATAAAATAAAATCTTCAGCTAATTTACCTTTTTTTCCCAAAATGTATTCTACAACTGTCGGTTGGGCAGCTAGCAAAATCAACATAATTTCAATTTTTAGAATTTTAAATATCTACTAATGAATGTGAGTCGCAATTGACCCGAGACGTTGGAGGTTTTGTTAGCACCGAACGCTTCTTTTCCATCCTTTTTGCCGTCTTGATGTCAATATACTATTATATTTTACAGAAATGTAACAACAAGGATTATCTGCTCTTAGGACACAACATAGAATAAAATACATAATAAATAAATACATAATTTGTAGTAAATCAATGTTATACATTCAAGAAATAGTTTGTACGACTGGAAGACTAGGCCAGTTGGACAACCACTCCATTAAGTTGTCCAGCAGCTGTTTCTCGTATTTGGTATGTTTGGAGATTGTAGATGTTGTCCGCAGATTAAAAGAACAGATTTTGCCACCCTTTGTCGAATCTCTGCTGGGTTGAGGGATTTCTGCTGTAAATAGAAGATAAAAGAGTGGTCCAGAAATACTTCCTTGAGGCACTTATAAAAATCTGTCAAACACAACAAACTGACATAAACTTACCGTTCTTCTAGAAAGCTCTCAAGTAGCAGGATATAATCCGTAAGGATTATTTTGCTGATTTGCTCTATAGTGGTCCGTGATGCCAAATGGGGTCAAAAGCTTTTGCGACGTCCACTGATACGCAGAAATCTTTATCGTCAATGAATATTGAAAATTTCCTTGCCACTCTGTGTATTTGTTCGATAGTCGATTGATGTCGTCTGAAGCCGAATTAATGACTATATCATGACGCCGACTCATCTCAGGATAGGGTCAAGTCTTTTTTGAAAATGTTTTTCAAACATTAGGTTGATTCGTAACGTCATTTCCTGGTTTTGGAACTGCGATAACTTCAATTACATATTAAAGTATTTTAACACATTTCGTAGGTGTAAAAATGCTGCTTTAGGTGGTTTTTCTTAGTTTTTACCATTTTTATTACTTTTGCTTGCCTTTTTGATTTATTTTGGCTTACATTTGCAGGCGTAAAGTGGGTTCAAATGACAGCAGGAGACCCATTGCCTCCTAGAGCCGTGGAATTATTTAAATCTGGAGAATATGTTGGCAGAGCTCGACACTTTAACGATATACTTCCAGCGATAGTGAGGCTAAATGCAACAGCCACAATTGAAGTTTGCGGCAAAAAACATACCAAACACAATTTTGAAGTCCTTACATCGTAAACACTTTGCTCGTGGCAGCGTCTGGTAATGGGCGAATATTTGCCAGAGGGTCTTGTTCCCGTGGGACACCATGATGGGATGAAGGCTGTATACATCGGGGTAATCGATGAATATAATTATTACCCATTGTCACATACCATACGTACATTTTCGCTCGGCAAAAGCCTTCAAGACCGATTCGGAGATGGGTTAACTGTTTTGGTTTGCCCGACCGAAAGACAATGGATTGATGTTTCGGCTAAGAAAGTTCCAAAAAATGCAGTCTACGCTGGGAAATCAACTGATGGCAAGGAAGCGTTTGTGGCGCGACTTCAAAAAAATTGTGTCATCTATCCTGGAGAGGTACTCCCAGATGAGGGAATTGCAACAGCGTTCATTGAGGGTGAACTGATTGAGGGACGCTACTGCCAGGTTCTGATAGACGATTCAAATCGATATCGCTGGGTGTCGATTACCAACGATGTTGAGTTTCCAGATAATGCTGTCGTTGGCAGTACAGACGAACATAAACTGTATTACATAGCTAAACTATTACCTGATAATATAACAACTTATGTCACAGACTTATTCGAGGGCTTGCATGGGAACTATGAACTTTTGATTGACAATGGTAAACAAGTTGAACCTGAATCTCCTGCACATCATTCCCACATTGATGATGATTTTGGTAGCTACGGATTCAATGAGTACGATAATTAAGTTGTATAAATTTCAGACTTGCTATTTTGTTTATTTTAAACAAATCCAGTGAAGTTGGACATCTGCTATACAATATATCTTGGTTAAATAAAAAGAGTTTATCTCGAGAAATTGTTTGGTGTTTATTTTTGCAGTCGTGTTTGTACACCCAATTCTGTTTTCAAACGGTCTTTTTATTCACGGTTTTGATTTAACACGGTAACAGCTATATGTTTGAAGAAATTTGTACCAACCGAAAACTTCTGAAATTTTATTGAGGGAAATTTTATAATTTATTCCCATCATATAATAATATGCGAGGGGGCACGGGCCTGTGCATCCAGGCCAAATTTGATGACTGCTCTCAACTTGGCGAGATGACAGCAACGGCCCTTGCTAATGCATAAGTCAAGTTGATATACAGCCTCCTAGTGGCACCCTCTGGATAGCCTTTACATCAACCGCAACGGCCCCTTGTCGAGGAGCTTAAACCAGGGCTTCCAAGTTCGGGGGTTACGCGTGGGGTACCTCCCCAACCGCGGAAAAGCACTAGTTACGAAGCAACAACGAGCCTCGGATATGGGCTCATATGGGACGGGCCGGGCAAAAGATGAATGAAAAACTGTGATCTGTACTTCGGTGACTGTTACAAAGAACGATGTCAGCGCACATTTGGATGCGGGTTTGTCATCAAGGGCAGACTTAGGCAAGAAATCTTGAGCATTAGATGTACAAGCGGTCGTTTGGTGATCGAACAAGGCTGAATTCGCCAACATAAGTCTCATATGTGCGCACGCACTGTGGAGAAAGATGACGCTCGTGAGCTCTCCGAGCAGAAAAGAATGGAAGAGTACCGGTTTCTCCGGAAGAAAATGATGGACCATGAGATGCACGCTATCGAGGGGAGTTTTGGTCGTACCAGCCGGGAATCGAACCTAGGTAGGGAGGTTAAGTTGGGTTGTGGTCGACGCACATAGCCACAGTGCCACGGCCACCACATTAGTGTTACGAAGATTTATAGCAAGTAGGGGTAAGAATACTAGAAGAATTAACCAATTTTTTGAGGAAGGGAAAAAAGTAAAAGGTGTTAAGCGCAGTAGCTAGTAATGAAGGTATTAATTGGCATTTTATTCCACCATCAGCTACCGATGTCAGAGCCTGGCGTTAAATCACATGTGAAGAGCTGTTGGTAATGGAATTGCTGTCTATTGAAGAATTCAACAATTTGTTGTGTCGTATGGGGATGTGTTTGAACTGTAGACCATTTGACACCTTTATCAAATTCTTCTGCTGATTTTGAAGTCTTAACACCAGCCATTCTGCCATTCACGAACTTGACTTCACAGAAGATGCATTAATCACAGTTTATTAGCACACTTCAGCAATCTTTTTTGAAACGTAGGCAAACCTTACCTTTCAAGAAATATCCAACTGGAAGCAGTTCAAAGAAATGTAGTATGTTGAATACTACACTATAATATGATCCATTCATCCCTGGATGCGTACCTCCACAATCTTTTGCGATACTAAGAAAACTTATGGATAAGTAAGGCAAAAGAGTTTTTATCCTTAATAGACCCAACGATGTGTTGAAATGACGAGTTTTATTTCTCCTTGCGTTAAATGCTGGGCAAGGTTAACTGCGCCAAAGGAAAGTGCGAACAATGACTATGTCGAAGGATAAATACTGACAAAGAAACGCAGATAGAGAGCGTGTGCATCTGAGTAGTGTTTGTGAGTATCCTATACACGCTCTTGCCATGCCAAACACACAGCCGGATCTAGAGAAGCGCTCAAATCCTACATTCGTCCATCCTGACTGGTCATACGTTTCGGATGCTGTCGTTTCTCCAGGCCATTTATGGTCCCCAACCTTTGCAAACTCATATCGAATCGCTGTCAGCTTTCATATGATAATGGTGACCACCTTCCAGGTATAACCCATTACTGCCCTTTTTCAGATCGATTTGCATCCCAAAGCTGAAACAAACATAAACGGACCTGAATCGCTTCACAATTTCTGTTTCCTTTCAAGCTTACTTACTTGTCAGGGCGGCGAAGCATGAGGACTCCGAACCTTAGCAACAGCTGCTGTCCATCGCTGACGGTTCTAGGCACGCTGCTTTCAGTCTCCAAGACCAGACTATTTCATCCGCAATTACTTGGTCGTTATATCGGATGTTCGGTCTTCCTCTCCTGGAACCAGGAGGCTCGGTTCCGAAGACCCTCTTAGCTGCAGTGTTGGTGTCCATGCGCTTGATGTAACCAAGCCAGTACAGTCGACGGATTTTTACCTGTTTCCTTACTGATTATGAGGACTATTTCCTGAAATTAACTTGAATTTTTCTATTAGCAACATAAAAAGACGTCTGTGACCACCTTTAAGAAAAAAAAAAAACAAAAAAATATCACGGGCTTAATTTGTCAATCCATAAATAGATTCATCTTAAAAAAGAATGTTCAGTTGCATAGAAGACTGCTTCTCTTCTTGCAGTTCGCCTCTGTTCAACTGTCAGTCCGTCAATTCAGCTCTTTCTTGGTCTCCTTCAGCCTCCCACTTTTTGCACAAAATGCAACTCAACTATGGCAATCGCTTGCAAGATAACCTCGTTCGTGACCTCCTCCAAATCCCACCCGGCACAGTCACAGTCTTTCACACATGATTTCATTTAGCCGAGAAAAGATGTAAAACGGTTAAGTTCAAGCACAACGATTCGATACTCTGAAGCAAAACGAACAAAAAATCAAAACTTTATTTGCATACATATGCCCGCAGGCAATCGGGGAATCACCAAGAGGATGTATCCGGGTGGCATCCGAGCCACACGACTTCCAGCTTCAGGGCTTCGGTTGCCTAGCAACGCACTTGTATTGGATCCTATTTCACTTGCAAGCGGATACCCAAACGAAAAGAGGACGATAAAGTGATTCTTTGATTCGACTGTACGGAAGCCCTTCCCCACATGAATACAGAGAGAGAGACCGGGGATTGGGGAGGCGAATGCAAATGTGATAAGAATTCAATTTTTGTAGCAGAGATGTGTGCAGATAGATTGAGTGGTAATTTATTTTTCGTTTCGCTTGTTCTTTCTGAGGAAACAAAAATTGTTATTTCCTAACTGAAATTTCAATCAGTTGTGTCTTCAGCAAATCACATAACCCCGTGAAGGGATGGGAGCCCAGCAATCAGTCTCCCTGAAAAAGTGAAGTTGTAAGGTTAGAATAGAAGCAATTATTCGTTAGGGACATCTGTAGTATAACAAAAATAAAGAAAGAAAGAGGCTTCGAAATGCACGCTCCATAGAACAACTGTTTTGGCACAAAACAAAGATATCAATGTGGAAGACATGTGCTTCTAACAAAACAGAGAGTACATCTATGCGCACGATCAGCAACACTTAAGGCATTCAAAACTAATATCCGTCGAGTTATGGTCGAATTATAGCCTGATACGTGTCGAAGGCGATGACGATGTTAGAGAGTGACTGAACTTAGAGAGACTTTCAAAGTCAAAAAATGATTGAGACAATGCGTCGAGCTGTCGTTTGACATTTTCAACATCATTCTTAAAAAGGTGGTGCAGAACTCACTCACCACCACAAGACGCACAATGTTTCTAAGGCCCGTAAAAATGTTGGCGTACGCGGATAATGTAGACACGATTGAATACAGCGAGACGTCCAGGCAGGGTGTATGAGTGACGCTACAGCCCAGAAAGGTCCCAGGCCTAGCTTCTACATCAATGGACGTTTTCTAGCATTCAATTGGATCTAATGAATGTGGGCAAAATGATGTATATGCTGCCTTCAAGGAAGGACGCACACCATAAACAGCTTGACCACAATGTCACCAAAGACAGAGCAAGTAGTCAGGACTTCATCAACCTCGGCTCCAAAGAAAACAGTACGAAGACAATCAGTACAGAGATTAAAGGTTAATTAACCCTTACCAACGGCTGTTTCTTTGGACTCAAGAGGCAATTCAATACTAGCGCCCTGCCTCGAAGGACCAAGCTTAAACTATAAAACACCTTGATCATCTCTGTCCTGCTCTATGACGCGGAGGCATGGACAATCTCAAAAGCTGAGGAAGAAGCCTGTGTCTTTTTGAGAGAAAAGTTCTGGGTACCGTCTTTGGTCATGTTTGCGTTGATGGTTCTTGGAGAAGAAAATTCAACCACCTTACAGCAGCATGGGCCTATCCAGGCGTCTACGATTTCACCGCCTAAGATGGCTAGGTCATGTAAAGCGTATGGAAAAGACTCCTCCAGCCAGAAGAATCTTTATCTTAAGCAACTTCGCCTCAAGCAACTTGGGGTGCGAAATTTGAGGCAGCTGGCCAAGTATCGTGACAGCTGGAGAGGCTTGTTGGCTGATTCCCAGATGCACCATAGACTGTATCACTATTAGAAGAAGAATATTAGGGTAATATAATCCAAATAAGACAAAAAAAAACAGCTGAAAAACTTAAAGCCTACCGAACCATTTGTCTTTTATGATTCCTACTAAAAAAGACAGAGAAGCTTATAGAACTGGTCTAAGATCAACACTGGAGTTAGCACTTCTTCACCAGCTTCAATTCGCACGCCAAAAAGTGAAGTCAGCCAAATCAGGTTCATCATAGATAGTTATCAATACTATTAGATGTTGCCTTCGGGGGGAGTCTAATTCCCACTTCTTTTGTAAATTCTAGTAGATGCACTTCTCTATGCCCTTAACAGTAACACCTTTATAGCCATCGGTTTTGCTGACGATATAAACATTTTTTAAGGGTAAGAATGAAGACATCATAGGGAACCTTATGCAGAGAACCCTAGAAATGACCTGGAGTTGATGAGATAGATAAGGTTTGTCTATAGATACCAGCAAAATAAACATTATTCGATTCGCAAAAAGAAAAACAAATGAACTTCAAACGAAACCAGCATTTCACTAAAGGAAGAGGTAACATGCTTATGTATAAGATGAAAGTGACCTGATGCCCTCAAGTTCAACTGTAAATACTCTTTTCATGTAATGAGGAATTGAATTGATGACAAATAGGATGCAAATGATGCCATTTGGATGACGGATGGGGCCCTAAAATGCTACATATGAGTTGAAATCTGAAAACAAAGTGAGGGGTGGTATGATATGACCAAGATGCAGCCTACACATTCCCCTCTGCAAGGACACAGCTATATTACAAGTTGAATTGTTTGCAATCATTGAGGAAGATTAGTATATTTTCACCGATAGCCAAGCGGTTCTAAAGGCCCAGACAACCTTAGAGTTAAATGTGCAGCTCCTTAACACATACAGCTCTCTAAGGTTGTCACACAGCTCTAAATACTCTGGCAGAAAATACCAGATATTATGGGCCTTATCAGTCCACAAATTTATAAGCACTGTTTCCAGGCGAAAGAAACCATGGAACACCATGAGAAGAAAATATCGTCTTATCAAGCCCGTTGAGGTTCACGGACTTCTATCCATCGTCGTCTTATATGCTGGTTGCTTTACTGAATGGCCTTACTCTCGCTTAAACCAAGGTTTTTTTGCCACTTTTTAAGACACAACGCATCAGTGGTAGCTTCTCTAGTGGCGCTGGTTTCCCTGGCAGAGTTGGAAAAGAGCTTTCCATCGTCATGTACCTCTTCGACGTGAAAATATTGAGGTCTTGTTCTCGTTCGATACCCAAGTACATATATTGGCTATAAAAAGCTTAAGGTCGGAGTTCATTTTGGCTTCGCCGATGCTTAGGACATCGCGATTACTCGACGCGTGCCTGAAGTCGATCGGAATATGATTATTCTGGTTGATCGGTTTATTGATCAGGCGACCGTAAGGTAAGGAGATAACCGCGTACTGGCTACAGAAATCCACCAGCCAGACTACGTTATCCTAGGTTTTGTTATGCAGGCTGTGATTTGCAATGACTTTTGCAGAGATGACTTCTATGCCCAGCACGCCGTCCTAGAACGATCAGGGTGTCTAACGTGTGGAATTGATGATGAATGGTTGCAATTCAATACGTATTTCTAGAAGATCAAAAACGATGGAGAGTGAACTGACTATCCGCAAAGAACATTTTATTGCAACAACAAACTTGAGTTCAAACTTGCTCAAACTTGCCTTAGCCATTTCCATTTTAAACACAAGAACTAAAGCTACCAGCTATTGAAATCGTCAACAAACTACAAAAGTGTCCCACTCCAGTCCCACCAGTTGAAAGGTAAACACAAAGTGACTGGGGGAAAGATAACCCAAGGCTCTCTTCAAATATTCACCCCTGACTCGGCTCAGATTTATTAACTGCACTCCGAGCTAGAGCCCATCACCTCTGCCTTTGTATTGCATAAGCAAACCCTCAAGGAAAGACCATTCCACTGAGTGGTGCAATTCATTCATTTCCACCGCTCGATTCCGCGATTAAGATCCTCCCCACTGTCGCAACCCACTCATCCTAGTCTGATTCTACTTCCCATCATCATCTCTCTCTCACACTCTCTTTTTCTCTCATCACTCGCAAACAGAGGGAAGTTGTTCAGTGAAACCAAACACCAAGGTGGTCCTTCCACAGCCCCAAGTGCACCATCTCCATTTGATGTAGATGTATTTACCTTCGTCATTCATCCATCTATCGGATAGTTTTCCATCCCAAAACAGCACGCTCGTCTAAGCGCACTGTTTTTCCAGCGTAATCATCTTCAGCTTCCCTTTCATTCACAACTGGCTCTGCTGCTGCTATGGATCCTGGTCTCCTCCCCCGTTTCTGTGCTCATCCCGTTGCTGCCTCTTTTTCTGTTGATGTTTACCATTTAAATTGGATTTTTAATTAGTTTGAATGTGTTGACATTTTTAGCTCTCGAAGGATAAGAGGGCTAAATCGGACTGCTGCTCCGGATGATGGCGATGACAACGACCGACGGAGGCTCGGCGAGAGGAATCTGAAGTGCTACTCACTTTCTGCCGACGAGGGAAGCGCAACCGAGCTCAAGGACAACCCTTCTTTCCCTTCCACATGGTTGCCATCATAATTTGATTTCACATCGCACCGAACGAGCGAATCTCATCAACCAAATAAATCCCCCGAAAGTCAGACCAGCCGATCCCCCCTTCACGCCGGTAAATGCAAATGGTGGGGAAAAGGATAACATATTAACGTTGTAACTAGCAAATAACCCCAGGAAATGTGGCTTCCCTTCTCTTGAATGGCCCCTCCTCAGAAGAGAAGGCAACCGAAGAAAAGCCTTGTTTGAGCTGAGAAAAGAAGTCACCGGTCGGACCGGAAATGTATTTGTGTTCGAAATCCATTGTTAACTGGCTTCGAAGGGCTCTTCCGCCTGTGGACTCACAGATTTATTGGATTCTTCGGTCGGGAATGAATGC
The DNA here is from genome assembly GCA_964034865.1 of Eristalis intricaria. Taxonomy (NCBI): domain Eukaryota; kingdom Metazoa; phylum Arthropoda; class Insecta; order Diptera; family Syrphidae; genus Eristalis; species Eristalis intricaria. The sequence continues at coordinate 43,727,839 of OZ035875.1, forward strand.
GAACAACACTGGCAGTCGCCAAAGAGAAGCTAATTTAATTTGGCTACACCGCCCCGAGGGTGCCTAAGATTTGGCTTGAGCTTTTGTTACTGGCTTCCCATTGTTTTCCATCTCAATCGATTGGAACTAATTACGGAGTTTTCCCTGTCTATTGGTGTTTTCATATCCTGGATACGAGTTTTGTCCTTTTGCCCGCCTTCCTGCCAGACCCGAAGATATTCATCGTAATTCCGCAGACAATTCTATTAGGGAGTATAAATTCAGCCAGCGGCTTTTTCTCTTCCCTTTGCAGTGGGAACTTTTGAATGGAGGACGTCGCAAGAATGGGGTTCATCAGCATGAATTCTATAAATGGTCGGGTTGTCAAGGGATGTCGTTAGGCACTTGATTTGGTTGTCATTGTCTTGCGAACCTGTAGAGCGTCATAATTACGACAGAATTTAGTTTGTGTTGGAACTGAACCGATGGGAATTATACAGTCGGAAGAGCGGGTAAGCATTTCTGCTAATAACTATAAACTTCGAAGACAACATCATTTGTCTAAGATTTAATAAGGATAAGGGATTCCTGTATCTGCGATCTGCCGTTAATTGGAGGAATTTTATGAGGGCCGAGGTGAACATGCGTTAAATTGATGACTGATTTGTGGGAACAGGATGGAACATCTTGCTGGCAATACAGGAGGGTAGCTACTTAAGTTTTGGAAAATCCCATGCCTTTTAATCGGCTCCCGAAGCATATTTTCCACTTTGACCGAAGTGAAGTGGGGTTTTTTTTAGAGTTGTACAGATTCAAGCCCTTTATAATATAGCGCTGTGTGTGTAAGTACGTATGTATGTCGAATGTGAAAATGAATAAAATAACCGTGAAAGTAATGTGGTCCGTTGGCGGAGTGGAAGCTATTTTATATTTTTTTTAGTCAATTCCACATTTTGTTGCTTTGTTTTGTATGAATAATCCTTTTTATATTCTGTTTTCTTAATGCCAGTTTCACGTCGCAAGTTCAACCCTATTCCTGCCACCAAATTGAAGCACCACTTGCCCCAAAAAAAATTTTTAAGTTCAACTTTGAAAAATCCAACCACCACTTGCCACAAGAAAAAAATCGAGTTATCTGATAATTAATATAAATATTTCTTTATTTATTGCGTATAAAACGTAGAAGAGAATAATTAATATTAAAATTAGTCTGTTATACATGTCTTAAAAGTGGATTTTTTATTTTGGTATCGAACAAATCTACAATGGTATTGGTCCAAAGAACCGGTTGTTGTTTAATGAGTCCTTAAATATAAACGCAAAATAAATAATTAATTTTTTACTTAGTCGTTTGAAGGTCCACAATCATTCCAATTTTTCCCTATAAAATAAATACATCAAAAATCTTCTTCTTTGGGAAACTACTAAGTAACAATATCATCATCCACCTGCAGAAAACCATTAAACGTAACTTCTTGTACATTTTTGGTATTTTTTCAGGCTTCAAATTCCATCTGGAGTTGAATTTCTCTCTCATTTCTTTCACCTGATCGTTCAGTTCTGAAAAGAAGAGAAATTTCATCCTCTACCTTTCGCTCAGAATATTCACAAAGACCACGATTTTGTCTATAGTTAGTCTAAATTAAGTATTAAGAAAGCTGTTCCTTATAAAACGAACTTATAGAATACGCAGAATGGGGAAATTTGTCTTCCGAATTCGACTTATAAAACGTGACGCCAAAGTTATCGAAGACAAATTACATGTTATTTATTTTCTTTGTTAACTATCTCTCCTTACCGATAACAGCACGGACGCGCTACAAAAGTTTCAAAGGACTGCACCAAAAATACTAAAAATTTAGAAAGTATAGCAAAACCAGTAAGAATAATTCAGTTATTGTCCACGCACCAGTTGGAGGGGTTGGCATTTTTTCTTGCGGTCGCATTGAAAAAACAGATTTCACTGTGATAGCGGACGTTAGTTAAACCGAAAATTTGAACTCGGTTTGAGGTTCTGCGGAACGTGAGTTCTTCACTGTGAAACTGGGCATACGTAGACTATTTGCAATGAATATGGATAATAAAAGATATAACTTTAAGTCGTCTATGATATAATGAAATTCTTCGTAGAAACACTTCTTCTTCGCAGTGACACATAAGCTTTAGCAAGACCCGAAAGAGAAGAGCGACAACAAGACATTACCTTCTGTCCGATTTTAGATCGGGTGGCAAGAAGCTCAGGGGTCATGATTACTAGGAAAGGGCTCCAAGGAAAAATATCCCAAGCATATTTGCACAGAGATGACTTACCCATAATTGTTCTCACGCTATGTGATCTATATTTCCCAATTCGGCCTTTCTTTCTTTTTCCAGCCTTCTTAGCTCGATCTGCACCCTTGTAATAAAGGAACATGTCACCAGCCATTTGTCAGCTGACTCCATCATATGGCTAACTAGGAGCTCGGGAGTTGGTAGACTTCCTCTCGCCACGGCAAAGCGTCTGCAATGGAATATTACGTGCTCCGCGTCTTCATCTTCGCGCGCCCCTTCTGGGCAAGTGGGTGAGCTGTCGTGACCGAATCTGTGGAGGTATTTTCGGTAACCCCCATGGTCCGATAAGAACTGCGTGAGGTGGTAGTTGCAGTTCCCGTGAGCTCTCGTTGTCCAGGCTTCTATTCTGGGCATCAATTTATGGGTCCATCTGCCTTTGGTTGTGGTGTCCCACCTGGCTTGCCACAGTGCCATTGATGTTGCCCTTTCTTCCTTTTTTAGACCTCTTGCGCTAGTCTACGAGTGATTTGCAGATCTCCGTAGGTAGATCTTTGCATTTCGGTGGCGAGAATGTCAAGCTCGGCTGCTTCGTACGAAATTGTTCGGAAACCGCTGATTGCTCTTATCACGCAGAGCCTGTATGATGTCGAGAGCTTCCTTGCTGTTTCCGTGTTTGCCAGGGCCCCGCCCATACTGGTGCAGCGTATAGAAGGATTGAGCTAACCACTGTGGAATGCAGGATCCTTCTCTCGTATCCAGGTCATCCGATGTGGGGCAGCATTCCTGAGAGCACTGCCTGCATCCTTGCTGCTTTTTTGCTGCAGTACCCGGCGTGAGTTTTAAAGTTCAGCCGGTTGTCGAGAATTACGCCTAGGTATTTCAGAGACTCCTTCGATCGAATTATCTGGGAACCAACCCGGAAGCTAGCATATTCCACAGTCCTTCGACTGGTTATTAAGACCGCCTCAGTCTTGTGGCCAGCTAGTTCTAGGTCGGCGGATTCCATCCAATCCTTGATCCTGGCGATCGCTTCGTTTGTGGCTGTTTCCACCTCGTGGATGTTTTTGGCTACTGTCACGACCGCGTTCTTGTCGTCAGCAAAACCGATCACCTTGACTCCATGTGGTTGCGTTAGTCTCAGTACTCCGTCGTACATTAGGTTCCACAGGAGGGGTCCAAGAACTGAACCCTGTGGAACGCCTGCCGAGACGTCGTGATATTTCATTCCGTCGTCAGTCTGGTATCTAAGTTTCCTGTTGGTGAAATAGCTGACGATTATCTTCTTCAAGTACTGCGGTGTGCTCATCCTATTCAAGGCACTCATGATGCAGGACTAGTTCGCTGAGTTAAGCGCGTTTATGATGTCCAGCGTAACTACGGCACAGTATTTTTTTGTACCGCCCCTCCATCTTGAACCCGTTATCGCTTCGCTTGCTGTATCTACCACCTCTAGGATGGCGTCGATGATGGAGCGCGATTTCCTAAAACCGAACCCATGGTCGGACAAGGCTCCTCGCTCCTTCGCCACGCCTATTAGCCTGCCGTATATGATGCTCTCCAGGATCTATCCCGTGGTGTCAAGCAGGCAGATTGTTCGATACCCTGATGGTTCTCCTGCGGGCTTATCGCCTTTGGGTATCAGTACCAGGTTTTGGAGTTTCCAGCCATTAGGAAAGATTCCTTCTTCGAGGCACCTTTGCATCGTCGCTGTAAACAGCTCAGGCCTCTTCTCGACGGCCGCATTGATGGCTTTATTAGGGATGCCGTCAGGGCCAGGTGCTTTTTTGTCGGCAATTTTCCTGCACGCATTCTGCAGCTCTTCAACCGTGACTGGTGGGATTTGTTCCGAACTAGCTCCTTGTGTAAGGACGAACACTGTAGGAGGTTAAAAGCACCACTTGTTTGTAAGGATGTGTTTTCGACTGTGCACGAACAAAATCCTTGAAAGATATCGGGTAGGATGGCTCAGTGGATTGGTGCTTTGGTCACGGTTTTTTCACGTTCTGTGTTCAAATCTGACTTTAGCTACTCTTTCATGGGCAATACCATAACAATGAATGTAGTGAAAATCATAATTTATAAAATAAAATAAAATTGATGGCATAAAAGCGTATAACATACTTCCTGTCATACGACAGGCTTTTCTACTAGTGTTAAATTATTTCTGCAGAAGCCGCATAGATGAAGAGGAAGTAGAAACTACAAATCACTTGCTGTGCTCATGTAGCGCTCTGGATAGCCCTAGCTTCTCATAGCTAAAAGTCTATTATTTCAACAACTGGTTCCAAGAATAGTCAATCCGCGATGTGCTACAATGGGCCTTACTTGATAACTGCCATCTCTAGTCAACCACTCTTCTTCCCTAACCTATGCTACTTCCCTCATTTTTGAACTATTGACCAAACTTGGAAAACAAACACGCGAATTTCACTTGACCCGCTACGCACTGTTCCGTTCTCAGACCATAGCCATAAGTGACCCAATAAAAATGGCGGTTCTCCTAGAGTGTGTGTCTGTGGGGTAAGTGGGTACGGGCAATTATTGGGGTTGTTAGTCAACATCGCACACCCGTGGTGCTCGTTGGTTAAGTGTCAGATGGCTTGCCCGAATCCATGCCAACCATCGCCACCCAATGGTTATCCAAAATGTCAGGCAATTTTCTCGGTTTTTTGTGAATAAAAAATGTCCCCTGGCACTTGATAGCCGCATAACATCTGGTGCAAGGCTCTCGCTCTACCGTTTAACAACTGCGTCGCTCCATCCAGTTGCTGCAGAGCAAAACAAATTGCCACAAATTTATTTGATGGCAGAGATCCTCTGTGCAGATGTCCTGACATTGCAGCACAATGGTTGGACGGCCAACCGTTCCATGTCCGCCTCCCGCACCACACCTCACATGAACAATGCCATTCACCGAGACGCACCACACTTGAGCTCGGATATTTGTTTGACGATGCCCCGTTGTTGGTGTTTTCTTGTCGGTTCTCCTTTACCAACTCCTCGTTGCAAGGATCAGACAAATGAGCTTTTGTTGTGCATAAGAGCACACACTCGCACACACTCGCCATGCACCGTGAACCATCCGCATCCTTGTTTCGCTCCACGGAGCGGACAGGAGAACTTAATAAAGTGATTTATGATTTTGCATAAAAAGGATTCTCATATCACAGGGTATGGTGGAGCGGGTCTTCTCACTTGTAGTTCATCATCGCTACTCGTGTCCGACATTGTAAACCATTGCAGCCCGGTTCTTGTGCAATCATTCAAGGGTTCACTGAGACCCATTGTGTGCCAGAGGGGGGAGGGGACGACGACTTATAACTGAGCAATTTAGGTTTTCATGTAAATTTGATTAAGAAGACAGCCAGAGATGAGTGAGGCACTCCTCCTCAGCACGCGACTGAGACGGGACGGATACCATCCAAGAGCGGACAGTGCGGTCATAAATTGAAACCTTCGTGGGAGCGTCCCAGTGGGAGCTGTCTCCATGCTAATATCAGCAAAATTTACAAACTCATACAATATACAACAGAGTGGTGTGGCTGGCGTTCGTGCCGTGGTGGCCGGTGGAGTCAGTCAGAGTGTGGAGTTGGTCGGGTGACTGTCGCTCGGGAATTCTGTGTCATTGGAAATGCATCACCGCTCGCAGGTTGCTGCAATTGGGAATCCTTGAAATGGACTCGCCATTCATGGCGGACAACTTGATATGCAACGTCCTAGAGACATCTTTGGGGAATACGGGGAGTGTAGCCTTTGGGTTTTGTTTTGATTTCGTCGACTCACGGGCGGGACACTAATGAAGTTCCGCTGTCTGTTATGCTCAGAGAAGGGAATTTATACAAACAAAACACATGGCGGGGTTGGAGAGAGAGTTCTCTTCCTTCTTAAGCTTTTCCTTACGAATTACGCGTCACTGTCTCATGGGCACTCATGCGAAAACAATGAGGGATGGCGTAGAGGCTAGTATCGAGGAATACCCTCAATAGTCGAATCGGCGTCGGTCAGTTGAATTGGCAGAGGACACGGCTTGGAACGCCATGAAATCGGAAATTGTGCACTGGAAAATGCTGTCAGAAGATCCGAGATCTAAGCCAACAAGTAACAGTGCATCTACAGACATTGCCTGTTTGGTACGATCTATGACTAGATAGGAAAGTAGCATAGGTAGATGGCTAGGTCCTTCTTGTGACTGGACCATTTCCTTTCCTGATCAGCGAGATCATGGAACTTCCTTTAAAGGAGGTTTAGACCTGGGATCAAAATTGTGGTTTATACAAAACGGAAGTGATGATTTTAATTAAGAATATTATACCTATCTTTAACGTCCCCTGCCTGCCAACTATCCCACCCAGCGAAAAGTACCTAGCACTCTGGATGATCATCCTTCATCAACGGGTTAAGAAATCGTGTTTAGCTTTCTATGCTTCTTACAAAACCTTTGGGATAAAGTGGGGCCTAAGGGATAAACTGGTTCGGTGGATGTACAATGCCATAGATCTTCACTTACGGATCATTAGTTTGGTGGCCGGCTTTTAAGAAAAATGCAATATTACGAAACAAAGTTCGAAGACACAACAACAAGACAACTCCTTTGGATCCACTGAAAGTCATGCTCCATGTGTTCCTATAGACTTCCAAAAATGTACATAGCCGTACTACATGGTGCTGTTACACTCAGGGAATCTAAGCTATGGACCTCAAAAACATGTGGCCACAGCTGTATCCTAGACTCGATACAGAGGGAATTTTCAGCAAATTGAAAAAACGTTGACGTAGTACTTCCGACATGAGCGGACTAGGATAGTGGGCGCATTAACATCACCTCGGATATGAAAATCTACACAGACGGTTCGAAGATGAATTGCGGAGTCGGAGCAGGTATCTTTTCAGATGATCTGAACGTTCGCATAGTCTTGAAACGGCCTAATGACGCCAGTATCTTCATGGCAGAAATCTTCGCCATTAATCAAGCGTGTCATTTAATCAGATCTTTTTAACACAAAGGCTCGATTCAAATAATTGCTATTCTCGTTGATAGACAAGCAGGCGAGTATCTGCCTCCATATCCACGAAAATAATTCAAGTTTGCCGCGAAGAACTTGATAGTTTATTAGAAAGATTCAAGTAACCATTGTTTGAGTTCCCGGTCACAGAAACATCCCAGGTTATAAAAGAGTTGACGAAGTAGCCAGATGACGTCGCCAGCATGCGTTGTCAGCCACATACATACATCATGTATGCAACATGAGATCTGTTCCTATACAAGTGTGGAGTACAATGTTGGAAGCAGATTTTGATTTGCAGGCCTCGTCGGGCTATATATATGCCGAATTGAATTGGTTAAGGAGTTCATCATTAAAAAGTGAGTCGGATCTGAAACTAATAATAATAGTACTATATTGTAAAATTGGCTTCAATAAAAAAGTTAAACAAATTGTGAAAAATTATAACTGTCTTTTATTTAAATCTGAACAAGTACTGAAATAAACATACATACAGCTGTACAGTGTATCTGCTTATAATTCACGCCACTGGTCGTCAGCCATGGAGGTGGATATAACAATCAGACTAGTCAAACCTAGAATCGGTTCATATTTCCTGAAAATCGCAGGTTAACCTAGAACTTGCGCAAAATCCAAGAAAACATGGCTGGAATATTTCATTACACGGACTAAGGATCTTCTAAGTCTGACCCTAAGGTACATCGCAAGAATAATAGCGGTCGCGACGGCGCACTATCCGATAGGATACCACGCACTCAGACTAAACATTCCACATAACTCCACTGTCGCTGCTGTAACGATACTCAGCAGCCACATTCTTATCCATGCACACCTTACGACGACAGGAGACCCTGAGTGTTGTCCACTAGTATAACAGTCTGACGAACTTTTTGCACAAAATTGTGTGCCGCAGCCGCGGCGGGTGCTTCATTTCGTCCAAGACTCTGTTCAAAAATATTTCGCAAAGTAGTTCCACGGTAAAGCAACTCATTTCGTTCCTCGGAGGTATGATACTGTCGAAATAACCTAGGCTTTAAAAAAAACCACTAGAAACCACCCAGTATCTTCCACTGCGAGCCTAATGCGTGTTACCCGACCTTCCCTTATATATAATATAAGAGGACCTTCCCTCACTACCCACATTACACTTGTTTCCATGGCTAAGTTCGGCCTTCACAAATATTGCCATATGATTCGAACAGGTAGAAGCAGCTACTTAAAACCTAGCTGCCATCCTCAAGGACACCTCCGTGTCCGTGACGTTGACTGAAGAAAAAATCCACCCCACGTAGTTCCTCTATGCATTTCTGTCACAATTTCGCAAGGATTATATTCAAATGTGTTAACGACTCAATCACACACTTAATCTGCTCTCGCATCTCATCATCCACTACGTCACGTGAGCGCGCGCCAGCCTTCTTGTCGATTACTTTATTCATCGCAGAAGTTGCATTTCTCATTTAAAAAAAATGGAAATGTAAATTCCCACAAGAAATCACGTTTTCCATGAAGAATTAGCACTTGAAAGGGAAAATAAAATAAAATCAACCGCACTTCATTTGCGTCACTTTTCGAAGGACTTTCGTAATTTATTCCGATTTCATTGCCACGTCCTGCGGGCATCTTCAACTAGCTCGGGGTGTCTTAAGAATATTAAGACGTTTTTTGCCCATAGAAACTGTGCTGGTTGGTGGTGCTTCATCATAAAGTGTTTTCTCGTTCAAAATGAAGATTTCTCAACTGTTTGAGGTGGATAACTGCTTTTGATATCCCTCCCTCTCCGGCTGACATGGTTCAATAAGTAGTAAGCAGCTTGTTAGCGTCGTTAAATGTCAAACTTATTTGAATCCCAGATTAGGCAATCATTTAGGAGTCGCTTTGATGATGTGATGTGATTATGACAAAGAATTGCGAGTGACAGTTGTATTAATTGGACGCAGTGTCCTGCGAGGTTTTTTTTTGTTTTTTTATAGGAGGCCTTTTTTAAATTGCCAGATGAATTTTTCTTTCAATTTGATTTTATAGGAGGTTGGTCCTCACAATGCATAGATGATGGCGTTTCTACGCTAGGTGGGTTGAGGGTTCGTAATGCCAATTTACAATATTATATTATGAAATGAGTATTAAGAAAATAAGAAAAAGTTCTTAGTTAATTGTGGTATAACAGTCTAATCTTCTGGAGCTGAGATCGACTCGATGACTGATGCGTTCTCTTTTTCTTTTTCTACAGGGTGATGTTCGTGCTCAATCGCAATCACTATTACGGTCATTATTTGCATGGTTGTGGGATTCAATAGTTCACAATGCCAGTCAATCCATGGCTTACCTAAACCATCCTTAAATATTGAGTGTGACAACAAAATATTCTTGAGTGAAGCTTAAGTTTGATCCTACTCTTAGCTGTGTACTGTGAAATCAGGCATTAGAGTCATTGAATGAAATTACAAACTAAAAAAACTAAAAAAAAAACTTTATTTAATATTAATAAAACACAAAAACAACTTATGTTCTATAGGAACAACCTCCCGACTTTACACCTCGATCTGAACTGAGAATTCTTACAGAACTAATCATAAATTATACCTCGTAGACAAAGAGTCATAAAAGGGATGCGTAGTTGCATAAAGCATAGAATGCTATATTGTTTACGCATGTGGCTGCGCAGACCGATAATGGTTAAGGTGCGTGTGCATAAGCAAAGCGCAGACTTTATTGCCTGTGTCGATATTCTTAAGTACGGTCCAAGTGGACGCAATTAAATGCCGAATATTTATGTGGCAGCAAATTAAAAGACATGAACTCTTTCAATGGATTCTTTGTCATGAACTCTTTCAATGAGTTCTTTATCGGTTTGGTTGGATATGTCACTTCAGAAAATATGATACTGAAGCCGTGGCGAGCATTTAACCGATATTTTGTTTCACACATAATTCTCATAGATCCTTCTATCATAATAAAAAATATTAAGATCGTTCTCTGACATTTTTTCGTTATATTTACAATTATCACCGTGCGTTTTGATTAGACCACCCTTTTTTATCTATCAAAATATCTTGACATTTGGTTTTCTTTGATAAAACCACTCTACACTAACGCTTTTAAGTAGATACTAGGTATGCAGATATGAATAGCTAAAAGTTAAAGTCGCTTTTGATTTAGAACCGGTTATAACTAAAGTCGACTTAAGGCACTATGACGTTTATATAAAAATTAAAATTTTGTTACATGAATTTAACACACGAAAATTATATATTCGCATTTAAGAAGCTTAAATTCATCATAATGACTGTGGAAGCCATCACAATTCTATTCATCTTCATGAACCACTTTTGGACACGTGTCCTCTCACAACAAGTGCTCTGTGAGTACGAACACCTATCCGCCAAGGACTGTACAAAGCAGCATCGATTTAGGTGTCCGTCAAACCCGTCTCTGTCGTTTCGATGGCAACAAAGCTGAATATCCTGAACTCATGAAATTTTCACAAGAATAATAAACGCACCACCGAAGACATACCCGCTTCAAGGTCCTCCGTGGGGTAATTGGAAGTGTTGTGGATCGTCGTCGCAACGAGAAGGTACGCGAAAGAACGCAAATAACCTCGAAACGGGGGATATTTGTGATTGATTGATTGCCGGCATCGCTTGCCTCTGTCTATTGAATTTGACTTGACTTCAGTTAGCGAAGGCCGAGAAACGACGTGGAAGTTCCCTTTGGACTGAAGGGAAAGATTTCTGTTTATTTCTTTTACAGCACCTGACGAAGGTAAGGCGCAATTAAAATTGGACTCCGTGCAAGCGCTGTCATCTGGGCTGAAGTTTGTTCAATCATAGTTTAACTTGGGATTTCAGTAATCTCTTGACAGGTTGATCAAGGTACTGAGGCCGCTAATTGGAGGTGGTGGCAATTATCGCAATAATATAAGAGTCTTCAGAAGGAACTGGAGGAGCGCTTAGGTGTGTCGAGGTGATCGCTGATTGAAGTGGTTAGGAGAGAGGTGCTTATGATTGTGAAATTTATCATGGCGCTCTCATAAGTGGAAGGCTGAAGAGAATAAGGTTCACCGTCTGTGAAAATATGCGAAGTGGTACCGATGCTGTGCTAATTTTGGAAGGTAAAGGAATAGAATGTTCATTTAAGCAGGACTTTCAATAATTTTTAACCAACTTCATGAAGGGAGTGATTCCTGGGAACCCACCCAAACACACAGAAAGAGGCATCTGTTAATGCACAAAAAATGTCACTACAGTCCTTTGCCAGAGACAAGAAAGTGAAACTTGCCTGGTTCCCTGGATACCAGGGGATTGCATGCTACGACACGCACTCTTGCTAAGTGGACAAGAGTGAAAAAGAATAAGGCCATGATTTTAACAACACCATATGTTCCCAGATTCCCAATTCTCGCTGCTCCATCAAGGTCGGTAACGAACTCACAGAGACCTTTAATGTCAAATAAGGTTTTAGACAAGGCGACGCGCTGTCATGTGACTTTTTCAACATTATTCTTGAGAAGATCGTGCAGAACTCACACGCTAACACAACTGCTAGCATACGCGGATGACATTGACATGATTGGTCGAACACTGCGAGCTGTCAATGAACCGTTGCTGGTATTGAAGCGGAGGTGGCCAAAATTTGTTTAGCGGTGAACGAGGTCAAAACGAAATATATGCTGTCATCAAGAAAGGACGCACAACATCGACGACTTGGCCAAAACGTCACCATAGGCAGCTATAACTTCGAAGTAGTGAATGATTTCGTCTACCTCGGCTAGCAAGTGAACAGTACGAACAACACCAGTACCGAGATTAAACGCTGAATTACTCTTGCCAATCGCTGTTTCTTTGGGCTCAAGAGTCAATTGAGTAGTAGAGTCCTCTCTTGAAGGACCAAGCTAGCATTATATAACACCTTGATCATCCCTGTCCTGCTCTATGGTGCGGAGGCATGGACAATCTCAAAAGCGCATGAAGAAGCACTTGGTATTTTCGAGAAGCACTTTGATCCTGTCTGCGTTGATGGTTATTGGAGAAGAAGATTCAACCACGAACTGTACGGATTGTACAGCTCCTCCTTCAACGCCTAAGACGGTTGGGCCATGTAGAGCGCATGGGTAACGCTGCTCCAGGTGGAGAAGGACCTCAACCGACTTGGAAGTTGGAGACAGCTGGCTAAAGATCGTGCCGGCTGGAGAGGCTTACTGGTTGAGGCCCAGGTCCACCCCGGACTGTAGCGCCACCAGAAGAAGAATAATATGTTGCCAGATGACAGACATGTTTTTTTTCCAAGCCTCTGTTTATTCGGGAAAAAAAAATCATGTTCAAAGTTACACACGGTACGCCATCTAGTGGTTTTTTTGCTGACACTGACAGCTGCTTCCCGCCGGAAATCTTGCCAACCTTACGCTTGAACAAAGAAGTCTTGGCCGAAATGAAACATCCACCTCGACTGCTGTATGCAAGTTTGGGCAAAAAGTTCGTCAGACTGCGATACTAGTGGACAACACTCATGGTCCCCGGCGTCGAGAATGTGGCTGCTTTGGCCGAGATCATCGTCTTCTTCTTCTTCACATCGCGGAGTCGGAGTCGACCTGAACATCACCCAAACATTGAGCAAACAGCAGTTTCGCATCCCAAGCCGACAGAGGTTCCCCTCAACTTGTGTGCGTCACTTTTTACGTGGACGTAATCATTGCGTTGTCCCGAGAGCATCATTGGTCCCATTTTATTCGAAAATGACGCTTGGAACAAGGTTTCGGTCAACAGAAATTGAAGACATGTGCTAGGACGATCTCTGTTACATGCAATTGGCCGTTTCGGAGCTGCGATTTTACCGCTTTGGGGTTATTTGTGTGGGGAACCGTGAAGGACTGATTTTATGCTAATAATTCGGAAACGATTCAAGGACTTGAGGTACATATCATTCTCTTAAATCCTTTGCAATCAGGATTCCGGTAGTGGCCGTGGCGTTGTGAGTATGTGCGTCTACCCCTACGCAATTTAATATGGCTGCCTGGGTTCGATTCCCAGCCGGGTACGACCAAAAGTAATTTTCACGGTCCCACCTCTTTCGAGTCACTGACAATGCTCAAAGACTAATAACTGTCTATAAAAAGCTTCTCAAACTTGGTAGTTCGGAATCGGCATAAAAACTGAAGGTCCCTTCCACTCGTGGGATAACAATAACGCACAACACGAGTGGTTGCTGAGAAGCTAGGTCCTGGCTCTCTGTGGGCTGTGGCGCCATCCATATTATTATTATATAATCAGGATTCCGAAAAGGACATAGCTGTGTTTCAGCCTTGCTTAAATTTCCCGACGAAATACGAATAGCTGTTGACGGAGACAAAATAACCTTACTAGCTTAACTTGATTTTTCGAAAGCATTCGACAGTGATAACCCGTCCATTCTTCGTCACAAACTGTCCATCCCAATTAACTTCTGTAATTCAACTAATAAATAAATCTTCTCGTAACTCTCTAACAGTGTTCATACTGTCTTATATATAGCTTATATATAGTATTATATATCGGCTTTCACAATGGAGTACCTGAAGGTTCTATTCTCGCTCCATTACACTTACTTATCAGGTTGATAAGGGTCCTGGCCTGAGCGATAGCTGCTTTCCATGCCTGACGGTCATGGGCACGCTGCTTCCAGTCATCAAGACCAAGCTGTTTTGCATCCGCGATTACTTGGTCTTTATACCGGAGAGTCGGTCTTCCTCTCCTTCTCGAACCAGGAGGCTCGGATTCGAAAACCCTCTTAGCTGGAGCATTGTTGTCCATACGCTCGATGTGGCCGAGCCAGTGCAGTCGACAGACCTTTGCCTTCCAGACTACATCCACATCCTGGTACAGCTCGTAGAGTTCGCGGTTGTGTCTTCTCCTCTATCCGACGTAGATTTTTTCTTTCGAAGGCACCATGAATCAGCTCCGGACTGGCAAAATAAGGGTTTTGTAGAGCATGATCTTAGTCCTTCGAGTCAGGAGTTTTTACGCCAGTTGTTTAGACAAACCGAAGTAACACCGGTTGCCAAAGGCGGTTCTACGTCGGATCGTGGAGTTTAAAATTAAAATGTCGTTTGTGGAGTTTACGTTTATGTAAATGCTTCCACTACGGCACTTTGGGAACGCGTGACGATGTCGATGTCGTCTGCCTATCCCAACACTTGACTGACTAGTTCCTCGGTCCGTTATTGGTCTCAATGTGCATTAACGACCTCTTTAAAGTGTTGTCTCATTGCGAAAACCATATATATGCAGATGACTTTCAAATCTACTTAAGTTTTCCTCTTGAAATGGTACTAGATTTAGTTGCTAAGTTAAATGAGGACTTGAGCTCAATTACGAAGTGGGTTGAAGGAAACAAAATGTTCTCACGCTCAATCCAGACAAAACCAAAGTCATTCCATTCTCAAACTATCATGCCTCCCTTTCAAACTTACCCCATAGAACAAAACTACTATTATATATGTAACCTGTGTTAAAAATATTAGTATAATATTGAACAGTGAACTTACATGGACTGACCATACAGACAGTGTAGTGTCAAAGGAATATGGTCTTCTAAAGGGTGTAGTGTAGAATTAAAACTTACTAAAGCACTCAAAGCCCCCACCTTAACGTACGGCTATGAATTGTTTTCTGACTGTGATAATTCCTCTCTCAAAAATTGCTTACCTTAGAAGATTTGATCATGTCTCGGAAAAATGTCGCATTCTTCCTTGCTGCGAATTGGGGGCATTTTAAGCAATAGGACATGCATCCTAATCCTCAAAATCATTCGCAGTAACCCTATCTTTGTGAAAAAAATAATTTCCGTCGATCGTGTCATAATATTACGTTGAAATCTACTGTTCATACATGTCTAAGATCGCGCAGCCATTTCTTCATCCGTGCTGCGGATTCATTTACCACCGGTCCAAGACCGCCGATACGTAATTTTATTCATCTTGTTTCATGTATCGCCGTAACTTATGTCATCGGACGAAGAGGCTGCCATAAGAGCTGCCTTGCATGGCCACGGTGGCGTATACGTAATATTTTTCATCGGGCAAGGAGGCAGACTTAAGGGCTTCTTGCATGGCCAAGCATTTCACCTCTCCGGTCAGAACTTAAATAATACCCTAACAGATTAGATTATTTTTAAAGTACAGTGATATGTATTAAGAAATAATAAATGAAATTAGCATAAAATGAAATGGAGTTTAAGGAGCCATCATGCACTCATGAAAGGACAAAAGCATGCAACACACAAGTTGTTGCTGTGGATATAGCGACATCCACAGAAGAACAACATCAACCAAAACTTAAGTAAGTGTACATTGAAGCATCGAGACTGAGTAATGGTCTGTATATTCACTCTGACCCTGCCACACGGAACTGTCAGCCTTTCTGAAATAATGAAAGAGGAAATGTTCGTCAATAAAATTTGATACTGAAGACGCGACTATCGTTTACGATATTTATCCGTCGGGTTTTAGTTGCAGAATTCTGATGGGCAGTACGTGTCCTAATAAAGTTGGGAATAAATGACCAGCCGCTCAATAGGGTCTTCTGTGCGGAAATAGGTCCATAAATCGGATTACACTTCAAAGTCAACGATTTTAGTATCGAAGCGTATGTCGTCGTTTAGGGGTGGGTGCAGTTCTGTATGGAGGAACTGACAAATTGATGGAGAGACAGTTGTTAAGACTTAAAGGAGCATAATCGACTGAGAGAAGATGGAACAAATTAAAAGCCCATCAGCGGTGCATATCAGTGTGTAAGAATTCACTGTGCCAACTGGCGAGATACGACGGCTTTCCCCTGTAGTCCACCAAATAGGAGATGAGGTTCGTTTCGAAGCGACTCCTAGTAACGAGCTTCATCGAAACACTACCCCTAAGACGACAATTTGCAGGTACCTTGGGCAGTAACGGAAATGCAGAGCTTGTCAATCCAAACACCGTGTTCATCCAGAAATTGCATTTTTCCCTCCCCATCCAGTGTGTGATCAATGTCCTGGTTCTGGTCGTCTCAAATATTAACTCTGCTGTAGCTTCACGTTTGCAGAAGACGAGTGGCACCCCCTAGCAACCGGAACTGACACGTTATTCACATGGGCTATCTGCCGACTGCATCGCTGCAATCGATTATGACTACGACATGCAGCAGGATGTCTCCGTATCAGACATGAGCGTGATTATCGTCTCGGGAAAATTGCTTCGGGGAAACGAGATAATTCACTCAGTCTCCGAGCAAGCACACTCGTGTCATATGTCACATGATGTTGCATGAGACGTCACGCCAGATTGCTCATCACTGGCAATATCCATTCCCTTTCCGGCGTCATTCGAAATTCCGTCGGTTTGGTTACGTATACGCCCCATGGAGCTGCCAACGGAAGGAAGGAATGACATGACGGGGATGAGGTATAATTTTATTTCTTTGCGGAATAAACGGGAAGCCACATCGATATGATAGTGACAAATATTGAAATTATTTCTGCTCGCCGACAAGGTTCGAGTCGTCGGAGTGCTGCTGCTGAGCAGTCCTTGCTGCGGGACGTCGCACGATGAGTCATGTCACGGCTGCATGGCAATCTCATGGAACATTCACATAACCTGACGTGCAGCTATTCGCAAGGGAGTATCCGATACGAGTTTCCGAATTTGTCGTTTGTCCTGTGTTCTACACAGGAATGGTAGATTTCCCAGCTGATGGCGGAGTGGTGTGCCAGAGGGAAGAGCGTGTGAGATGTTTTATGGAAATTTAATCATACTTGTTATATCTGGGGGAATGAAGGAATTTTGTTTATGTTTGCCTTGCAGTCGACATCGTTGACTGATGCAAGGAAGCCATACGGACTTCGGTCGGGTTGTTGAACAAAAGGCGTTTTGGGTTTGTTGGCTGCAAGAGATGCCGATGGTCTCAGAAAAGTCGTTGTGCTCTCAAGTGCGTCGTTCCGCTTAACTGCATTCAGTTCCATTGCCTGTCAATAAATATCTTTGCTGCGGGGTAAACGTCGAAACTGGATCAGGCGCATATTTAATAATTGTATTGCTACCAGATAAGGAAGACGTATTTGTGTAATTAAACCATAATCCATGAACCATCGATTGTGTGGTGCAAACTGAAGGTTTTCGACTCGCACTTCAAGCAGATCTACTTCTATTCTGCAAAATTTTCAAAAGTACCACATCTAGCTACTACCAAAAATGCAGAGTGAACTTTACACTTGAGAATAATTCACCCCTTTCATTCTACCGCTTTCACACCCAAGGGAATTATGTACACAAAATTACAATGAAGTGTATCTGTGTGACAAAAATGAGAACCCAGTGGAGAGGTTGAATTTATTTATGAGAGCAGCGTTAACGTAGTATGTGAAATTTCTTAGAAATTTAATAGGTAAACCAGATCGTCTCCCTTTTTTAAAGGCACTCTTTTTCTTCAGGATCTGGCACACTTACTTTAAGTCTACTTTAAGTCCCTACACTGGTAGCAAGGTATTGTTCGGTTAAGACCGCACTTAGTGCTTTCAAAGGGATTGATTTGACAGTTAATCAAAAACATTATCGCCATGAAACCAATGCTGAACACACTGAAGCTTTCAATGCAGTTAGGAAATCATTCAATAGTCATAGCCGTCATATGGCTTAGACAAGGCATAGGAGACGTGCATCGGTAAGACCAGGTGCACAGGCGGAAGGTTAATTCATTCTTCGTCGCAACAGTTCGTGCTAAAGTCATTGAGGCGTACTTTAAGTCTTCAATCACGTTCGAGATGAGGCATTTTGCGTTCAAGGGAAATATTTTTTTACTGTGTTTAACTATGCGAAGATATATGAGAGTTTAAGAGCATTTGGTATCTAGTTTGCACGTGGTGCCCGCTGCCCATCTAGTCTTCCTTGGTTGGGTGCCAATGGCCTTAATTCGTGACCTATATGTGGCACGTCCACAGTTTCCGGCAATGACTCGCACTGTTCATCCCGAGATCTTTGACAGTTGGATCCGACTTTAGAGTTTATTGATTCCAGAAGCTGGTAGCTACCCGGCCTATGCCAGGCCAATGATGGATCTAACCCTGAGCTATGAACTCTTTCCACTGCTAATTAGTCACTGTAAAGCTGCTTCCAATCATCAAAATCAAGGTTTCGGGGGACATTTCGGGTAATTCATGCGATCAGATGGCCATGTATGGTGTATTTCAAAAGAGGAAAGTTTCACAAGACTGTATGGAAACCAAATTTCATGTCTTCCGACTACAAACGTTTTTTTTTTTTTTTGTACTTGACCCGTGTCCACATAGTAGTGTCAGTGACTAAAAACACCCTTTTCTTTTGGTTTTTCGGTACTACAACTAAGTTTTCTTATCTAGTTGCTTACTTTTAAAGATAAGTAAGCTACTAGATAAGGAAGGAGTATCTTTATTCGCATGTTGCAGGTAGACCGTAAAATCACCTGCCATAACCATCGTTAGGATGGTTTATTATTATTGCGCCAAATCGAGCGGTCTCGTACGGAGTCGAGCGGACGTGTCATGTCCAAAGTTTGGAGGATGGCATTGTTACAATGACTATGAAGTCTTATTCTTAGCTTTTGAGCGGAGATTGTTATTTCTTGGTCGATGGTAGTTATCCCTAGGTCCTTTGAATGTCGCAGTTACTGAGATACCAGGGACCTTTCACAACATCCCGTAGAGTTTTATTTTGAAAGGACAGAATAAATCCTCTGTTATTTGCTTTGGTGCAACCCCATAGTTGCCGTAAGTCCATATAGGCTTCAACTAGTACATTTCTCTATACCGGTGTTCGAGCTCATCTCGTTTCTTTTTCACTTGGCTTCCACTTGAGTATCGCATCGAGAGTCGTACTTAGATAACTTGCTTCATTAGCGTACGATACTTCTTCAGAATTAATGAAAATTGGTCGATTTTCAATATTTTTGTAGGTTAAATGTATATGCGTTGATTTGGTCTCATTGGGAGCAATACGCCAGCGTTTTGACCATTCGTTTATTTTGTCCAGAGCTCGTTGCTGTTATTCAGTTGAAGACTCAACTGAGCTTCCAATTCAGTCAGGATGGGTCATGCGGACGAGGTTGGAAGTGAAGTTGCAGTCTCGGGTGCAGTTTGTCGGTAAAATTTGTGTAAGAGAAGGGGAGAGTTCACCAACAAGGATACACGCATGGCGTTGAACCTTTCTTCGAGTGTTTCAGCGCGCAACTAGTTGTTTCAGCAGACGATTGCGCTGTACAAAATAAGGCGTTCCACTCAGGCGGTTTAGGTTAAGTTAGTTATCCTTACCGATTACTTGTCGACTCACAACGACTGAGTCTCATTCGAGGATAATACCACCATTATTAGTCAACTTGTAGCTCGAACTGATAGATGACAATTTCAGTCTTTCCTTCATGGATTTTGTCAGTAACATCAGTATGGCATTTTTCTTTAGGTGCGTATTTTTTCCATAGATCACGAACGGGACATCGTCTGTCTAGTCTAGGCTTTCACACTCGCTAAACACCATGGAAGATGGAAGGAAAGCATAATTGGGCTCTAGCTTTGCTTCCAAATCTTCAGGTGGTGGTGGATTGAAAATTGTGGAATCCATCCGGTTCAGTGAACTGTGTGACCACCACATTTTCATCGCTTTATACGTCATAGCAAAGAGCTATTTGATGAGAGGTCCTTGCAGGTTTAATCATACATTCAAATTTTCTATTTTATATATATTTATATTATTATTATATATATATTTTATATATATATATTTATAATATTATTATAAATTTTCTACACCACCATTTTTGTTGCTCTCACACTAGTCTGGTGACGAAAATTCTTCTGACGAAGAAAAACCGGTCACAAAACAAGAAACAATCCTTTCAGGTAAAAATCTTGTAAGACCATTTCAAGCCGTGGGTTATGATAAATACAAGGCCGTAGAGCCGTACAATTTTCTTAAATCTTTAACTAAAATATGTACATTCGTCATTCCTGCGAATAAGAACTGCGACACGAAAACCCTCAGCTGGTACATCTTTTTTTGTAGCAGACGCGTCCATCTGGACGTAACATCCCAAGACAGTGATTGATGGAAGGACAACACTTGCTCCGGTCCTGACCCTTCCATGGCCTTCGGCTGGAAGAGTAACGTCGAGAATTGCACAAAAGAAAACAAAACACGCCAGACATGCACGCCGCCGGGTTCTACACAGAATGTCCAGCCTGCACGGTTTTGTGATGTCGAAAGACTTCACTGACAGAGACTGTCCCGACAGTCACCTTCCGCCCCAAATACTGATTCAGTTAAACCCTTTGACCGATTCCCGTCCACTACTCACGTCCCTGGCCAGCCAGCCGAATTCATTCAACATTCAAATGGTAAACGGAATCTACAACAAGTCGAGTCCTTGAAACAACCAAAAGGAAACTCAAACGAGTTCTCTTTCATCTTGGCCGATGTCTGTGAACAGAGTTTCGCATTGGCGCAGCGCTGGTAAAAAGTTTTCAGCGTTATTCGTTTATGAATTTTGTCCTTTTCTCCCTCGAGCTCGAGTATTTGCCTTGTGAAGTTTTTGTCACACGTGTGGTCTATGCCCATGTACGTGTACGTGCGTATCCTGTTCAATTCCCTTTTCCCATCCGAATGTCCTCCGATGCATTGCCCTCCCTGAACACTCGTAATTTTCGATTTGAAATGCATGCCCTTGGGCTCTGTCCTCCTGGGACCCTCAGAGTTTTCCGAAGTAAACACAAATGGACGATAAAGAGGACCGATTTCCGAGCGAAATGAAGTTCGAAAAATACCTGCCAGCAATTGCGGCCCGCCTCGCCACCCGCTTGTGCCCGCGAGGACTTTTGTCAAATTTGTAATTAATCATACTTACAGTTGAGTTTTGCTTAAATTCTGTTATAGTTCTGCAAGTCAACTTGTGCCTTCGTACATTCGCCTCGCACCCCGCTGTCGCATTCTTGGGAACGGTCCAAGAGCCTGAATGAGCCTGAATGAGCCTCGAATGCCTGCTCCTGCTCGCGCTGGCGTTCTCTGGTAAATTGATTGAAAAACTTTTGCGTACACTTTTTTCATTGGCTTCAACCCTGTATTGTGCTGCTCTGGGGGCTAGTAGGGTCGGGACAGGCTTCAAGAGAAAATTAATCATCGGCGTGGGGCAGAGCGGCGGAAGGAAACAAGCAGCGAAAGTTTGTTTTTCTTTTGCGTAGCTTCGATTGGAGGCAATAAACGGATGTGCATACATAATTTTGGTTTGGGTGGTCGTTGTTGTTGGCCGGGCGAATGGAGGAGTTCGGTGTTGGCGCTGGAAATTGTTTTTAATTAGCCTAATCCAACTGCCTACAGAGAGTAATCTCAATTAGCGAGGTGTCGTAATGAGATTCCCTTCGCCGAGGTTAATCCCAGCCTTGAATGGAAGCTAATTTGTCTCCGGGTGTCTAGAAAATTGTCTTTCACACTCAGTCAAGCGTATTGTTTGGGAGGCTTTTTCTTTTGAAATACTTCGGATTAAGATAAAGTCGGTGCCGTGGTGAAGGCACGTGTCATGGGCTGAGAGCAAAGGAGGCTATATACTAAAGCATATGTGTGTTGGAGACCTTTTGTTACTCTTTTCCTATGATAAGAAAATTTCGGCAAATTGGTGCATAAAAAATAAACTAATGCAGTGTAAAAAAAGGAATGCGTTCCATTGTTTTCAAAAACGTATAAAACCAAACAATCATGTAAAGAAAGACATTAATTTCATTATATAATTAGGGATACGTTCCAAAATTTTTATTTTAAAATTTAAAAAATTAAACTTCTTAATCAACCAAACGCGTCTTTACTCAACGAAAGCGTTAGCTCAATGGATGTTTCATTCTTACACAAATAGCATTGAGCATATGTAACTATTGTTTGATTGCTCTGTATAGAAGAAATATTTAAAAAGGGGAATCCCATACAAAATTCTATAGAAAAACAGCGCATAACTTCAAAATCTTGTACAAAAAAATCAGCATTAGATTCTCAGGAAAAAAATCGCATAACTTCAAGACAAATAATTCTCATAAAAATATAATTGAGTGTATTCAATTTGATAAAAAAAATTGTTTATCCATATGTACGTACTTCATGGTTAAAGGACCCAGGGAAGCGTGTCTATCCAGCTAGTTCAAATTAAATGCTTATGAAACATGGCAACTCGTCTAACATAAGTATGACTTGTGCCAACAACTATTGTCCGCGTAAGTCCTGTCCGTTATTATATATTCCGTTTTCGTCCTTAAAGTAGCTTCTTTCACGAGTGGCGGTGGCGGTGAGCATCAACAACCTACGCCTTCGGTGAAGTTTGAGAAGCATTCTTAAGGCAACTATAATCTCCGGATGTAGCCAGTGACTCGAGGGATGTGAATAAAGTTACGCTTTAGACTGGAGTAAATTATGCGAATTCTTTTGGTTTCTGTTATTGTATTTCTTGAGCGAATAACAACATTTAATTTATTTTGTTTAAACTGAAGCATTTTCCTTTTATTCCAAATTTCATCGGTGAAGGCAATCCTTTGTGGAACACTGTACGTCATTATTTGGATGGCGTTGCAAGTGTTGTCACACATTTGAATGAATGATTGGAAAATTCAAGCAATTTGGTATTTAATTATTTACACGATTAATGTGCAAACAATTTCCCTTGCCTTGTCCTACAAGCGTCCCATAAACGACAACAGAAACGAAAACGTCCAAATTAAAACCCAATGTAGTCTTTGAGAATGGACCAGTGCACATTTTAATTCTTACTGATACTTCAACTACACAAAGAGACAAGGTATCCCCATATGTCAAAAATGGAAGTGTGACAAATCTTTTCTTTTGAGGTGTTGTGACATTTCCCATTAGTGATGCATGCGACATT
This sequence comes from Eristalis intricaria, assembly GCA_964034865.1. Taxonomy (NCBI): domain Eukaryota; kingdom Metazoa; phylum Arthropoda; class Insecta; order Diptera; family Syrphidae; genus Eristalis; species Eristalis intricaria. The sequence continues at coordinate 43,750,985 of OZ035875.1, forward strand.
TGTATGAGTAGCACAACACTATCTAGTAGGGCTCATAGTCCAGACTGCCCCGGAAGGGTTCTGTATATAGTGAAAATCAGAAAGCTTCATCGAATACTGTGTGCCTCCTAGGCTTTGATTGATGAATCAGAGCGTTTGGACTCGACAGTCCGGGTATTTATCTGGGTAGCCGCATTTTCATTAGAGTTCTGAAACCGCAAGGTAATGCCTGCTCGATATTCTTTGGGGTACCCGCTATGCTTCAGTTACCAGTGAGGTTTTCTATTCAAGACAACGAACAAATCCAATCCGTTCATAGGGTACCTGCATAATTGATAACATTGACAATCATTTTTAATATGTCACTGGTTCGCGGCGAATTTTTGGATTGCTGGAAGGATTCTCTCATCACCCCAATTCATAAATCTGGACCTAAAAGTTCTATTGTCAACTACAGACCAATAGCTAAACCCCAATTAATACCGAAATTATTCGAGGCTGTTGTTAAGAAAAAAAAAATATGCTGAAGTTCGAAACCAAATATCACAATTTCAACATGGATTTGTGAGTGGAAGATCTACTTCGACCAATTTGGTTATATTTACAAACTCTTGCCTAAGTTCCATTGAAGCGAGACTTCAAGTTGACTCAGTATACAGTGATTTCTCGAAGGCATTTGACCGTGTTAATGATAATGTGCTCATAAAAAAGCTAGAGATGATTGGTTTTCATTCTAAAATCTTGAAATGGATAACTAGCTACCTTACAAATCGCAGACAGTTTGTAAAAATAGGAAATGATCTGTCACGGGTAATTTTCAATTTCTCTGGGGTACCTCAAGGAAGTCACCTCGGCCCTTTCCTGTTTCTTCTTTTTATTAACGAATTGCCTTCCTATGTTTCCCATTCTAACTGCCTTTTATACGCTGACGATTTAAAAATTTTTAAATCAGTGCGATCATTGGCCAATGCAATGGAGTTGCAAAATGATATCTCATCTGTACAGAATTGGTGCGATTTGAATGGACTACATTTCAATATTAGTAAATACTCAGTTATGACATTTTTTAGAATTTTATCTCTTATAATCTATAAATGTAAGATTGATAATACAATCTTAACAAGAGTATGTTCGCATAAAGATCTAGGGGTTATATTCGACGTTCAACTGACTTTTTCTATCCACATAGACTATATTATTCCACGCGTGAGAGAACAATAGCACACACAACACGAGTGGTTGCTGAGAAGCTAGGCCCTGGCCCTATACGAGCTGTATCGCCACCCATATCATTATTATCATAGACTATATTATTTCAAAGGCCAACTCTATGATAGGATTCTTGTTTCGAAATTCAAAAGATTTTCAAGACCCTTACACTCTTAAGTCTGTGTATGTTTCGTTAATTCGCTCTATATTAGAATACTGTTGTTTAATATGGAATCCTTTATATAACAATAGCGCTATTCGTATTGAGAGAATACAAAAAAGATTTACAAGAATTCAAATATGCCAGATTATAATGCTAGATGTCAGCTTATCGATCCAAAGCAACTGCATGTAAGAAGGACTTATTATTCAGTTCTTTTCGCTCATGACGTCAGTACTGCTCACATTGATTGTCCGGTGCTGCTTTCCATGTTAAGTGTTTACACCCCGTCTCGTTATCTGAGGCCTAGAGATTTCTTTTATGTTTCGAGGCATAGTACAAACTATGGGCAAAATGATCCTATAACTAATGCTTGCATAAAATTCAACTTAGTTGCAAATGTTATAGACTTTAATATGAGCAGAGATAAATGTAAAAATGAAATCTTAAATTTTTTGAGTAGCAATTTACTCTAAATTACATTATAATTGTATGTTCATTTCTGCTTATACTATGCGTTATTATTAATAAGAGAACTATTATCAATAGTCTTAAAAGGCTTGAAAGTACTGAAGAATAAATGAATAAATAAATATCCGGTTAAAACCAATAGTCCCGGCCACGCCACCATTAATAATAATAATAATATGGGTGGCGCGACAGTCCGAGGTGGCTTCTCAGCAACCACTCGTGTTGTGCGTGCTATTGTTCTTTCACGAGTGGAAGGGACCTACAGTTTAATGCCGACTCCGAACGGCGAAGTTGAGAAGCTTTTTTCTTGACAGGAAATACTCTTTGAGCATTGTCAGTGACTCGAAAGAGGTGGAGCCGTGAAATATGAAAGGTGGTAAATTCGGGTATCGAACCTGGCACCCTCTGCGTAGGAGTCGACGCACTTACCCACTACGCCACGCCACCATTACCCGTACAAAACTCAAAGGTCCTGCTTTGATCCAAAAGTAGAACAACAGTAGATGACAGCCACGATTAAGAGAGAGAGGTCATGTATAAGTTGAATGAGCCCCTTATCCATCTTTCCGTTCATTACCTTGGATTGACCATGGCAGGAGGGTAACTTGTTGCTGGAGGTCTGGGTAAAACATTGAATTATCCAATTTGATCTTGAAAAATTATCGATTCAAATGTGATCTGTCCTGCACCTCTGTGATAACCATCCATTCTCCTTTTTTCCCCCATATGTCATCTTTCCATGGACTTGCACATCAGACTTGCACATCAACGCTGCTCGGAAAATCCAACTTCTGACACACAGCACATGGCAGAATTCTCTAAAGATGCACTCGAGCACCCGAGCCCCCTAAATACCCTTCACGCAGTGATCAACCTTACGGCTCATAGAGTGGAATGCAAACATCTGCACCGCTTAAAGGACCCGGTTGAGGTGAAGGAATGCATGGATCCACCTGAGCACACCACAGGACAACAAGGCCGCGCACGAAGAAACTCCAACCTCAGCCACAGGTGCACTCCGGATTAACTCGTCAGCATATCATTGCGCCTTCAGTCGCAGGCAGTGCACGAACTAGGATACCCCTTCTTTTTCCAGAGAATGCATGCATTTATGCAACATTACACAGCACCTTCCATTTACCATAGCCTTTCGCGGAGACGACAAAGACACATCGCCCCCACTCACTCCAGCTTATTCGCTGGGACAACACTCGAATAAACACATCTTCATCTCGGCTCCGAAAAGAAAACCCCGAACCCGGCAGTGTGAGTTGGTAACCTCCCCGGACGGATGGCAGTGCATAGAAGCGTGTGGGTGCAGGCTGGAGAATATCCTATCATCATCGTCATGATCCTTTGATTGCAGCAACTTTTCCAGACAGTGCTGGTGGCGGCAACGGCTGTGTATTGCATGAACTTCTACGTCATTATGCCGAGAGCTGTCGGTGTGAGGAACAACTTAAGAAGATGATTTGTTGATGTTTTACATGCACTTGTCGGCAGGTGACTCGAGAGAGTCACGAGCGATCCGTACGTCTGAATGCGCCGCCGCCGTCTCCATTGTTTATAAATCTGCAATGGAAATTCGAGGACGAAATAATTTTCACTCGAAGCTCATGCCCGGGAGCAGCAGGAGCTGCGCGAAGTTGTGGGATAGTTTTATTCACTTTTTTTTGACATTCCATGGGTCTTGAATGAATTTTCCTTTGCAGAGGCGGCGGTGCGACAAGGGACGGGCGAAATTTGTTTAACGAACTCTTGAGGTTTTCACATTTGATTTGCAAATGAAGTGTACACTGTGTCTGTGTACACTATGCGGGGGGATGGCGGACGGTTTGTGTTGTTATCGTTGTTGTTTTGCTGTGGGCGGAATTGATGAATGTCTGAAAGGATTGCAGAATTTGTCAAGTGAATACGAGAGTTCAGTAACATTCCGAGAGAGATAGGGATTGAGGGAAATTTGAATGAATTCTTATGCGTAGTCCGGGCATGATATGCCTTGAATGTTTGTGCGGGGTATGTGGTGGCAAGATTGTTTCTGGCAGCCCGAAGCCGATGCGGTGGAGTGGTCTGGAATGGGTGGATTATGGTAGTTCTCGAAAGGCAATTAACTTCAGCTGGTGCATGAAGTGTGGGAATTCAGCTCCGTTTGATGGATAAACATATGAGGCTCTTAGCATCTTTGGAATGCTCTTGTAAGTTGTTTCTTAATCACATCATATTGGATGCGGGAGGGGCGGACGGGTGGAACGGTAATGAAAATATTTCCGAAAATGGAACGCCTGGGGAATGGTAATTCAGAACATCCTGTGGCATTCTATGGGCAGCACAAGACGGAGAATTAAAGTGCCTGCCTATAGTTTACTTTCCAGTGAATCTGATGTTTTAGGCAATTTAAAGAAATTTCAACTAGAAAACATCTGTCTTCCGAGTTTGTTACATAAAGTTTTGTTCCGAGTCCAGTTACCTAAATTCTTACGTTTGTGCTCTACTTTGAGCATTGTCTGTGCTTCATCAGAAGTGGTGTCGAGAATATGAACGATTTCGTGAGACAGACTTGCCATAGCCCGCTATAGATCAGGCATAATTGCGGTTACTACTTGGCTCTAGGACAACGTTGGTACTCTACTTTGAGCATTGTCTGTGCTTCGTCAGAAGTGGTGTCGAGAATATGAACGATTTCGTGAGACAGACTTGCCATAGCCCGCTATAGATCAGGGATAATTGCGTTTACTACTTGGCACTAGGACAAAAAAAGGGCAATTCTGGATTGTTTGAAAATATCACCAGCTGATGTTACGATCATTATCATCCAAAGGATGATTAAAGAGTGAGATATGCAGCAGCACAACTTAAATACATATGTAAACAGGGTGCTTTCACTACGCGCGACTGCATCCCACCAATACATTTCTTAGACGAACGAAGATAGTCTCAGGGCAATGATCACTCAGACACTCACAAAAAGGGTAATCACTACACAACTGTGCTCCATATCAACCTCAAGATTTGCAATCACGCTTCAAAGAGAGGTCCTGATCCTAATCATGGAGCTAAGTTGTTAACACACTTCTGTAACTTCTGAATGACAAATGGTGCACTATGACATCATAGGCAAACGGTGTACTCCCGCTTCTAAGCTCACACCTACGGACACATAATCGATGCAGGAAATACTGAATCGACCTCATCACTATGCAATACTCATCGTGTTGATTACTCACGCATAAGTGGTTCGAAATACAAGTCGTCCAATAATGGTGATATATGGTACAGGTCACCTTCTAAAATGGCTCAATTGAAAGTCTTAAAAAAGACTTAGGCACAAGGTACGCCGTACTCGCAGTACGTTGGTAGTTAGGTAAATTGGGCTCCTAGTGAAGTCACCACTACACTAAGATCATGTTGGTCCGTTCTGACAGCCACACTCAGACTACTACCACTGATTGACCACTCAAGTGATAGTGCCATTAATTTCATCCCAATCAGCAAATGGTGACTGGACCAGATTTGAAAACCACATAAAAACTTAGCTCCCACTAGAATTCGAACCGCGGACCCCGTTAACCATTACACTTAACCAACCCCGCTAACCATTACACTTAACCAACTGAGCCATCAAGTCGCGTTTTAAGACTCTAAAACTCACAGTTCAAGTCAGTCAAAAAGCACTCGGTGAAGATACTTAACCTAGACATCACCATTGTTGGACGCCTTATATTAAGCTTATAACACTCTACTATTGGCTGAACACCAGGTGTGTATCCTCATTGATGGGGGAGTCCACCGTCTCTGTCATACCTTTTGCCGAAAAACTGCACCCAACAGCGCAAGTAGACATCACAATAGGCAACTCTGATTGAACACACGTTAATACAAGAAACTGAGCTTTCTATCCAATAATACAGACACCGTGTGCTACTTCTTGAACAAGAACTGGACGTCCCAAATTCCAGATCTGTACCAGTAATCTGCGATCGTTTATCGACTGGGTGCATGTTCTCACGGATGGAAGGAAACACTGGAAAGAGTTGGCAGCGAAGTTTTCTCAAATGTTCATCTCATGGCGCTATAGTCAAGGATGGAAGTTGGGCTCAATCAAGAACCCTCTCCTTGTGGGGTTGTCCTTAAGCCAGATACCTCCAATTACAGCCATCAGTTCCATTGGTGTTCTCTATTGCCATTCAAGATAGTCATATATTAGAAACATAAACAAGCGACTCCTTGATGGTTAGTCGGTTGCTCTTTACAAATTCATTCACACTGAATCTCTCCCTCTTTGGACTCCAGCAAGTCCAAAGACCAACCCCAAAAATCTTGCTTTGATGATGGGTCACATTTTATCTGCATAAATTAACAGGTTTCGAAGCCAAGATGTCCCAGGCTAAAACCTCTGATCGCTACTTGGCTGTCGCAACTAATTTGAGGTGGCTTAACGCCTGCACTCCATTTATTCTTGCCAAATGCCTACTTTCTCTTGAAAGGGCGATATTCAAATCTTTGCAACTAACTAAGGTTTCGCCAGCTGAAGTCCTCAAGCAGGGAAATGAAAGCAATCCCAGAGAAAAGGACGTATAATTCGTCATTTCTTAGCGGAAATATTACGTGTAAATAAACCCTTCAGGACATGGGGCGTGCCCATGGATTCTAATGAAATGCAAACTCCACCTCGATGAAAGGGCTCGCCAACTCCATCCCATTATGTCACCTCCAGCATTGGATGTCTTCCCAATTAACACCCTTTCTGCTCGATTAGTCGTCTCTATTTGCGCCCCCATTGTTGGTTTGTGCTTTTTTCTGTGTTTTCTTGTTTTTGTTTTTCTCTCCGACATAACCCCGTTGTAATTGGTATTCTTTCTGAGAAAACAAAGAAACGGAGAGCACACAGAACGCGCACAATGACAGGATAGACGCCGTCATGAATCGTTCTGCAGAAAAAGTCAAAACGTGATTTTCCTCACAATTTCCCTAATCCGCAGACAATCCAGGGGAGCAGAGATTTCAATGACGACGATGATGGAACGATGGGGGCAATGGAGGCGATGCCAGTGAATGCCAGCGACGGGCATGGCATAGAGCACAGCATCTGCCAAGCAAATAAATACAAACACAACCCTGCACAAAGCACATCCTTGACAATTCTGACGTAACATTTGATTTTTCATATCTCGCTCATGAGCGCACAACAATGCCGGGCCAAAGTTCCCTTCCGCCAGAAGAAGTCGCCAGAACAATTGCGAAGGATCGACCGACGACGGAGTGAGGGGGGCTTCGTCCCTCTCAACACTTGGGCCAGATCAAACGGGTGGCGGTGGGGAAACGCCCGGAGCGGAGGGAACCTTGACAGACACGGAGTGCGGATGAACAAAAGGTCGAGATGTGAATGGAAGTGTTTGTTCTTCCGATTCTCTTCGTCGCGTTGATCACGCGAACCCAACACTCCCTGCGATGGCATTTCATTAAAGAAGAAATCCCTCAAGTGATTGCTTAAATAAATTAAGGGGTCTCGTATGCCGCTGATTCGTGCCAGCATCGGACACCAATGCGCGCTCTGTTGGCTCTCGTCTTCGCTCGGCTCATCAATCAATTAAGATTGGTTGCAATGTCTGATGTCGCCGTTCACGTCCATTCCAGTCGGCGTGGCAGCGGGCTAATTTTGAAAAGTGCTTCTGAGGCATTCCGCTTGACGAAGAATTAAGCGTCTCGCCATGGCGTAGTTGATAAATGACAGACGTCAGCGCGCATTATCCATGTGTGACGGGTGATGACGGAGAGAGTCGCTTCGAATCGGAAACGGAAATGTAAATAAATTAACGGTTTACACACTTTTCTCTCTCGGCCGCCGAGCGTCCGTGTCGTCGTTATGGTTGCGCGCTGGATGTCCTGAATATCCTGAGTGGTGTCAATTAATCAACGGCAATGGAAATCATTTATTTGATTTACTGGATCCAAGAGAGACGACTAGATGGAAGGCTCTCACTCCTCGCATCCACTCTGGAGCACTGGATCGCTGAAGGATAACAAATGCTGTTTTGTCATGTGATTCGGTCGGAATGGATGGTTAATGAGGCGTTCACGGCCCATTCATGGGATGGAAGTTGTCTAAATTTGATTAGATTTCGGTTGGGGTTAAGCCGATACGATAGAGGACGATTGTGGGCATTAAGTGGTTCAGGCGACGGTGGCTTAGGCAAATCGCCATTAGAAAGGTCTTCAGCGTGGGGTGTGGGGCAGATAGAGTTCTTGGCTGATTAACGACAAATCAATCAAGTGTCACTCACTCCGACTGTGCCCAATGTAATTGAGAATAATGTGGACGGTCGAGGGTTCAATGGTCTTGCTGTGTCTGCTTCATCAACAAACCTTGAGACGGGCTTAACCATACTCGCGCCTACTTGCGTTCAAATGAAGTCCTTGATCATTGAAGGCAATGACTCCTAACCAGGGATTATGAAGACACAACAACACCATTACAACCCAAAATGAGAGAAAGATGTCTGACCATGACGCAGTTGCAGACGAAATAGGTTGTAACAAGGCAATGAAACGGAATATCGCGAGAGAGGATAAAAGACATATTTCAAAGCGACTTTTGGGACAGTTAATGATGAAACTTATGAGTTACGTACACATTAGCCAATTTCGTTTCCTTCAATTTGTGTAGCGTTACAATTCAAGGCAGAACAAACCAAGCCCTTTCGTCTACGATATTTGGTACAATTTAATTATGTCCCTGAACAAAATACCTTTCCACGAAACCGCGACCATGTAATACATCTCTTAAGAATGTCTTTCGGACATAATCGAAAATGTTACGCAGACGCCACCGAGGCCACACATGACAGCCTTTAAGACGGCTTCTTGGACAAAGTGCAAACTGTTAAGAATACGCCACCGTGTACACGCAAGACAGCCCTTATGACTGCCTCTAAGACTGCCTCCCGGACAAATAATACGCATACGCCACCATGACCATGCAAAACAGCTCTTAAGACTGCCTCCAGGAAGAAGTGCAAACTGCTTCCCGGACAAAATGCAAAATGTTACGTTAGCGCCACCACGACCATGTAATACAGTTCTTAAGACTCACAGTGCAAAATGTTACGCATACGCCACCGTAACCATGCTAGATAGCTATTAAGACTGCCTGCTTGGACACAGTGCAAAATGTTACACATACGCCACCGTAGTCATCCAAGACAGCCCTTAAGACTGCCTTCCGGACAAAATGTTGAATGTTACGAATACGCCATCGTGGCTACACAACACAACTTTTAAGACTGCCTTCCGGACAAAATGGAAAATGTATACGTAATACCCCACCGTGGCCATGAAGCTCTTATGACTACATCACTGAAAGGACTATCTCCCTGAAAAAATGGAAAATGATACCCATACGCCACCGAGGCCACACATGACTGCTCTAAAGAGTGGGCCCGGACAAAAAGCCACTCAGCTCCGTAAAAAAAAAGGAAGTAGACAAGGCCTTGGATAGAGCCAGTACTCACTGGCTCAGTCTGAATACTGCAGCCACAGCAAGGGTAGGAGGGACGCACAGAATGAAGCAAAACCGTCCGGATGATTGCACTTCTACGATTGTGTGTTATCAAAATGAGTTAACTGTTAGTTATTCGAAAAGCATTTTAATTTATTTATTTCATTGAATGTTTATCTCAAAACGAAGTAACAACAATTCAATTAGCTGAATGTTTTAATTTTTGAGACAATTGTGAAGAACCTGTGCTGCTGCATTCTTCGGATCTCCGTCTTGCTGGGAGACAAGTTCATCAGCTGCACACTTAAACAAAATCAGTAGTTTTCCTCTTGTCGCGGATACTCACCAATGAGGCGATGTACCATCAAGTAAGGCAGCCCCAAACCATTATCCTGCCGAAGAAATAAAATCTCTCCAACATCTGCTCTGCGAGTGTCGAGGCCTAACAATGAAAAGAAGAAACACTCGGAACTAGACGACTTCAGTGCTTTTGGTTTAAAAAACTTCCGAGGATTCACACATGAATCTGGCTGGTTTTTGTATTGCAGTAGGCCTCGCAGAAGCTTAATACTCCTAACAAGGTCACAATGGACCCAACGCGTTGGCCTAAGTAAGTCGTTCCAATTGGCCGGCTACGGACGGTGCTAAATCAGCACTTTTCACAGTGGTCGTTGGACTTCGATAAGGCTGCGTCTTGTAACCTCTTCTGTTCATTATATATATAGACTGGATATTGCAGCGGAGCCGAGGTGAAAGTCATCTTCTTTTTGACATATTTAATTATTCTCACATCTTGTCAATCGGAACTCCAGAGCGCAATCGTTTCTAGACCTGGTTTGTTTCGAATCAGCTCAATCCAACTGTGGAGTATAGGAATTTGATTATGTTCGATATATTTTGGCTAGCGATCTTGGAGAGTTCACTAAGGAAGGGGTTGACGAACGCGATATACATATCTCTGTTTGGATAGTACCTGACAGTCACTAAGAAAGTGAGGCAGACTATCCTCAGAGTCGGTGTCGAGGCAACTGTGACAGTGTGGGATGAACAGTATTCCGAGCCAATGCCTCGTTCTTACAGCCACAACTCTAGCTATTTCGGAGCGATTTATATTGAGGATGTCATCATTCCTTCTTTTAGTGTAAGTGGGCGAGGTTTTCTATGGAAGACTACTTCTCATGCCACGGAGTGAGTCATGGACTGAAAGAGGCCAGGTTGTTGGCCTTATTTGAAGACAAAATGAGTTAGCAGCTGTCCACAAGATCTTCAAAGTTTCTCTCCCAACAAATTCAAAACATTAGATAAGAGAATCAATCTATTTTCTTGATACCAGTGCTATGATGCTCAAAAAGTCAACTTATTTATTTTCACTTGTAACTGTCATCCACCCCGTGCACACAGAGTGGCTTTCATATCATCCACTCAACGCAATCTCCAGAATCATCTCATTTCCTTTCAGCAGAAAACTAAAGTAGCTTACCTCTAATCCATTAAAGCTTTCTTCCACGCAATCACTTCTTTGATACGTTTCCACTTTGAAGCATCCCTTCAATTATGCTCATCCCCCAATCGCTCTCGACGTGAACATGAAAGACCATCTCACTCCAGCCGATTCCAACTCCGTCAAAGGAATGTGAAAATGGAGAGAATCATGTTGAAATGATTTACCCAGTCAACTTCTGTTTTGTGGGACAGAGAGACCACCGACAGCCGCATGCGACCAATTAGATGCGTCTGTTTCACGTTGATTTTCCGGTACATTTTCTGTTTCAATCCACCCCGCCGCGCCGCTCGGTATCCCTTTCAGTTGAGATCAATCAAACACACAAAATGTAATCCTTTAATTAGCATTTTCCGTCGACAGTTTCAAGGCATGGCTTTACATATTCCAGCTTGAGGGGTGATGTCATGAACTTCATCCCATGGAATATTTATCACTGAGCTCTGCATTCTGAATTCTGAATTCTGAATTCATCAAAAAGGGATAAATGTCCCTTCTTAGCCCTTAAGTAAATCCATGCAGATGTCTCTCCACGGGCGGGCGCTTTTCAATTCGACGTCATTTATCCCGACTGTTCACAAAGCGAGAATGGGGTGCAAACAAAAAAAAAAGCACAAGGACAACTTCAGATTTCCATCAGTCCCACTATGAGTTGCTGAAAACACAACTCCCTCAAGGACTTGCGTAATATATACTCGTGCCCTGTCGACTTTGATGCGAGGGCGTGCGGGCGCCTTGGCTGGTGCTTACACCGGGTGCGGGTGTCCTGGGGTGGAATAAAGTATTGTACACATTTCAACTTAGCACACACCTCACAGATTTTTGGTTTGTATCTGTTTCACTTTTCTCTCCTCTCTAGGGACGTGTGTTAAGCACAAAAGTTTGAGTCACTGAAATGCGAGCAGCAGTGGCAATTGATCCTGGATCCCTATTCAACGTTTTGGCGAAGGTAAACGACTCTTCCTTTCAAAACAACAACGGGACTCTTTTTTATGTTACCCTCCCATCATTTGCCGTTAAATGGCAGTATTTTGCGGTTATTTGAATTCCCGGCTTTGGGATTAGTTATGCATGGAATTTGTGACAGATTTCAGTGGCAACTGGGGAGGAATGAATCCAAAGTGTCACTCACTCCTCGAAAGGTGCTTGTGTACTGTTGGTGTACTTTTTTGGGAAACCCAATCATCATCAATGTTCCTTTCTGGAAGCATTATTAAACCTCATCAAAATCTGCTCAGAACCTGCTGACATTCGTGTCACACACTCGATGTGATGGTCACCTGTTCATTCATTGTCCATTGACACAATTTAGGTTGAAAAATTTAGTCAAATCTCAATTTTGGATGACTGCTCCCTTGTAATTACTGTGAACTTTCTTCGGTAACTGAACTCAGTTTGGTTGCGTACACAGATGTGTGATGTGGGGATGACCTTTTTGGGAGAGCTCTTGTGGTTCCACATGTAAATCTGCCCCGAACAAGGGAGCTCTGTGCGGATTTGTTATGTATAAACGGGGCTTAAGTGAGGTTGGTCGAATTATGTATACAGGCGATTCGGTACCGTATTCAGTCTGTGCTACCACTTCGGCTATGGGATCCCTTATGCTTTACGGTGTTAGTGAATATCCTCTTAATCGCTTGATGCTAATCATTGTTGGGCAAGTTACAGGTCGAGTTAACTATTCAGCAGAACGATAGACTATTCGAAGTTCGGTAGGTGTCTGCGGAAGGTATAATGCCGATGTCGGTTTGTATATATGTGTATCTCGTAGGCGCATTAGGTAACAGTGATGACATTTGAATATGAATACGCAAGAAACAGCATACCAATGGAAAGTTCCGGATTCCAGTTCTGGAAGAGCGCATGGAAACCACTAAAGCGATGTTCATTCACAAAAATATCCAGTCGTCCAATGTGCTGATGGTTAACTCGCTTCTCGTTTAACATAACTCTTGTTTCTTTTTGTTGTGTCTCCATTGGCAGTACACGACGTACGCGATAAATTGGTAGTAGAATTGCACACGATAATTTCTTATGAAAAAATGGTAGCACCGATTACTTTACCATCAAAATTTTAAACTTTAATTACAGAACAGAGGCAGACGTCCAGTCAGCCACGGAGGAGTTCCTGAAAGGATCGCTCCGTAAAATAATAAAATGTCTCACAAAAAAGGTCAGAAAATACTATGAAGTTAAATCTAGATGAGCTTTGGGAGGTACGTAATATGCGCTTCAGTTTTATGTTTGGTACATTTTGCTCGCTGAACATACTTCTTCTTCTTCTTCTTCTTCTGGTGGCGCTACAGTCCGGGGTGGACCTGGGCTGAACATACTCATTAGTCGAAAACCGCAAATAAGAACTGATCATTCAATTTATGAATTTTTAAAAAGAATTATTCGGCCAATAACTTTGAAAAATTCTGAAATTTCGTTTTTTTCGTTCTTCCTGTTTCTAATGCCAGTTCTGAAAGAATTTTCAATTTCATGACAAACTCGTGGCTTGAAGAGAGAAACAGAGTATCAATGTTGGTACGGTTTTCTGCTCCTGCAGAGTCCGAGTCTGAGCAATAGCTGCTATCCATTGTTGACGGTCCTGGGCACGCAGCCCCAGTTAGACCAAACTGTCTTGCATCCGCGATTACTTGGTCTTTATACCTTAGATTCGGTCTTCCAAAACTGATGAGCCAACAAGATTATAGTATGACCTGTAGCGAATTCAAGGAGTTTTGTAAAAACGATTTCGAAATTGGAAATTGTATAAAATATTGCATCAGAGGCAAAATATATATGAAATACTCTGTCTGTATTTTGTAAAAATTTCTGCAATTAATCTTTTACCAAAAGACTGTGAATGATTATTTTTATGGTATTTAATACTTGAATAGTTATTTATTTTTAATTTGTTAGACATATACAAAAGAAAATAATTCTTCTTCTTCATTATTTGGCGCTACAGTCCGGGCCCAGTCCTGGGTCATGCGCGTCAACCAACAAGCCTCTCCAAATAGCATGGTGTCAGGCTAGCTGCATCCTGAGTCGCATGCCAAGTTGGTTGAGGTCCTTCTACACCTGGATGCGCCACCTCAAACGGGGCATCCTCTGTTGCGTTGTTCCACAGGTCTGGAGTCGAAGACTCTTTGGGCCTGAGCTGGGTTGTCCATAGCGTTCAGTTCGTGGTTGAATCTTCTCCTGCAAAAACAACACCGTCAACGCAGACAGTCGCAGAACACTTTTCTCGAAGAGACCAAAGACTTCCTCATTCGCTTTTGAGAATGTCTATGCCTCCCGTTCAGCTAGAATGATCAAGATCTTTTATAAGTTAGGTTAGGTAGGTGGGATGCTAGTGCATTCACCAGCACACTTAGACCACGAGAAATGTTATATAAAGTCGTCTTGATCCTTCGAGGTCTGACTCCATTACTCATTTGCCTCTTGCGCGAGTAGCGCTTGGTAAGAGTTACTCTGCGTTTGATCTCGGTACTGATGTTGCGTGTACTGTAAACTCCTTAGCCGAGGTAGACGAAGTCCAGCACCTCGAAGTTAAAGCTGCCAATTGTGACACTCTGTCCAAGACGTCGATGTTGCTTGTCCTTTCTTAATGACAGCTAGACCCATTATATCGGCTTCCGTCTCAATGCCAGCAAAAGCCTCATTGACTCACGTCAATATCATCCCCGTATGTTAACAGTTGTACGGACTTCTGGCGTGTGGGTATTGCACGATCACTTCAGGATGATGTTAAAAATGTCAAATGAAAGCGCATCACCCTGTCTTAAATCTTTTTTGACATTGAAGGTATCGGTGAGTTCGCTTCCAACCTTGATGGAACAACGAGAATTCGCCATCGCCACCCTGCACAATCTGTGCCGGCTTGAATTCGACAAAAAGGTGGTATGTCTCGATTTGAAGTTCTTGGGTCTTTTCCTTGATCTGCTGAGAAAGAAAATCTGATCGATAGTGGACTTCTCTGGGCTGAAGCCACACTGATATGGACCTATCAGACTGTTTATAAACGACTTCAAGCTAGTACACAAACGGTAGAGAGGATCTTATTTGTAACAAATACATTTCATTCCACCATTTTAAGGAAGGTGTATTTTGTTTGTGGAAAAAGTTCATAAATAAAAGAGCTCGAATCGTCGTTGTGTGTGAGTGTTCTGCGAATATTAACACGTCTAACCAATAGTTCAAGTATTTTGAGAACAAACCAATTACAAAAACCAATATCCCTTAGTACTGTAGAAACACATGTGATAGTCTGATGTCTCTAAAGTCAGTTGTACGTCACAGTTGATCCTCTCACTTCAGCATACTCAACCAATTTTGCAATAAAAGAAGTCGCTGTCGTATGATATAAGAAGACCCAGCAAATCTGATGATTTTCTTGAATGTAAGACTGTCAACAATTGTGGCGCATGACCTACGAATGAATATCTCTATCTCTAAATGTCTAGAAGAAGACGTCAGGGCTCTTTGAGTAGACTCTAAATCTCTCAAGTTTTTACAAGTACAAGTTTTAGCAGTATTAGATCTATTAAAACATCTAATATCGCTGGGACACATGACTTCATTTCGGATTAATGCCAACTTGCAGTTTATGAAAGCTTCGCCGCGTTTTGCTTATGGCTTCCATCAAATCATTGCCTTCGCTGAGAATCAAATTTTCCTTAAAACGGAAATTAACTTTGTTTTCAAAGTCACTCGCCGCCTGTCGAAGTTTAGTGCGCACGTATAACCCGCCGCATGTCGTCAGGGATGTACGCGGCAATGAGTACCTCATGGCGATGGCGGTTTCAATGCGAGACCCCATTAAACTTTCACTTGGCTTTTGTCAGAGCAACCTCAAAACTTCCGTTACTGGTGAGTCATCTTAAAGATTCATCCACTCAATCTGGCGTCGCGCCTCCACCAGAACGAAAGACGAAAATTTAATTCAGTTTTCTCCCTTTATCCGCTTGTACCCTTGAGTTATTCGTGGAGAAGTTCGCATCAAATCAAAATAATTATGATGACTGCCATTAGCATCAAGCCGACAGCTGCCGCCAGGTTCATAGGTTCGTCCTTCTGCTCGTCGTAGTCTCATCTTCAAAGCTGCGCCATCATCATCATCGGCGACAGAAGTTTCCTTGACGGCGAAAGGGACTCTGCGACGATTCCTTAGAGAAGAAAGGAACTACTTTCCGGATGACTTCATGGCTCTCCTCTTATCCGTTCGAGGGATCCGACGTCTTTGCCGTCGTTAGTTGCACCGGTATTGTTATCGTCTTTCACTGGCAAAGGATGTCCGATGGGGATTCGCAAAATTCTGTTTGTTTATCCACGGGCAGACCTTGCATCCCACAGCGATTCCAAAGGACTTGATTGTGATCGCACCACCAACCGTCCTCGCAGATGCATTTGGGGTGGCGCCCTCTTTGCTCATTCTGCTGACTTTTATTTCCCTGCGGTTGGTTGGGGTTATACTTTGCCTTGAGCCGCTCAGCATTGTTTACTATTTTACGGTATAATTCGGTTCAGCGAATCACCCGTGGGTCGCATGTGAGACGAGGTCTTTGTTCCAATCATTCTAATTAGAGGAAACGAAAAACGCGTTTCCCTTCTGTAGCGAGTCTGTGACAGAAAGGATGTTACGCTCTTTCATCACATCCTTGGATATGCGATGCACTTTGCGAATGAAAGTGCAAATTTTGTCCTCGATGCAGCTGCTCTGAAAGTGCCTTGATGGCTGTTGAGTGCAAATAGATGATGACTAATACGACGGCGGTGTGGCAGCTCCTGTGAGAGAGGGAAAAGAATTAAACTCTTGTGGGAGTGAACAGAATGGAGCTCAGATAACTTTGAGTAACAGTTTGAGTGGTTGAAGTGGAGTAAGTCGGCTTCAGTGAGTTCTGCAACGAGTTTCTAATTCGAACAGTAAAAGGATTCTATTCTCAAAGGACTTCACATGACACTGAATCTCTAAATGTTCAAATAGAAGTGTCGACGTAATCGCATGTTGGTGACTTTTAAGTAAGCGATGGAATTGGGTGTAGTTTGGTACTCAATTGCTTTGGGATGATAAGGGATTTCACAGAAGCATGTATTTTTAAATTGCTTCCAAATATGAGTCGAGTAAAATTATGTCATCTGCACATCCTCAATGCGGATATCCGGTTGCACAGAGTAGTGAAATGTAAGAGCCGGCATTGAGGGCTTACTCTGAGAGAACTCTCACATAATTCACAGATTTCGTAAAAATTTTATTATGGTTTTGATTGGATCAAAAGTGTATGGAGTTTATGGTGTTCGACCTACATATTGTATTACAGTGATTTAAAATTCCAAGTATAACCGACATGAGACAAATATTTCGTCATTTTATGTGAATGTAGCCTACCCGGCAATAATCCACAACGCCAAGTTGACCATTACATACAAAATGTACATGCAACCATATTTCGCTTCTCTTTTATTTGGCGCTACAGTCAGAGGTGGACCTGGGCTTCAACTAAAAAGACTCTAGAACTAGTGTGATCTCTGACGAGTTTTCTCCGGTTTCTCACTCCAAGTCGGTTGATGTCCTTCCTGTCAACTGTGTGCGCCACCCCAGGAGAGGTCGTCCTCTCGTAGTCAATGACTCTTCGTAAGAAACTCGAAGAGACCAGGGACTTCTTCTCCGCCTTCGAGATTCCCCATGCCTCCGCTCCGTGCAGCCGGACTGAGATGATCAGTGTCTTGCAGAAAATCTGCTTGGTTCTTCGAGATAGGGCTCTATTACTCAATTGAGCCAAAAGAAACAGAGCTTGGCAGGATTTACTCTGCGTTTGATCTTGGTACTGATGTTATTCTTACTATTTACTGTGGATCCGTTATAGCTGTCCATTCTGACGCTCTGTCCAGGATGACATTGTTTTGTGTCCTTTTTTGAGGGCGATAGATTCATTTTAGCGGCTTCCGGCTTAACGCCAGGAAGTGTCTCATTGACTCTGTTCGACCAATCACGGGGTTGCGTGTGTCTTGAACGATCTATTCCAGGATGATGTGAAGATTTCACATGACAGCGCATCCTCTAGTCTAAATGCTTTTTGTACATTCAAGGTCTCGGTAAGTTTGTTACCGAACTTGATGAGCAGCGAAAGTTCACCATCTTACCCTGCAATAGGATATCTGGCTAGTTTGGCCTGAATGTTGCATGTGCCGTCTTGAAACCGACAACTACGTGGTGTGTGTCGATTGGCTCTACCGTCTTTTTCAGGATCGGCTGTAGTACTTATATTTGCCAGGGTGATTACTTGGGATTTTTCGTATTGTAAAGTTATATGACATAGCATCGACTTACTCTCAACCGAGGCAACATAAATGGAAGATGTAAGTGTGTGGTGTATAAAATAGCTGTGTTTTTTGTTTTTTTTAAAGCGTATATAATTAATAAATAAATATAATTAATTTATAAGTGCACAAAAAAACGACCATCGGCGCAAATCTTGTCAACACCGACGACATGTATGACATTTGGAAGGTGATAGTTGATCGTTAATGGGCACAATCTTCGGCTTGCGATTGTGTAGCGTGACCAAAAATTGCATACTTATGGATGCAAAAAATTTAAAAATGATCTAATACATCAACCACACCTAATGTAAGCCACATACAGCAACCTAACCAATTAATGAATGAATATAGGAATAAACACACAGATAATAATGATTAGAAGCATTGTTTTTATTCGCGCTTATTTCTTAAGACAAACACTGTTTGTTCCTCTTGTACAGCATGCTGTGAAGGCAACGATACCGCGACCAGGAGAGATCTATTGTATCGAAGGGTTGGAGTTATATCAAAAAACGTACCACTTCCCTCATGAAAGATTGAAGGTATGACGTTTGTAGTTTGGAGTTTTTTAAATAAAACTCACTGAAGTTAGTCTCATCCTCTCGAGGCATGTCTGGCAAACCTTGTTCTGACACAGGTTTAATTTAATAAAGTAATATTTCAGGCCGCAGTGGCAAGTAAGTAAGCAATCTTATGCTTTCTTTATTAAATTGGAGTATTTCCTTGTATGAATAATTCCTGATTAATCGCTTGGATTTCCAAAGACCATGCCGATATGTCAACTGGTCTAGGCGAAGTTTGATTTCTCACTTGTTAATAAGAGTTGTAGTTGCTGTCCCATTTAAAAGTACGGTTCTGGACCGATAAAGACAGATTTCAAGCCAGCCCACAAACCATCCGTTTCACATATGATAGTACCACAAAGAGATCTACCAACGATTTCTGCTGAAGGCTCTCATGGTACCATCTTGCCTTTGTGGGGATAGAGGGTTTTTATTATGGACATACCATTTTTACAGCAGGAGTCCAAAAACCTCTCACCGATGGCGGTCTGGTGAGGATCACCGTTCCTCCCAATCACACTCCCCCATGTCGTTACATCAGCACCCATGTGAACATTGAAGTGACTCATCAGGATATAGGAATCCATCTCCGCTACATTATCAAGCTGCTTACTCTGACTTTAGATTTGGTTTTTGCACCTGCACTAAAGACGAAGTTAACATTTCAAGCTTCTCCCTCCTAAATACCCTGCATGCCAGCTTGGGACTTATGGGTATTCCCACGCCCGCCTATTCAGACAATTGAGGTGCAACGCCCGGGACAGGAGGAGTTTCCACCCGTCCCAAAAGTGGATCGCATATATGCGTAAAATCTACAATTAGAATCCTTGAAGTAACTGTTCGTGATATCTTAGGAAAAATGGTCTGTTTATGTTTGCTGGAAAATGTATGTTTTCTAACGTTCGCGTTCGCAGTTCGCTGCTCATAGGAACAGTACTTAATAGTTTTCTCTGCAATTTGGGCTTATGAAAATGAAATGAGTATTTATAACACACCAGGTTCGTAAATTCATTGGCCACAGTATAAAAACATACGAAAACCATAACTGAAACTTATGGAACCACCGCACACACCCACGCCCCGCACTCCTGGCACCAATCATCCATTGTCCACGGCGAGTAAGAGGCAATCTTCCGGAAAGTGAAAGAAATTTAATTCTGTGCGACTGCGGCGAATTGGCCAGTCCGTGGCTGGTTTCGGCATTAAAGTGATTTTCACTTGTTATCCCCCTACTTTCCGTTCCCTCTCTCTGTGGTTTCCTTTACTTCGTTTACTCTTGGTTATGTCGAAGTTTCACGTGATTTCACAAGTAGTGGATTCCGAAAGGCGCCGCCGTCCTCGGGTGGGCGAGGTTGAGGTGAATTGTGTGACAGAATTTCGTCCCTTTTTTGTGCAGTTAACCGCAAAGTAGTTGTGTGGAGGTCGAATGAAGCGAAACGAAATGGCAACTGTTTGGCATACGGGTCACGTATGGAATGGAATGAACTCACAATGGACCCTTAGTTGGGAATTGTTTCTTGTGCACACTTTCTTGTGGGAGGCGGACAGCGGATGGGGGCAAATACAATTTATGGGGTGCGTAAATTGGCAAGAAATGTAACTTGAATCGTTTCGCTAGTTGCTGCTGCTGTTGCTTCGCTGCCCCTGCTGATGTCGGTTTCAATGGGCACACCACCAGAGCCAGAGTTACGAGATGACGACGATGGAAGCAGTTCGTGCAGGAACAGCATGACTGTGCCTGAATATGAGGGTCAATCGATTGCAAGTAGAACCGCAAGTTGTTGGGTTCAGTTGAAAGTAGTTTTAGCTTCAAAGTTTCAAAAATCATTTAGAACGACAACTTTCGTGCTGTCTTTCATTTCCATAACCCTTATTTTCCAGATTTTCAAGCACGCTTGGAGGAGGTGATGGTGGATGGGGAAGGGGTCGGGAAGGTCGGGGGGGAGGCCCACGAAGAGCAATTATGTAAGAGAAATTCCGGTATACCCAAGACAAGCACAGACGCCAACAAGATGTGGTTGCATTGCTCGGCCATCAAGAGGAGCGGCTATTTTAGGCTATCTACCACCCCGGGAAGAAAACCGTGGTGTGATGGCGAGTGTGAGCAGAAGAATCGTGGAACCGACGAAATAAGTCAAAAGGCGCTGCAACGAAGGACTAGAGCAGCGCAGGAGGAGGAGCGGCATAGAAGAAGCGAATAGAAAAGCCGTCTACGGCTGAATAAAAGATCTCACGCAACGTATCAGCTCAAGGAAATTGAGGAGACTAGGAACAAGCTGAAAATACGGGCCAAAAAAAAGAAAAAGAATTACCGCTGCCTTTAGGAAAGGCACCCTGGTTCTTCGAAATTGTGAGGGTAACCTTGTTACCGACCCGCAGGGAGTAATCGATGTATTCAAGCAGCACTTCAGTCAAAGTCTGATACTTTTATGGGCGAACTTTCGCCATAGAGTCTTGTCGAAGATTTCCACCTACACTCGGAAAAAAAACAGCACTTCCAATAGATGCTTAACGGGCAGCACCAGGAGAGAGCGATAGGGAATCAGGAAATCCCAACTTCCTTCTTCAAGGCTTCAAGGACGGTAGGGAGCATGCACCGATCATCTGCAGAATTTGGGAAGACGAAAGCATGCCCGACTAATGGGATATCAGCTACATATGTCCCGTCCCCAAAAATGGCGATCCTACCTCTTGCCACAAGTACAGACGCTTATCACTGCTCAAGGTCGCCTACAAGATCCTTTCCAGCGTACTGTGTGAATGTCCAAAAGCACCGCACTTGCCGGCTCCCGGCCCGAAAAAACGACCACAGATCAAGGCCAATCCTGGAGAATACTAGCGGTCGATATACACCACCTCTTCATCGATTTTTTAATCCGCATACGACACCATACATCGCAAGGATCTATTCGATACTTTATATTACTTCTGCTCCGTGCAATAAAATTGTTAACTTCTGCGGGTATGTAGAGGGCATTACGAAATAGCGGTCTTCACAGTCTCTTCAGAATATACTTTAAATTTCTGGGTATTGATGGAAATGTTTCTGAAAATAAATACCAATACGACTGCGAGTCTTGCTATCAGTTGAGTGTATATTTCAGTGTTCTCTGGAGCCATATTTGGACATCGTGAAGTGTTACCGTCATTCGGTGTTCCAGTTCCTTATTTATCTCGTCAACACATTGCTACACTTAAAAAGATCTTGCGGTCAAAGTGGTCTTCCGAAAAACTAAATCTTCCGTTTGACCCTCTTGGAGCTTTTTGCCTACACCCCCTAGTTTAAGAAATTGAATTTCACAGAGCTCTGTTAATGGATTCATCTAATTTTTTCTTAAGAGAAAAGTTTGCATTCATTCTAAAATTAAAGTCCTTGCCACATTTTTTCCCAACCATTATTAGCCAAGAAATTATAAATTTTGTGACATTACCAAAGTCGAAACCGTGTTTTTCGAAAGCGAATAACCGACTACACTACGGCTCTGGGTGAATTTTTGGAATAGTTAGCTGTATACTGTAGCTTCCTAAAATTTAGTAGAGCCAAGACTATAGCTCAAGAGAAAGAATAATAAAATATTAATTCTAGTGCACTCGGTCTAACCAAATTCAACACGCAAATTTAAATTAATTTTTTTTTCGAATCTCATATAACTAGTATTGTGGGTCGCCGTGGCGAAGTGGGTAAGTGCGTCGACCCTACGCAGAGGGTGCCAGGTTCGATACCCGAATTTACCACCTTTCACATTTCACGGCTCCACCTCTTTCGAGTCACCGACAATGCTCAAAGAGTATTCCTGTCTAGAAAAAGCTTCTCAACTTCGCCGTTCGGAGTCGGCTGTAGGACTGTAGGTCCCTTCCACGCGTGAGAGAATAATAGCATGCACAAAACAAGTGGTTGCTCAGAAGCTAGGCCCAGGTCCACCTCGGACTGTCGCGCCACCCATATTATTATTATTATTACGACTAGTATTAATAAACTAAATTTTGTCTTAACACACAGTTATAAGAATGCTTCTTTTCATACCAAAGAATTATTGCGAGAAAATACAAGAATTTTTAAGGTTACTTAAGAGCTCTGTATCGCACGTATCCCTTGATATAACTTGCCCAAAATTTTGGGAGAAGATAGGCCGGTTGGCCGGGGTATATATCTATGAGAAAAAATAAATGTAATAACTCCGTATTCCAAAATTGATTTTCGGTATCTTTTTTCCGCTTTCGAACCACTGTCCGGCATCACACGGAAGGCACTAATTTCTATAATTCAGTACAACTGTTGGGGTACATGAGATGACATTGACATCGTCTCTTCTTCCGGTGGACCTGGACCTCAACCAGTAAGCCTCTCCAAACGCGCACACCAAGTCGTTTGATGTCCTTCTCTACCTGGGTGCGCCATCGGCTCCGTGGGCGTCCTCTATTGCCCAAGACTCTTCACTAGCTAGAGGATAAGTAACACAGTGTAAATTATTTTTGGAAATTTCTGCGTTGAATGAAGGAGAAGTACCATGGCGTATTTCGTAAGGCAAAAATCCGTCGACAGCACTCTTCAACATCTCGGCCACGCCTGGACAACAATGCAGTTAAAAAGATCTTCTATTCAGACACTCCTGTTTCGATAACGAGAAGATGGCCGAAACTCCGGACCCGTAAATATTGATCTTGATGACTGAAAGTAGCTTACCCAGGACGTCATCGACCAACAACGATGGAAGGCAGTTAAAGCTCAGGCTTAGACTCTCAAAGGGTCGTTAGCCTCATTTCAAATCCGAGCGCTGCCAACATTTTGACACCATGACCCGTCCTTAAAAGCAGTCGAAAGCATTATTCCGACTCTCTTCCGTCCAACTAGCTCATATCATATCCTTAACGACAATATCCATGACCTCAATCCACGAACAACCCCCCGAAAGGAACAATAAACAAATTTAAGCCCATCAACACCCCTTTTTATTCAGTAACATGAAACTCATAATTATAATCGCTCCCAGAAAGGTGCCATAAGTGCGACAATAGCACTTAGCTGCAAAGCTGAGGACTCTTTCAACCCCTTGAAAGGATTACAATTGAAAATCACTTAAGCCCACCCACACGAAGTCATCGGCGTCGTCACTGTCTCTCTCGCTGATGGCTCCGTCGTCGTTCGTATAATAACTTGAATAAATATTTTTCTTTGACTCTTCTCTTAGACAATTCTGGAAAATAAGATTAAAGGACTGCCGACACAAATAGGCGGGCGCGAACGGAAGAGGACTCAACTGCGACTCATCTTATCGCATTAAGCATCGACGTTCACGTTAAGGTTCGACGTCAACGTGCAGCAGTCTGTGTCAAGAAAGGAACACACACACCCACCGACAGCCACCTTCACGCAAACAGAGTGGAGAAGATCAGGAAATCTCTGCGCTGGATAATGGGTTTTCAGGATGCAAATCCTGCAGCATCTCCCGGAGAAGGCGACTCCATAACTTATCATAATGATTGCTCGAGAACGAGGGGGGGACAAAAAGGAAAGAGATTCATATTCCGTTCACCAGTGTCCGTTGCGTCCCGCCGCTCCGTTTGCTGCACGCCTGAAAGTGATACGTCATGAAACCAATGCGACCTCATTTCTCGGGCTCCCTCCCTTCCCAGATCCTTCAGGATATTCGCGTGGATGACGTTGTTGAAAAGGTGAGTTCTGCTCTCGTCCTCCACTTGCACTTCTATTTGCAATTGTGTACACTTGACGTGCGTTGCACGTTGCCCATCTAGAACGAAACGCCCATATTCCCAGGGGACGACAACGATTTGTGGCAAAACAGCAGAGCAGAGTGGTAGCCGCATTAAAATGAATGAAAGGATCAAGTCTTCCGGGGTTAACCACTACGAAGTGTACGGATGGGCCGGAGATGATAGCTACACCGGCAACAACTGACACATAAATAAAAGAGATTTCCTGTTGTACACATGTACACCACTGCGGCAGGATATTTGGTTGAGGAGTTCAACCTGCGGGTCCACACCCGCCCATTCGTCCGTTCATTCACTTCCTCCTTTGGCCAGGGGTTAGATGGAAGTTTCAAAGTTTAATCTCTGTTTTTTGTTGTTTTTTTTTTTTCTTAGTGTTTTCCCCGTAAACCAAACCGAGCGCCACCGTGTACGCCTTGATAAGGATTAATTCTTGTTTCTTGCAGTCGTTGTTTGCCACTTGGAATACCGGAGGACACCGGGGCGGCACGAGACCCCATGCCAAACCGCGAAAACGGTACCAAAACTATTTGTTCTGTCTGAGTTCATTCATCCTCACGTCCTATATCCTTGCCGCTGTGGGTGGAGGCACGAGGCACACAGAAGCAGCAAAAACGTGCTTTACTTGTGTTTATGAATTTCTACAGCCGAAGGATACACATAAGTTCAACAGAACTGCCATCAGACCGACCAGGCGGTGGCGGGTGGGTATACTGCACTGCTTGGCGGTGTGGCGCGTTGGTGGAGAAGCAGATGAAAGGGAAGCCGTGAAAGGGTCGACGGCGGCTTGCAAAAAAGGATGAAACATAGAACGGTTTTTATTAAAATATTTACCTAGTCCTTTTGCTGTTAGCCGGCTGAATTCAGGCGCACATGTGTCACCAAATTTTTTGTCCCATTTACGAGTGACCACACATGCTGCAGATGTGAAGCTAATTTTCAGGACACGCCCGAAGGGGTTAGACACTTTTGTCTCCTCCTCGTGCGGATGGGCTGACGGCTGAGTGCTCTGTTTGAGTTACTTTGTGTAGCTTAAGCGGGCATTAACAGGGAAATTGAAAATTGCGGCTAGACAGAACAGCTGCTGCTTCTGCTGGACCGGACCCATCAAAGGATGTGTCGAAGAGTTGGCAGCGTGCGGAATATGGTTCTACGATTTGACCGTAATAACACGACATTGAATGGATTTTAGGGGTATCACAGTTGGTCGAAAGAAGGGAGTGGGATTGTTTTTCGTCTTGTTCAGCACATGGTAACGAGGGATGGACACGTTCCATCCATTGGGGGGGGGGGGGGGGGGGCGTTTGGTTTACCATAAGCGATATTTTAACATTTTGGGAATTAATGTGGACTTGGGGAAGGGGGAAGCATATACTACCTTACTTTTATGCTTGCTCTAGCAAAGCTGTCTTAAAGACTAATTCAGTACGATGGTTTGACCGGAAGTTGAGTTAAATTCATTTTCTTTGAGATTCGAAGAAAATACGGAATTATAGAGCGAATGCAGATGCATCCGCCAATGCAAGCAGAGAGACTTAAATCGAGCGTTACCCCGGAGAAGGATTTCTAAGAGAAAGAAGACTGATGAAAGCAAACTTGGTATAAATCGACGCGACGCTGAAATCATTTTAGGGTAAACGTTCGTAACGTCTTACGACTCTACCTTCGAGTGAAAAGATTATGCTCAGCCACAATGGTGAAGTCCTATGTTAACTTTACATAACCACTCTGATCAATTTCGTTCCCTTATTCTTACCCAGATGAGAATCAGATACCAATTGTTATAAGTCCAACTTCTAGCTGTCTTCCTAACTTAACCATTTCGGCCAAAATCCTCAAGTTTCGTTCACATAATTGGGAATCAGAAATCAGGCTCTCACAAGAAGTGACAAAGCGGAAGAAATCGAGAGAGTGAAGCGAGACATCTACCTCGTATTCCTATTTACGACCACTAATATAAATGTTCAGAAAAACTATAAAATTTTAACTCATTTCCATTTCAGAGACCCTTTATAAGCATTTTGCATGTTTTAAGTTATTTTTTTTTCTTATCAATCAGGCCCACTTTTTGAGTGGGACATTACGTATAAAATAAAATTAAGTGTGATACGTCTTTCAGCAATGGGATTGTAGCGGAATTGCGCATTTGATACACATAAACACAGTTGTGCTCTCAGTATGCCAATAATGTGGCCACTACATGATATTGTAGATAAAGTTAAACCGCGTTCTCGAACATATTGTGTATTTCACTTGTTGGCATTCTTGAGAATCGGATGTAATGCAGACCTGAATTCCAACTGCGAGATTTCCCATTCTCTTGCCTAGTCTACAGTATTGATATGTATCAGTAGTCCATGACAATGGCTGCCTCAATTTTCTTACCACCAATATTTGTACCGATTCATTCTACATGATGATCATATATGGTTGTTGTATGGAAATCTTTCTTTTTTCCTTCTGATTATATCCTTCAGCAATGATATTTTGGCTGAGCAGACTCACAATTGGTTACCATTGTAACAACGGAATTGCAATTCCAACGTATAACACTAATATAAAAATAATGTGAGTGGTGTGACAGGGGGACCTGGGCCTGTCTAGTGCTGTGGGTGTTATTGTTCCACCACAAGTGGATGAGACCTGCAGTTTTATGCCGACGCCGAAAGACCGAGTTAAGCCATATAGTACATACCATTTTATAAAATTGTTGCAAACTTCAATCACATTACCAGATGGAATTTAAAAATGTTAACTTTTGCGTGATTAAATAAATAAAGAAATATAAACTAATAAAGAAAATAAAACTATAATGATTCTGCACCAAAACACTAAACAACAAAAACAACAAACACCAATATAAATAACCGTGTAACAGAAACAGAAAAAATTGTTTAAATTAAATTGCTAACGCAACCATAGGAATAAATGTGTTAAATACACCAGAATTTCTTACAGGCTTAAAAATTACATTTCTTTCTAAACTAGGTGAGAACTTTTTAACGGCTTGCATCTCAAATGAAAGTCTTCGATTATAGCTTTAATGATTTTACCTTCATACACCGTACGGTTCAGAACATTTTGAATCTTTGTATGGGACTTTCAATTTTCAGATGACATTTTCGTCCTTCCCATTGGTTTACGCTAAAAACCGTTTTAGATTTAACCGTTCTAAGTGATAGTCTTTGTACAAACAAATTTCAAGCAAATCGGATCTGAGTAGTTTTCGGAACTTTATCCCATGTTTATAATGGAATACAAATAGAAAACTATTGAAAATGGACAAAGAGAAAAGGGGAGCATGCTAAGCTGGCAAACATGACTGTGAGGTTTTTACTGTCATTCTACCCACGTGGCGTTGTGGGTAAGTGCGTCGACCCTACGCAGAGGGTGCCAGGTTCGATACCCGAATGTACTATCTTTGGTAATTCACGGCTCCACCCCTTTCGAGTCACTGACAACGCTCAAAGAGTATTCCTGTCTAGAAAAAGCTTCTCAACCTGATTCCCTTAACGTGATGGACTACAAGGGGCTGTCAACGAAGCGCTTCTGGCGGAGTTAAACAAAATGGTGATAAGTAAAATTATAAGGATGCAATCTCCCAATTGGTGTTCGCCGTGGCGTAGTGGGTAAGTGCGTCGACTCCTACGCAGAGGGTGCCAGGTTCGATACCCGAATTTATCACCTAACCTATGATAATTCACGGCTCCACCTCTTTCGAGTCACTGACAACGCTCAAAGAGTATTCCTGTCTAGAAAAAGCTTCTCAACTTCGCCGTTCGGAGTCGGCTGTAGGACTGTAGGTCCCTTCCACTCGTGAAAGAACAATAGCACGCACAACACAAGTGGTTGCTGAGAAGCTAGGCCCAGGTCCGCCTCGGACTGCAGCTCCACCCATATTGTTATTATTACCAGAAACACGCTGGATTTGTAAAATGATTTAATCGTAAAAGTCTTAAAGATTGATCCAAATTTCAACGCTGATTAAAAAATAAAAAAGCACGCACGAATGTTGTGTACAGCACAGGACTTTTTTTTATTACACTTACCGGGTGGCTACCGCAACCCCTTAAGGAATTATCTTTAATAATTGATTTCCACAGAGAATCGCTCGCTTTGTACGTAAAAGACAGTTCCCATCAGCATTTGGAATCTGGCGAAATCCCTACTGAGCTGTCTATATTGTGAATATTCCTCTATTCTCAGGATCTAGCGACCACATCCTTCCAAGCACTTCACCATTGAGCACATGTTTCATTTGGTGCATCATTAAGCTCCCCCTCGTCCTCGTGTCGCATTGCAAAAAAAAATCGATTATCTCCCACTTTTGATCATAATTGTTCAATTTGTGCACAGTTGCTTCATTTTCGATTCTTGTAAATGCGCAAATTGTAGTCATTTGCCATTGTTGTGAATTTTTCCGAAATCAGATGACGTCGCAGAGCACCCTGAGTCAACACAATCAAATCGCACTGAAAACCGATAAACTGACACACACTGAGTTAATGTGCACGCCCACGCCTTCTTGGCTCCGTATCCATTTCAAAGTTCACCTCCGAAGGGACACGTTGCCGCCGCCGCCGGCGCGCCGTCTCGCCAGCACAACGAGCGTACACACATAAGTCTGTGTATTTGTATTTATACAGGGTTCAGCATTAAAGGGAATTCAATTTAAATAAAAAACATATAAAACTTCGCCTGCAGGCCATGGCGTGGTGGCGGGCGGCGGCGACGGCGACGGCATGCGTTGTCTCTGCAAAGGATAACAGACGCGTTCCAGCCACATCATTAAGATAATTGATTTTTAATTTACTCCTCACGTAAATCCTTAAATGGGAATCCTAGCGAGCGATCATTAAACGCGTGGTGCAGAGTAATTACTTTTAACTGTTATATTTATTTATGCGAGGCTTTCGTTTTTTCATCGTTCCTTGGCGCGTACACCAAGGCGTCCCCCTTGCGGCGAAGCTCCTAAGTGTGACATGTAAAATGAAATTCACCGTCAGGGTGGGGGGGTGCAGGGTGAATGATGATAATTCGCTTCCAAGGGAACGCGAATGATAAATGTAACTTTGATGAGCTGTTTGTCATGTGTTTTATCTGTGGAGAGGCACGTGACGATGATTGAATGACGAAGTGAGATTGCTTTTGTAAGACGTCAAGGCAGAAAGGAATACATTCCCAGCACCGGCACGGCGCAGCGTCCTCCCCACCATCAAAAGGAGTATTTGTTCAAGAAATGTGGTTTGCCCCGGATGATGAGTGTGATTCTGTTTGTTTTGTCATGCCCCTTATGCAAAGTGAATTAACCGTGTGGGATGTCGGTCGGTGTGATATAATTTTGAAATTTCTTGTCACGCCATCAATTGATGGAATTACGTTCAACTTTCTTCTTCCCAACTGGATAGGTATGTTCATTGATTTTAGATTGGTAGGAGTGAAGACGGGATCAATTTAAATGAGGGAGGCAGTGCGTTCCTACTGAACTAGATGAGGTCAAGGGAGGTCTATTGGAGACTGTAGTCTAACCAAACTGCTGATGAGGACTGATTGTGGCCTCAATCTGCGAAGCAGCGAGCGATGACTTCCTTTGGAGCACTCACCAGCTCATCTACAAGAAATGGTTGGAGGAAGTCAAGATCTACAAGAAAGGAGATCCCCTTCCCTGCACCAAATAAAGAAGGATAAGTCTTCGTGACCCAGATCTCCGCTGTCGTTCCCTAGTGTCACTCGATATTGTTAATCCGCAACCTTGTAGGTCCTTATTAGTGCGTATTCAGGACAGAAAACTCATTAATAGGCATTGCTCTAGATTCTGGAAAAGAACCGAGGAGATTGACACTTACCATCTATTCACCGACACTAAGTTCGCATATGACAGCAGGTATATGGACGAGTAATACACTGCCGTGTCAACTTTTTGCTGTGCAAGATGACGAATGAGAACTCTCGCGGCTCCACCAAAGTCGGAAGCGAAATCACCGAAAGCTTCAATCGAAAAAGAGGATTTTAGACTAGCCGAAGCGTTGTCCTGTGGCATGTTCAATATATTTCTTTTCTATTAGTTCTAGAGAAGATTGTGCATAACTCACGGGGCTACACTAGAGGTACGACCATCCATAAATATGTTCAGACTTCAGTTATCGTGATGACCGTGATGAATTACAAGGGGCCGTCAACGAAGCGCTTCTGGCGGAGTTAAACAAAATGGTGATAAGTAAAATTATAAGAATGCAATCTGCCAATTGGTGTTCGCCGTGGCGTAGTGGGTAAGTGCGTCGACTCCTACGCAGAGGGTGCCAGGTTCGATACCCGAATTTACAACCTTCGATAATTCACGGCTCCGCCTCTTTCAAGTCACTGACAACGCTCAAAGAGTATTCCTGTCTAGAAAAAGCTTCTCAACTTCGCCGTTCGGAGTCGGCATTAAAACTGTAGTGGTTGCTGAGAAGCTAGGCCCAGGTCTGCCTCGGACTGTCGCGCCACCAATATTATATATAATCTGCCAATTGTCTCATAGTCAAATAGGCCGGAATACTTGACAATGTATATCGACCAACGGCCACCACACTCAATAGGGATGCGGCAAAATTAATAGAAAGAGTGAGTATATTTTCGATTTTATTGTTTTATTGTTTCGCATGCGCATATGCAACAGAGGTAAGATCCCAACGTTTCGTAACCGGTTTAGGGAAGAGGCAATTGATTTACAGTACGTAAGTGAGTCAACAATATCCTAGTTTAGAATTTAGGAGTGTCCACGAGCTTTTCCTTCTCGGACCACAGTCGTATACTCTTTAAGTTTAACGTCAATAAAGACAAACCAAATCCCTTCAGATATCTCCAGAACACTGACTGGACGCTTTTCTCAAACCTAGTCGCCAACAAGACAGTACCGCCCCAAGCCAACACTAACCCGGATCCAGCACATTGAGAGTTCAGTCAAAAATCTTGTGGAAATTCTGAAATCAGCTTTCAGCATAACCTGCCCTTTGCAACGTGCTCGCAAGAAAACCTGCGGAGTCTGGTGGACTACTAAAGCACCTCAGGACTAGGACTCGAACTTAAATTAACAGAGCAAAGATCAGCAAAAGACCCGAAGACTGGTATAATTACAAACCCAGATTCAACGAACACAAGTGCGGCAAAATCTAAATCCTGGCTTGAAGTTCTATGAATCAGTGGAAGGTCTCAACGAAGCTGCAAGGCGCAAGAAGGTTTAATACAAGGACCCCTTTGTCTCAGGATACATCTTTAAAGCGGATGGCTCTTGGACAGAATCCAGTGCGGAATCCCTAGAACTACTGAACGAAACCCACTTCCTAGGATGTAAAAACTATACAATCACAGTCCCCCCGTTGACGGCGGTTCACACAACTGAAGAAGCAAGGATCAAGTATCATGGGATAACGCAATAAATTCGTTTAACCTTTTAATCCTCCAGGGCCAGGCGAGATTATGCCAAAATCACAAACCTGTGTACCTCACCTCGTAAGCATCTTCTCTAACTGCTCGCGAGTCGATTTAGCTGACTGAACCACAATACAAAAATTATTAATCTCTTACTGAAAATCTAGCAGCAAAGTGAATACTGGAAAGCCGACAAAATCCAAGTGATACAGCTTTTCATTGAGTCCATGCCAGGTACCTACAGTCACCAGAAGTTGAATCTGCAAAAGCAGCCGCTTCGGATCCATCCCCACCAGAAGCAATCATCTTGCGCTTCATGGCTGAAGATAAAGGACGTCCAATAACCAACCTCATCACATTCGTATCCTCATCCGAAGTTCCAAGCATCCGGCTGCCACTTCCTGAGGATTACATCAAAGTGCATACATAATATCTCCCTTCTAGTCGCTTTCACTTATCCAGCCGACTGGCATCTAGTCGCAGACCAAGTTTACAAAGTATTCACTTGTCAACACAAGAGTCTGTTCTCCACATACACCGGCACGGCAGAATCCCCAGCGCATCGCTCCGTTGCCATAATCCCTGCTGCTCTCCTATCCATTTCAAAGGTTCCCGTCTTCTGGCGCACTCTTGATCTTTCGCAAAACTTCCAGCCGCAGTTAAGCTTCAGTGTTCTCTTGTGAAAACAATGAGCTCCCTCCGTCGAAAATACCTTCAGCAAAGTTCATCTGCTCAAATGCAAACCGACCACCATTCATTGATTTGTACTAATCCGCTTTGCGGACCCCAAAAAAGGGCAGCCACATGCACAAAGCCCCCCCAAAATCGACCTCAGCACTCGTCTGCGTTCAGCTCTGTTCATCTTTCAACGGCCATTTGCCTAAACCAACACAACTTAAAACTATTTCCATCCGTTCGCCATGCCGTTCCAACCCGACACGGAAGGAATTTCTGAACACGTAACTCTTGCAGATTTCCAAACTCGTTGTGCAAACAGTTGTTCCTATCTCCACTCGGCCATCAAATCCTCAAATTCCCATCTGGTTGGGGTGGCAGCTTAAACCGTTTGAATGGTGGCCTCAGCATCGGTCACCCGGTGGTCGGATCGGCGCGGCAGTGAGGAGGATTTAAATAAACTCTACCGGGGAATGAATTTTATCTGGAACGCTACCCGTCGGCCACAGGCCAGATAAATGATTCCCCAGAGATTAGCATTAATTCAGTGGACCGGTTGGGGCCGAGTTGGATGGTGTCCGTCATCGTCTTCCTTCTCGCAAACTAAAAATTGAATTTAACAAAATTTCTTCTAGGATCTACCTCCTCCCCGGTGTGGGTGTTTGCTACTGGCCTCAATTAAGTGAAACAGTTTCCATTGCTCGCATTCCTGCGGGGAGATACTGCTGAAATTGCAACTGAATCGCGTTCGTTTGGGGTGGCAAGCAGTTTGAGCTCAAATGCACAATCAATCGTGCACGCGGATTATGCACACATCCTTGGAAGAAGAAAATTTATTCAAAACTCTCAGGGATATAGAACGCACGAGTTCTAATCCGTTTCCCTTATCAAACTTGTCTTAACGACGACGACGGCGGCGGCGACGCCACAAAGTTCGCGCTGTACGAGTATACTCTGCCGAAGGCGTTAGTGGCGACGATGATGGCAAACTTCTGATTTGAAATTTTAATCCTGTGCACGAGGATCAAAGCGAGAATGGGGGAGCAACTGTCTCTTGGGGATGCTCTTAAAGAAAATTACAAGAAAAAAAAAAAAACGACTCGCATGTTAGATGGAAACAATTCCGTCGAATGAGTCGTCGAAAATCCCAGTGGTGCGTCTTGAGGTGCTCAACGATTGTGGGGGCGACAGGGATGTGGACGAGATTTCTTTTTTTGTTGGTTACTTTGTCAGACAGGTTGACACTTGACACTGGGGAGCATGCGTCCGCCGCTGCTGCAGTGAAAACGAAGGCAAACTTCACTGGAACATGATAATCGAGTGAGATGTTGTTAACATTCCCCGGGGATCCTGCTGCGAATGTTACTCTTTGAAAACTTCTCCGTCTGTAAACAATGCTTTGTACGCTTGTGTAGACATTAAAAGCTGGATGCATTCTTAACGTACTGTACGCGGTGTTTTTTTTGCAATGGCGGCGGTAGTTACTGCGACTAAGCGTCGCGTAACGAGTTAGTTTATGTTATTCCCAAAAGAAATAATACATCAGATGGCTCAGACTCACATAGACCCATTGGTTCATAGTGCTACCACTAAACAGAGTAAGCTTATTTGTATTCCCCTGTGGTGTTTTAATTAAGCAGAATGTTCCACTGGTTCTTGCGAAACGTATGAGATCTTGTTGTTACACGGCGGCCACAAAATTTTAAGAATGGTTGACCTAGAGTTTTGGCTACAGCCCGACGGAAAGAAGATGCTCCAGAGTTCGACCAGCACCGGTTCTTTGCGGTTCCTGCATCTATCAGTAGGAATCAAGGTTAGTCTACGAGCATAGTGACTGTCCAGGGAGTTTTGGCTTTGGCCCTGGCAACTAGGTGTATAAACCTTATACATTTAGGCCAAAATTGGAAGTGCGAAATTGTCTAGGGACTTATGCCTAAGCTAGGTAACCTGAAGGATTAAAACCAAATAATGCCTCGGATATGAAGTGATCCACACGTCTCGTCTTAGAGGCTGTCAAATGAAGTCCAAAGTGGTGTGCGGCAAGGCTGCATACCTCAACCAATACAAATAGTATTTATTAGCGATGTGCTGATGCCGCGTTATCAACAGGAAATGGAGCCATTTCGATGGACTTTTACATCTGAACTCAAACACCTTGAATACGCCGACGACGTATGCCTTCTGTCGCATAGAATAATGGACCTTCACCAAATGTGGATGCAAATGTGGAGAGGAAAGCAGGCGTCGTTGGGTAACACGTTTAAAAAAATGGTCATCCTAAGATCAAATTCATCGACTCGTATTTGTATAACTGGACAGGAGGTTGAGAGAGTAGAGATTTTCCTATACCTTGGGAGTATTGTCTCAACCGCACCGATGGACAATGCCCATTGTGACGCTCTGTCGAAAACGTCGATGTTGTACACCCTTTCTTGAGGACAGCTTATTCGTTTTGCCCACGTTCACCGCTGTATCCGTTTTAGTCGCTTCCGCCTTATTGACGGCTCGGGGTGTTCCATTATTAACGTCAGTTTCATCCGCATATTCTAGCAGTTATAGAAACTCTTGGAAGATCGTGCCTCTTTTTTTGACGATTTTGTTCTGCACGACCTTCTCGAGAATGATGTTGAAAAAGTCACATGACAGCTCGTCGCCTTGACCAAGATCATTTTTGACATTGAAGGTATCGGTGAGTTCGTTACCGATACTGAGCTCGTCTCAGGCACGCTGTCATATGCGGCCTTGAAATCGCCGAATAGGTGGTTGGTGTCGATTCGCTTCTCTTGGGTATTTTCCATTATCTGCTGAGAGTGAAAATCCGGTCGATGGTGGACTTTCCTGGCTCGAATCCACGCTGATAAGGACCTATCATGTTATATATAAACGGCTTTAGGCGATTATCCAAAACGGCAGAGAAGATCTTATATGCTATGTTCAGGAGACTTATCCCTCAGTAGTTGGCGCAGTCAAAGGGTTCTCCTTTCTTGTGGATCGGACAAACGGGCAAAATTCGTCCGGCAAGCTTTCTTCCGACCATATCTTACCGTTGAATTGGTGCATGTACCTTACCAGATCATCTCCAACTGCCTTAAGCAGTTCCGCAGGCAGTCCAACTTTAGTCTCGACAACGGTATCTTGACTTCGTCTAGGTCAGGGCGACGGAATTCCCTTCAATCATTATCCATTGTGTGAAGTGGAACCTTCTGCCTGACAGCTGTAATGGTGTCTTCTTGCAGTTTAACAATCTACAGAAGTGATCTTTCCTGATTCTCAGTATCGACTGGGACTCTACTACGCTTTGTCTATCGTCATCCCGATAGGCTTTGGACTAAAGTTTGGATAGTTACTCTACCCGTTGGTAGAACTTTCTGACATCATTTCTGCAGTAACGCCTCTTAATTCCCTCTATCACGCGCTTCTCATGCCCCCTATTTTGCCTTCTGAGAAGCCGGCAAAGGCTCGGCTCTTCTTTTAAGTTCGTAGGGCTCACGAAATGCTCAGTCATAAGTTGACAAGTAGTGGAGTAACCCTCTACTCCCGAGGCTTCACCTCAAATTTGTCAATGACTTCTCCAGTATAAATTCCGCAGCTGGCATCAGAAGTAAACGAGAATGTTTGTCCAATGGTTTGCAAAGAGTGCCACGAAAGTGTTTCAGGCAAAAATCTATTCCACTGATGTCCTTATTGCCATTCCAGTCAAATTCAAATGCTATCCATTTGCGCCAGCTGTGTCGTTTTATGACAATCAGCCGGCGTCATTTAACTCTGTTCTCAGTAATGTAATTGACAATTAAGAATTTCCATTTCGATTGCTAAAGGAATACAATTTGCGGTTAAATTGCTCAAAAGTCTTCAAGACATTCGAACCATTACCCCGTTACCTTCGAATGGCGTGAATACGGAACACAGGCGAGTGTCCCGATGTCCGCACAACCAGTTTAACAATTAAGCAACACCCAACGACAGAGCGTCCGCGTAACACTGAAAAAAAAAGGATATATACTTTGCCATTCTTCCGCTGGAGCTGAAATGACAACGCAAGCGAAAACAGCAAAAGTATGCAAAGGACGAGAATAAGACTCGCGTTCATGCCATTCTCGAAACTATTCAAATTAAGGACAAAGTCCCCGGTTGTGGTCCTAGGAGTGAGTGCACTTTGAAACCTGTGCCATTTACACATTCCTTTTAGCTGCGAACACACAGCACGACTTCGCCTGCATTGAAATGTGTATGCTCCGAAGGCTCAAGCAAACATCATGAGAGGAGTGGCAGAAAGACTGTTGGTTCTGATGGTGTTGGTCCGTCTGTAGAAAAACTTTCCAAATTATTATTATGATATCCGAGTCAGTCCCTTATGCATCCCGCATGCTGCGCAGCGGATCTGTGTTATTTTTGTGTGGCATGATGCATGTATGCATGGTTAGTCTAGTGTTTTTCGTTGCGAGAGCGTTGAAAAGGACACACAGTTTCCTTCTAGCCGAGGGTTGTTTCAAAGGCAATATTTTTAAAAACGGGTTTATGAAAATGTTGATTTAAAAAACGGTAAAAAACGTCATAATCTTTTCAATATACGTACACTATCTTTAAATAAAACACTGCCCTCAACAACTCCAATTCCCTAACAGAGTACTGACAAGTCTTGGGCAGGGTGCAACTAAACTAAATTTAAGTCAATTTTAAAGAAAATAGAAAAAAAAGCTCGGGAAACCTGGACCATCAATTTCAAGAACTTCTGTTGTGGCAGTAGCAGGGCAAGTGACGCCGAACATGCTGAAGGCTCATAAGGGGTCAGGAAAATTAAGGAAATATTGCAGCAGGCTAAGCGGGAGCTTCAGTGTCGAGAAGGAGGACGGCGGATGGGAACGCGGAAATAAATATGTAACTCTTGAACCCGTGGACCGATATTAATGAAATATGAAACATTGTGTCACGACATGTTTTCGTGATTTAAAAACAGATTTACAGAAATAAGTTTGTATAAATTTGTTTATCGGCGGGACAGGGGTACCATTCTTTATATTAATTCTTAGCTGAATTCTGCAGCTTTTTTAAAACTGTTAAGAACTTGTTGGAGCTTTGCGGAGTTAACACTGTAGCTCAAGGGAGTAAAACTTACTTTAACCCAGCTAAAACATGCTAATTTTTATTTTTATTTCTATCTTGGAACCTTAAACAACATTGTATTCATTAAAGAAATTTCATACCAACGAGTTACTGCGAAAGAATACATGCATTTCAAACTGTAAGCAAGGGTAACTTTAGAGCTCTGTATCTAGCATATCCAGGTATGTATCCATAAAAAAATAAATACAACAACTCCCTATTCTAAATTTCGTTCTTGGTATAATTTTCATATTTTAAACCACGGTGTAGCGGCTTGCTTGTGGCTTCACGGCTCAACTCGTCGGACGAAGTTAGTTAAAATTACCCCTTGCTCGTACACCACCAACGAAAAATATTCATGTCTGTATCTACTTAAAGGGAAAGATAGAAACAGGTGAAGGCATCAAACCCTAATTAAAATCATGATCGGACAACTAAGGAAACAGAAGAGGAGAAGGTACAAGAAAAATATTGAAATGAAGTGTGTGGTAGGCGCAGCTAAGCTAACTAAACAATGCCTAAGCAAACCTACCTAAACTCACAGCTATACCTAACCCAAGCCTAAACTGACTTCCAGCGTTCCAGCGTCTTGTGACGCTCTAGATTCGTAAAGAACATGAGAGTGCTTGATGTTATTGACATATGTCTGCCAGCCCACCTCTCATGTCAATCGACATAACCTGCGCTACCTCCCTTGGCGCAGACCTTAGCCGCAGCATAACGTTCCACCCTGTCAAAAAATCCGAACATGGCGGCCTGCCCTCACTAACACACACAAAGAAATTACGCCATTAAGAAAAAACATGTAATGGACATTTCTTATGTACACAGCTGTTTATTTATTGATAAAAAAAACTTAACCAATGAACTACTAAAAATCTAATATTCAAGCATTAAAAAAGGAAACAACGAAAGAAAATAATTGAAAACGGAGACCCACGCTATAGTCTACGGACGTCACAAAACATACAGAGACTCCCAATATAATGGAGTCCGCTTCTCATGGTTTATGTTGTCCTCCGACGTCCTGTGCATAGCACGGTACAGGTTCTTCCTATGCAAATTAAAACAATAGGTCTTGGGAACAATCCCTCTTTTCCGCGGACAGGGCACTCACTACACAAAAACGAAAGCCCGACTTAATGATAAACAAAATTATTAATCTACAAAAATTTATTAATGATGGCTGGGTAATGTGTAGGTTATGGAGAGCTTCGACTCCGTGGAGAGGAGGGAGCATCTGTGGTGACGAGGTTAGGTGGGAATAAGCTTCAATCAACTGGAGGCATCTAATACGACATCCTGGTAGTTGGAGAGGTTTGCTTTTTGACGTCTATGCCCACCCAAGGAGGAATTCTTTATACCTTGCAACGGATCACCATTCAGCAGCTCACCCTGTGCACCGTGCTTTTCTCCTAATAAGCAATTTTAATTAATCTAACTGACAAAATTTAGAAGTAAGTAAGCTAAAAATAAAAAAAAAAACAATTCGTGGACTGGAAAAGAGAATAATTAGTTTTTTACCCTCGATAATCAGTCAAAGACTGAACAAGAATTTTCGCGTTCCCACGCGACTACACTTTTCTTGACCAATTCTCCGATTTCCTTTCAACATACATATATCCAGCATTCACGCAGAAGTGCCTCATCACTACTTGATTGTCTCCCGTCTTAGCTCGTGCCTTGTGCGCTAACAAAGACTATCTAATTCCTTAAATTCTTAATTACTTACGTACAAATCCAATCTTGGTGCCCCACACATCCTTGCCCACGCGGTCGGAGTCACTCCCGTCTGGATCCCAGACTATTGGAGAGTAAAGAGAGGAGCCCACTAGAAATTCTGCAAAACTCAGCATTATCAAAGTTTTTTTTTTCATCCTTTTGTCTTAAGTGTCCATGGCTTCAGTACATCCCTCTCCATCGGTCATTTCTGTCCTCAATAAAAGATAACAAAACGAACTTTTTTCATTCTCCCCACACACTCGCCGCTCTGGTGTCGGAACTTTTGCCTGAAGCCATGCACTTCTTTCGTGTGTACCCGATTCCGACTTGTCCAGAAATCCATTGCATTTAATGAGCTCTTGTCAGGACGCCCCCAACATACACATGTCCGTCGGATTATGGTGGCCGTCCTTAAAGATGGAAAACTTTCAACAGTGGAACACACTGTTCTCACTAGCAGTGAAACTATCCGACCACACCACCACCTTTGCGGGCAAAAGTCCTTGTTGGCGTAATTGTCTTTCGGTTGGCGTAGAGGATTTATGAGCTTCCAGCAAAGGATTTAATTTCGATAATTAAGTTTAAATGGTGGTTTATCGTTGAAGTTGGCTTTGTCGCTGTCGTTGTAGTCGATTGTGTTTCATGCACGTTGGCACCCGCTGCGGGCGAGGACATTAATTGGAAAGCTCGGTGACGTTAATCTTTGCAAGTGGAAATTTATGACTCGAAGATGCTCGCGGAATCTCAAGTGGCGCGAGAATAACTCCTGCATAGTAGTGAATGTGTGTCAGGGTAGAATACTCGTATTCACCTCGCTTTTAGCGGTTTAGCTTGCATTTATTTTCGCCGATGGTTGTGCTTAATAATTTACTCAAATTTGAAGATTGCTTAGGATTTCCTGTCAATGTCTACGATGTGCGATGCGTGTTTGGTAGACGGAACCGATAGCATTGCTTTGCCTGTTGCTCAGATCCCTTTAACAGCAATTACTAAACGCTCCAAAAGGCAACATTCCCTAAGTAGAGACGATAGACATGAGCTGGTATCATTACTAACCAGTGCCCGTTGAGAGAACTAAGTTGTATTGAATTGCATGGATTTGAAAACAATTGAGAATATCTTACATCATTATGTGCCGCTCTGTCTGTCGACACACAGATTCTGAAACTATGAGTAACTTCTTCAATGATTCTTGTGACTTAACCCAAGCAACACGCTTGTGCAGAGATAAAATAGGCACTTTAATTCAACAGGGGCGGGGAATACAAATCTTGCTTTCATTTAGGGACACTCTTTTCACGCTTGTGGAACTCATATGCTAAGGAGAAATAGCGTTGTGATACTCAACAATGAGTGTTTAGCTTTTACTAAATTAAACTGACGCAGTTGAAAAACAAGAAATAAAATTAAAACGTTTGATAATAATCCGCAAAAGACCGGCCTATGTCCTTAACCCCATCCCAGTAAGCGATTGGAAGCAAAGACTGAGACTACACGGTGTATGTGGAGTTTACTGAGTCCGCATGGCGTATGTTGAGTATACTGAGACGACACGGCGTATGTGGAGTATACTGAGACCACACGGCGTATGTGGAACATACTGAGACCACACGGCGTATGTGGAGTAGACTTAGACCACACGGCGTATGTGGAACATACTGAGACCACAAGGCGTATGTGGAGTAGACCTAGACCACACGGCGTATGTTGAATATCCTGAGTATTCAGAGAACACACGTCGTAGGTGGAGTATACTGAGACCACACGGCGTATGTGGAGTATACTGAGACCACACGGCGTATGTGGAACATACTGAGACCACACGGCGTATGTGGAGTAGACTTAGACCACACGGCGTATGTGGAACATACTGAGACCACAAGGCGTATGTGGAGTAGACCTAGACCACACGGCGTATGTTGAATATCCTGAGTATTCAGAGAACACACGTCGTAGGTGGAGTATACAGAGACCACACGGCGTATGTGGAGTATACTAAGACCACACGGCGTATGTGGAACATACTGAGACCACACGGCGTATGTGGAGTAGACTTAGACCACACGGCGTATGTGGAGTATACTGAGACCACACGTTGTATGTGGAGTCGACGACCACACGGCGTATGTGGAATATTCTGCGTATTCGGAGACCACACGCCGTGTGTGGAGTATACTGAGACCACACGGCGTATGTGGAATATTCTGAGTATTCAGAGAACACAGGTCGTAGGTGGAGCATACTGCGACCACACGGCGTGTGTGGAATATTCTGAGTATTCAGAGAACACACGGCGTGTGTGGGGTATACTGAGACCACACGACGTATGTGGAGTATACTGAGACCACACGGCGTATGTGGAATATTCTGAGTATTCAGAGAGCACACGTCGTAGGTGGAGTATACTCAGACCACACGGCGTATGTGGAGTAGACTTAGACCACACGGCGTATGTGGAACATACTGAGACCACAAGGCGTATGTGGAGTAGACCTAGACCACACGGCGTATGTTGAATATCCTGAGTATTCAGAGAACACACGTCGTAGGTGGAGTATACTGAGACCACACGGCGTATGTGGAGTATACTGAGACCACACGGCGTATGTGGAACATACTGAGACCACACGGCGTATGTGGAGTAGACTTAGACCACACGCCGTATGTGGAATATTCTGAGTATTCAGAGAGCACACGTCGTAGGTGGAGTAAACTGAGACCACACGGCGTATGTGGAGTAGACTTAGACCACACGGCGTATGTGGAACATACTGAGACCACAAGGCGTATGTGGAGTAGACCTAGACCACACGGCGTATGTTGAATATCCTGAGTATTCAGAGAACACACGTCGTAGGTGGAGTATACTGAGACCACACGGCGTATGTGGAGTATACTGAGACCACACGTCGTAGGTGGAGTATACTGAGACCACACGGCGTATGTGGAATACTCTGCGTATTCGGAGACCACACGACGTATGTGGAGTAGACCTAGACCACACGGCGTATGTTGAATATCCTGAGTATTCAGAGAACACACGTCGTAGGTGGAGTATACTGAGACCACACGGCGTATGTGGAGTATACTGAGACCACACGTCGTAGGTGGAGTATACTGAGACCACACGGCGTATGTGGAAAATACTGAGACCACACGGCGTATTGGGGTACACTGAGACCACACGGCGTATGTGGAATATTCTGAGTATTCAGAGAACATACGTCGTAGGTGGAGTATACTGAGACCACACGGCGTATGTGGAGTCTACTGAGACCACACGGTGTATGTGGAGTATACTGAGACCACACGGCGTATGTGGAACATACTGAGACCACACGGCGTATGTGGAGTAGACTTAGACCACACGGCGTATGTGGAATATTCTGAGTATTCAGAGAACACACGTCGTAGGTGGAGTATACTGAGACCACACGGCGTATGTGGAGTAGACTTAGACCACACGGCGTATGTGGAATATTCTGAGTATGCAGAGAACACACGTCGTAGGTGGAGTATATTGAGACCACACGGCATATGTGGAGTCTACTGAGACCACACGTCGTAGGCGGAGTATACTGAGACCACACGGCGTATGTGGAGTATACTGAGACCACACGTCGTATGTGGAGTATTCTGAGTATTCAGAGACCACACGTCGTATGTGGAGTATACTGAGACCACACGGCGTATGTGGAATATTCTGAGTATTCAGAGACCACACGTCGTATGTGGAGTATTCTGAGACCACACGGCGTATTGGGGTACACTGAGACCACACGGCGTATGTGGAATATTCTGAGTATTCAGAGACCACACGTCGTATGTGGAGTATACTGAGACCACACGGCGTATGTGGAATATTCTGAGTATTCAGAGACCACACGTCGTAGGTGGAGCATACTGAGACCACACGGCGTATGTGGAGTAGACGTAGACCACATAGCGTATGTGGAGTATTCTGAGTATTCAGAGACCACACGGCGTATGTGTATATTCAGAAAACACACGGCGTATGTGGAGTATACTGAGACCACATGGCGTATGTGGAATATTCTGAGTATTCAGTGACCACACGTCGTAGGTGGAGCATACTGAGACCACACGGCGTATGTGGAGTATTCTGAGTATTCAGAGACCACACGTCGTATGTGGAGTATACTGAGACCACACGGCGTATGTGGAATATTCTGAGTATTCTGAGACGACACGGCGTATGTGTATATTCAGAAAACACACGGCGTATGTGGAGTATACTGAGACCACACAGCGTATGTGGAATATTCTGAGTATTCAGAGACCACACGTCGTATGTGGAGTATACTGAGACCACACGGCGTATGTTCAGTATACTGAGACCACACGGCGTATGTGGAATATTCTGAGTATTCAGAGACCACACGTCGTATGTGGAGTATACTGAGACCACACGGCGTATGTGGAATATTCTGAGTATTCAGAGACCACACGTCGTATGTGGAGTATACTGAGACCACACGGCGTATGTTCAGTATACTGAGACCACACGGCGTATGTGGAATATTCTGAGTATTCAGAGACCACACGGCGTATGTGGAATATTCTGAGTATTCAGAGACCACACGTCGTATGTGGAATATTCTGAGTATTCAGAGTCCACACGTCGTATGTGGAGTATACTGAGACCACACGGCGT
This sequence comes from Eristalis intricaria, assembly GCA_964034865.1. Lineage (NCBI taxonomy): Eukaryota > Metazoa > Arthropoda > Insecta > Diptera > Syrphidae > Eristalis > Eristalis intricaria. Next base: position 43,794,989 of record OZ035875.1, read on the forward strand.
ATGTGTTCTGAGTATTCAGAGACCACACGTCGTATGTGGAGTATACTGAGACCACACGGCGTATGTGGAATATTCTGAGTATTCAGAGACCACACGGCGTATGTGTATATTCAGAAAACACACGGCGTATGTGGAGTATACTGAGACCACACGGCGTATGTGGAATATTCTGAGTATTCAGAGACCACACGTCGTATGTGGAGTATACTGAGACCACACGGCGTATGTGTTCTGAGTATTCAGAGACCACACGTCGTATGTGGAGTATACTGAGACCACACGGCGTATGTGGAATATTCTGAGTATTCAGAGACCACACGTCGTAGGTGGAGCATACTGAGACCACACGGCGTATGTGGAGTATTCTGAGTATTCAGAGACCACACGTCGTAGGTGGAGCATACTGAGACCACACGGCGTAGGTGGAGCATACTGAGACCACACGGCGTATGTGGAGTATTCTGAGTATTCAGAGACCACACGCCGTAGGTGGAGCATACTGAGACCACACGGCGTATGTGGAGTATTCTGAGTATTCAGAGACCACACGTCGTATGTGTATATTCAGAAAACACACGGCGCATATGGAGTATACTGAGACCACACGGCGTATGTGGAATATTCTGAGTATTCAGAGACCACACGTCGTATGTGGAGTATACTGAGACCACACGGCGTATGTTCAGTATACTGAGACCACACGGCGTATGTGGAATATTCTGAGTATTCAGAGACCACACGTCGTATGTGGAGTATACTGAGACCACACGGCGTATGCGGAATATTCTGAGTATTCAGAGACCACACGTCGTATGTGTATATTCAGAGAACACACGGCGTATGTGGAGTATACTGTGAACACACGGCGTAGGTGGAGTATACTGAGACCACACGGCGTATGTGGAATATTCTGAGTATTCAGAGACCACACGTCGTATGTGTATATTCAGAGACCACACGTCGTATGTTTAGTATACTGAGACCACACGGCGTATGTGGAATATTCTGAGTATTCAGAGACCACACGTCGTAGGTGGAGCATACTGAGACCACACGGCGTATGTGGAGTATTCTGAGTATTCAGAGAACACACGCCGTAGGTGGAGCATACTGAGACCACACGGCGTATGTGGAGTATTCTGAGTATTCAGAGAACACACGTCGTATGTGGAGTATACTGAGACCACACGTCGTATGTGGAATATACTGAGACCACACGGCGTATGTGGAATATTCTGAGTATTCAGAGACCACACGTCGTATGTGTATATTCAGAGAACACACGTCGTATGTGGAGTATACTGAAACCACACGGTGTATGTGGAATATTCTGAGTATTCAGAGACCACACGTCGTATGTGGAGTATACTGAGACCACACGGCGTATGTTCAGTATACTGAGACCACACGGCGTAGGTGGAATATTCTGAGTATTCAGAGACTACACGTCGTACTGAGACCACACGGCGTATGTGGAGTAGACGTAGACCACATAGCGTATGTGGAGTATTCTGAGTATTCAGAGACCACACGGCGTATGTGTATATTCAGAAAACACACGGCGTATGTGGAGTATACTGAGACCACACAGCGTATGTGAAATATTCTGAGTATTCAGAGACCACACGTCGTATGTGGAGTATACTGAGAACACACGGCGTATGTTCAGTATACTGAGACCACACGGCGTATGTGGAATATTCTGAGTATTCAGAGACCACACGTCGTATGTGGAGTATACTGAGACCACACGTCGTATGTGGAATATACTGAGACCACACGGCGTATGTGGAATATTCTGAGTATTCAGAGACCACACGTCGTATGTGTATATTCAGAGAACACACGTCGTATGTGGAGTATACTGAAACCACACGGCGTATGTGGAATATTCTGAGTATTCAGAGACCACACGTCGTATGTTCAGTATACTGAGACCACACGGCGTATGTGGAATATTCTGAGTATTCAGAGACCACACGTCGTAGGTGGAGCATACTCAGTATACTGTATGTGGAGTATACTGAGACCACACGGCGTATGTTCAGTATACTGAGACCACACGGCGTATGTGGAATATTCTGAGTATTCAGAGACCACACGGCGTATGTGTATATTCAGAAAACACACGGCGTATGTGGAGTATACTGAGACCACACGGCGTATGTGGAATATTCTGAGTATTCAGAGACCACACGTCGTAGGTGGAGCATACTCAGTATACTGTATGTGGAGTATACTGAGACCACACGGAGTATGTTCAGTATACTGAGACCACACGGCGTATGTGGCATATTCTGAGTATTCAGAGACCACACGTCGTATGTGTATATTCAGAGAACACACAGCGTATGTGGAGTATACTGAGACCACACGGCGTATGTGGAATATTCTGAGTATTCAGAGACCACACGGCGTATGTGTATATTCAGAAAACACACGTCGTATGTGGAGTATACTGAGACCAGACGGCGTATGTGGAATATTCTGAGTATTCAGAGACCACACGTCGTATGTGTATATTCAGAGAACACACGGCGTATGTGGAGTATACTGTGAACACACGGCGTAGGTGGAGTATACTGAGACCACACGGCGTATGTGGAATATTCTGAGTATTCAGAGACCACACGTCGTATGTGTATATTCAGAGAACACACGGCGTATGTGGAGTATACTGAGACCACACGGCGTATGTGGAATATTCTAAGTATTCAGAGACCACACGGCGTATGTGTATATTCAGAAAACACACGGCGTATGTGGAGTATACTGAGACCACAGGGCGTATGTGGAATATTCTGAGTATTCAGAGACCACACGTCGTAGGTGGAGCATACTCAGTATACTGTATGTGGAGTATACTGAGACCACACGGAGTATGTTCAGTATACTGAGACCACACGGCGTATGTGGAATATTCTGAGTATTCAGAGACCACACGTCGTATGTGTATATTCAGAGAACACACAGCGTATGTGGAGTATACTGTGAACACACGGCGTAGGTGAAGTATACTGAGACCACACGGCGTATGTGGAATATTCTGAGTATTCAGAGACCACACGTCGTATGTGGAGTATACTGAGACCACACGGCGTATGTTCAGTATACTGAGACCACACGGCGTATGTGGAATATTCTGAGTATTCAGAGACCACACGTCGTATGTGGAGTATACTGAGACCACACGGCGTATGTGGAATATTCTGAGCATTCAGAGACCACACGGCGTATGTGGAGTATACTGAAAACACACGGCGTATGTTCAGTATACTGAGACCACACGGCGTATGTGGAATATTCTGAGTATTCAGAGACCACACGTCGTATGTGGAGTATACTGAGACCACACGGCGTATGTGGAATATTCTGAGCATTCAGAGACCACACGGCGTATGTGTATATTCAGAAAACACACGGCGTATGTGGAGTATACTGAGACCACACGGCGTATGTGGAATATTCTGAGTATTCAGAGACTACACGTCGTAGGTGGAGCATACTGAGACCACACGGCGTATGTGGAGTATTCTGAGTATTCAGAGACCACACGTCGTATGTGGAGTATACTGAGACCACACGGCGTATGTGGAATATTCTGAGTATTCAGAGACCACACGGCGTATGTGTATATTCAAAAAAAACCCGGCGTATGTGGAGTATACTGAGACCACACGGCGTATGTGGAATATTCTGAGCATTCAGAGACCACACGGCGTATGTGTATATTCAGAAAACACACGGCGTATGTGGAGTATACTGAGACCACACGGCGTATGTGAAATATTCTGAGTATTCAGAGACCACACGTCGTATGTGGAGTATACTGAAAACACACGGCGTATGTTCAGTATACTGAGACCACACGGCGTATGTGGAATATTCTGAGTATTCAGAGACCACACGTCGTATGTGGAGTATACTGAGACCACACGGCGTATGTGGAATATTCTGAGCATTCAGAGACCACACGGCGTATGTGTATATTCAGAAAACACACGGCGTATGTGGAGTATACTGAGACCACACGGCGTATGTGGAATATTCTGAGTATTCAGAGACTACACGTCGTAGGTGGAGCATACTGAGACCACACGGCGTATGTGGAGTATTCTGAGTATTCAGAGACCACACGTCGTATGTGGAGTATACTGAGACCACACGGCGTATGTGGAATATTCTGAGTATTCTGAGACCACACGGCGTATGTGGAGTATACTGAGACCACACGGCGTATGTTCAGTTTAGAGACCACACGGCGTATGTGGAATATTCTGAGTATTCAGAGACCACACGTCGTAGGTGGAGCATACTGAGACCACACGGCGTATGTGGAGTAGACGTAGACCACATAGCGTATGTGGAGTATTCTGAGTATTCAGAGACCACACGGCGTATGTGTATATTCAGAAAACACACGGCGTATGTGGAGTATACTGAGACCACACGGCGTATGTGGAATATTCTGAGTATTCTGAGACCACACGGCGTATGTGGAGTATACTGAGACCACACGGCGTATGTTCAGTTTAGAGACCACACGGCGTATGTGGAATATTCTGAGTATTCAGAGACCACACGTCGTATGTGGAGTATACTGAGACCACACGGCGTATGTGGAATATTCTGAGTATTCAGAGACCACACGTCGTATGTGGAGTATACTGAGAACACACGGCGTATGTTCAGTATACTGAGACCACACGGCGTATGTGGAATATTCTGAGTATTCAGAGACCACACGTCGTATGTGGAGTATACTAAGACCACACGGCGTATGTGGAGTATACTGAGACCACAGGGCGTATGTGGAATATTCTGAGTATTCAGAGACCACACGTCGTAGGTGGAGCATACTCAGTATACTGTATGTGGAGTATACTGAGACCACACGGAGTATGTTCAGTATACTGAGACCACACGGCGTATGTGGAATATTCTGAGTATTCAGAGACCACACGTCGTATGTGTATATTCAGAGAACACACAGCGTATGTGGAGTATACTGTGAACACACGGCGTAGGTGAAGTATACTGAGACCACACGGCGTATGTGGAATATTCTGAGTATTCAGAGACCACACGTCGTATGTGGAGTATACTGAGACCACACGGCGTATGTTCAGTATACTGAGACCACACGGCGTATGTGGAATATTCTGAGTATTCAGAGACCACACGTCGTATGTGGAGTATACTGAGACCACACGGCGTATGTGGAATATTCTGAGCATTCAGAGACCACACGGCGTATGTGGAGTATACTGAAAACACACGGCGTATGTTCAGTATACTGAGACCACACGGCGTATGTGGAATATTCTGAGTATTCAGAGACCACACGTCGTATGTGGAGTATACTGAGACCACACGGCGTATGTGGAATATTCTGAGCATTCAGAGACCACACGGCGTATGTGTATATTCAGAAAACACACGGCGTATGTGGAGTATACTGAGACCACACGGCGTATGTGGAATATTCTGAGTATTCAGAGACTACACGTCGTAGGTGGAGCATACTGAGACCACACGGCGTATGTGGAGTATTCTGAGTATTCAGAGACCACACGTCGTATGTGGAGTATACTGAGACCACACGGCGTATGTGGAATATTCTGAGTATTCAGAGACCACACGGCGTATGTGTATATTCAAAAAAAACCCGGCGTATGTGGAGTATACTGAGACCACACGGCGTATGTGGAATATTCTGAGCATTCAGAGACCACACGGCGTATGTGTATATTCAGAAAACACACGGCGTATGTGGAGTATACTGAGACCACACGGCGTATGTGAAATATTCTGAGTATTCAGAGACCACACGTCGTATGTGGAGTATACTGAAAACACACGGCGTATGTTCAGTATACTGAGACCACACGGCGTATGTGGAATATTCTGAGTATTCAGAGACCACACGTCGTATGTGGAGTATACTGAGACCACACGGCGTATGTGGAATATTCTGAGCATTCAGAGACCACACGGCGTATGTGTATATTCAGAAAACACACGGCGTATGTGGAGTATACTGAGACCACACGGCGTATGTGGAATATTCTGAGTATTCAGAGACTACACGTCGTAGGTGGAGCATACTGAGACCACACGGCGTATGTGGAGTATTCTGAGTATTCAGAGACCACACGTCGTATGTGGAGTATACTGAGACCACACGGCGTATGTGGAATATTCTGAGTATTCTGAGACCACACGGCGTATGTGGAGTATACTGAGACCACACGGCGTATGTTCAGTTTAGAGACCACACGGCGTATGTGGAATATTCTGAGTATTCAGAGACCACACGTCGTATGTGGAGTATACTGAGACCACACGGCGTATGTGGAATATTCTGAGTATTCAGAGACCACACGTCGTATGTGGAGTATACTGAGAACACACGGCGTATGTTCAGTATACTGAGACCACACGGCGTATGTGGAATATTCTGAGTATTCAGAGACCACACGTCGTATGTGGAGTATACTAAGACCACACGGCGTATGTGGAGTATACTGAGACCACACGGCGTATGTTCAGTATACTGAGACCACACGGCGTAGGTGGAATATTCTGAGTATTCAGAGACCACACGTCGTAGGTGGAGCATACTGAGACCACACGGCGTATGTGGAGTAGACGTAGACCACATAGCGTATGTGGAGTATTCTGAGTATTCAGAGACCACACGGCGTATGTGTATATTCAGAAAACACACGGCGTATGTGGAGTATACTGAGACCACACGGCGTATGTGGAATATTCTGAGTATTCTGAGACCACACGGCGTATGTGGAGTATACTGAGACCACACGGCGTATGTTCAGTTTAGAGACCACACGGCGTATGTGGAATATTCTGAGTATTCAGAGACCACACGTCGTATGTGGAGTATACTGAGACCACACGGCGTATGTGGAATATTCTGAGTATTCAGAGACCACACGTCGTAGGTGGAGCATACTGAGACCACACGGCGTATGTGGAGTAGACGTAGACCACATAGCGTATGTGGAGTATTCTGAGTATTCAGAGACCACACGGCGTATGTGTATATTCAGAAAACACACGGCGTATGTGGAGTATACTGAGACCACACGGCGTATGTGGAATATTCTGAGTATTCTGAGACCACACGGCGTATGTGGAGTATACTGAGACCACACGGCGTATGTTCAGTTTAGAGACCACACGGCGTATGTGGAATATTCTGAGTATTCAGAGACCACACGTCGTATGTGGAGTATACTGAGACCACACGGCGTATGTGGAATATTCTGAGTATTCAGAGACCACACGTCGTATGTGGAGTATACTGAGAACACACGGCGTATGTTCAGTATACTGAGACCACACGGCGTATGTGGAATATTCTGAGTATTCAGAGACCACACGTCGTATGTGGAGTATACTAAGACCACACGGCGTATGTGGAGTATACTGAGACCACACGGCGTATGTTCAGTATACTGAGACCACACGGCGTAGGTGGAATATTCTGAGTATTCAGAGACCACACGTCGTATGTGGAGTATACTGAGACCACACGGCGTATGTGGAATATTCTGAGTATTCAGAGACCACACGGCGTATGTTCAGTATACTGAGACCACACGGCGTATGTGGAATATTCTGAGTATTCAGAGACCACATGTCGTAGGTGCAGCATACTGAGACCACACGACGTATGTGGAGTAGACGTAGACCACATAGCGGTAGTGGAGTATTCTGAGTATTCAGAGACCACACGTCGTATGTTCAGTATACTGAGACCACACGGCGTATGTGGAGTATTCTGAGTATTCAGAGACCACACGTCGTATGTGGAGTATACTGAGACCACACGGCGTATGTGGAATATTCTGAGTATTCAGAGACTACACGTCGTAGGTGGAGCATACTGAGACCACACGGCGTATGTGGAGTATTCTGAGTATTCAGAGACCACACGTCGTATGTGGAGTATACTGAGACCACACGGCGTATGTGTATATTCAGAAAACACACGGCGTATGTGGAGTATACTGAGACCACACAGCGTATGTGAAATATTCTGAGTATTCAGAGACCACACGTCGTATGTGGAGTATACTGAGACCACACGGCGTATGTGGAATATTCTGAGTATTCAGAGACCACACGTCGTATGTGGAGTATACTGAGACCACACGGCGTATGTGTATATTCAGAAAACACACGGCGTATGTGGAGTATACTGAGACAACACGGCGTATGTGGAGTATTCTGAGTATTCAGAGACCACACGTCGTATGTGGAGTATACTGAGAACACACGGCGTATGTGTATATTCAGAAAACACACGGCGTATGTGGAGTATACTGAGACCACACAGCGTATGTGAAATATTCTGAGTATTCAGAGACCACACGTCGTATGTGGAGTATACTGAGACCACACGGCGTATGTGGAATATTCTGAGTATTCAGAGACCACACGTCGTAGGTGGAGCATACTCAGTATACTGTATGTGGAGTATACTGAGACCACACGGCGTATGTTCAGTATACTGAGACCACACGGCGTATGTGGAATATTAATACCACACGTCGTATGTGGAGTATACTGAGACCACACGGCGTATGTTCAGTATACTGAGACCACACGGCGTATGTGGAGTATTCTGAGTATTCAGAGACCACACGTCGTATGTGGAGTATACTGAGACCACACGGCGTATGTGGAATATTCTGAGTATTCAGAGACCACACGTCGTATGTGGAGTATACTGAGACCACACGGCGTATGTGGAGTAGACATAGACCACATAGCGGTAGTGGAGTATTCTGAGTATTCAGAGACCACACGGCGTGTGTGTATATTCAGAAAACACACGGCGTATGTGGAGTATACTGAGACCACACGGCGTATGTGGAGTAGACGTAGACCACACGGCATACTTGGAGTATACTAAGACCACACGGCGTATGTGGAGTAGACGTAGACCACACGGCATATGTGGAGTATACTGAGACCACACGGCGTATGTGGAGTATACTGAGACCACACGGCGTATGTGGAATATTCTGAGTATTCAGAGAACACAGGTCGTAGGTGGAGTATACTGAGACCACACGGCGAATGGAGAGTAGACGTAGACCACACAGCGTATGGAGTAGACTTAGACCACACGGCGTATGTGGAATATTGTGAGTATTCAGAGAACACAGGTCGTAGGTGGAGTATACTCACACACACGCGGCGAATGGGGAGTAGACGTAGACCACACGGCGTAGGTGGAGTAGACTTAAACCACACGGCGTATGTTGAATATACTGCGAACACACGGCGTATGTGGAATATTCTGAGTATTCAGAGAACACAGGTCGTAGGTGGAGTATACTCACACACACGCGGCGAATGGGGAGTAGACGTAGACCACACGGCGTATGTGGAGTAGACTTAAACCACACGGCGTATGTTGAATATACTGCGAACACACGGCGTATGTGGAGTAGACTTAGACCATACGGCGTATGTGGAATATTCTGAGTATTCAGAGAACACAGGTCGTAGGTGGAGTATACTGAGACCACACAGCGTATATGGAGTATACTGAGAACACACGGCGAAGGTGGAGTATACTGAGACCACACGGCGTATGTGGAGTAGACGTAGACCACACGGCGTATGTTGAATATACTGCGAACACACGGCGTATGTGGAGTAGACTTAGACCATACGGCGTATGTTGAATATACTGCGAACACACGGCGTATGTGGAGTAGACTTAGACCATACGGCGTATGTTGAATATACTGCGAACACACGGCGTATGTGGAGTAGACTTAGACCACACGGCGTATGTGGAATATTCTGAGTATTCAGAGAACACACGGCGTATGTGGAATATTCTGAGTATTCAGAGACCACACGTCGTAGGTGGAGTATACTGAGACCACACGGCGTATGTGGAATATTCTGAGTATTCAGAGAACACACGACGTATGTGGAGTATACTGCGACCACACGGCGTATGTTGAGTAGACTTAGACCACACGGCGTATGTGGAGTAGACTTAGACCACACGGCGTATGTGGAATATTCTGAGTATTCAGAGAACACAGGTCGTAGGTGGAGTATACTGAGACCACACGGCGAATGGGGAGTAGACGTAGACCACACGGCGTATGTGGAGTAGACTTAGACCACACGGCGTATGTTGAATATACTGCGAACTCACGGCGTATGTGGAGTAGACTTAGACCATAAGGCGTATGTGGAATATTCTGAGTATTCAGAGAACACAGGTCGTAGGTGGAGTATACTGAGACCACACGACGTATGTGGAGTATACTGAGACCATACGGCGTATGTTGAATATACTGCGAACACACGGCGTATGTGGAGTAGACTTAGACCATACGGCGTATGTTGAATATACTGCGAACACACGGCGTATGTGGAGTAGACTTAGACCATACGGCGTATGTTGAATATACTGCGAACACACGGCGTATGTGGAGTAGACTTAGACCACACGGCGTATGTGGAATATTCTGAGTATTCAGAGAACACAGGTCGTAGGTGGAGTATACTGAGACCACACGGCGAATGGGGAGTAGACGTAGACCACACGGCGTATGTGGAGTAGACTTAGACCACACGGCGTATGTTGAATATACTGCGAACACACGGCGTATGTGGAGTAGACTTAGACCATACGGCGTATGTTGAATATACTGCGAACACACGGCGTATGTGGAGTAGACTTAGACCATACGGCGTATGTTGAATATACTGCGAACACACGGCGTATGTGGAGTAGACTTAGACCACACGGCGTATGTGGAATATTCTGAGTATTCAGAGAACACAGGTCGTAGGTGGAGTATACTGAGACCACACGGCGATTGGGGAGTAGACGTAGACCACACGGCGTATGTGGAGTAGACTTAGACCACACGGCGTATGTTGAATATACTGCGAACACACGGCGTATGTGGAGTAGACTTAGACCACACGGCGTATGTGGAATATTCTGAGTATTCAGAGAACACACGACGTATGTGGAGTATACTGCGACCACACGGCGCATGTTGAGTAGACTTAGACCACACGGCGTATGTGGAGTAGACTTAGACCACACGGCGTATGTGGAATATTCTGAGTATTCAGAGAACACAGGTCGTAGGTGGAGTATACTGAGACCACACGGCGAATGGGGAGTAGACGTAGACCACACGGCGTATGTGGAGTAGACTTAGACCACACGGCGTATGTTGAATATACTGCGAACACACGGCGTATGTGGAGTAGACTTAGACCATACGGCGTATGTGGAGTAGACGTAGACCACACGGCGTATGTTGAATATACTGCGAACACACGGCGTATGTGGAGTAGACTTAGACCATACGGCGTATGTTGAATATACTGCGAACACACGGCGTATGTGGAGTAGACTTAGACCATACGGCGTATGTGGAATATTCTGAGTATTCAGAGAACACAGGTCGTAGGTGGAGTATACTGAGACCACACGGCGAATGGGGAGTAGACGTAGACCACACGGCGTATGTGGAGTAGACTTAGACCACACGGCGTATGTTGAATATACTGCGAACACACGGCGTATGTGGAGTAGACTTAGACCACACGGCGTATGTGGAATATTCTGAGTATTCAGAGAACACACGACGTATGTGGAGTATACTGCGACCACACGGCGCATGTTGAGTAGACTTAGACCACACGGCGTATGTGGAGTAGACTTAGACCACACGGCGTATGTGGAATATTCTGAGTATTCAGAGAACACAGGTCGTAGGTGGAGTATACTGAGACCACACGGCGAATGGGGAGTAGACGTAGACCACACGGCGTATGTGGAGTAGACTTAGACCACACGGCGTATGTTGAATATACTGCGAACACACGGCGTATGTGGAGTAGACTTAGACCATACGGCGTATGTTGAATATACTGCGAACACACGGCGTATGTGGAGTAGACTTAGACCATACGGCGTATGTTGAATATACTGCGAACACAAGGCGTATGTGGAGTAGACTTAGACCACACGGCGTATGTTGAATATACTGCGAACACACGGCGTATGTGGAGTAGACTTAGACCACACGGCGTATGTGGAATATTCTGAGTATTCAGAGAACACACGACGTATGTGGAGTATACTGCGACCACACGGCGCATGTTGAGTAGACTTAGACCACACGGCGTATGTGGAGTAGACTTAGACCACACGGCGTATGTGGAATATTCTGAGTATTCAGAGAACACAGGTCGTAGGTGGAGTATACTGAGACCACACGGCGAATGGGGAGTAGACGTAGACCACACGGCGTATGTGGAGTAGACTTATACCACACGGCGTATGTTGAATATACTGCGAACACACGGCGTATGTGGAGTAGACTTAGACCATACGGCGTATGTTGAATATACTGCGAACACACGGCGTATGTGGAGTAGACTTAGACCATACGGCGTATGTTGAATATACTGCGAACACAAGGCGTATGTGGAGTAGACTTAGACCACACGGCGTATGTGGAATATTCTGAGTATTCAGAGAACACACGGCGTATGTGGAATATTCTGAGTATTCAGAGACCACACGTCGTAGGTGGAGTATACTGAGACCACACGGCGTATGTGGAATATTCTGAGTATTCAGAGAACACACGACGTATGTGGAGTATACTGCGACCACACGGCGTATGTTGAGTAGACTTAGACCACACGGCGTATGTGGAGTAGACTTAGACCACACGGCGTATGTGGAATATTCTGAGTATTCAGAGAACACAGGTCGTAGGTGGAGTATACTGAGACCACACGGCGAATGGGGAGTAGACGTAGACCACACGGCGTATGTGGAGTAGACTTAGACCACACGGCGTATGTTGAATATACTGCGAACACACGGCGTATGTGGAGTAGACTTAGACCATAAGGCGTATGTGGAATATTCTGAGTATTCAGAGAACACAGGTCGTAGGTGGAGTATACTGAGACCACACGACGTATGTGGAGTATACTGAGACCACACGGCGTATGTTGAATATACTGCGAACACACGGCGTATGTGGAGTAGACTTAGACCATACGGCGTATGTTGAATATACTGCGAACACACGGCGTATGTGGAGTAGACTTAGACCATACGGCGTATGTTGAATATACTGCGAACACACGGCGTATGTGGAGTAGACTTAGACCATACGGCGTATGTTGAATATACTGCGAACACACGGCGTATGTGGAGTAGACTTAGACCACACGGCGTATGTGGAATATTCTGAGTATTCAGAGAACACAGGTCGTAGGTGGAGTATACTGAGACCACACGGCGATTGGGGAGTAGACGTAGACCATACGGCGTATGTGGAGTAGTCTTAGACCACACGGCGTATGTTGAATATACTGCGAACACACGGCGTATGTGGAGTAGACTTAGACCACACGGCGTATGTGGAATATTCTGAGTATTCAGAGAACACACGACGTATGTGGAGTATACTGCGACCACACGGCGCATGTTGAATATACTGCGAACACACGGCGTATGTGGAGTAGACTTAGACCATACGGCGTATGTTGAATATACTGCGAACACACGGCGTATGTGGAGTAGACTTAGACCACACGGCGTATGTGGAATATTCTGAGTATTCAGAGAACACAGGTCGTAGGTGGAGTATACTGAGACCACACGGCGATTGGGGAGTAGACGTAGACCATACGGCGTATGTGGAGTAGACTTAGACCACACGGCGTATGTTGAATATACTGCGAACACACGGCGTATGTGGAGTAGACTTAGACCACACGGCGTATGTGGAATATTCTGAGTATTCAGAGAACACACGACGTATGTGGAGTATACTGCGACCACACGGCGCATGTTGAGTAGACTTAGACCACACGGCGTATGTGGAGTAGACTTAGACCACACGGCGTATGTGGAATATTCTGAGTATTCAGAGAACACAGGTCGTAGGTGGAGTATACTGAGACCACAGGCGAATGGGGAGTAGACGTAGACCACACGGCGTATGTGGAGTAGACTTAGACCACACGGCGTATGTTGAATATACTGCGAACACACGGCGTATGTGGAGTAGACTTAGACCACACGGCGTATGTGGAATATTCTGAGTATTCAGAGAACACACGACGTATGTGGAGTATACTGCGACCACACGGCGCATGTTGAGTAGACTTAGACCACACGGCGTATGTGGAGTAGACTTAGACCACACGGCGTATGTGGAATATTCTGAGTATTCAGAGAACACAGGTCGTAGGTGGAGTATACTCACACACACGCGGCGAATGGGGAGTAGACGTAGACCACACGGCGTATGTGGAGTAGACTTAGACCACACGGCGTATGTGGAATATTCTGAGTATTCAGAGAACACAGGTCATAGGTGGAGTATACTCACGCACACGCGGCGAATGGGGAGTAGACGTAGACCACACGGCGTATGTGGAGTAGACTTAAACCACACGGCGTATGTTGAATATACTGCGAACACACGGCGTATGTGGAGTAGACTTAGACCATACGGCGTATGTGGAATATTCTGAGTATTCAGAGACCACACGTCGTAGGTGGAGCATACTGAGACCACACGTCGTATGTGGAGTATACTGAGACCACACGGCGTATGTTCAGTATACTGAGACCACACGGCGTATGTGGAATATTCTGAGTATTCAGAGAACACAGGTCGTAGGTGGAGTATACTCACACACACGCGGCGAATGGGGAGTAGACGTAGACCACACGGCGTATGTGGAGTAGACTTAGACCACACGGCGTATGTGGAATATTCTGAGTATTCAGAGAACACAGGTCGTAGGTGGAGTATACTCACACACACGCGGCGAATGGGGAGTAGACTTAGACCACACGGCGTATGTGGAATATTCTGAGTATTCAGAGAACACAGGTCGTAGGTGGAGTATACTGAGACCACACGGCGAATGGGGAGTAGACTTAGACCACACGGCGTATGTGGAATATTCTGAGTATTCAGAGACCACACGTCGTAGGTGGAGCATACTGAGACCACACGTCGTATGTGGAGTATACTGAGACCACACGGCGTATGTTCAGTATACTGAGACCACACGGCGTATGTGGAATATTCTGAGTATTCAGAGAACACAGGTCGTAGGTGGAGTATACTGAGACCACACGGCGAATGGGGAGTAGACGTAGACCACACGGCGTATGTGGAGTAGACTTAGACCACACGGCGTATGTTGAATATACTGCGAACACACGGCGTATGTGGAGTAGACTTAGACCACACGGCGTATGTGGAATATTCTGAGTATTCAGAGAACACACGACGTATGTGGAGTATACTGCGACCACACGGCGTATGTTGAGTAGACTTAGACCACACGGCGTATGTGGAGTAGACTTAGACCATACGGCGTATGTGGAATATTCTGAGTATTCAGAGAACACAGGTCGTAGGTGGAGTATACTGAGACCACACGACGTATGTGGAGTATACTGAGACCACACGGCGTATGTTGAATATACTGCGAACACACGGCGTATGTGGAGTAGACTTAGACCATACGGCGTATGTTGAATATACTGCGAACACACGGCGTATGTGGAGTAGACTTAGACCATACGGCGTATGTTGAATATACTGCGAACACACGGCGTATGTGGAGTAGACTTAGACCACACGGCGTATGTGGAATATTCTGAGTATTCAGAGAACACAGGTCGTAGGTGGAGTATACTGAGACCACACGGCGAATGGGGAGTAGACGTAGACCACACGGCGTATGTGGAGTAGACTTAGACCATACGGCGTATGTGGAATATTCTGAGTATTCAGAGAACACAGGTCGTAGGTGGAGTATACTGAGACCACACGACGTATGTGGAGTATACTGAGACCACACGGCGTATGTTGAATATACTGCGAACACACGGCGTATGTGGAGTAGACTTAGACCACACGGCGTATGTGGAATATTCTGAGTATTCAGAGAACACGCGTCTTAGGTGGAGTATGCTGAGACCACACGGCGTATGTGGAATATTCTGAGTATTCAGAGACCACACGTCGTATGTGGAGTATACTGAGACCACACGGCGTATGTGGAGTAGCCTTAGACCATACGGCGTATGTGGAATATTCTGAGTATTCAGAGAACACAGGTCGTAGGTGGAGTATACTCACACACACGCGGCGAATGGGGAGTAGACGTAGACCACACGGCGTATGTGGAGTAGACTTAGACCACACGGCGTATGTGGAATATTCTGAGTATTCAGAGAACACAGGTCGTAGGTGGAGTATACTCACGCACACGCGGCGAATGGGGAGTATACTGAGACCACACGGCGTATGTGGAGTAGACTTAAACCACACGGCGTATGTTGAATATACTGCGAACACACGGCGTATGTGGAGTAGACTTAGACCATACGGCGTATGTGGAATATTCTGAGTATTCAGAGACCACACGTCGTAGGTGGAGCATACTGAGACCACACGTCGTATGTGGAGTATACTGAGACCACACGGCGTATGTTCAGTATACTGAGACCACACGGCGTATGTGGAATATTCTGAGTATTCAGAGAACACAGGTCGTAGGTGGAGTATACTGAGACCACACGACGTATGTGGAGTATACTGAGACCACACGGCGTATGTTCAGTATACTGAGACCACACGGCGTATATGGAGTAGACGTAGACCACATGGCGTATGTGGAGTATTCTGAGTATTCAGAGAACACAGGTCGTAGGTGGAGTATACTCACACACACGCGGCGAATGGGGAGTAGACGTAGACCACACGGCGTATGTGGAGAAGACTTAGACCATAAGGCGTATGTGGAATATTCTGAGTATTCAGAGAACACAGGTCGTAGGTGGAGTATACTGAGACCACACGACGTATGTGGAGTATACTGAGACCACACGGCGTATGTTGAATATACTGCGAACACACGGCGTATGTGGAGTAGACTTAGACCATACGGCGTATGTTGAATATACTGCGAACACACGGCGTATGTGGAGTAGACTTAGACCATACGGCGTATGTTGAATATACTGCGAACACACGGCGTATGTGGAGTAGACTTAGACCACACGGCGTATGTGGAATATTCTGAGTATTCAGAGAACACAGGTCGTAGGTGGAGTATACTGAGACCACACGGCGAATGGGGAGTAGACGTAGACCACACGGCGTATGTGGAGTAGACTTAGACCATACGGCGTATGTGGAATATTCTGAGTATTCAGAGAACACAGGTCGTAGGTGGAGTATACTGAGACCACACGACGTATGTGGAGTATACTGAGACCACACGGCGTATGTTGAATATACTGCGAACACACGGCGTATGTGGAGTAGACTTAGACCACACGGCGTATGTGGAATATTCTGAGTATTCAGAGAACACGCGTCTTAGGTGGAGTATGCTGAGACCACACGGCGTATGTGGAATATTCTGAGTATTCAGAGACCACACGTCGTATGTGGAGTATACTGAGACCACACGGCGTATGTGGAGTAGCCTTAGACCATACGGCGTATGTGGAATATTCTGAGTATTCAGAGAACACAGGTCGTAGGTGGAGTATACTCACACACACGCGGCGAATGGGGAGTAGACGTAGACCACACGGCGTATGTGGAGTAGACTTAGACCACACGGCGTATGTGGAATATTCTGAGTATTCAGAGAACACAGGTCGTAGGTGGAGTATACTCACGCACACGCGGCGAATGGGGAGTATACTGAGACCACACGGCGTATGTGGAGTAGACTTAAACCACACGGCGTATGTTGAATATACTGCGAACACACGGCGTATGTGGAGTAGACTTAGACCATACGGCGTATGTGGAATATTCTGAGTATTCAGAGACCACACGTCGTAGGTGGAGCATACTGAGACCACACGTCGTATGTGGAGTATACTGAGACCACACGGCGTATGTTCAGTATACTGAGACCACACGGCGTATGTGGAATATTCTGAGTATTCAGAGAACACAGGTCGTAGGTGGAGTATACTCACGCACACGCGGCGAATGGGGAGTAGACGTAGACCACACGGCGTATGTGGAGTAGACTTAAACCACACGGCGTATGTTGAATATACTGCGAACACACGGCGTATGTGGAGTAGACTTAGACCATACGGCGTATGTGGAATATTCTGAGTATTCAGAGAACACAGGTCGTAGGTGGAGTATACTGAGACCACAAGGCGAATGGGGAGTAGACGTAGACCACACGGCTTATTTGGAGTAGACTTAGACCACACGGCGTATGTTGAATATACTGCGAACACACGGCGTATGTGGAGTAGACTTAGACCATACGGCGTATGTGGAATATTCTGAGTATTCAGAGAACACAGGTCGTAGGTGGAGTATACTGAGACCACACGGCGAATGGGGAGTAGACGTAGACCACACGGCGTATGTGGAGTAGACTTAGACCACACGGCGTATGTTGAATATACTGCGAACACACGGCGTATGTGGAGTAGACTTAGACCACACGGCGTATGTGGAATATTCCGAGTATTCAGAGACCACACGTCGTAGGTGGAGTATACTGAGACCACACGGCGTATGTGGGATATTCTGAGTATTCAGAGAACACACGGCGTATGTGGAATATTCTGAGTATTCAGAGACCACACGTCATAGGTGGAGTATACAGAGACCACACGACGTATGTGGAGTATACTGAGACCACACGGCGTATGTTGAATATACTGCGAACACACGGCGTATGTGGAGTAGACTTAGACCACACGGCGTATGTGGAATATTCTGAGTATTCAGAGACCACACGTCGTAGGTGGAACATACTGAGACCACACGGCGTATGTGGAGTAGACTTAGACCACACGGCGTATGTGGAATATTCTGAGTATTCAGAGAACACAGGTCGTAGGTGGAGTATACTGAGACCACACAGCGTATATGGAGTATACTGAGAACACACGGCGAAGGTGGAGTATACTGAGACCACACGGCGTATGTGGAGTAGACGTAGACCACACGGCGTATGTTGAGTATACTGCGAACACACGGCGTATGTGGAGTAGACTTAGACCATACGGCGTATGTGGAATATTCTGAGTATTCAGAGAACACAGGTCGTAGGTGGAGTATACTGAGACCACACGGCGAATGGGGAGTAGACGTAGACCACACGGCGTATGTGGAGTAGACTTAGACCACACGGCGTATGCGGAATATTCTGAGTATTCAGAGACCACACGTCGTATGTGGAGTAGACGTAGACCACACGGCGTATGTGGAATATTCTGAGTATTCAGAGAACACAGGTCGTAGGTGGAGTATACTGAGACCACACGGCGAAAGGAAAGTAGACGTAGACTACACAGCGTATGGAGTAGACTTAGACCACACGGCGTGTGTGGAATATCCTGAGTATTCAGAGAACACACGTCGTAGGTGGAGTATACAGAGACCGCACGACGTATGGGGAGTATACTGAGACCACACGTCGTATGTGGAGTAGACGTAGACCACACAGCGTATATGGAGTATACTGAGACCACACGGCGTATGTTCAGTATACTGAGACCACACGGCGTGTGTGGAATATTCTGAGTATTCAGAGACCACACGTCGTATGTGGAGTATACTGAGACCACACGGCGTATGTGGAGTATACTGAGACCACACGGCGTATGTGGAGTAGACGTAGACCACACGGCGTATGTGGAGTATTCTGAGTATTCAGAGAACACAGGTCGTAGGTGGAGTATACTTAGACCACACGGCGTATGTGGAATATTCTGAGTATTCAGAGAACACGCGTCTTAGGTGGAGTATACTGAGACCACACGGCGTATGTGGAATATTCTGAGTGTTCAGAGACCACACGTCGTATGTGGAGTATACTGAGACCACACGGCGTATGTTCAGTATACTGAGACCACACGGCGTGTGTGGAATATTCTGAGTATTCAGAGACCACACGTCGTATGTGGAGTATACTGAGACCACACGGCGTATGTGGAGTATACTGAGACCACACGGCGTATGTGGAGTAGACGTAGACCACACGGCGTATGTGGAGTATTCTGAGTATTCAGAGAACACAGGTCGTAGGTGGAGTATACTCACACACACGCGGCGAATGGGGAGTAGACGTAGACCACACGGCGTATGTGGAGTAGACTTAGACCACACGGCGTATGTGGAATATTCTGAGTATTCAGAGAACATACGTCGTAGGTGGAGTATACTGAGACCACACGGCGTATGTGGAGTATTCTGAGTATTCAGAGAACACACGTCGTATGTGGAGTATACTGAGACCACACGGCGTATGTTCAGTATACTGAGACCACACGGCGTATATGGAGTAGACGTAGACCACACGGCGTATGTGGAGTATTCTGAGTATTCAGAGAACACAGGTCGTAGGTGGAGTATGCTCACACACACGCGGCGAATGGGGAGTAGACGTAGACCACACGGCGTATGTGGAGTAGACTTAGACCACACGACGTATGTGGAGTATACTGAGACCACACGGCGTATGTGGAGTATTCTGAGTATTCAGAGAACACACGTCGTATGTGGAGTATACTGGGACCACACGGCGTATGTTCAGTATACTGAAACCACACGGCGTATGTGGAATATTCTGAGTATTCAGAGACCACACGTCGTATGTGGAGTATACTGAGACCACACGGCGCATGTGGAGTAGACGTAGACCACACGGCGTATGTGGAATATTCTGAGTATTCAGAGACCACACGTCGTATGTGGAGTATACTGAGACCACACGGCGTATGTGGAGTAGACGTAGACCACACGGCGTATGTGGAATATTGTGAGTATTCAGAGACCACACGTCGTATGTGGAGTATACTGAGACCACACGGCGTATGTGGAGTAGACGTAGACCTCACGGCGTATGTGGAGTATTCTGAGTATTCAGAGAACACACGTCGTATGTGGAGTATACTGAGACCACACGGCGTATGTGGAATATTCTGAGTATTCAGAGACCACACGTCCTATGTGGAGTATACTGAGACCACATGGCGTATGTTCAATATACTGAGACCACACGGCGTATGTGGAATATACTGAGTATTCAGAGACCACACGTCGTATGTGGAGTATACTGAGACCACACGGCGCATGTGGAATATTCTGAGTATTCAGAGACCACACGTCGTAGGTGGAGCATACTGAGACCACACGTCGTATGTGGAGTATTCTGAGTATTCAGAGAACACACGTCGTAGGTGGAGCATACTGAGACCACACGGCGTATGTGGAGTATTCTGAGTATACTGAGACCACACGGCGTATGTGGAATATTCTGAGTATTCAGAGACCACACGTCGTAGGTGGAGCATACTGTGACCACACGGCGTATGTTCAATATACTGAGACCACACGGCGTATGTGGAATATACTGAGTATTCAGAGACCACACGTCGTATGTGGAGTATACTGAGACCACACGGCGCATGTAAAATATTCTGAGTATTCAGAGACCACACGTCGTAGGTGGAGCATACTGAGACCACACGTCGTATGTGGAGTATTCTGAGTATTCAGAGAACACACGTCGTAGGTGGAGCATACTGAGACCACACGGCGTATGTGGAGTATTCTGAGTATACTGAGACCACACGGCGTATGTGGAATATTCTGAGTATTCAGAGACCACACGTCGTATGTGGAGTATGCTGAGACCACACGGCGTATGTTCAGTATACTGAGACCACACGGCGTATCTGGAATATTCTGAGTATTCAGAGACCACACGTCGTAGGTGGAGCATACTGAGACCACACGGCCTATATGGAATATTCTGAGTATTCAGAGACCACACGTCGTAGGTGGAGCATACTGTGACCACACGGCGTATGTGGAATATTCTGAGTATTCAGAGACCACACGTCGTAGGTGGAGCATACTGAGACCACACGGCGTATGTGGAGTATCCTGAGTCTTCAGAAAACACACGTCGTATGTGGAGTATACTGAGACCACACGGCGTATGTGGAATATTCTGAGTATTTAGAGACCACACGTCGTATGTGGAGTATACTGAGACCACACGGCGTATGTGGAATATTCTGAGTATTCAGAGACCACACGTCGTATGTGGAGTATACTGAGATCACACGGCGTATGTTCAGTATACTGAGACCACACGGCGGATGTGGAATATTCTGAGTATTCAGAGAACACACGTCGTATGTGGAGTATACTGAGATCACACGGCGTATGTTCAGTATACTGAGACCACACGGCGTATCTGGAATATTCTGAGTATTCAGAGACCACACGTCGTAGGTGGAGCATACTGAGACCACACGGCGTATGTGGAATATTCTGAGTATTCAGAGATCGCACGTCGTATGTGGAGTATACAGAGTATTCAGAGAACACACGGCGTATGTGGAATATTCTGAGTATTCAGAGACCACACGTCGTATGTGGAGTATACTAAGACCACACGGCGGATGTGGAATATTCTGAATATTCAGAGAACACACGGCGTATGTGGAGCATACTGAGACCACACGGCGTATGTGGAATATTCTGAGTATTCAGAGATCACACGTCGTATGTGGAGTATACAGAGTATTCAGAGAACACACGGCGTATGTGGAGCATACTGACACCACACGGCGTATGTGGAGTAGACGTAGACCACACGGCGTATGTTCAGTATAATGAGACCACACGGCGTATGTGGAATATTCTGAGTATTCAGAGATCACACGTCGTATGTGGAGTATACAGAGCATTCAGAGAACACACGTCGTATGTGGAGTATACTGAGACCACACGGCGTATGTGGAATATTCTGAGTATTCAGAGACCACACGTCGTAGGTGGAGCATACTGAGACCACACGGCGTATGTGGCATATTCTGAGTATTCAGAGACCACACGTCGTAGGTGGAGCATACTGAGACCACACGGCGTATGTGGAATATTCTGAGTATTCAGAGATCACACGTCGTCTGTGGAGTATACTGAGTATTCAGAGAACACGAGGCGTATGTGGAGCATACTGAGACCACACGGCGTATGTGGAGTAGAATAAGACCACACAGCGTATGTGGAGTATTCTGAGTATTCAGAGAACACACGTCGTATGTGGAGTATACTGAGACCACACGGCGTATGTGGCATATTCTGAGTATTCAGAGACCACACGTCGTAGGTGGAGCATACTGAGACCACACGGCGTATGTGGAATATTCTGAGTATTCAGAGATCACACGTCGTCTGTGGAGTATACTGAGTATTCAGAGAACACGAGGCGTATGTGGAGCATACTGAGACCACACGGCGTATGTGGAGTAGAATAAGACCACACAGCGTATGTGGAGTATACTGAGTATTCAGAGAACACGAGGCGTATGTGGAGCATACTGAGACCACACGGCGTATGTGGAGTAGAATAAGACCACACGACGTATGTGGAGTATACTGAGACCACACGGCGTATGTGGAGTATTCTGAGTATTCAGAGACCAAACGTCGTATGTGGAGTATACTGAGAATACACGGCGTATGTTCAGTATACTGAGACCACACGGCGTATGTGGAATATTCTGAGTATTCAGAGACTACACGTCGTATGTGGAGTAGACGTAGACCACACGGCGTATGTGGAATATTCTGAGTATTCAGAGAACACAGGTCGTAGGTGGAGTATACTCACACACACGCGGCGAATGGGGAGTAGACGTAGACCACACAGCGTATGTGGAGTAGACTTAGACCATACGGCGTATGTGGAATATTCTGAGTATTCAGAGAACACAGGTCGTAGGTGGAGTATACTGAGACCACACGGCGAATGGGGAGTAGACGTAGACCACACGGCGTATGTGGAGTAGACTTAGACCACACGGCGTATGTGGAATATTCTGAGTATTCAGAGAACACGCGTCTTAGGTGGAGTATACTGAGACCACACGGCGTATGTGGAATATTCTGAGTATTCAGAGACCACACGTCGTAGGTGGAGTATACTGAGACCACACGGCGTATGTGGAATATTCTGAGTATTCAGAGACCACACGTCGTAGGTGGAGCATACTGTGACCACACGGCGAATGGGGAGTAGACGTAGACCACACGGCGTATGTGGAGTAGACTTAGACCACACGGCGTATGTGGAATATTCTGAGTATTCAGAGAACACGCGTCTTAGGTGGAGTATACTGAGACCACACGGCGTATGTGGAATATTCTGAGTATTCAGAGAACACAGGTCGTAGGTGGAGTATACTGAGACCACACGGCGAATGGGGAGTAGACGTAGACCACACGGCGTATGTGGAATATTCTGAGTATTCAGAGAACATACGTCGTAGGTGGAGTATACTGAGACCACACGACGTATGTGGAGTATACTGAGACCACACGGCGTATGTGGAATATTCTGAGTATTCAGAGACCACACGTCGTAGGTGGAGTATACTGAGACCACACGGCGTATGTGGAATATTCTGAGTATTCAGAGACCACACGTCGTAGGTGGAGTATACTGAGACCACACGGCGTATGTGGAATATTCTGAGTATTCAGAGACCACACGTCGTAGGTGGAGCATACTGTGACCACACGGCGAATGGGGAGTAGACGTAGACCACACGGCGTATGTGGAGTAGACTTAGACCACACGGCGTATGTGGAATATTCTGAGTATTCAGAGAACACGCGTCTTAGGTGGAGTATACTGAGACCACACGGCGTATGTGGAATATTCTGAGTATTCAGAGAACACAGGTCGTAGGTGGAGTATACTGAGACCACACGGCGAATGGGGAGTAGACGTAGACCACACGGCGTATGTGGAATATTCTGAGTATTCAGAGAACATACGTCGTAGGTGGAGTATACTGAGACCACACGACGTATGTGGAGTATACTGAGACCACACGGCGTATGTGGAATATTCTGAGTATTCAGAGAACGTACGTCGTAGGTGGAGTATACTGAGACCACACGACGTATGTGGAGTATACTGAGACCACACGGCGTATGTGGAGTATTCTGAGTATTCAGAGACCAAACGTCGTATGTGGAGTATACTGAGAATACACGGCGTATGTTCAGTATACTGAGACCACACGGCGTATGTGGAATATTCTGAGTATTCAGAGACTACACGTCGTATGTGGAGTAGACGTAGACCACACGGCGTATGTGGAATATTCTGAGTATTCAGAGAACACAGGTCGTAGGTGGAGTATACTCACACACACGCGGCGAATGGGGAGTAGACGTAGACCACACAGCGTATGTGGAGTAGACTTAGACCATACGGCGTATGTGGAATATTCTGAGTATTCAGAGAACACAGGTCGTAGGTGGAGTATACTGAGACCACACGGCGAATGGGGAGTAGACGTAGACCACACGGCGTATGTGGAGTAGACTTAGACCACACGGCGTATGTGGAATATTCTGAGTATTCAGAGAACACGCGTCTTAGGTGGAGTATACTGAGACCACACGGCGTATGTGGAATATTCTGAGTATTCAGAGACCACACGTCGTAGGTGGAGTATACTGAGACCACACGGCGTATGTGGAATATTCTGAGTATTCAGAGACCACACGTCGTAGGTGGAGCATACTGTGACCACACGGCGAATGGGGAGTAGACGTAGACCACACGGCGTATGTGGAGTAGACTTAGACCACACGGCGTATGTGGAATATTCTGAGTATTCAGAGAACACGCGTCTTAGGTGGAGTATACTGAGACCACACGGCGTATGTGGAATATTCTGAGTATTCAGAGAACACAGGTCGTAGGTGGAGTATACTGAGACCACACGGCGAATGGGGAGTAGACGTAGACCACACGGCGTATGTGGAATATTCTGAGTATTCAGAGAACATACGTCGTAGGTGGAGTATACTGAGACCACACGACGTATGTGGAGTATACTGAGACCACACGGCGTATGTGGAATATTCTGAGTATTCAGAGACCACACGTCGTAGGTGGAGTATACTGAGACCACACGACGTATGTGGAGTATACTGAGGCCACACGGCGTATGTGGAGTAGACGTAGACCACACGGCGTATGTGGAATATTCTGAGTATTCAGACACCACACGTCGTATGTGTAGTATACTGAGACCACACGGCGTATGTGGAGTAGACGTAGACCACACGGCGTATGTGGAATATTGTGAGTATTCAGAGACCACATGTCGTATGTGGAGTATACTGAGACCACACGGCGTATGTTCAGTATACTGAGACCACACGGCGTATGTGGAATATTCTGAGTATTCAGAGACCACACGTCGTATGTGGAGTATACTGAGACCACACGGCGTATGTGGAATATTCTGAGTATTCAGAGACCACACGTCGTAGGTGGAGCATACTGTGACCACACGGCGAATGGGGAGTAGACGTAGACCACACGGCGTATGTGGAATATTCTGAGTATTCAGAGAACATACGTCGTAGGTGGAGTATACTGAGACCACACGACGTATGTGGAGTATACTGAGGCCACACGGCGTATGTGGAGTAGACGTAGACCACACGGCGTATGTGGAATATTCTGAGTATTCAGACACCACACGTCGTATGTGTAGTATACTGAGACCACACGGCGTATGTGGAGTAGACGTAGACCACACGGCGTATGTGGAATATTGTGAGTATTCAGAGACCACATGTCGTATGTGGAGTATACTGAGGCCACACGGCGTATGTGGAGTAGACGTAGACCACACGGCGTATGTGGAGTATTCTGAGTATTCAGAGAACACACGTCGTATGTGGAGTACACTGAGACCACACGGCGTATGTTCAGTATACTGAGACCACACGGCGTATGTGGAATATTCTGAGTATTCAGAGACCACACGTCGTATGTGGAGTATACTGAGACCACACGGCGTATGTGGAATATTCTGAGTATTCAGAGACCACACGTCGTAGGTGGAGCATACTGTGACCACACGGCGTATGTGGAATATTCTGATTATTCAGAGACCACACGTCGTAGGTGGAGCATACTGAGACCACACGGCGTATGTGGAGTATTCTGAGTATTCAGAGAACACACGTCGTATGTGAAGTATACTGAGACCACACGGCGTATGTGGAATATTCTGAGTATTCAGAGACCAAACGTCGTAGGTGGAGCATACTGAGACCACACGGCGTATGTGGAGTATTCTGAGTATTCAGAGAACACACGTCGTATGTGGAGTATACTGAGACCACACGGCGTATGTGGAGTATACTGAGACCACACGGCGTATGTGGAATATTCTGAGTATTCAGAGACCACACGTCGTAGCTGGAGCATACTGAGACCACACGGCGTAGCTGGAGCATACTGAGACCACACGGCGTATGTGGAGTATTCTGAGTATTCAGAGAACACACGTCGTATGTGGAGTATACTGAGACCACTCGGCGTATGTTCAGTATACTGAGACCACACGGCGTATGTGGAATATTCTGAGTATTCAGACACCATACGTCGTAGGTGGAGCATACTGTGACCACACGGCGTATGTGGAATATTCTGAGTATTCAGAGACCACACGTCGTATGTGGAGTATACTGAGACCACACGGCGTATGTTCAGTTTACTGAGACCACACGGCGTATGTGGAATATTCTGAGTATTCAGAGACCACACGTCGTATGTGGAGTATACTAAGACCACACGGCGTATGTGGAATATTCTGAATATTCAGAGAACACACGGCGTATGTGGAGTATACTGAGACCACACGGCGTATGTGGAATATTCTGAGTATTCAGAGACCAAACGTCGTAGGTGGAGCATACTGAGACCACACGGCGTATGTGGAGTATTCTGAGTATTCAGAGAACACACGTCGTATGTGGAGTATACTGAGACCACACGGCGTATGTGGAATATTCTGAGTATTCAGAGACCACACGTCGTAGTTGGAGCATACTGAGACCACACGGCGTATGTGGAATATTCTGAGTATTCAGAGAACACGCGGCGTATGTGGAGCACACTGAGACCACACGGCGTATGTGGAGTAGACGTAGACCACACGGCGTATGTGGAGTATTCTGAGTATTCAGAGAACACACGTCGTAGGTGGAGTATACTGAGTATTCAGAGAACACGAGGCGTATGTGGAGCATACTGAGACCACAGGTGGAGTATACTGAGTATTCAGAGAACACACGTCGTAGGTGGAGCATACTGAGACCACACGGCGTATGTGGAGTATTCTGAGTATTCAGAGAACACACGTCGTATGTGGAGTATACTGAGACCACACGGCGTATGTGGAATATTCTGAGTATTCAGAGACCACACGTCGTAGGTGGAGCATACTGAGACCACACGGCGTATGTGGAGTATTCTGAGTATTCAGAGAACACACGTCGTATGTGGAGTATACTGAGACCACACGGCGTATGTGGAATATTCTGAGTATTCAGAGACCACACGTCGTAGTTGGAGCATACTGAGACCACACGGCGTATGTGGAATATTCTGAGTATTCAGAGATCACACGTCGTATGTGGAGTATACTGAGTATTCAGAGAACACGCGGCGTATGTGGAGCATACTGAGACCACACGGCGTATGTGGAGTAGACGTAGACCACACGGCGTATGTGGAGTATTCTGAGTATTCAGAGAACACACGTCGTATGTGGAGTATACTGAGACCACACGGCGTATGTGGAGTAGACGTAGACCACACGGCGTATGTGGAATATTCTGAGTATTCAGAGACCACACGTCGTAGGTGGAGCATACTGAGACCACACGGCGTATGTGGAGTATTCTGAGTATTCAGAGATCACACGTCGTAGGTGGAGTATACTGAGTATTCAGAGAACACACGTCGTATGTGGAGTATACTGAGACCACACGGCGTATGTGGAATATTCTGAGTATTCAGAGACCACACGGCGTATGTGGAGTATTCTGAGTATTCAGAGAACACACGTCGTATGTGGAGTATACTGAGACCACACGGCGTATGTGGAATATTCTGAGTATTCAGAGACCACACGTCGTAGGTGGAGCATACTGAGACCACACGGCGTATGTGGAGTATTCTGAGTATTCAGAGAACACACGTCGTATGTGGAGTATACTGAGACCACACGGCGTATGTGGAATATTCTGAGTATTCAGAGACCACATGTCGTAGTTGGAGCATACTGAGACCACACGGCGTATGTGGAATATTCTGAGTATTCAGAGATCACACGTCGTATGTGGAGTATACAGAGTATTCAGAGAACACACGGCGTATGTGGAGTATACTGAGACCACTCGGCGTATGTGGAGTAGACGTAGACCACACGGCGTATGTGGAATATTCTGAGTATTCAGAGACCACACGTCGTAGGTGGAGTATACTGAGTATTCAGAGAACACACGTCGTATGTGGAGTATACTGAGACCACACGGCGTATGTGGAATATTCTGAGTATTCAGAGACCACACGTCGTAGGTGGAGTTTACTGAGACCACACGGCGTATGTGGAGTATTCTGAGTATTCAGAGAACACACGTCGTATGTGGAGTATACTGAGACCACACGGCGTATGTGGAATATTCTGAGTATTCAGAGACCACACGTCGTAGGTGGAGTATACTGAGTATTCAGAGAACACACATCGTATGTGGAGTATACTGAGACCACACGGCGTATGTGGAATATTCTGAGTATTCAGAGACCACACGTCGTAGGTGGAGCATACTGAGACCACACGGCGTATGTGGAATATTTTGAGTATTCAGAGACCACACGTCGTAGGTGGAGTATACTGAGACCACACGGCGTATGTGGAATATTCTGAGTATTCAGAGACCACACGTCGTAGGTGGAGCATACTGTGACCACACGGCGAATGGGGAGTAGACGTAGACCACACGGCGTATGTGGAGTAGACTTAGACCACACGGCGTATGTGGAATATTCTGAGTATTCAGAGAACACGCGTCTTAGGTGGAGTATACTGAGACCACACGGCGTATGTGGAATATTCTGAGTATTCAGAGAACACAGGTCGTAGGTGGAGTATGCTGAGACCACACGGCGAATGGGGAGTAGACGTAGACCACACGGCGTATGTGGAATATTCTGAGTATTCAGAGAACATACGTCGTAGGTGGAGTATACTGAGACCACACGACGTATGTGGAGTATACTGAGACCACACGGCGTATGTGGAATATTCTGAGTATTCAGAGACCACACGTCGTAGGTGGAGTATACTGAGACCACACGACGTATGTGGAGTATACTGAGGCCACACGGCGTATGTGGAGTAGACGTAGACCACACGGCGTATGTGGAATATTCTGAGTATTCAGACACCACACTTCGTATGTGTAGTATACTGAGACCACACGGCGTATGTGGAGTAGACGTAGACCACACGGCGTATGTGGAATATTCTGAGTATTCAGAGACCACACGTCGTATGTGGAGTACACTGAGACCACACGGCGTATGTTCAGTTTACTGAGACCACACGGCGTATGTGGAATATTCTGAGTATTCAGAGACCACACGTCGTATGTGGAGTATACTAAGACCACACGGCGTATGTGGAATATTCTGAATATTCAGAGAACACACGGCGTATGTGGAGTATACTGAGACCACACGGCGTATGTGGAATATTCTGAGTATTCAGAGACCAAACGTCGTAGGTGGAGCATACTGAGACCACACGGCGTATGTGGAGTATTCTGAGTATTCAGAGAACACACGTCGTATGTGGAGTATACTGAGACCACACGGCGTATGTGGAATATTCTGAGTATTCAGAGACCACACGTCGTAGTTGGAGCATACTGAGACCACACGGCGTATGTGGAATATTCTGAGTATTCAGAGAACACGCGGCGTATGTGGAGCACACTGAGACCACACGGCGTATGTGGAGTAGACGTAGACCACACGGCGTATGTGGAGTATTCTGAGTATTCAGAGAACACACGGCGTATGTGGAGCATACAGAGACCACAGGTTGAGTATACTGAGTATTCAGAGACCACACGTCGTACGTGGAGTATACTGAGTATTCAGAGAACACGCGGCGTATGTGGAGCATACTGAGACCACAGGTGGAGTATACTGAGTATTCAGAGAACACACGTCGTAGGTGGAGCATACTGAGACCACACGGCGTATGTGGAGTATTCTGAGTATTCAGAGAACACACGTCGTATGTGGAGTATACTGAGACCACACGGCGTATGTGGAATATTCTGAGTATTCAGAGACCACACGTCGTAGGTGGAGCATACTGAGACCACACGGCGTATGTGGAATATTCTGAGTATTCAGAGACCACACGTCGTAGGTGGAGCATACTGAGACCACACGGCGTATCTGGAGTATTCTGAGTATTCAGAGATCACACGTCGTATGTGGAGTATACTGAGTATTCAGAGAACACGCGGCGTATGTGGAGCACACTGAGACCACACGGCGTATGTGGAGTAGACGTAGACCACACGGCGTATGTGGAGTATTCTGAGTATTCAGAGAACACACGGCGTATGTGGAGTATACTGAGACCACTCGGCGTATGTGGAGTAGACGTAGACCACACGGCGTATGTGGAATATTCTGAGTATTCAGAGACCACACGTCGTAGGTGGAGTATACTGAGTATTCAGAGAACACGAGGCGTATGTGGAGCATACTGAGACCACAGGTGGAGTATACTGAGTATTCAGAGAACACACGTCGTAGGTGGAGCATACTGAGACCACACGGCGTATGTGGAGTATTCTGAGTATTCAGAGAACACACGTCGTATGTGGAGTATACTGAGACCACACGGCGTATGTGGAATATTCTGAGTATTCAGAGACCACACGTCGTAGTTGGAGCATACTGAGACCACACGGCGTATGTGGAATATTCTGAGTATTCAGAGATCACACGTCGTATGTGGAGTATACTGAGTATTCAGAGAACACGCGGCGTATGTGGAGCATACTGAGACCACACGGCGTATGTGGAGTAGACGTAGACCACACGGCGTATGTGGAGTATTCTGAGTATTCAGAGAACACACGTCGTATGTGGAGTATACTGAGACCACACGGCGTATGTGGAGTAGACGTAGACCACACGGCGTATGTGGAATATTCTGAGTATTCAGAGACCACACGTCGTAGGTGGAGCATACTGAGACCACACGGCGTATGTGGAGTATTCTGAGTATTCAGAGATCACACGTCGTAGGTGGAGCATACTGAGACCACACGGCGTATGTGGAATATTCTGAGTATTCAGAGATCACACGTCGTATGTGGAGTATACAGAGTATTCAGAGAACACACGGCGTATGTGGAGTATACTGAGACCACTCGGCGTATGTGGAGTAGACGTAGACCACACGGCGTATGTGGAATATTCTGAGTATTCAGAGACCACACGTCGTAGGTGGAGTATACTGAGTATTCAGAGAACACACGTCGTATGTGGAGTATACTGAGACCACACGGCGTATGTGGAATATTCTGAGTATTCAGAGACCACACGTCGTAGGTGGAGTTTACTGAGACCACACGGCGTATGTGGAGTATTCTGAGTATTCAGAGAACACACGTCGTATGTGGAGTATACTGAGACCACACGGCGTATGTGGAATATTCTGAGTATTCAGAGACCACACGTCGTAGGTGGAGTATACTGAGTATTCAGAGAACACACATCGTATGTGGAGTATACTGAGACCACACGGCGTATGTGGAATATTCTGAGTATTCAGAGACCACACGTCGTAGGTGGAGCATACTGAGACCACACGGCGTATGTGGAATATTTTGAGTATTCAGAGACCACACGTCGTAGGTGGAGTATACTGAGACCACACGGCGTATGTGGAATATTCTGAGTATTCAGAGACCACACGTCGTAGGTGGAGCATACTGTGACCACACGGCGAATGGGGAGTAGACGTAGACCACACGGCGTATGTGGAGTAGACTTAGACCACACGGCGTATGTGGAATATTCTGAGTATTCAGAGAACACGCGTCTTAGGTGGAGTATACTGAGACCACACGGCGTATGTGGAATATTCTGAGTATTCAGAGAACACAGGTCGTAGGTGGAGTATGCTGAGACCACACGGCGAATGGGGAGTAGACGTAGACCACACGGCGTATGTGGAATATTCTGAGTATTCAGAGAACATACGTCGTAGGTGGAGTATACTGAGACCACACGACGTATGTGGAGTATACTGAGACCACACGGCGTATGTGGAATATTCTGAGTATTCAGAGACCACACGTCGTAGGTGGAGTATACTGAGACCACACGACGTATGTGGAGTATACTGAGGCCACACGGCGTATGTGGAGTAGACGTAGACCACACGGCGTATGTGGAATATTCTGAGTATTCAGACACCACACGTCGTATGTGTAGTATACTGAGACCACACGGCGTATGTGGAGTAGACGTAGACCACACGGCGTATGTGGAGTATTCTGAGTATTCAGAGAACACACGTCGTATGTGGAGTATACTGAGGCCACACGGCGTATGTGGAGTAGACGTAGACCACACGGCGTATGTGGAATATTCTGAGTATTCAGACACCACACGTCGTATGTGTAGTATACTGAGACCACACGGCGTATGTGGAGTAGACGTAGACCACACGGCGTATGTGGAGTATTCTGAGTATTCAGAGAACACACGTCGTATGTGGAGTATACTGAGACCACACGTCGTATGTGGAGTATACTGAGACCACACGGCGTATGTGGAATATTCTGAGTATTCAGAGACCACACGTCGTATGTGGAGTATACTGAGACCACACGGCGTATGTGGAATATTCTCAGTATTCAGAGACCACACGTCGTAGGTGGAGCATACTGTGACCACACGGCGTATGTGGAATATTCTGAGTATTCAGAGACCACACGTCGTAGGTGGAGCATACTGAGACCACACGGCGTATGTGGAGTATTCTGAGTATTCAGAGAACACACGTCGTATGTGGAGTATACTGAGACCACACGGCGTATGTGGAATATTCTGAGTATTCAGAGACCAAACGTCGTAGGTGGAGCATACTGAGACCACACGGCGTATGTGGAGTATTCTGAGTATTCAGAGAACACACGTCGTATGTGGAGTATACTGAGACCACACGGCGTATGTGGAATATTCTGAGTATTCAGAGACCACACGTCGTAGGTGGAGCATACTGAGACCACACGGCGTATGTGGAATATTCTGAGTATTCAGAGACCACACGTCGTAGGTGGAGCATACTGAGACCACACGGCGTATCTGGAGTATTCTGAGTATTCAGAGATCACACGTCGTATGTGGAGTATACTGAGTATTCAGAGAACACGCGGCGTATGTGGAGCACACTGAGACCACACGGCGTATGTGGAGTAGACGTAGACCACACGGCGTATGTGGAGTATTCTGAGTATTCAGAGAACACACGGCGTATGTGGAGTATACTGAGACCACTCGGCGTATGTGGAGTAGACGTAGACCACACGGCGTATTTGGAATATTCTGAGTATTCAGAGACCACACGTCGTAGGTGGAGTATACTGAGTATTCAGAGAACACGAGGCGTATGTGGAGCATACTGAGACCACAGGTGGAGTATACTGAGTATTCAGAGAACACACGTCGTAGGTGGAGCATACTGAGACCACACGGCGTATGTGGAGTATTCTGAGTATTCAGAGAACACACGTCGTATGTGGAGTATACTGAGACCACACGGCGTATGTGGAATATTCTGAGTATTCAGAGACCACACGTCGTAGGTGGAGCATACTGAGACCACACGGCGTATGTGGAGTATTCTGAGTATTCAGAGAACACACGTCGTATGTGGAGTATACTGAGACCACACGGCGTATGTGGAATATTCTGAGTATTCAGAGACCACACGTCGTAGTTGGAGCATACTGAGACCACACGGCGTATGTGGAATATTCTGAGTATTCAGAGATCACACGTCGTATGTGGAGTATACTGAGTATTCAGAGAACACGCGGCGTATGTGGAGCATACTGAGACCACACGGCGTATGTGGAGTAGACGTAGACCACACGGCGTATGTGGAGTATTCTGAGTATTCAGAGAACACACGTCGTATGTGGAGTATACTGAGACCACACGGCGTATGTGGAGTAGACGTAGACCACACGGCGTATGTGGAATATTCTGAGTATTCAGAGACCACACGTCGTAGGTGGAGCATACTGAGACCACACGGCGTATGTGGAATATTCTGAGTATTCAGAGACCACACGTCGTAGGTGGAGCATACTGAGACCACACGGCGTATCTGGAGTATTCAGAGATCACACGTCGTATGTGGAGTATACTGAGTATTCAGAGAACACGCGGCGTATGTGGAGCACACTGGGACCACACGGCGTATGTGGAGTAGACGTAGACCACACGGCGTATGTGGAGTATTCTGAGTATTCAGAGAACACACGTCGTATGAGGAGTATACTGAGACCACACGGCGTATGTGGAGTAGACGTAGACCACACGGCGTATGTGGAATATTCTGAGTATTCAGAGACCACACGTCGTAGGTGGAGCATACTGAGACCACACGGCGTATGTGGAATATTTTGAGTATTCAGAGATCACACGTCATATGTGGAGTACTGAGACCACACGGCGTATGTGGAGTAGACGTAGACCACACGGCGTATGTGGAATATTCTGAGTATTCAGAGACCACACGTCGTAGGTGGAGCATACTGAGACCACACGGCGTATGTGGAATATTCTGAGTATTCAGAGATCACACGTCGTATGTGGAGTAAACTGAGACCACACGGCGTATGTGGAATATTCTGAGTATTCAGAGAACACACGTCGTATGTGGAGTATACTGAGACCACACGGCGTATGTTCAGTATACTGAGACCACACGGCGTATGTGGAATATTCTGAGTATTCAGAGACCACACGTCGTAGGTGGAGTATACTGAGACCACACGGCGTATGTGGAGTAGACGTAGACCACACGGCGTATGTTGAGTATTCTGAGTATTCAGAGAACACACGTCGTATGTGGAGTATACTGAGACCACACGGCGTATGTGGAATATTCTGAGTATTCAGGGACCACACGTCGTAGGTGGAGCATACTGAGACCACACGGCGTAGGTGGAGCATACTGAGACCACACGGTGTATGTGGAGTATTCTGAGTATTCAGAGAACACACGTCGTATGTGGCGTATACTGAGACCACACGGCGTATGTTCAGTATACTGAGACCACACGTCGTATGTTCAGTATACTGAGACCACACGGCGTATGTGGAATATTCTGAGTATTCAGAGACCACACGTCGTAGGTGGAGCATACTGAGACCACACGGCGTATGTGGAGTAGACGTAGACCACACGGCGTATGTGGAATATTCTGAGTATTCAGAGACCACACGGCGTAGGTGGAGCATACTGAGACCACACGGTGTATGTGGAGTATTCTGAGTATTCAGAGAACACACGTCGTATGTGGCGTATACTGAGACCACACGGCGTATGTTCAGTATACTGAGACCACACGTCGTATGTTCAGTATACTGAGACCACACGGCGTATGTTCAGTATACTGAGACCACACGGCGTATGTGGAATATTCTGAGTATTCAGAGACCACACGTCGTAGGTGGAGCATACTGAGACCACACGGCGTATGTGGAGTATTCTGAGTATTCAGAGAACACACGTCGTATGTGGAGTATACTGAGACCACACGTCGTAGGTGGAGCATACTGAGACCACACGGCGTATGTGGAATATTCTGAGTATCCAGAGATCACACGTCGTATGTGGAGTAAACTGAGACCACACGGCGTATGTGGAATATTCTGAGTATTCAGAGAACACACGTCGTATGTGGAGTATACTGAGACCACACGGCGTATGTTCAGTATACTGAGACCACACGGCGTATGTGGAATATTCTGAGTATTCAGAGACCACACGTCGTAGGTGGAGTATACTGAGACCACACGGCGTATGTGGAGTAGACGTAGACCACACGGCGTATGTTGAGTATTCTGAGTATTCAGAGAACACATGTCGTATGTGGGGTATACTGGGACCACACGGCGTATGTTCAGTATACTGAGACCACACGGCGTATGTGGAATATTCTGAGTATTCAGAGACCACACGTCGTAGGTGGAGCATACTGAGACCACACGGCGTATGTGGAGTAGACGTAGACCACACGGCGTATGTGGAGTATTCTGAGTATTCAGAGAACACGTGTCGTATGTGGAGTATACTGGGACCACACGGCGTATGTTCAGTATACACACGGCGTATGTGGAATATTCTGAGTATTCAGAGAACACACGTCGTATGTGGAGTATACTGAGACCACACGGCGTATGTGGAATATTCTGAGTATTCAGGGACCACACGTCGTAGGTGGAGCATACTGAGACCACACGGCGTAGGTGGAGCATACTGAGACCACACGGTGTATGTGGAGTATTCAGAGTATTCAGAGAACACACGTCGTATGTGGCGTATACTGAGACCACACGGCGTATGTTCAGTATACTGAGACCACACGTCGTATGTTCAGTATACTGAGACCACACGGCGTATGTGGAATATTCTGAGTATTCAGAGACCACACGTCGTAGGTGGAGCATACTGAGACCACACGGCGTATGTGGAATATTCTTAGTATTCAGAGATCACACGTCGTATGTGGAGTATACTGAGACCACACGGCCTATGTTCAGTATACTGAGACCACACGGCGTATGTTGAATATTCTGAGACCACACGGTGTATGTGGAGTATTCTGAGTATTCAGAGACCACACGTCGTAGGTGGAGCATACTGAGACCACACGGCGTATGTGGAGTATTCTGAGTATTCAGAGAACACACGTCGTATGTGGAGTATACTGAGACCACACGTCGTAGGTGGAGCATACTGAGACCACACGGCGTATGTGGAATATTCTGAGTATTCAGAGATCACACGTCGTATGTGGAGTATACTGAGACCACACGGCGTATGTGGAATATTCTGAGTATTCAGAGAACACACGTCGTATGTGGAGTATACTGAGACCACACGGCGTATGTTCAGTATACTGAGACCACACGGCGTATGTGGAATATTCTGAGTATTCAGAGACCACACGTCGTAGGTGGAGTATACTGAGACCACTCGGCGTATGTGGAGTAGACGTAGACCACACGGCGTATGTTGAGTATTCTGAGTATTCAGAGAACACATGTCGTATGTGGAGTATACTGGGACCACACGGCGTATGTTCAGTATACTGAGACCACACGGCGTATGTGGAATATTCTGAGTATTCAGAGACCACACGTCGTAGGTGGAGTATACTGAGACCACACGGCGTATGTGGAGTAGACGTAGACCACACGGCGTGTGTGGAATATTCTGAGTATTCAGAGAACACACGTCGTAGGTGGAGCATACTGAGAACACACGTCGTATGTGGAGTATACTGAAACCACACGGCGTATGTGGAATATTCTGAGTATTCAGAGACCACACGTAGTAGGTGGAGCATACTGAGACCACACGGCGTATGTGGAGTATTCTGAGTATTCAGAGAACACACGTCGTATGTGGAGTATACTGAGACCACACGTCGTAGGTGGAGCATACTGAGACCACACGGCGTATGTGGAATATTCTGAGTATTCAGAGATCACACGTCGTATGTGGAGTATACTGAGACCACACGGCGTATGTGGAATATTCTGAGTATTCAGAGAACACACGTCGTCTGTGGAGTATACTGAGACCACACGGCGTATGTTCAGTATACTGAGACCACACGGCGTATGTGGAATATTCTGAGTATTCAGAGACCACACGTCGTAGGTGGAGTATACTGAGACCACACGGCGTATGTGGAGTAGACGTAGACCACACGGCGTATGTTGAGTATTCTGAGTATTCAGAGAACACATGTCGTATGTGGAGTATACTGGGACCACACGGCGTATGTTCAGTATACTGAGACCACACGGCGTATGTGGAATATTCTGAGTATTCAGAGACCACACGTCGTAGGTGGAGTATACTGAGACCACACGGCGTATGTGGAGTAGACGTAGACCACACGGCGTATGTGGAATATTCTGAGTATTCAGAGAACACAGTTCGTATGTGGAGTATACTGAGACCACACGGCGTATGTTCAGTATACTGAGACCACACGGCGTATGTGGAATATTCTGAGTATTCAGAGACCACACGTCGTAGGTGGAGTATACTGAGACCACACGGCGTATGTGGAGTAGACGTAGACCACACGGCGTATGTTGAGTATTCTGAGTATTCAGAGAACACATGTCGTATGTGGAGTATACTGGGACCACACGGCGTATGTTCAGTATACTGAGACCACACGGCGTATGTGGAATATTCTGAGTATTCAGAGACCACACGTCGTAGGTGGAGCATACTGAGACCACACGGCGTAGGTGGAGCATACTGAGACCACACGGCGTATGTGGAGTATTCTGAGAATTAAGAGAACACACGTCGTATGTGGAGTATACTGAGACCACACGGCGTATGTTCAGTATACTGAGACCACACGGCGTATGTGGAATATTCTGAGTATTCAGAGATCACACGTCGTATGTGGAGTATACTGAGACCACACGGCGTATGTGGAATATTCTGAGTATTCAGAGAACACACGTCGTATGTGGAGTAGACGTAGACCACACGGCGTATGTGGAATATTCTGAGTATTCAGAGACCACACGTCGTAGGTGGAGCATACTGAGACCACACGGCGTAGGTGGAGCATACTGAGACCACACGGTGTATGTGGAGTATTCTGAGTATTCAGAGAACACACGTCGTATGTTCAGTATACTGAGACCACACGGCGTATGTGGAATATTCTGAGTATTCAGAGACCACACGTCGTAGGTGGAGCATACTGAGACCACACGGCGTATGTGGAATATTCTGAGTATTCAGAGACCACACGTCGTAGGTGGAGCATACTGAGACCACACGGCGTATGTGGAGTAGACGTAGACCACACGGCGTATGTGGAGTATTCTGAGTATTCAGGAACACGTGTCGTATGTGGAGTATACTGGGACCACACGGCGTATGTTCAGTATACTGAGACCACACGGCGTATGTGGAATATTCTGAGTATTCAGAGACCACACGTCGTAGGTGGAGCATACTGAGACCACACGGCGTAGGTGGAGTATTCTGAGTATTAAGAGAACACACGTCGTATGTGGAGTATACTGAGACCACACGGCGTATGTTCAGTATACTGAGACCACACGGCGTATGTGGAGTAGACGTAGACCACACGGCGTATGTGGAATATTCTTAGTATTCAGAGATCACACGTCGTATGTGGAGTATACTGAGACCACACTGCGTATGTTCAGTATACTGAGACCACACGGCGTATGTGGAATATTCTGAGTATTCAGAGACCACACGTCGTAGGTGGAGCATACTGAGACCACACGGCGTAGGTGGAGTATTCTGAGTATTAAGAGAACACACGTCGTATGTGGAGTTTACTGAGACCACACGGCGTATGTTCAGTATACTGAGACCACACGGCGTATGTGGAGTATTCTGAGTATTCAGAGACCACACGTCGTAGGTGGAGTATACTGAGACCACACGGCGTATGTGGAGTAGACGTAGACCACACGGCGTATGTTGAGTATTCTGAGTATTCAGAGAACACATGTCGTAGGTGGAGCATACTGAGACCACACGGCGTATGTGGAATATTCTTAGTATTCAGAGATCACACGTCGTATGTGGAGTATACTGAGACGGAGACACGGCGTATGTGGAATATTCTTAGTATTCAGAGATCACACGTCGTATGTGGAGTATACTGAGACCACACGGCGTATGTGGAGCATTCTGAGTATTCGGAGACCACACGTCGTATGTGGAGTATACTGAGACCACACGGCGTATGTGGAATATTCTGAGTATTCAGAGACCACACGTCGTAGGTGGAGCATACTGAGACCACACGGCCTATGTGGAATATTCTGAGTATTCAGAGATCACACGTCGTATGTGGAGTATACTGAGACCACACGGCGTATGTTCAGTATACTGAGACCACACGGCGTATGTTGAATATTCTGAGACCACACAGTGTATGTGGGGTATTCTGAGTATTCAGAGAACACACGTCGTATGTGGAGTATACTGAGACCACACGGCGTATGTGGAATATTCTGAGTATTCAGAGACCACACGTCGTAGGTGGAGCATACTGAGACCACACGG
The DNA here is from genome assembly GCA_964034865.1 of Eristalis intricaria. Lineage (NCBI taxonomy): Eukaryota > Metazoa > Arthropoda > Insecta > Diptera > Syrphidae > Eristalis > Eristalis intricaria. The sequence goes on from OZ035875.1 coordinate 43,836,387, forward strand.
CGTATGTGGAGTAGACGTAGACCACACGGCGTATGTGGAGTATTCTGAGTATTCAGAGAACACGTGTCGTATGTGGAGTATACTGGGACCACACGGCGTATGTTCAGTATACTGAGACCACACGGCGTATGTGGAATATTCTGAGTATTCAGAGACCACACGTCGTAGGTGGAGCATACTGAGACCACACGGCGTAGGTGGAGTATTCTGAGTATTAAGAGAACACACGTCGTATGTGGAGTTTACTGAGACCACACGGCGTATGTTCAGTATACTGAGACCACACGGCGTATGTGGAGTATTCTGAGTATTCAGAGAACACACGTCGTATGTGGAGTATACTGAGACCACACGGCGTATGTTCAGTATACTGAGACCACACGGCGTATGTGGAATATTCTGAGTATTCAGAGACCACACGTCGTAGGTGGAGCATACTGAGACCACACGGCGTATGTGGAATATTCTTAGTATTCAGAGATCACACGTCGTATGTGGAGTATACTGAGACCACACGGCGTATGTTCAGTATACTGAGACCACACGGCGTATGTTGAATATTCTGAGTATTCAGAGACCACACGTCGTATGTGGAGCATACTGAGACCACACGGCCTATGTGGAATATTCTGAGTATTCAGAGATCACACGTCGTATGTGGAGTATACTGAGACCACACGGCGTATGTTCAGTATGCTGAGACCACACGGCGTATGTGGAATATTCTGAGTATTCAGAGACCACACGTCGTAGGTGGAGCATACTGAGACCACACGGCGTATGTGGAATATTCTTAGTATTCAGAGATCACACGTCGTATGTGGAGTATACTGAGACCACACGGCGTATGTTCAGTATACTGAGACCACACGGCGTATGTTGAATATTCTGAGTATTCAGAGACCTCACGTCGTATGTGGAGCATACTGAGACCACACGGCGTATGTGGAATATTCTGAGTATTCAGAGACCACACGTCGTAGGTGGAGCATACTGAGACCGCACGGCGTATGTGGAATATTCTTAGTATTCTGAGACCACACGGCGTATGTGGAATATTCTTAGTATTCAGAGATCACACGTCGTATGTGGAGTATACTGAGACCACACGGCGTATGTTCAGTATACTGAGACCACACGGCGTATGTTGAATATTCTGAGTATTCAGAGACCACACGTCGTAGGTGGAGCATACTGAGACCACACGGCCTATGTGGAATATTCTGAGTATTCAGAGATCACACGTCGTATGTGGAGTATACTGAGACCACACGGCGTATGTTCAGTATACTGAGACCACACGGCGTATGTGGAATATTCTGAGTATTCAGAGATCACACGTCGTATGTGGAGTATACTGAGACCACACGGCGTATGCTCAGTATACTGAGACCACACGGCGTATGTTGAATATTCTGAGTATTCAGAGACCACACGTCGTAGGTGGAGCATACTGAGACCACACGGCGTAGGTGGAGCATACTGAGACCACACGGCGTATGTGGAGTAGACGTAGACCACACGGCGTATGTGGAATATTCTGAGTATTCAGAGAGAGAGAGAGAGAGAGAGAGACCACACGGTGTATGTGGAGTATTCTGAGTATTCAGAGAACACACGTCGTATGTGGAGTATACTGAGACCACACGGCGTATGTTCAGTATACTGAGACCACACGGCGTATGTGGAATATTCTGAGTATTCAGAGACCACACGTCGTAGGTGGAGCATACTGAGACCACACGGCGTATGTGGAATATTCTGAGTATTCAGAGATGACACGTCGTATGTGGAGTATACTGAGACCACACGGCGTATGTTCAGTATACTGAGACCACACGGCGTATGTTGAATATTCTGAGTATTCAGAGAACACACGTCGTAGGTGGAGCATACTGAGACCACACGGCCTATGTTGAATATTCTGAGTATTCAGAGATCACACGTCGTAGGTGGAGCATACTGAGACCACACGGCGTAGGTGGAGCATACTGAGACCACACGGCGTATGTGGAGTAGACGTAGACCACACGGCGTATGTGGAATATTCTGAGTATTCAGAGAACACACGTCGTATGTTGAGTATACTGAGACCATACGGCGTATGTGGAGTAGACGTAGACCACACGGCGTATGTGGAATATTCTGAGTATTCAGACACCACACGTCGTAGGTGGAGCATACTGAGACCACACGGCGTAGGTGGAGCATACTGAGACCACACGGCGTATGTGGAGTATTCTGAGTATTCATAGAACACACGTTGTATGTGGAGTATACTGAGACCACACGGCGTATGTGGAGTAGACGTAGACCACACGGCGTATGTGGAATATTCTGAGTATTCAGAGATCACACGTCGTATGTGGAGTATACTGAGACCACACGGCGTATGTTCAGTATACTGAGACCACACGGCGTATGTTCAGTATACTGAGACCACACTTCGTATGTGGAATATTCTGAGTATTCAGAGATCACACGTCGTATGTGGAGTATACTGAGACCACACGGCGTATGTTCAGTATACTGAGACCACACGGCGTATGTGGAATATTCTGAGTATTCAGAGACCACACGTCGTAGGTGGAGCATACTGAGACCACACGGCGTATGTGGAATATTCTGAGTATTCAGAGAACACATGTAGTATGTGGAGTATACTGGGACCACACGGCGTATGTTCAGTATACTGAGACCACACGGCGTATGTGGAATATTCTGAGTATTCAGAGACCACACGTCGTATGTGGAGCATACTGAGACCACACGGCGTATGTGGAATATTCAGAGTATTCAGAGACCACACGTCGTAGGTGGAGCATACTGAGACCACACGGTGTAGGTGGAGCATACTGAGACCACACGGCGTATGTGGAGTATTCTGAGTATTCAGAGAGCACATGTCGTATGTGGAGTATACTGGGACCACACGGCGTATGTTCAGTATACTGAGACCACACGGCGTATGTTGAATATTCTGAGACCACACGGTGTATGTGGAGTATTCTGAGTATTCAGAGAACACACGTCGTATGTGGAGTATACTGAGACCACACGGCGTATGTGGAATATTCTGAGTATTCAGACACCACACGTCGTAGGTGGAGCATACTGAGACCACACGGCGTATGTGGAGTATTCTGAGTATTCAGAGAACACGTGTCGTATGTGGAGTATACTGGGACCACACGGCGTATGTTCAGTATACTGAGACCACACGGCGTATGTGGAATATTCTGAGTATTCAGAGACCACACGTCGTAGGTGGAGCATACTGAGACCACACGGCGTAGGTGGAGTATTCTGAGTATTCAGAGACCACACGTCGTAGGTGGAGCATACTGAGACCACACGGCGTAGGTGGAGTATTCTGAGTATTCAGAGAACACACGTCGTATGTGGAGTATACTGAGACCACATGGCGTATGTTCAGTATACTGAGACCACACGGCGTATGTGGAATATTCTGAGTATTCAGAGACCACACGTCGTAGGTGGAGCATACGGAGACCACACGGCGTATGTGGAGTAGACGTAGACCACACGGCGTATGTGGAATATTCTGAGTATTCAGAGAACACACGTCGTATGTGGAGTATACTGAGACCACACGGCGTATGTGGAGTATACTGAGACCACACGGCGTATGTTCAGTATACTGAGACCACACGGCGTATGTGGAATATTCTGAGTATTCAGAGACCACACGTCGTAGGTGGAGCATACGGAGACCACACGGCGTATGTGGAGTAGACGTAGACCACACGGCGTATGTGGAATATTCTGAGTATTCAGAGAACACACGTCGTATGTGGAGTATACTGAGACCACACGGCGTATGTGGAGTATACTGAGACCACACGGCGTATGTTCAGTATACTGAGACCACACGGCGTATGTGGAATATTCTGAGTATTCAGAGACCACACGTCGTAGGTGGAGCATACGGAGACCACACGGTGTATGTGGAGTATTCTGAGTATTCAGAGAACACGTGTCGTATGTGGAGTATACTGGGACCACACGGCGTATGTTCAGTATACTGAGACCACACGGCGTATGTGGAATATTCTGAGTATTCAGAGACCACACGTCGTAGGTGGAGCATACTGAGACCACACGGCGTAGGTGGAGTATTCTGAGTATTAAGAGAACACACGTCGTATGTGGAGTATACTGAGACCACATGGCGTATGTTCAGTATACTGAGACCACACGGCGTATGTGGAATATTCTGAGTATTCAGAGACCACACGTCGTAGGTGGAGCATACGGAGACCACACGGCGTATGTGGAGTAGACGTAGACCACACGGCGTATGTGGAATATTCTGAGTATTCAGAGAACACACGTCGTATGTGGAGTATACTGAGACCACACGGCGTATGTGGAGTATACTGAGACCACACGGCGTATGTTCAGTATACTGAGATCACACGGCGTATGTGGAATATTCTGAGTATTCAGAGACCACACGTCGTAGGTGGAGCATACGGAGACCACACGGTGTATGTGGAGTATTCTGAGTATTCAGAGAACACGTGTCGTATGTGGAGTATACTGGGACCACACGGCGTATGTTCAGTATACTGAGACCACACGGCGTATGTGGAATATTCTGAGTATTCAGAGACCACACGTCGTAGGTGGAGCATACTGAGACCACACGGCGTAGGTGGAGTATTCTGAGTATTAAGAGAACACACGTCGTATGTGGAGTATACTGAGACCACATGGCGTATGTTCAGTATACTGAGACCACACGGCGTATGTGGAATATTCTGAGTATTCAGAGACCACACGTCGTGGGTGGAGCATACGGAGACCACACGGCGTATGTGGAGTAGACGTAGACCACACGGCGTATGTGGAGTATTCTGAGTATTCAGAGAACACACGTCGTATGTGGAGTATACTGAGACCACACGGCGTATGTGGAGTATACTGAGACCACACGGCGTATGTTCAGTATACTGAGACCACACGGCGTATGTTGAATATTCTGAGACCACACGGTGTATGTGGAGTATTCTGAGTATTCAGAGAACACACGTCGTATGTGGAGTATACTGAGACCACACGGCGTATGTTCAGTATACTGAGACCACACGGCGTATGTGGAATATTCTGAGTATTCAGAGACCACACGTCGTAGGTGGAGCATACGGAGACCACACGGCGTATGTGGAGTAGACGTAGACCACACGGCGTATGTGGAGTATTCTGAGTATTCAGAGAACACGTGTCGTATGTGGAGTATACTGAGACCACACGGCGTATGTTCAGTATACTGAGACCACACGGCGTATGTGGAATATTCTGAGTATTCAGAGACCACACGTCGTAGGTGGAGCATACGGAGACCACACGGTGTATGTGGAGTATTCTGAGTATTCAGAGAACACATGTCGTATGTGGAGTATACTGGGACCACACGGCGTATGTTCAGTATACTGAGACCACACGGCGTATGTGGAATATTCTGAGTATTCAGAGACCACACGTCGTAGGTGGAGCATACGGAGACCACACGGTGTATGTGGAGTATTCTGAGTATTCAGAGAACACATGTCGTATGTGGAGTATACTGGGACCACACGGCGTATGTTCAGTATACTGAGACCACACGGCGTATGTGGAATATTCTGAGTATTGAGAGACCACACGTCGTATGTGGAGTGTACTGAGACCACACGGCGTATGTTCAGTATACTGAGACCACACGGCGTATGTTGAATATTCTGAGACCACACGGTGTATGTGGAGTATTCTGAGTATTCAGAGAACACACGTCGTATGTGGAGTATACTGAGACCACACGGCGTATGTGGAATATTCTGAGTATTCAGACACCACACGTCGTAGGTGGAGCATACTGAGACCACACGGCGTATGTGGAGTAGACGTAGACCACACGGCGTATGTGGAGTATTCTGAGTATTCAGAGAACACACGTCGTATGTGGAGTATACTGGGACCACACGGCGTATGTTCAGTATACTGAGACCACACGGCGTATGTGGAATATTCTGAGTATTCAGAGACCACACGTCGTAGGTGGAGCATACTGAGACCACATGGCGTATGTTCAGTATACTGAGACCACACGGCGTATGTGGAGTATTCTGAGTATTCAGAGAACACACGTCGTATGTGGAGTATACTGAGACCACACGGCGTATGTTCAGTATACTGAGACCACACGGCGTATGTGGAATATTCTGAGTATTCAGAGACCACACGTCGTAGGTGGAGCATACTAAGACCACACGGCCTATGTGGAATATTCTGAGTATTCAGAGATCACACGTCGTATGTGGAGTATACTGAGACCACACGGCGTATGTTCAGTATACTGAGACCACACGGCGTATGTTTAATATTCTGAGACCACACGGTGTATGTGGAGTATTCTGAGTATTCAGAGAACACACGTCGTATGTGGAGTATACTGAGACCACACGGCGTATGTGGAATATTCTGAGTATTCAGAGACCACACGTCGTAGGTGGAGCATACTGAGACCACACGGCGTAGGTGGAGTATTCTGAGTATTAAGAGAACACACGTCGTATGTGGAGTATACTGAGACCACACGGCGTATGTGGAGTATTCTGAGTATTCAGAGAACACACGTCGTATGTGGAGTATACTGAGACCACACGGCGTATGTGGAGTAGACGTAGACCACACGGCGTATGTGGAATATTCTGAGTATTCAGAGATCACACGTCGTATGTGGAGTATACTGAGACCACACGGCGTATGTTCAGTATACTGAGACCACACGGCGTATGTGGAATATTCTGAGTATTCAGAGATCACACGTCGTATGTGGAGTATACTGAGACCACACGGCGTATGTGGAGTAGACGTAGACCACACGGCGTATGTGGAATATTCTGAGTATTGAGAGACCAGACGTCGTATGTGGAGTATACTGAGACCACACGGCGTATGTGGAGTAGACGTAGACCACTCGGCGTATGTGGAGTATTCTGAGTATTCAGAGAACACACGTCGTATGTGGAGTATACTGAGACCACACGGCGTATGTGGAGTAGACGTAGACCACACGGCGTATGTGGAATATTCTGAGTATTCAGAGATCACACGTCGTATGTGGAGTATACTGAGACCACACGGCGTATGTTCAGTATACTGAGACCACACGGCGTATGTGGAATATTCTGAGTATTCAGAGACCACACGTCTAGGTGGAGCATACTGAGACCACACGGCGTATGTGGAATATTCTGAGTATTCAGAGAACACATGTCGTATGTGGAGTATACTGGAACCACACGGCGTATGTTCAGTATACTGAGACCACACGGCGTATGTGGAATATTCTGAGTATTCAGAGACCACACGTCGTATGTGGAGTATACTGAGACCACACGGCGTATGTGGAATATTCTGAGTATTCAGAGAACACATGTCGTATGTGGAGTATACTGGGACCACACGGCGTATGTTCAGTATACTGAGACCACACGGCGTATGTGGAATATTCTGAGTATTCAGAGACCACACGTCGTATGTGGAGTATACTGAGACCACACGGCGTGTGTGGAGTAGACGTAGACCACACGGCGTATGTGGAATATTCTGAGTATTCAGAGATCACACGTCGTATGTGGAGTATACTGAGACCACACGGCGTATGTTCAGTATACTGAGACCACACGCCGTATGTGTAATATTCTGAGTATTCAGAGACCACACGTCGTAGGTGGAGCATACTGAGGCCACACGGCGTATGTGGAATATTCAGAGTATTCAGAGACCACACGTCGTATGTGGAGTATACTGAGACCACACGGCGTATGTGGAGTAGACGTAGACCACACGGCGTATGTGGAATATTCTGAGTATTGAGAGACCAGACGTCGTATGTGGAGTATACTGAGACCACACGGCGTATGTGGAGTAGACGTAGACCACTCGGCGTATGTGGAGTATTCTGAGTATTCAGAGAACACACGTCGTATGTGGAGTATACTGAGACCACACGGCGTATGTTCAGTATACTGAGACCACACGGCGTATGTGGAATATTCTGAGTATTCAGAGACCACACGTCGTAGGTGGAGCATAAGGAGACCACACGGCGTATGTGGAGTAGACGTAGACCAAACGGCGTATTCTGAGTATTCAGAGAACACATGTCGTATGTGGAGTATACTGGGACCACACGGCGTATGTTCAGTATACTGAGACCACACGGCGTATGTGGAATATTCTGAGTATTCAGAGACCACACGTCGTAGGTGGAGCATACTGAGACCACACGGCGTAGGTGGAGTATTCTGAGTATTCAGAGAACACACGTCGTATGTGGAGTATACTGAGACCACACGGCGTATGTGGAGTAGACGTAGACCACACGGCGTATGTGGAATATTCTGAGTATTCAGAGATCACACGTCGTATGTGGAGTATACTGAGACCACACGGCGTATGTTCAGTATACTGAGACCACACGGCGTATGTGGAATATTCTGAGTATTCAGAGATCACACGTCGTATGTGGAGTATACTGAGACCACACGGCGTATGTTCAGTATACTGAGACCACACGGCGTATGTGGAATATTCTGAGTATTCAGAGACCACACGTCTAGGTGGAGCATACTGAGACCACACGGCGTATGTGGAATATTCTGAGTATTCAGAGAACACATGTCGTATGTGGAGTATACTGGAACCACACGGCGTATGTTCAGTATATTGAGACCACACGGCGTATGTGGAATATTCTGAGTATTCAGAGACCACACGTCGTATGTGGAGTATACTGAGACCACACGGCGTATGTGGAATATTCTGAGTATTCAGAGAACACATGTCGTATGTGGAGTATACTGGGACCACACGGCGTATGTTCAGTATACTGAGACCACACGGCGTATGTGGAATATTCTGAGTATTCAGAGACCACACGTCGTATGTGGAGTATACTGAGACCACACGGCGTGTGTGGAGTAGACGTAGACCACACGGCGTATGTGGAATATTCTGAGTATTCAGAGATCACACGTCGTATGTGGAGTATACTGAGACCACACGGCGTATGTTCAGTATACTGAGACCACACGGCGTATGTGGAATATTCTGAGTATTCAGAGACCACACGTCGTATGTGGAGTATACTGAGACCACACGGCGTATGTGGAGTATTCTGAGTATTCAGAGAACACACGTCGTATGTGGAGTATACTGAGACCACACGGCGTATGTGGAGTAGACGTAGACCACACGGCGTATGTGGAATATTCTGAGTATTGAGAGACCAGACGTCGTATGTGGAGTATACTGAGACCACACGGCGTATGTGGAGTATTCTGAGTATTCAGAGAACACACGTCGTATGTGGAGTATACTGACACCACACGTCGTAGGTGGAGCATACTGAGACCACACGGCGTATGTGGAATATTCTGAGTATTCAGAGACCACACGTCGTAGGTGGAGCATACTGAGACCACACGGCGTATGTGGAGTAGACGTAGACCACACGGCGTATGTGGAGTAATCTGAGTATTCAGAGAACACACGTCGGATGTGGAGTATACTGAGACCACACGTCGTAGGTGGAGCATACTGAGACCACACGGCGCATGTGGAATATTCTGAGTATTCAGAGAACACATGTCGTATGTGGAGTATACTGGGACCACACAGCGTATGTTCAGTATACTGAGACCACACGGCGTATGTGGAATATTCTGAGAATTCAGAGACCACACGTCGTATGTGGAGTATACTGAGACCACACGGCGTATGTGGAGTAGACGTAGACCACACGGCGTATGTGGAGTATTCTGAGTATTCAGAGAACACACGTCGTATGTGGAGTATACTGAGACCACACGTCGTAGGTGGAGCATACTGAGACCACACGGCGTATGTGGAATATCTGAGTATTCAGAGACCACACGTCGTAGGTGGAGCATACTGAGACCACACGGCGTATGTGGAATATTCTGAGTATTCAGAGACCACAGATCGTAGGTGGAGCATACTGAGACCACACGTCGTAGGTGGAGCATACTGAGACCACACGGCGTATGTGGAATATTCTGAGTATTCAGAGACCACACGTCGTAGGTGGAGCATACTGAGACCACACGGCGTATGTGGAGTAGACGTAGACCACACGGCGTATGTGGAATATTCTGAGTATTCAGAGACCACACGTCGTAGGTGGAGCATACTGAGACCACACGGCGTATGTGGAGTATTCTGAGTATTCAGAGAACACACGTCGTAAGTGGAGTATACTGAGACCACACGGCGTATGTTCAGTATACTGAGACCACACGGCCTATGTGGAATATTCTGAGTATTCATAGACCACACGTCGTAGGTGGAGCATACTGAGACCACACGGCGTATGTGGAGTAGACGTAGACCACACGGCGTATGTGGAATATTCTGAGTATTCAGGGACCACACGTCGTAGGTGGAGCATACTGAGACCACACGGCGTATGTGGAGTATTCTGAGAATTCAGAGAACACATGGCATATGTGGAGTATACTGGGACCACACGGCGTATGTTCAGTATACTGAGACCACATGGCGTATGTGGAATATTCTGAGTATTCAGAGACCACACGTCGTATGTGGAGTATACTGAGACCACACGGCGTATGTGGAGTTGACGTAGACCACACGGCGTATGTGGAATATTCTGAGTATTCAGAGATCACACGTCGTATGTGGAGTATACTGAGACCACACGGCGTATGTGGAATATTCTGAGTATTCAGAGACCACACGTCGTAGGTGGAGCATACTGAGACCACACGGCGTATGTAGAGTATTCTGAGTATTCAGAGAACACACGTCGTATGTGGAGTATACTGAGACCACACGGCGTATGTTCAGTATACTGAGACCACACGGCGTATGTGGAGTATTCAGAGTATTCAGAGAACACACGTCGTATGTGGAGTATACTGAGACCACACGGCGTATGTGGAGTATACTGGGACCACGCGGCGTATGTTCAGTATACTGAGACCACACGCCGTATGTTCAGTATACTGAGACCACACGGCGTATGTTCAGTATACTGAGACCACACGGCGTATGTGGAGTATACTGAGACCACACGTCGTATGTGGAGTATACTGGGACCACACGGCGTATGTGGAATATTCTGAGTATTCAGAGACCACACGTCGTAGGTGGAGCATACTGAGACCACACGGTGTAGGTGGAGCATACTGAGACCACACGGCGTATGTGGAGTATTCTGAGTATTCGGAGACCACACGTCGTAGGTGGAGCATACTGAGACCACACGGCGTTTGTGGAATATTCTGAGTATTCAGAGACCACACGTCGTATGTGGAGTATACTGAGACCACACAGCGTATGTTCAGTATACTGAGACCACACGGCGTATGTGGAATATTCTGAGTATTCAGAGACCACACGTCGTAGGTGGAGCATACTGAGACCACACGTCGTATGTTCAGTATACTGAGACCACACGGCGTATGTGGAATATTCTGAGTATTCAGAGACCACACGTCGTAGGTGGAGCATACTGAGACCACACGTCGTATGTGGAGTATACTGAGACCACACGGCGTATGTTCAGTATACTGAGACCACACGGCGTATGTGGAGTATACTAGGACCACATGGCGTGTGTTGAGTATACCGAGACTACAGGGCGCGTATGTGGAGTATACTGAGACCACACGTTGTATGTGGAATATACTAAGCCCACACGGTTTATATGGAATGTAGTGAGTATATGTAGTGAGTATAATAAGACCCTATGGCTTGGACATACATCGAACATGTCGATCGTGAGGTTTAGTCCCAGATGGTTAGTATGCATTTGTTCTACAATAACTGCAAAATTCTTCTCCCCTACTGCTCAATTCTTGGAAAAGAGCGCAGATGTCGACGTTATCTGCGTAACCGTACAGTTGGACAAACTTTATTGATCCTTTCTTATATTCCATTCGTCGGACACTCTTTCTTCTTCTTAAACCAGATCATCAGGTACAGATCAGATTGCCACCGCCATTGAAGAGTTCTGATGGTTAACAAGATTACAGGCTACATGTTGTATGGTTACACTCAAGTTCCTGGTCAAGACTCTCATCCGCCTCATCAGAGAAACATACGATTTGTGGCGTCATAATTGGCAAACAAGCCCGCATAACAAGTACTGAACTATGACTTCCGCATACATTGCTCTGGTCAATAGTATGAACTCAAATCTAGTCACCTACATTTTTAGGAACTTAAGCGGACTGAACGAAATTAACATAAGTCAACTAAGGAAAGCCCCAATTGGTTCTAGGTAAAGTAGTTAGTCAATCCACGTCGTATTACAATGGACATATAATGGACTGAGTGGGCCTGTTGTTGAAGTAGCTCCATCAACAAAAAGCCGATCCTACCTCTTGCAACAACTATAAAGGTACATATATGCCTGATCAACGTCGCCTACAAGATTCTGTCCAGCGTATTTTGTGAACGTCTAAGGTCGAACGGAAAATCGACTATGAGGTTAACAAATACTGGAGTAGACCAGTGAAGTTCAAATCGATTCACAACACCTTTGCAGCGATTTTAAAGCCGCATACGACAGCATTCATTGCAAGGAGCTATTCGATGCGATGGCTGAATTTAGGATTCATCAAAATTGCTCATACGCGGTGCATCGTGCAGTTTGGATCAGAAACAGCCGAACCGTTTGAAACCTGCAGTAGTTTTCGGTAAGAAGATGCGCTGTTGTGTGATTACTGCAAAAATAAAGAGCGGCGGGCAGCTGAAGCTGAACGGAAGGCGCTATTCTCCACAAGTCGGCCCCATTGTTGGGATATGCAGATAACAACTACATCGACGCGCTGACGTGACGTAGTGAAAGCTCAAGGCAACTGAAGAAGAGGCGAATCGAGTTGGTCTTAAAGTCAATGAGAAGTATATGCTGTCGACCAAGAAACGTTCGAGATCAACTCGAGGTAGCAAGGGAGTTTGTCTCACTCTCTACAAACTCTTATTTTCACACTCCTGCTATATGGAGCCGAAAGCTGGATGATAAGCAGCTTGCAGAGCTTATTCTTGGTGCATTCGAAAGAAAAAATATGCGTCGCATTTATGGTCCGGTCTGCCAGGAAGGTGAGCTCTACAAGCTGTACCAAGATGTGGACGTACTGCGCTGTTGTTTCGAGAAGGTGAGCACGTTATCTAGAAGCACGTTATCTAGGCGGACAATAAACGCCTGGGACTTAATTTGTTCGAGACCTTAGTGAGGTGCCCATTGCATGTCTGTTTCGATTCATCTCAAGTTCCACCACCCAAGACTGACTACATTCCATCAGCCACCTATCTAAGTATCACGCCTTATTTGTACAGTCGCGAAATAACCCTAATCGCATATCAGATCTATGATACAAATAAACTCAACTGTCCTTCTATCTGTGAACCAATCCCGTACGTGGTACTCGTTTCATGCCTGAGAAAAGCAACAAGCCCATAATGCCTCGGGAGGAACTAGAAGACAAGGTGCTACCCCTCGAAATGCCTGTGATACCTTGATCAACACCCTGCTGCAAGGGCATCAAACAACTGCCACTGCCAACACTGTCATTCGACGATCCTTACACATATTCATTTCACGTGCTGCTTCACTTTGAGATCCAGCTACATCCAGACGATATGCAAATGAATTACCACACCATCCATCACACAGTTGCCCGCTGCAGTGAAATCTGACAGCAGACAACTCCCTCATTGCATTTGCGTGACATGCAGTGCCCCTCCCACTAGTGATTCTCCCCTTTTTTCTGCTCTTCATTTTACTTTTATTTCATCGTGTTGTCCCAGATGATGTGTGCTAGATTGAAAGTGATGATGACATTGAAATGGTAATTCCATGCATGTTTGCGGTTGCAAAGGATTCCATCAGCACATGTGTCCCCTGTGTCGTAACTTTTCATTTCGAGCAGAGCATGCACGGGCGATGGGTACGCCCAGCATGTGAATTGGCGACGACCTCATACCAACTGCCGTCATTCACTATTCGTTCGAAATTACCACGGGACCGTGTAGAACAAGGACCCGGAATGTGTGCGATGCGGAAGATACAGCCAGCCAGCAGACAGGCGACTCCCCAAGTGGACAGCCAGGTAAAGCTAAGTTTGAATGAAGATTTATATTCACTGTGGTCTTTCTATTGGAACTTTTTCTCGCCTGCCCAGTCGCTGGGGATATGTTCTCAGGATCATGTACACCCTGCTTCGTGCAGACACGTATGCATGACGGGTCGGGGGTTGAGTAAACTACCAGATGACCCCCTTCCACTCTCAGCTTCTCTTGTTCTCCTGCCGGGGAGCGCGCAAATTTAGTCCAAGCTGAAAGGACTGTGATTAAGAGTTAAATCCTGTTTGCTGTTATGCAAATAGAATCAATATTAGCTGAGCATCTGCATCTGACCCAAATTCCAGTGGCCAACGGAAAGCATACATTATTGCCTTGGCCGAGGTGAAAGGGCCAGCAACGGAGACATGAGGCGGACTCATTGCATTTGGACTGGCATTTCCGCAAAGTGTTCTTCGGGTTTCGGTTGTTTGTACTTGTGGCAGGTACCGTGGCTGTGTTTGCTTGTGATCTGCTTAGAATGAATGCTCTAAATAATTGTAATTTAGTGCATGGTCCAGTCATTGTGACAGCTCAGTGGTCCGTTGTGTGTTTGTAGATCCAACCCAGATTTGAGTTAATCGAATCCAATTGAAAATTGCAAATTTTCGGAAATTCAAATTCCAATGAAGTCTGAATGATACAAATGTTGAACCAAACTCGACGGAAGGACGACAGCAAATATGCATAGTTATGCTTAAGGAATTTGGAAATGTGGTTTGAATTTGTACGCATCAATCAATCATGCTTGGAAATGCAGGAGGTGTAGTGACCGAGTGAATTTCAATTCTCATTTAATTGGTCTTCCAAAGACAACAAGGTGTGTAAATAAAGCGTTCCACTTTGGCAAGGCTGTGATATAATTATTTGGAATAAAGTCGTCATTTTAGATCGCATTCATGTAGCTGACTGACCGTCACAATTGCGTTGGTGCGCGATCCTACTATGCAAACCAGTTGGTGGTGCTTACAAAGTCATGAAGATGCCACTACTTTTCAGTTGGTTACTACTTGCAGTTCGACCACGTTATAGAAAATTTATGCGGAGAAAATGCCCGATGATTTCCTCCTCTTCCTCATTTCTCTAACTTTTTCAGAAGTCATAGCAGGGCAGACCTAAATTAAAGGCACCATATGACATGGGGCTATTAATTTGTGCAAACAATACTTTCAAGTAGATGTTTGCAGTGGCGATGGGCATGTTGTGCCCTTCCTTGAGAGAATTAAATCAAGTACCCCAGCCCTACATGAAGACCAGCATGGTTGCGTCCCATACGCAGGGCAGGAAAATGCTCACACACCGAACCAAAGTGAGTGAAACTCATCCGCTTGTCCATCGGTTTCTAATTAGCAATTTAGTTGCCGTACACACAGATACAGAGATTCGATACTCTTTGGAATCTTTCAAAATCTTTTGAATTTTAAATTTGGGATGCACCCAAAAATGAGCTTTATGCTGTATGAGCTTTATGCATAAAGATTACTGCGTTCACATCAAGAAATAATACGAAATATGTTCGTAATGTTCAAAGTCGACGAAGGGAGAAACATGCCTGTATGCCTTACGATCTTCACATCTTTGTTTTTCACCAAAGTTTGCCTAATCGCTGCCTCTGTAGCTGGCAGCTTCCAGTAAATGTCCTTGGGAAGCAGGGTTAGCATTATTTCCATGGCGGCAGAAGGTGCGTAACGAAATGCCCCCGTGATGCAAATACACAAAGGCCTCTGTATACTTACAAGATTGACTTTGTTTCTTAGTGCTGTCCACCAAATAAGGACACATCCAGTTTGGCAATCAGAACAGGTATAAACCACAACTGCCAACTTCATTATACCGTCCTGAATATTTGGCTTGCAGATTAGATTACTATCTATTATTTCGTATTTGGTCTGACCAGTAAGACTTAATTCCTTGTTCTTCAACTTAGGTGGTACTACTGGTGGTGTCTTGTGCACAGTACGAGCTCTGTTGCGGATGGGTTAACATCTAGACCAACTCTTCCTGTCAACCTTTCGGCCTTAGATAGCGAAGTTTCCATTATATCTATAATAGTATTCCG
Source organism: Eristalis intricaria (assembly GCA_964034865.1). Classification (NCBI taxonomy): domain Eukaryota; kingdom Metazoa; phylum Arthropoda; class Insecta; order Diptera; family Syrphidae; genus Eristalis; species Eristalis intricaria. The sequence goes on from OZ035875.1 coordinate 43,852,624, forward strand.
AAATTTGCCCACCACGGCTAGGGCTATGTCTGCGTAGGCTATTGGCTTGCAACCGGCAGGACTGCGTTCATTCAGAATTTCGCTCGCCACTGGTAGGTACTCAAAGAAGGGAAGATTAGTAACCATATTGAAGATTAGTCTCAATATTGAGAATAAACACGTGAAAAGATAAGATACCTGTTATGGCTATTCAAAAATGTGTGAGCACTGGAATATCGAAGATATATAAACTTTAAAGCATTGGACAAAGGACAGCACCTTGTGGTTAACGTACTACCGAGATGAAGCTTTACCATTGTTAAGTGACGAACAAGAAATAAATGGAATAAGTAGATTCGGTGGTGGAGGTTGTACCACGCTAGGACGCATGTATGCAAAGGTCTCCGTAGATAATCTTACGCCTTGGTGTGAAATTTGGATTGTCGCGGACGATAGCCAGCCGTATCAGATGATCATTGGACGGATCCTCCTGGACCAACCACAGGTCACGATCGAAAAATCATTCCAGAAGCTGACAATCGTCGACTGTTTGCAGAGTGCAATGCAGCAAGCGTTTCGTGTCGAGGCGGAAGAGCAAAGGGGTGCGGGAAAGAAGCTGGACGTGGCAGAGCTCGATGTTGGGAGCATCGGCTAACGGGACATGCAAGAGTTGCTGGAAATTATCGACAACCACCGCGACTGTTTCGCTATGAACCCCGAGGAATTGGGGGAGTCGAAGCTGGGCGAGTGCACAAATCAGCTGACTTCATCACAGCCAGTGCGTGTGCATCCGTATAGGCTCCCATTCGCTAAACGGGCAGTCGCCAAGGAGAAGGTGGAGGAATTACTGTAACTGTTCGCCAATTGTCTTGACGAAGAGAAAAGACTGCAGCGCCATATTTTGCATCGACTCTCGAGCTCTCAACAAAATCACGCAAAGGCGAAAGTTCCCGATGCCAGTTATCGATGAAGTGCTGAGGTCATTAAGTGGGTATTCTTACTTTACGGTGCTGGACTCAGCGTCGGGATGCCATCAAATCCGCACACTTTCAAGCATGCATGAACATGATGAAGGCACGGCTGCGGAAGGGCGATGTGGCGGTGTACTTGGTTGATACCATCATTGCCAGCAAAAAACTGGAAGAGGGTCTAGGGAAGCTGAGGAGGTTTTCGAGGGCACTCCAGGAGTTTGGCCTAACATTAAATGTGCGAAAATGAGTTTTTTTTCAAAACGAGGATCGAGTTCCTGGGGTACGAGGTCGACGGGTTGAGTCGCAGAAAGACGATCGCAATTACGGAGCTCCCGAAATCTCAGAACCTTCACGAAGTTCGACCTTTCTTGGGTCTTACTGGGTTCTTCCGGAAGTTCGTGAGGGACTGTCGCGATACCACTGCCGGATCTGACAAAGGTGGATCAGGAATTCGTATGGGCTGCTCAACAAGAGGAGGCGTGTCAACGTCTTAAGGAGATCTTAAGCAATCCCCCGGTGCTGGTGGTTTTTGATCCAGAGTGTGACCACGAAGTACACACTGATGCGTCGGCAGTTGGGTTGGCCGGAGTATTGATCCAGCGGGCAAACGAAGACTCGATCTTGCGCCCGACTCTGTTCTATAGCCGCAAGCTGTCAGAGGATGAAAAGAAGTATCACTCCTACGAGCTGGAAGTCCTGGCGATCGTGGACAGCCTCGAGCGATTCCAAGTGTATCTGCTAGGAAGGGAATTCAAGGTGGTGACGAATTCTGAGGCGATCATCGCAACGAAGAACAAACCGAAGATAATCCCACGAGTGGGAAGGTGGTGGCTGAAGCTCCAGGAGTTTGCGGTGTTCGAGACGGTGCATCAACCAGGAAGGAAGGAAGTATATATGGACGCACTCAGTCGTCACCCGGTAGAGGGGGAGAAGAACGTGGAAGAGGCGTCCTTGTTTCTACTGAACCTGCACATCACGGATGACGATTGGTTGACGACGATGCAGAGGCAGGATCCCAAGTTACGGGACATAATAAGGGAGATGAAATCGACCGAATCAACGACAAAGAAAAGACATCTCCAACTCAAGGGAATACGTTTCTTTCGACTAGTGGCGGGCGTTGCAAAGTGGGTGGTGCCACATTCAATACGGTGGCGAATCTTGAAGCTCTGCCATGACGATATGGGCTACTTTGCGGTGGAAAGACGCTGATCGGAGTACGAGAAACGTTCTGGTTCCCAAGGATGCGGAGGTTCACCCGCGAATACACCAAGGGTTGTGTGGACTGCGCTTTTGCCAAAAGGAAGGGTGGAATGGCCGAAGGGGAGCTTCACAGTGCGGATCGCGTTCCTTTACCGTTTGATACGGTGCATCTCGATTACCTCGGGCCATTTACTCGAGGGAAAGGCGGGACGAGGTACGTACTAGCGATGGTGGACAGCTTCACGAAGTACGTGGTACTGCGAGCGGTAAAAACTGCTAACTCGAAGGGAGTTCTCAACGTGTTGAACGAGGTATCGGGGTACTTTGGCGTGCCAAGAAGTATCACTCCTAGAGCTCCCAGAGCAATGGCCAGGTGGAACGGTGAAATCGCAAAATTCTGGCAGCCTTGAAGTGTACACAATCAGTGGAGAAGTACTGAGCGGGCCATCTGCGGACTATTTCGTGGGCGATAAACACCGCACGGAACTCCACTACAAAAGCTAGTCCACATGAGTTGTTTTTTGTGTATACACCGAGGGATATCGAAGGAAACAAGTTGCTGTTGGAGCTAGGTAGGTCTGAAGCAGTTGAGCCAGAAGAGAAGTAACAAAGAAGAGCATCAGCCTTGCAGAATATCCAGAGGAGCCAAGGGGATCAGAAACGACGGTATAATCTGCGACATCGTAAGCCATCCAAGTTCGAGGTGTATGACGTCGTATTGGTCGAGCATGAAGATGAAGCAACAGGTGATTCCCGACCGGTACATAGTCGAAGACGTCCCAGCTATGCAGCGAAACCAGAGAAGATTCCGCACCGTAATGAACTGTGAAAAGCTTCAACCGTATTGTGAACTACCGGATGAAGGGCTAGTGAGCGCGAAAGACGATGCGTCGACATGGGGCACTGACGATGAAGCTGACCACCTTGACACTGCTGATGAAGAAGACGAAGATGGTGCCAGCGTAAGGGCTGACCAAGACAACCCGGATCATGGGGGCACGATCGTTTAAGGATGGCCGAATCTCAAGTAATGAGAGCAACTCACGCTGACGAGGAGGAGATGGTGAGGAGTCACCGTCGAACCGCCGAAGCAATCACATCTCGTGTATAGGCATTTGAATTGAATAAGATTGAATAAAGGGCTAACTTGAATTAAATCTTTTTGTTTTATTTCCTGTTCGTCACTTATAATAATAATAATATGGGTGGCGCGACTGTCCGAGGTGGACCTGGGCTTAGCTTCTCAGCAACCACTACCGTTTTAATGCCGACTCCGAACGGCGAAGTTGAGAAGCTTTTTCTATTATCAACTCATTTTGTACACTAAACCATCGTGTCAGACGGGGTCGAAGGCCGCCGATATGCATATCCAACAGTGCCAAGCTATTAGATTTGCTTAGATCCAGATATTCTGAGTATTTGGTGCGATGTGCTAAAGGCCCTGACCATAAATTATTTGTTTAGAAATACATAGCGCTTTTTTTATAGAGGCATAGGCATAATAGGCAAATCGTTTGAACACAAACGAATTTAGATAGGTATCGAGGGAGCATTCAACGACCTCGAATTTAGGGCAACGTCGGGATGGAGAACTTTCATCGTTGCTTTTCAAGAGCGCTAGTCTCAGTTAGTTGGATATCGGATCGGTGATATTAGGATTTGCTGTGCAATTAACAAACGCACGGTGCAGGGTGTTGTGCTACATTTACGTCTTTTTCCATGCACGGTCAGATATATTATGAAATCAGCCCTCCTCGAGCTACTTACTGAGCTGAGGTTATTTTTCATGCACACATTCAAGAATTCTAACAAAAAACCAAACGCGCTTGATTGTCATTCAAAATTCTATGACCCAACCAAACGAACTAACGGGAGTTGCAACCTCTCCTTCCATCTCAAGTCTCAAGCAACGTCACATCCTGACATGGAATATATCCGTTTATTAGAATTAGCTTGCACTCACGCTTGTAAAATGTACCATAAATCTTCATAACGTTCCTGCTGCCACTTCACCATGGCACCATGACAGCATGACACCCTGAGGAGAAGTTGTAATGACATGACGAGCTAATTTAGTCCGAGGGTCACACATGACGACGCCACAGTTCCACTGCCAAGGATCCATTGATGGAGCCCTCCCTGAAGAGTTATTCCTTTGTTATCCCGACACGAGTGCCGCATCCGTCAGTCTGAAACCCATCTCTGCCGTGGCCTCCGGCTAGATCTCTCAATAATGCAATTCAATTGACAGTTTTACTGGCCTTATTACAAGTTTTCAAACCGCAGCTCGTTTTAGCAGCGTTGGCAAGCAAATACAGCCCGTCCATCCCCCCCACACACATCATTCGCACATACAGACGATGCAGCACCCGGACCCGGGGTATGGCCAGTGTTTGTCGGAGGCTTACACGGGCTTTATGGTGAATGACATTATTATGATGTTGATGTCATTAGAACATGAGAAGACTAAGCTCCAGCGTGTCCCATCGTGCGGCTGGAGAAAGTTTTCCCGCACCCACACATGTCCCACATGTCCGGGACATTGTTTGAAGCAAACTCCGGTGCGCCTTCTGTTAACCTGGGTGTGTGCATTACACGCTCGTGATAGATGTTAGGGCCAATTAGATTAGACCAAGGAAAATAAGATTAATTAGGACACGAGAAAGCCGCAGTATCCTGGTGGAGCTCATTAAAAGAGGATTTCGCTTCAACTCAACGTTGCCGTCGTTGCCTTGGATGTTTTCGTTGGAGGCGATGTCTTTAAGTTAAATCCTCGGACGTAAAGTGCGGTAAAGTTGGAAAATAGTTAATTTTTGTTAGCTCTGATAATGGCGGTGTTTGATGTGGAAGTTATTGCCTTCGTAATGGTTTGCCATTTGCGGTGATAGGAATGCATCGAGTGCAGAAAGGGGGTTTGGCATGAGGTCACGTTTCGTTTGGCAAGAGGAGACCGATTTTTCAGAGTGAAAAATCGTAAAATAGATTTAATGGCATTCGAATGCACTTTATTTGATAAGTGTTGGGGGTAGACTCTGCATATCGCCATTACCATGGCAAGCCCATATCACAAATGACCTTAAAGCGGTCTTAAAAGGGGTTTTAATGCATGGTTGTCAAAATAGATGATGTTCTCTTTCTGTCGATTTGTACAACTTTAATCAAGTTGTGGTCGCCGTGAGTGGACTTCTGTGTAAAATTGGGAAGATAGAAGAACATTTACAATCCAGACAATGGCGCTTCTACAGTAAAATGTAGTAATGTGTATTTTCTTAATGTCTACCGATTGAGCATTGAGCCCAATGGCTAGAGCAGAGACATCGCAGCGCGTTGACGCAAATCCAGCCTAAGAGTCGATGCGCCCACCCACATAGCATCCGCACCAATTCAATGAATGATGTCCACTTTAGTCAGCTGTAATCACCGGCTCCGAAGAATCCACCAATCGAGTCAAGGATATGGATGTTCAAGTCATGTGGTTTCAAGAAGACTATTCCACATCTCTCCCCAAACATGTAGTTTTGGACGAGTTAATTTGCGGAAACTGTACTTTTTACCGTCCAATGGACGGCACTACTTTGCAATTAGCAGGCCAGCGCATAATTGCGGTGTCTTTTAACCGAAAACAAGCTAAGCTGTGAACCCAACCTCAAGGATAGGTCAGTAAGGCATTCTCTGGTCTATATTATTGTAAAAATGCATTTCTCATTAGATATTCATTGCGATAGTCAGACCGACACTAATGAACCGGGTCTCAGTTTTCTGAGGGCCCTAAATAAAATTGTCAACTGTAACAGGCTCAATCGATAGGCTAGCCTTTCCTATCGATTGAGTCTGTTACAGTTGCATATGGATCAGAAAAGAAACACTGCAATCCATTCCCCGCTTCCTGAAAGACAACTAGTAGCCAGACTCAAGACACTTCCACAGTAAGCCGACCTCAGCATCGGTCACTCAACAACGAATTCAATTTTATCACCAACGACATCGATTGCTACCTCAATCCATCTATTGCTTCTACCATTGTTTCTAGATGGAAAGGGATATCTGACAATTATGGTGGACTATCCTCTGAGAAGGAGTGAATATATCATCTTTTCAACGCAAAACGACGCACTTTCTTTGCCGCAGGAACCAAGCGGTTGAAGGTGTCAACTGTCCTGAAAGCAGTGTGATATCCCAGACAAGATAGTTTTTCATTATTTAAACCAGCACGGTTGGATTTGCAACATGAATTGAAACAAGCCGACCATAGACAACGCTGTAAGTTCACCATTTGGACGTTCGGAATGATGGCCGGAAATCCAGCTATTATACAAAATAGTCTCGGAAGGGCCTATGTTTGACACTGTGGCTATTTTAACAAGCAAATTGCCGTTGTTGGAGCAAGCATTGACATCATCGGGTATTATTTCTACAGACATGAATAAGGAGTCAATGAGCTCAGATAAAATGCTGTGTTAACGCACTTTTAATTTGACCGAAATTCGTCGCCATCGACATATCCGAGATGGGACCGTAAAACGGCGCTACACCCATTCATTGTGAATGGGGAAATTGGCAACTGGGTCATCATCACGGGGAGCATTCACGAATAGGCATTGGACTGTGTATGGTAGGTAGGTTGGTGTATGCGTACCATTAGGGCCTTGCGGCCGTCGCAAACTCAAACCAACATTTTGGGTCTATTGTGCTCTTAGTGGTTATTGTTCTATTGCCATGAGATTTTTATAAAAATGAACCGGCTGCATTTAAGAACTTCAGGAGACTTTCCAATTTTACAATTCACGAGTCTTCCAGTTCTGCAAAGCAGTGTTTTTCCAAGCACTGTTTGATTCTCCTTGCTAGAGCTGGGAATTCGCAGAGTAGATGTTGGATGAATTCTATTTCTTCCTCCCCTCTGCAGGTCCTGGAATACTCATTGTGTAGTAAATTCAGTCGCGATGCATGTGTGACTATGGAACAGAACAGTAAGGACTCCTATTAGCGCTCAACACTTTTTGCGACTAAAACTGATCAGTGATGTTGATCTCTTTTTAATCGGCGCCGGCCACAAAACCCTTGGTCTAATTTGCAGACTTAGCCGTCAAGTCCTTACTCTATCCAGACCTTCACACTCCACTTTTCTTCTTCTAGAGCTAAGCGAGTTGAGTGCGTAAGCGATTGTTCGGGATTCACCATTTTTCGCGAGACTGTTCGCATTCGCGTTTCCTTGGATGCCAGTATTCAAGGGTCACCGTGGTCGCCAAAATATTGTCTGCATATCCTGGTAATTTTCTATGTCAAGATATCCGATGCTATGGATTTTTGCAGTTTGGCTGTTGGAGAAGATAGAGATCGTTTCATTGGTTATGTTGCGTTCTCTCAGCGTGAGTATTTCTTCGTCGATTGCAGCCACTTCAGCTTGGAAGACGCTGCAGTCGTCTCTTAATGACAGGGATTTTTCGAATTCGTCTGAGAAGACCCCTGATCCGCACTTGATTTTGAGCCGTCGGTGGACATGTAATGTTCCCTTTCTGCTGCGCCCAATTACTCTTCCTATTGCTTCTGCTCTGGGAAACGTAGGTGGCAGATAGGCGGTCTGATATGCAATGATGCTGCCGACCTCTCTGTACTCTGTAGGATTATGTATATGTACTACTATAGGGTTGGTACCGTTAATTTGATCCTAACATCAAATGGTGACTGGACCAGATTTGAAAACCAATGGGATTCAAACCGGGGATGCTACTAGTCAAGGGCAGGCACTTAACCATCTGTTCCATCCAGTCATTACCTTGTAGCATAGAGCAGTGGCAATTGTGTCCATGAATTTTAATTTCTGTGCTGCCCCCGTCGCTCTTTTTGTCTCGATGTCCCGTATTCCATCCACGGAGTTATCTTCATATGCACTCTCTTCGAGTCAGTCCCTCAATATCTTCCAAAAACTGATGAAAAGAGACCCCGTTTCACAGTTTTCGACACTGTAATCCCATCACGAAAACCACAGTTTTTGCTCCTTAGATTAAGTCTAGCGCCTAATGCCACCTACAGCATGGGAGGTTATCAGCATGTCAGCAGTCAATTTGTGGACCCCTAGCTAGCGCTGTGTAGCATTCTAAATTAAATTGCCTTCAATTGAATTCCGCTGACCACACGAATCTAATTTGGACTGAACGCATTCGCACCGCTTAACACAAATGACTGTGTTTAAATTAAAAAAAAAAAATCATCACATCCAATCCCCAACCGTCCCTCCCCACCAACATCGAACTTCATAAATGCACGCAAACGTTGCGGTAATCAAATAACATTTCAACGCACTCGCAGTCCATTAATTTATTCACGGAAAATAAGGTTCAGCAACAAATGCATTTCAGATGCATTTCGGCGTATAAATCAATTTTCTCCCAACGCACACTACACAAGCACAAATGAACTAGAGGGCACTTTTAGAGCTAAGCCGAGAATGGTGTGAATGGGTGGCGACCTGACTCCTGGTGTGTTCCTGTTGTTGAAGTGCCAACCTATTGCGCTTCCGGCGGAGCGATTCGAAATTCTGCCTCACGCTGAGCTAAATCATCTTTTTTGGCAGGCAGGTCAGGTTAATCGCATTATATAATATTTATTGTGTCCAGCAACAGGATCTGTTATGCAATATTCAATCCACACACACAGGCACACATCGGATTAACGAGAAAGCCCGTGCTCCAGGAGGAGGATATAAGTCATTAAGGCTCGACCACCAACAGCATCCTCCACAATCAGGCGCATAGCTTAATTGAAGTTTTCCAAAACAGTTCCCGTCCGAGTGCCTCGCTTTCACTGCTCCGAAGGAAGCGATGGATGAATGGGAGGTTAGGGACGAGCCAGTGCACTCATAATTCATTTAAATGACTCCGGCACGCCGACGACGATGCTGGTCGAAATAATTACGATAAATTATTAAATTTTATTCTCCACCATGTATGCAAGTGTGCATGAATCCCTCCCAGTGGAGGCACCAACTGTGGGGTTATCCTTGTGATGAAATACTCCCATACCCTCCACCTTCTACTGTGAATGCAATAAACTCGAATGACATCGGCGGATTTGAAGTGGATTGGGTGGTTCTTTTGGGGCTTTACTGTTGAGTTGAGTTGATTTGCTAAATTCGCTGCTTAATCGAGTGGATGGACACATGGGCTTTGGATGGTGAGGTTGCTTTCAGCTCACAGTTGAGAGAGCACAAATAGCGCTGAAATGAGCCGTCGCATTTAGCCACCACGGCAGGGGTGTGTGAATTTAGCAGAAATTATTCGTTGGGTCAGTGGTGTTGGCTCTGAATATTGCGAATCAATGAACAAACGATCGAACACGGCAAATCGAATAGTATGCTGTCCTCAGGAAGGAAAATTTAACAACGACGTCTTGGAAAAAAACGTCATAATGGGCAGCTAAAACTTCGATGTAGTCAAAGATTTCGTCTACCTCGGCACAGCAGTAAACAGTAAAAATGGCATCAGTACCGTGATCAAACGCGGAGTAACGCTTGCCAACCGCTGTTTCTATGGACTATGGTAGTAGAGCCATCTCTCGAAGGACCAAGCTGTCTTTGTATAAGGCACTGCTGTCCAGCGGGACTTCTCAAAAGCGGATGATGATGCCTTTGGTCACTATGGAAATTCGGCGTGCTATCTTTGGTCTGGTTTACTTTGATGACTTGGATGGGGAAGAAATTAATCACGAAATGCAATATGGAGCCTACCCTACATTTACGGATCCAACGAACTATGTGTCTGGGTCATGTAAAGCTCATGGGCAATTCTAGGACCGATATAATTAGTATTCGCATCCAAAAAAAATCTGTGGGACAACAGAACAGAGGACCTCCACATCTATTTTTCGGCAGCCAGAAGGAGAAGCAGACATCCCGGTCGTTGAAGAGACTTGTTAGATGAGACCCAGGTCCAGCTCGGACTATAGCGCCAAATTAAGAAAAAAAGAAGACCGACAAATACAGACAGAAACAGAACTCCACAGTGTTCTCTCAGATTAGAGGCAAGCTTCCAACGAACTTGCGTGTCTCACAACAAGCTATGAAAGGTATATCACAGCAGCATAATCGAAACACAACAACAGCAACACAAGACAATAAACAGACAGACTACGTATCATCGAGCCTAGGCTACCGTAATGGGCATTCCACGACATCCGAATCCGAAGAAACAATTGACATTAGTCGAAAGAGTGATCGTCGTATACACTGACGAGCGATGCAACCTCTTTGAGAAATACCTGGAACTTAAGGACGACTGTAGCGTTTTTCCAGTCGAAGTTGCGTGTGATACACGAGGCAGCACTTACCCTGAAATAACACAATATAACCAACAATTCAAGCTGGTAATCAAGCGACAATTAACTAGCATCGAGCATTCGCACACCGACACTGGTGGAATTCTTAAAACAAACCGCTGACCTGTCCTTGGAGAACACGGTGACCCTTTGCTGGTCCCCGGGGCATACTGTCATTCCAGGAAGTGAAAAAGCAGAGTCCTGATATGAAAGAGTGATCTCTTATGAATACATTCCGCTAAGTCGCATAAGGAAAACATGGAACACGAAACTCTGGATGGAGAGAGAAATCGATGGCTCAGCCTGGACAATTGTTAACTGCAAGGGCTCTATGGGCGACGACTAGAGCATCGATTGACACTGCATCCTGTGGCACTGTGCTATAGGTACACACATGCATTGCATCTCAACATACCATCTGACGACGTTAGTAGAAGCTGCAGAGCCGAGTAAAACGTAGAATCTGTTTAGCACCTACTATGTGAATGCCCAGTCCTAGTGGAGGAAAGAAGGCAGTTCCTGGAGAATACTTATCTCTGAATCTGGAGGGCCTAAATAGAGTTGAACATCCTTTGGGGCAGTTGTAGCAAGGAAAGTCTCACGGTAGTCCCACATAATATTTTAAGAGCAAAATGGGCCCAACCCGTTGCTCTTAGTGAGCCACAGTCGCAAGGTCATTCCTGCTTACCTATAAGTCCGAACCACCACCCGGAGAATGCATTCGTGTGCTTTCGAGACAACATGGAGCACCATGCCAACCCAATTCAACGCTGCATTTAGTGCTATCGCGAATGAAGGAATTGCTCCGCCGTACAGCAGGAGGGATACGATCATCCACAAGTCTGTGAAAGTGCTCGCATAAACGCTGATTTCATTGACAAGAGCGAGAGAGTAAAAGAGAAGAGACACCACTCTAGAGCATTGGCGTGTATAGATAAGTAAGCGGCTAAGATGGGTGTTGCAGTGAATAAGCCCAAGATGACGTACAGTGGACACTCACTTAAGCGAATTTCTCTTTAACTCGAACAAATCATGGTTTCCCCGCGAAAATTCGACTTCGGGGAAGTCCACTGTGGTTACTGTGTGCATTAAACGACTCCGAACACCGATAAGAGGTATAAAACGAATGATTACATATTGGACAGACTTGTTCGGATGGGTGTTGCACAGAGAGATGTCGTAAACGTTCACATTATCAAACCTGTTGTCAATCTTGTATATTTTTGAAAATAATTTCGCATAATCTGCAAAAATATCTTTTTTTTTTGTGCAAGACCAGAGACCGCCTAAGATCTGTGTAAATCTATTTCTACGAATAAAAATGGGCTGATGACAGAGCCAGAGGTGCTTTGCTGTCACAAAGAGTCAATTCAGCAGCAGCCACCTCTAGGCGAGGATAGAGATAGTCTGCTACCTTATTCGGACATTGCTGGCTTATGGCTGTTACTTGAGGCAGAACGCACGTGCGAGAAAGCTTCATCCGAAAGATCTCAGGGCCGTCCTAACAGAAGACCAGAGCCCCATGGCGAATCATTACCCGTCAAAAAACAAAGTCAAGGAGTTCTCCATTGGTTCCGTGCAATTTAAACCATTCACGTTAACGGTTGCTCTGGTCTCCGTCAACCAAGTCTCTGAACCCCTCTCCCAAATGCTTGCAATCACCCACCCGACAAACTGGAGAAGGTAATCAGTGAAATTATATTTTCCCTTGGAGTCACAAGGAAAACGTTTCGTCCCCCATTCCAGCAGCGAGCATTGCTGCATTTTACGAGTGAAACTGAAGCTTTCACAAACCGGATTATGAAAGCAAATATTTTTTTCCCCCGTTCACCTCCGGGCCAAGTCAAATCAATCCTTCTCTGGGTGCCTTGCCGTCGCATGTCGCCTGTGACCGCAGTCATTCACAGTCACCCCCAGCCACTGACGGTGCGGAATTGTGAGAAAAGTTATCCAGTAACCAAATGAAAATAGTTTCTGGCATATCCACATGTACTACAGTGTAACGGACAAGGTGGGGCAGTTTATTCGTTTCAGCAGTGACGATGCCAAACACAAACACAAGCACAATCGGAACTCAGTTCGGTAACGCACAACTCTTCGATTGGACAAAGTTCAATAGCGACCACAGTCTGACGTCTGTCCGATGGGGTGGTGTGGACCAAGGGAGGTGTGTGTTCGTAAATAACTTGCCAAAACCAATCGCCTGCAGATGTAACGGAACCCAATGTCCATCCGCAAATCAATAGCAGCGCTCCAAAGGGATATCGGAGACAGTCACACACAGAGTTCGGCGCCCCAGCCTCGCCCCCATTTGCCATCAACAAAATAAATAGCTCTGTGCGTCGGGAGTGCTCAGCTGGTGCCATGGGGTATGGTGGGACGGCAGCAGCGCCAGCGCCAGTACCAGGATTGAAGAGGATCTTAAATAAATTATGAATACGAAAATATCAATAATAGTACTTCTCTGGCAATTGGCTGCCTGCGACGGGTCGTCTATTTCCGACTAGGCAATATATGTGTGCGTTTGTGTGTGAAGAGTGGCTGTGCGCCGCAGGGAAATACGAGGAAACTATGAGACCCTTCGGAACGGATACGTATCTTGTGACCATTGTGCCACTATGATTTATCCAGGATCCAGAGTGGTTTTGGCGTTTTATTAAAGAGCTGAGGTGTAATCATATCTGAATAATGGCGAGTGCATTCGGTGGGAGGACTTACAACCGGTGAAAGGAGATGGACATGGAGCATCACAGCTCTACTGTTTGGACATTGGAAGCTGTTTAGGGTTTGGGTATACTTGCCTACACGGTGAGGGTTACGAAGTCCTTAAATGGAGTTTGGGTTGAGTTGCAGACATGAAACGATTTTGTAATCTCTGGGCTGGGATGTTTGATTTATAGATTGATTGCCTTGCAGGCGGGCATGGATGGATATCAAAGGACAAGCGGTTAAGGAGGCCCCTGCTTTGACTTTGAAGTGATGGTTCTTATAGTAAGTGAGATTTCAAAACCAATTTTTAGGGGTAACTGTCAGAGGGATTAAGGGGGGAGCAACAGCAGCCAACATCACATGACACCAGCAACCACACGAACTGAGTGTATTGTTAAGTTAAGGGAACAAAGAGCAGTCGACTCAGAATCAGTGTAACAAAGCATTAGGAAACGCTGGAGCTTAAAACGATTTTTTGTTTCATCGAAGGTTTTTAACACTGCACTAGAGAAGTCTGACTCCAAAACTAGTCCAGTGTTCTACCGGCAGGAACCTTCATATCTTGGTCTTCCGGAGGAAGTGCCTGCTGTGATGAGAAGCCTACATCATCACCTCTCTCATCAGGAGAGATTATCTGCTACCTGAACAGAGCAGTTCGGCGAAGGTGTTGTGGCAGGCAATTCTGTGAAGAAAATGTCACATTCTGGAAAATCATGCCTCCGGTTGTGCTCGCGAGGTCTGAAAGATAGCAGGGCCAACTAAGAAAACCGCTAGTCCCAGTCCCATTTCCAGCACTTCAGTGGTGATCATTGAAGCAGACCAGTCTAAGCGAACTTAAACTGGCGACCAATTTTAGAGAAGACCCTCTCCTCCACTATCCGCTTTAAGCAGAGCTACGCACCTTCGCATATTCTTCACAATAAAGTTCGTGGCCATCAGACGCAAAGGTCGCAAAGGTTTCCGATAATGATGTGTGCGCTTTCCACGAAGACACTAGCAACAGACCTTGGAGCCATCCGTGACGGTTCGGCTACAGTTCCTTCCTGGTTCAGATTCTGGCTAGAGCCGATAATGTGTGCAGTGAACGTTGTCGTCCATGGTGTCCATGGTATAGGGATATCAAGGGAAGAGTTTGGGCAGTGCACCAAGATCAGGGCCTGGCGAACTAAAAAAAGCGCCTTATGCAGACGAGACAGACCGTTCTTTGCAGACTGGTGAAAGCAGAAATTCGTATTTACGCGAAAGCTTATCTCACCAAACGACCGATGCATAGGAGAAACTGTCCGTATCATACACGTTCAGATCCTGACAGATCTATATAACGATGGTCACAATTGGAGAATGACCTCAACAAGAGTACAGCTTCAAGAAGGAAGGACTAACTGAGAAACTTATTATTTCCAAGCCAAGCTATTGTCGTTATAATTCTGCAGAACTGAGAAAGGAGTTCATCTGAAGGTAATATAACAATTGATGTCAAAAGGAACATCATTAATGGACGTAAGTTAAATTAGGCTTTTGTCAAAACTGGACCAAAAGTAGTCTAAAGCATATTCAACTTTCTATGTGCCGACAATAGATTCTGAAGAATTAAGCAAAAGTTCAATACCAATTTACATTGATGTACGCGCATCCCTTATAAGTGAGAACAAATTTTTCGAAACTTAACAACGATTTCTGTGAATTTACTCGATTTCTGAATTTGACATTAATGCTTCCGTTATGTTTTTGTGTTAGTCTTGAGATCTGACAGAGATTACGAGGAATATTGTCTTATCCTTCCTCATAACCTTGATACCCATCCGCCGTGTACGAGGTTTACATTTGACTGAAGAGCTTCACTGAGTGAATAATCCACTGAAACCATGAATTGGATTTTTGACGGTTGAGATTTATTGAGTGAAGGGCCTTTGCTGACTATCAATCTGACACATCCCATCTCTAATTAATACCTACTTTTTCCACGTACGTTAGAGACCGATCCCAAATGGTACGAAGATCCTTGTGTCGGATCCAAAGACTCTGCCCCAACTCCAGAGTCCATATTTGATTCGTCTGTTAATGTTCGGAATGTGAACAAAGGAATCTTTTCTAAAGCTTAAACAAAGAAATAAAAGAAACTGAAAATTAAATACACTGTTTCTTCCAACGTTACAACCGAAGTAGTTGCTTTTTTATTCACAGCAATCTCCTTTATATTGGTAGTTTTACATGTTTGTTTACATTTTTCTTGTTGACATTTGTTGTTTATTTTTGTTCTTGTGGGGCATTGTTGCGTGTAGTACATGTTTGATTTGTTCATCGTCGAATCGCTCTGTGATCGCGATTCGAACATTCTCCCCGCCGGTGACAACGTCTCAACTTCATTCGGATTGCGCCCATTGATGATACAATCTTAATGTGAGCGCTTCATTATATGCCTCATGCGAACCTGCCTTGGACTCATTATTGTTTCATGCAAAGAAAAACCATATTAGTGTAATGGAATGAAACATATGCAAATGGACAAGGACAAGACGATACACTGGTACAAAGATGATCTACGTTCATCTCCTTTGCACTGCTGCCTGGATCGCGTGAAATGTTCGGTTGCATTCCGAACGTGGACTGGAATGCGGGGCACAGTGTGAAGTTATATGCATTATGCACAGCTTGTTGACTGGAATGCGGGGTGCAGTGTGTTCGGCATCTCATTAAGTTTGCGTGTTTCATTTTCGGTGTCGGTTGTCGTTGTTTTACCTCGTGTGATTATGTAATTTGTTAATGTTAAGTTCAGTGTTTATTGTGATAATTATATTATTCTTATATTATTCTTATTGGTTATATTGTGTGGTTTAATGAGTTTTACCATTGTGTGTTGATTGCGTAAACTTATATGTTTGAATGCGTGTGTTTGGGTTGTAAGTTTTTTCATGTGTGTGTGATTTGAGTGGACTGTACCTGTTATATTTCGTATCATGTGAATGAGTGGACTGAATGAATTTTATTTTCGAAAAAGTGCATTTGAGGTACCTATGAACGGGTTGCAATACCTGGTTGAGTGAAATGTTTGATCGAGAGGGGTAGACTGCAAATGGAATGATCGTTCTATCTTATGTATGTTTTGTGTTTTCTTCAGAGTTTTCGGTGGTGATTTCCTTTACCTCTTGAGCTTCGTTTGTTGGCAGTGGGCACAGTTTTCTGATTGGCCTTTTCGTTGTCCCTTGTTGTGTTTTCAGCCTTACGACGCGTACGAGTGTGTCTGGGCCCGGGTATGTTTCTATGATGCGGCCTAAACTCCACTTAGCGGGCGGTAGTCGTTCATCCTTAATAAGCACCAGGTCTCCTACCTTGAGTTGTGCCGTTGACTTCAGCCACTTGGGACGTTGTTGGAGCCGTGATAGATACTCTCCTTGCCAGTGTTTCCAGAATGTTTGGAGTTGCGTTTGGATTGCCTTCCATCGATCCATGTGTCCTTGCTTGCCTGTGGACATGTCTGGTTCTGGCACTGTGAATAACGTGGTTCCGATTAAAAAGTGTGCGGGAGTAAGTGGTTCAAAATCTTCTGGGTTCTCTGATAATGGACATAGAGGTCTCGAGTTGAGACACGCTTCTACTTGCGTCAGAAGTGTGTTGAGCTCCTCAAAGGTAAGTGTCCCATTACCGATTACCCTTTTC
This sequence comes from Eristalis intricaria, assembly GCA_964034865.1. Classification (NCBI taxonomy): domain Eukaryota; kingdom Metazoa; phylum Arthropoda; class Insecta; order Diptera; family Syrphidae; genus Eristalis; species Eristalis intricaria. Next base: position 43,869,453 of record OZ035875.1, read on the forward strand.
AAGTGGTACTTGACACTCTTCACCCCGGCTTCCCATAGTCCTCCGAAGTGTGGAGAAGCAGGGGGAATAAAGTTCCAGCTAGTACCTTCTGCTGCTATAGTTTCCGCGACTTCCTTCCAATCGTGAACCGCGCTATTCAGTAAACGTCGTAACTCCGCCTCGGCTCCTACAAAGTTCGTTCCGCAATCGCTGTAAATTTGACCACATACTCCTCTTCTCGCCGTGAAACGTCGAAAGGCTGCCAAGAACCCTTGGGTGGTGAGATCGCTGACCGCTTCCAAGTGTATTGCCTTGGTTGCAAGACATACAAATAATGCTATGTAGCCCTTGTAGCATTTTGCTCCACGGCCTTTCCATGTTTTTATGCTGATGGGCCCTGCATAATCTACGCCTGTGTGAGAGAATGGTCTCGACATTGTTACGCGCGGTGTTGGTAACTCTCCCATCAGTTGCTGTGCTGTTTTACATCGGTGTCTGTAGCAGGTTGTGCACGTGTTAATGTGTTGTTTGACCGCTCCTTTAATTTGGAAGACCCAATATTTTTCGCGAATGTGAGACACCATCAACTGTATTCCCCCGTGTAGCAGTCGTAAGTGGGAATGACGAATTATAAGTTTGGTAAAGTTGTGCCTGGGTTCCAGGATAATCGGATGTGTGCGGTCATACGACAGGTTGGCTTGACTTAGCCTTCCCCCGACACGAATGATTCCTTCTCCGTCGATGAATGGGTTCAGAGCTCCCATTCCTTTGGATTTTATGCCTTCCATAAACATTTCTTGCTGGGAGCAGTGTGCAAGCACTCTTTCGGCGTTACTGAGCTCTATTGATGTCAACGGTCCTGTGATGCGGGTGGATCTGGAGGCGTTGTTGGCGAAACGTTTGCACCATGCTGTGGTACGTATCAGGAATGTTAGTTGCGACGTCCGATGAATGAGGTTAGTAATTCGGTTTGGCATTAATCCTGAACAGAACACTTGAACTTTTCCTTTACCTTCTTCTGTAGTGGGATTCCTTGGTTGGTCTGGTGTTTGGAAGATCCAGGACGACTGCAGGAAATCGGGTCCATTCCACCATAGCGTTTCCTCGACGAGAGCCGATGGCAGCATGCCTCTGGACGCTAAATCCGCTGGGTTGCTCTTTGTCGGTATGTGCTTCCATATGTGAACGTCTGTCAGCCGTTGGATCTCTCCTACCCGATTCCTCACAAATGTTTCCCACCTTGAAGCAGGCGCAAGAATCCAAGCGAGAGTGATTGCTGAGTCTGTCCAGGCGTGCAGTGTCGCGTTCTTCTTCTCCAGCGTGTTGACTACGTAGTGCATCAATTTCGCCAACATTACGGCCCCGCAAAGCTTCAACCGGGGTAGGCTGACCGGTTTTACGGGAGCAACCTTCGATTTTGCCATCAAGAGATGCATGTGGACTTTACCTTGGTCATCTTCGGTCCGAAGATAGATTACTGCTCCGTAAGCCTTCTCTGACGCATCACTGAAACCATGAATCTCCACCCGTTTGCTCTTCCTGTCGATCTGAAGCCATCTTTGTATGCGAATTGAGTTGACGTTAGGTAAGTCCGCGTATAAATTTTCCCATGTACTTCTTAATTCATCGTTGATGATCTCATCCCATTCAAACTTTTTTTTCAGAGAAGTTGCATAATAATTTTGGCCATTATGATGCAAGGCGTTATCCATCCCATGGGATCAAAAAGTCGAGCAATTGTCGATAAGATGAATCGCTTTGTTGGCTGAGGGTTCTTTGGTGCTAAGAAGCGGAAACAGAACTTGTCGGTGTCTGGAAGCCAATAAATGCCCAATGTTTTGACTTGGTCTGGGCACTGTGTTGGAACTGCTAGAGACGACTCTCGATCATGATGTGGAATGTCGGTGAGAAGGTCCTTGCTGTTTGATGTCCATTTCCTCAAGTTGAAACCCGCCTCCTTTAGGACTTTTTTAACCTCGTTTCTTTTTAGAATGGCTTCTTCTATTGAGTCTCCTCCCGAAAACAGATCGTCCACGTACATTTCTGATTGGATCATCTTAGCAGCTCTGGGATACTCCCGTTTTGCCGTCATTGCTGTTTCCTCCAACGTCCGCATTGCCAGGTAAGGAGCTGAAGCCGTTCCGAATGTGACTGTCTGTAGGCGGAAAACCCTTATTTTGTCTGTTGGGTGCCTTCGCCAGAAAATTAGCTGATAGTTCGAATCCTGCTCCGTTACCCATATCTGTCGGTACATTTTCTCTATGTCCGCAGAAAAGCAAACGCGATATTGTCTCCAGCGTAATGTGATCTCCGCGATATTGTGTTGTAGTGTTGGGCCTGTCATTAGATGGTCGTTTAGCGATGATCCATCAGAAGTTTTAAATGACGCATCGAACACTACTCTCAGCTTAGTTGTGGAGCTGGTTTCCTTAATAACGGCGTGGTGCGGAAGGAAATAGTGACACGTGTTATTTAATTTATCTTCATTTACTTCGCTCATGTGGCCAAGCTGCAAGTATTCTTCGATGCATGACGTGTACTGATGACGTAGGTGTTCATCTGCCGCTAACCGTCTCTCCAGAGACTTGAAGCGTTGAAGAGCTCCCTCCATTGACCTACCTAGGACAGGATGGAAATTTTCTTTGAATGGCAGAGATACTTGGTAGCGTCCATCTGCCATACGTTTCACATTTTTCACGAAGTGATCCTCACATGCCTTGTCTTCGGTGGTTTCGTGAAAGTTGAAAGGAGTCTCTTCAATTTCCCAGAATCTTCGGATTTCTGCATCGATGTTGTGAGTCTGCATGAACGTTCTGATGGATTGTGGTTTGGTTTTTGACCTTCCGAACAAAATCCATCCTAATCTTGTGTGTTGCGCTATAGGGGTGGCTTCATCGTTGTGTCGTACCAGCTCTGGTAGGATTATGTCGGCCAACACGTCGCTGCCCAGTAATAGGTCGATTTTCGCCGGCTTGTGGAAACACGGGTCTGCTAAACGTAGTCCAATGAGATGCGTCCAATCACCAATTGCTAGCTTGCGTGCCGGGAGATGGCCAGACAACGACTTGAATACAAGTGCTCGTATTGTCGTGTGGAAATTGGTGTAGCAGGATTCAATAGTGATATCCACCACTTTCTTGCACTTACCGCTGCTGACCGAGCCTATCCCGGACACTTCAACATTGGTGAATTGGGGTTTCCGACGAAGAAGTTGAACTGAAGTCTCAGTGATGAATGAGGCCTCGGAACCTGAGTCTAGCAGTGCTCTGAGTAGAACCGTGTCCCCTGATGAAGTTTTCACCTTGACTACTGCTGTGGCGAGCAAAACCTGTGTACTAGTGTCGTGTGTGGTGTGATGGCTTCTCACGCCAGAGCTGGTTGACGGTTCTTCGGATGATCGGAATGTTGCTTGATGGTGTTGTGTTGTTGTTTTGCTGAGATTGTTTGTGTTGTGTGAGTATGGCTGTGCAATTTGACTATTGATGTTTGATGTGGTGGAATGAATGAAACTATGATCAGGGTTATTGCATGAATTATTTATTTGTGGATTGTTGTTTGAGCTATTGTGTAATAAAGAATGGTGTGGTTGTTGACAGTAATAACATCTACGTGCACTAGGACAATTTTGTGTTGAGTGACTATACGCTAGACAGTTGATACAGATATTTAATTTATTTATAAAATTGATTTTGTCTGGAATGCTCATTCGCAGGAATTTACTACATTTCCTTACAGCATGTTGCCCTTTGTTGCAAATCTTGCAGACAAATTTCGCACTGCTCGGTTGAGCCAGGAATGAGCTTCGCTGCTGTCCCTTTCTTGACACTTCTGTTGTTGGTTTCACGTGCTGAGAAGTAACTGCCTCGAGAGTGCGGAACCTCATTTCCAGAAAGTGAGTGAATTCTGCAAATGTAGGTAATTCCTTGCTGTTTTCCTTGCAGCCTAGTTTCTCCTCCCAAAGCTGTTGAGATTTCGATGGTAATTTTTGAAGCAGCACAAACACTAACACGGCGTCCCAATGTTCAACAGGGACATCTAAACTTCTAAGGCTGTGGACTATTTCTATTGTTCTGTCTAAGAGTTCTTTGATCGCATCAGAACGTTCCTGTGAGATTGACGGTTGATTAAACAGACTTTTCAACTGTGTATTCACAAGGAACCTCTGATGATCATATCGCTCATTTAAAATAGCCCACGCCTTACTATAATTCCCATTAACTATGGGTAAATGCGATAAAATTCGTTCGGCTTCACCCGACACACTCGTTTTGAGGTAATGTAAACGTTGAATATCGGATAGCGACATGTTGTTGTGAACAAGGGATTGAAATATGTCACGAAAACTTCGCCACGACTCATAATCACCCGAAAACACTGGAATAGGGATACTTTTCAGTGCGATTTCAGCAGTATGGGATGTTACGTTGGCTTTTGATTGACATTCAGAGGAGTCGCTCATGGTGATTGTTGTCTTCACCATATTTATCGAGTCGAGCAGATCTGCTCTGTACTCAAAATACAGTTCACGAATTTGGTCGAACGCATCACCTACTTCCGAACATTTATCCTCATCACCGTCTGCAAGCCCACTCATATGTTCCTCATACACATTTTCCGCTGTTTTAAAGTTGTTTTCTAGCACAGACAATCTACCAGACAAATAATTTGCCGATCTAGTACTTGATCCTCTTTTGCTGAAATTGGATATATCTTTCTCCAACTGGGCAAGTATTCTGCACAATCTCTTCGCAGCTTTGGACATCTTGGGTACTTATGTATATATATATATATATCTCTACTACACACAACTAACTACAGTCCACTTACTTTACAGATGATGGCTAATCCTCAAGACACACTCGATGAAAGTAGCACACTTGATGTCCAGATGATTCTCAGCTTCGTGATGAACGGCAGCGGTTAATCAGCACAATCGGTTATAAATTTAATTTAGGTTTAATATTATCTTTATCATTTATTGTCTCTCACAAACGTAAGTTATGTTATTTTCTTTGTTGTAAGTTTAGGCATATGTACGTATATGTATATCTGGCTCGAAAGGACCAAAATGTTCGGAATGTGAACAAAGGAATCTTTTCTAAAGCTTAAACAAAGAAATAAAAGAAACTGAAAATTAAATACACTGTTTCTTCCAACGTTACAACCGAAGTAGTTGCTTTTTTATTCACAGCAATCTCCTTTATATTGGTAGTTTTACATGTTTGTTTACATTTTTCTTGTTGACATTTGTTGTTTATTTTTGTTCTTGTGGGGCATTGTTGCGTGTAGTACATGTTTGATTTGTTCATCGTCGAATCGCTCTGTGATCGCGATTCGAACAGTTAACCTTACCAGACTTATGGGTTCTAGCGTTGGAACCACATTGGTCCAGTTCTCAAGATCCAATATTTCAACATCAAAAAGTCTTCCGAAACAATGCTTATCTTGGTGGTTTCAGGTTATCAAACGGAGGTCTAGTCATCATTGTTTAGAAGAGTAAGACCAGAAGTCCTGCCGTTTCCTGCTTGACGGTGATCTAGCAGCACGCTCTCTAGCGGAATTAGGATTCTAGTTATGTCGTTTGTCCACTGGATTGGAGACAGATTTTTTAGAGGTTTAATACTCTCGTCTCTAACCTTGGCCGAAAGGTCGTGGACCTTAGGCGGACAAAAAAGAGAGCAAATGTTAGGATGAACAAGCTTCAGTATTTTGTCCTGTTTTCTCGTTGCCTGGTGGTCGCCCCGCGGGCGCTGGATACAGAACGTTCATATAACTTTACCCAACGAGTCCGACCATGTTCACATAAATCGCTATTAATCAGAGCGTACAATCTATAGCACCGAAACAATTATTTTCTACACAACAATGCTCAATTAATTCAATTAAGACACACTTTCAGCTCAAATTTGCCGGATAACCTAAAAAAAGTATAATCAGCCGTGATTTAAGTTCAAATAAGCCTTGTCTTCTTTCGCGTGGAATGAAATGCACAAAATTTCCTAGGAGTTCCTTAAGCCGGATTCGATAAAGAGCTAATTCCGAATGCCAGCCATCCAGGCGTAAACGAATCCACCGTTCATTGCTCCGGTAGCCTTGGGTATCATGCTTCAGTCTAAAGAGTAATGATGACAATTGTCCTGCAAAAAGATACAAATTCAGCTTATCCCTCGTCTACCTCTTCACGTCTCCCGCCGCATGGCCAAGGTAAAGGTGACTGTGCACAATTTGCCAGCAAGGACACGTACAATATCGTGCCAACCCATCTACCTGGCCATCCTCTCACCCAATCAGACGTCCTTCATGTGAAGCGAGACACGGAGTCCTACGTTGGCATTACGTGAGATATTTTTGCAACGCCACGGCACTCCCATTCCTGGACTGCCTTAGAATTTTTCATTGCACCGAAGAAGGAGCAAATGTACATCGAATCCTTGTAGGGAGCTTGGCACCCGGTGTCGTTGTTGTTCGTTAGTGTCAAAATGCCGAAAATTTATTTTCGTCCTTCTTTCGTTTTCCCTGGGATCTGAACCAAAGTGTTGGCGTTGTGTTGGTCTGTTGCGCTGGTAGCGTCGCATTTGTGAAATGTCATCTTTGCGAGAATGAGGAACGTTTCGCTCGGCACATCCGGTACTGGTTGTGCGCTCAAGGTTCACACCAGAGTGATGTGATGAATGCAATTTTCCAAATTAAACCAACAAGAGCATTACGACACCCTCTGGTGTGCAGAGGGCTCAAGGTAAGTGCTAAAGGTCCGCAATTAGTGCGAAGAAATATGATGAGCGATAATGTCGTGTCGGCGAGGATAAAATGAGGTGGATTTGTCCAGGCTGATGGTTATCGAATAATTGTGCTCCGAATACGAGGGGATTTTCAGAAAGCAGTTAGCATAGATCACCAATTGGTAAACTGTGCTTTTTGATGAATGCACCTCTTGCATGTGATGAATGCTACCGTTCACATTAGGGTGTCTAAAGGAACCAGTCCTTTAGGTAACGTTGTGTGACTGACTTAAGGCCGTCTGGCTTATGTTGAACTTCTTGTGGGGTCTCTCATGCTCTTCCTGGGCAAATGGTGGAATGAGCATCAATTCCGGTTATTGTTTATTCGTCGACGGGTTGGTTGCTAACACAGTTTATGCTGTGAATTTCCTACCTTTACGCAGAAGCCACAGCTATCCTTGTATAATTAGAACACCTTCCTTCAGGGTATATTTTCGTTGCCTGTTAGTCTGGGTTTTAGCTGCACTCGTTCCTCATTTTGTTTTTGGCAAGACTAAGTAGTTCCCGACGATGAAGTTGACGCCCCATAGCACTTACGGACTGTTCTAATTCCATTTTTACACCATCTTTCTCTTTCGACTTTTCTCGATTAAAAATGGTATTTGTTTGAAATTTAAGAGATAAAAGTTCTTATCAATCGTCCCTTCAGAACGGACACCTCTACTACACGGACAATCACGATGGGTGTTCGCTATAGAGAAGTTTCAGTGTACTAAATGTATTTTTAGACGGTTTTTCTTATTGGACACAGTAGACGCAGTATCTTCCAAAGAATTATGGACCAAATTCTTCATTGGGTAAATGGCGTCACGGTTTATCTATACCATATATTGGTAGCAGGTGTTAATCGTGAAAAGTGTAAGGAGAAACTTTTTTCCGTACTCCAAGACTAAACTTTTAGTAAACGTTCTAGAATATTTACGTCATACAATTACTCCAGAAGCTATTATGACTTCCAAGTCTAAGCTTGAGAGAGAGAGAGAGAGATAGAGAAAGAACCAAAAAATGTTGAGCAGTTACAAGGTTTTTTGGGGTTAATTAATAATAATAATAATAATATGTGTGGCGCTGCACTCCGTAGAGGACCAGGGCCTCGCTTCTCACCGACCACCCGTGTAGTGCGTGCTATTGTTCTCTGACATGTGGAAGGGACATACTGTTAAAAGCCGACTTCGAACGGCGTATTGAGAAGCTTTTTCTAGACAGGAAATACTCTTTGAGTATTGTCAGTGACTCGAAAGAGGCGGAGCCGTGAAATATGAAAGGTGGTAAATTCGGGTATCGAACATGGCGCCCTCTGTGTAGGTGTCGACGCACTAACCCACTACGTCACGTCGACCCCATTTAATTAATTACAGTCAACTTCCCCCAAAGTCGAATTTTGAGTGGATACCAAGATTTGTTCGAGTTAGAGAGAGTTTTGGAAAAAATTCGAGTTAGAGAGAGATTATTTTTTTGGGTTTAAAGTGTTTATTGTATATTATAGATTAAAAAGTTAACAAAAAGTAAGTAAATAACAGCCTCTTGCTTGGTTTAAATTAAATAAGGACACTGTAGTTCATCAAAGTAAGAAAATAATAAAATCAATTAAATACAAAGCATTTCATTCATTTTTATGTCGTCAAAATAGGTGTGTAAATAACTTTACTTAAGAAAAAATTGTTATTTTTGATTGGCTCATCAGAGGTGGAGTGTTTGTTTTTTTTTTTAAAATGACTCTAGTTTGAAATGACAGTTTTGAACTTCATCCGGTACTTTATCGGTATATTCTATTGCAGATTGCAGAATTTCAATAGCGTTCTTAATTTCGTTAGTTAACTCGGGTTCTTCATCATCATCACTATCGTTTGCGTTATTTTTAGCGTTTATTACTTCTTCAAAAACAGACTGATTTTCAGATACTTCGGTAGCCACGTTATCGTCATCGAATTCCATAAAGTCCTTCCAAGTAAAATCTGTAACATTATAACTCGCTTCTGCTAACTTGTTCCAAATTTGCTCGATTTCATGGGCACCCTCGTTCTCAGATCTTAGTAAATTGAGCGGAATGTCATCTTCTTCATCGCATGTCTCGTATTTAAAACCGGCCTTTTTAAAACAATTTTCAATAGTTAATGGTGCTACTTCTTCTGTCTACGCTCTTGAAATTCCCCGTACACAGTCTAGAAGCGATATTTTGTAATCTTCTTTTTTGGATTCCCAAATCCTTAAAGTTTTTGTAAGTATACGGCGCTTGTAGTGTACTTTTAAATTTTGTATTATACCCATGTCCGTTGGTTGAACATGGATGTCATATTGGGTGTTTAATTTTTCTTTTACTTTTTTAGGGTGAGCTGCGTAGTTATCGATGATAAATAAATGTTGCTCTGAAAGAGAAGCCGTTTAACATCCAAGGAACAACACAACCAAAAGGATAACATTGTTTTTTCTGCCCTGTAATATTTATAATACCTTTTTATGTGCGTATGTAAAACTGTTTTGAATCCAACGAACAACAAAAGGAAAAGGATTACATTGTTTTTGTTTGCGCTGCAGTATTTGTACAAATTGCATCTTTTTAGGTGGATATGTTTTGAGTATGGGTAGGTAGAAACACCACGGACTTCCGATGATGATGCCATCATGAATGTACATACATATACGGAATGCATATTTTGATGTATAATCAGATACAAATTGTGAGATGGAATTTTTTCTTTCTTTAGTTTTATGCAAAATTCGACTTAAGGGGTGAAAAAAGAGACCTAGAATCGAGAGAATGTGTACGAGTTAGAGGAAGTTTCGACTTAGGGAGAGTTCGACTTGGGGAGAGTTCACTGTAATTATTATTCAAAATTTCTACCATATAGTTCGACCACGCTAGCACCTTTGTACAGATAACTTCGAAAAGACGAAAAGTGGGGATATCATCGAAGCTGTGCACACGCGATTGTGCATGCAAAGATCTCTTGTCAAAAAATAACTTATTGATAAATTTTGATCCCTCGAAACCCATTATCATTGCATGCGATGGGGTGGATGGAGTGGATGCAATCCTAATTGGAGTAGATGGAAGAGAAACCTTGCTATATGGTATCTTCTACATTAAGTAGTCTGGAGACGAGCTATTCGCATATAGTGGTTTTTCCCTGAAAAAGTTCCATAAATTCGTATATGGTTATCCTTTTACGGTGTATACCGATCATCCACTAGAAAAGCTCCTAATTCATCCTTTGTTTAATTATAATTGTTAAATTAAGCATCGATCCATATTTCTGGCCACTACAGTGTCCAATAATAAATTTAATTTTCTGTAAAGGCAGGCAGAGAGTCGAATCTGTTCTTGGGCTGTGATGCATATTCGAGGCACACACTTTGCGTCAGCTCCGAAATCAACGAACGAAGTGAGTCTCTTTTTGATTTCATTATTAAATACAACCTCGCAGTGGAAAATAATGGTAACGACCCGGCCTCCATATTTACGAGCACCACGAAAAATGGACCAATGGTGTCCCAGAACTGGACCCTAAAAGTCTGGTATGTTACACAGATGGATAAAGATGGATTCTGGAGTATTGACAGAAGTCTTTGGATCCAACACCCGGCCTTGAGTGTCAATGGAGTCGATACCCGCAGTGTTTGAAGCCAAGGTCCACGCCATCTAGCAGCACTAAAGGGACTTTCGTCCAACGTAATGGAATCGAAAACAATCAGATCTTGCTATGACGCTCAAGAATCCCTTGCCATGCGCAACAATAATGAAACCTGTTTGGGTCCCTTCGCACAGGAGGTCTTCGTCAGACGACTCAACAGGGGGATTCCAGGCAATGAATCTACAGATGATCTGGCAAGGGCTGGGTCGGAATCTGCATTCATCGGTTCTGCACCGTACTCTACTGTTAATTCGACAGAAGTTACAAGCCTAATTAACGAATCGGAAAACAAACTTCGTCTAGGCCAGTGAACATATAGTCATAGTCTTAGGCAATCCGAACGATCAATCAGGCCTTATTCATTCATGGAAATACTCTTTCTTAATAAAGAAAGTGTAAGAATGCTAACGAGCTTTCTTACTAGCCACTGCTGTCTAAAATATCATCTTAACAAATGAAACCTGTGTCAAGACAAGGTTTGTCGGGTTTTCCTCGAAGAGGATGAAACTTCTGAGCACATTTTGTGTGAATGCCCGCACTAATCTGGTTAAGGGAACGCATCTTCCATGCGAGATACTTACTTAAATGGAATTAAACAAAGGAATTACTCTACGTATGTCTTCCAACCCTTCGATACAGTAAATAAATCCTGAGGTATGATTGGGTTGTACAAGAGGTATGATTGAAGTAATTCTGTTATCAACAAAATGTTGATGTCTTTTCCTGACCCAGAATTATCCAAAATATACTACTCTCTACCTCCAACACCCATCAGTTCGATCATCATTTGTATCAGATACATAGGAGCTACTAGCCATAAACCACCAACCAAGAGATTTTCAAAGTAACTCCACGAGTATTGTTGTCTAATTTACTCCAACTCGCGGAATCCTTGCAGTTTCCACATTTTTCGGAGTTCGTTGACACACACCAAGGGAGTGAGCCAGTTCCGCTTGAGGTTATGTAAGGTTGGTTGGTCATGAGACAGGTTCGATGAAGTGCGACCAATTTTGTTGGACTCATCCAATCGCAGTCGCCCCCCCGCATATCGTTTAACCCCCCAGACGTCTTCACACGTTTCAGTCTTGGCGAGTCATTCGGTTTTACCAACCATAAAATGATCCCTTGCATGTTCAGCTTATCACACTTTCGGTCAAATGGGCACATTTTTTAAATTTTTTCAAATTCACAGCGCGTTCTGGAATTAAATTCGAATCACTAAGGCGATGGAAATCTACTCGTAAAGTGTGCTAGTCAGTTCAGTTGCTCTTCCGGTTCTTTTATTTTCCTTCGCAAACTGCACCGAGTCCTTGGAGAGCATCTTGCACAGCTCCTCTTGTCTTATGTGCATCGTTCTTCCGCTTGTGTGCTTTCAACTTCTCTGATGGAAATCGAGCTGCATGCGAATGGCCAGCTGGCACATGCACCGTGTTCAGGATCCGAACTTAACCGACCAGGACCCTCGTGCAAATGGAGCACATAACGCGCATTGATTCCCACTCCGTGACTTACATGAGGATTTAATCAACTAAATGTAACCGACGACAAACACGTTTTCGTTTTGAAAACTTTTATGGCTTCTCCTCTGACGCGAAAACGGTTCGTGTGTAAATTACTTGAAGCTGTCGTGAATTCATTTAACGTCGGTCCATGGACGGACGATGGGATTGGCAGCGTTACAAATGATCTCCTTTATCAGGACAATGAAGCGAGACTAAGTTCGAATAATTTGCCATGTTGTAAGGGATACCAAGATAACACCGCTGAGGTACTGGTTGTGAGTATGTGGAAATAAGCACGAATACGGTTTGACTACTGCACTGTGTTCTCAAAAGAAATAACACCAACCAATGTTGAACACGAATATTGCTTTTTTTTCGTGTCTCTTCTTTTTGAAGGTTATAATTGTGTTCTTTGAAATTTAAGTAAACAAAGGATGAAATTTAAAATGATGGCCAATATCTTAATCTAAAATCAGATTCCAGAGCCTTCTTTTTTTGAGAGTTTGGTGGGCAGCAAGCAGAACTGTAGATTGTGGGACTCGCAAAATTCAAGAGCAACTCACCAGTATTAGTTAGACCTAATAAAAATATTAATAAGGGTGGCTCGACTGTCCGAGGTGTACCCTTTCTACAGCACCCCAGTGGTGTTGTGTGTGCTATTGTTCAATCACGAGTGTATGGGACCTGTACTTTTGTGCCGACTTCGGAGAGGTCATTGTCAGTGACTCGAAAGAAGTGAAATCGTATGTTACGAACGGTTCTAAATTGTGGGATTTACCCTGACACACCAGGCGTAGGAATCGACCACACCCCACTATGTCACTGCGAGCCATAGATGATGCTCCCTAAGCAATTCATTTGCACTGTTGATAGACTAGACGATATTGTGAACTTTCTGACGGCATAGAAGTGACAGGTCTGTTAAATAATGACCTCCTTTTGCAGATGTCATCGTCCAGTTAGCAATCTCACCAAACTCCCGAAAAATAATGATATGTGTGTACATTTACTCCATACGTACAAACCAAACTTTCCTGCACAACAAACATATCGCATGCTGCCACAAAGCCCCGCGAACATGTATTTTACTGGGGACATGTTCAAATCAGACAAGTGATTGGACCTACGTAGTCTTGCAGATATGTTTAACGCATGGAACTACATACATCGTTCCGTGGGCATGTCTTCTTCAACCAGTTCCGACTGCGAAAATAATCGTTCCATGTCCGCTCCGCCGTCGGAACTGTTTAACACAACTCTAATCTAACAAGACCTAATCCCAAAGTAAAAAGGGACTGCACGAAACCTTGGCCTTAGTGTTATAAACTGATTTTCTACCATGCTGTCAATGAGGACTGTGGTTAACTTCTTGATCCGAAGGGCGTTATTTCAAGCAAGTAGGCAGATCCATATACCAATTCATGCTCTCACATTTGAATAAAACGGTATTTAATTGTATCACCATCTTCGGTGGATCCTGCGAGCACTTTCAATTTAAGTGGATTATAACCGAAATATGTTCAAGAATCAAACCAACAAATGTGTATAGTTTAAAATGCCTAAATAGAAATATGTGAATTAACAACCAAGCGCTTTCAGGTGTATTTTTTCTATTTTTTTCAGGAAAATAAGTAAATTTTGAATGAAAAAATAACCATCGGTAGTTTTCTACGAACTATCGATGACATGGCGCGAGTAGGATAACTTTTGAATCAAGAACTGATAACAGTATTTTGTAGAGGGATGCCATTATTTTACTATGGTACGGGGAATCCAACTAGCCCCTCTTAGGAGTTAGGAGTAATTTTAGAAAAAAAATTGCTAAAAATGCGAAAAAATATTGCTTAAAAAACAACGGCAACACTTGATAAAGCACAATACTATTTGAAAGCCTGAAATGATTTATGTGAATCGTTCTTTCTCAAACTGCCCCTAACTCATAAACATGTCACGATTAACCTACAAAATACTGCTATGAATTCTTGGCGGCAAAGTGACAAGGACTATCGATGGTTCTCAACATCTAGTGGCAGTCCTGAAGACTTCTGGCAATGACAATATAATAAATAATCGATCTCAAACTGATCAAGGGTAATGGGATTTTTTATGTAAGTTTGGAAGGTCAGTCAACACAGAGATCCGGAGCTGATTAGCCCAAAGAGTCATCAGGTGCCTCCGGCATACAGTTCGCGACTAAGATTGTTTTTAAAGTGGGCCCCCAACCAAGCTGATCATCGCCATGGCTCGTGTGACACCTTGATCCAGCCTACCGGATTGGAAGAGGAGAGGTGAGAGAGGATATTATCTATCAGGGTTAGGGAGGAGATGGCTGCATCTTAGCCTCATGTCTCATCATAGGGAATATTTTTCAAGACCTTTACTAAGCTTTCGCACAGTGACAAGGACTGCAGCCCCGTGAAGGTACTCTTAAGTAAGACCAAAAAATAACAATATTTCACGTCTTAGAGCGTTCGTGCATCTTGGTTGGTGTTCACATTAGCCGGTCCTCACTCTAACTCGAGTCTACTAGAACTGGACTCGCTTTTGTGACTGTGTGCACAATATTTATCTTTTCATGCGTCTTATTTTATTTATTCAATGTTCTTTGTCGTTTCTTTGCATTCAAACGCCGCCCCGTGTTGGCCACGATCATGGCGCGGCGTCTATCACGAACGACCATGTCAAAGCACATCGGCAACAATATGCATTCGATTTAACAAGTTAAGTGAAATCGTCTCACCCGATAACCGTATAGCTTCTTGGAGCACCCTCATGTTCCCATGCATGTCGTTCCCAAAGCCATGATTCATCCCTTATCCTTTATTTGCGATACGTTAAGCAATCTTTCACAGCTATACGAGTGTAGTCATGTTTCCTCAGTCGATACTCCCCTGCGGATGCTCACTAGTTATCCCAGAACCGCATCCTTATTCTATTCAATGGCCAACGAGCGGGGGAGGGGCCCATATCGAAAATTCGGTTCATAAGAATCTCTGCCTGGGGAAGGAAGGGTATTTCTTGAATGGTTTACTCCTCTGTCGCTCTCGCCGTTGGAGTCTTTGTTTACATGACTATTGAAATGCAAATTCTAAGGAAGAGATACTTGGCTCCCCGCTCACATCCAAGCACAGGACAGCGCATGCATCCGGTTTTGTCCCATCGGCCATCGGCCCGGGCCCGGAACGACTCGTTCTTTCCTGTTCGATCTGAGACGATCGAAGGATAGGTAAGTGGATGAATATTCAATTTTCTATTGTGAATCACATCTTGTCCTTCGGGTCAACTCCCTCATTTTTATTCGGCTCTACGTGCCACGATTGGGCGGCAGCAGCTGGCTTGCTATGGCGGCCTGACCCGGTTGTGATGGCAAATAATGACGAACATTCGTAAAAATGAATACCCCGGCAGTATGGCCTGTGAAAAAACTCTTTTTCAGATGCACGAAGAAGGGGCTCGATTTTTTCGATTTCACCGGGAATGGTATTGAGTTTCCCTTTTCGTATTCGCTTTTTCATTCATTTTTTTCAGGCGAAATATTGTTTCTGTTGGCTGCTTGAAAAGTAATTTGTATTTGCATTTTCCACTTGCAGACTGTTTTTATTTTTTTCTCGTTTCAGGACTCATTTCGCCGAACCGAGCCCTGTAACATT
Source organism: Eristalis intricaria (assembly GCA_964034865.1). NCBI lineage: Eukaryota > Metazoa > Arthropoda > Insecta > Diptera > Syrphidae > Eristalis > Eristalis intricaria. Next base: position 43,884,995 of record OZ035875.1, read on the forward strand.
GTGTAAAGGCGGTGGTTGGGGGTTGGAAACGAGGAGTTTGTAAAACAGTCAATTGCATCATTAAAAAGTTGAATTAAAAAATGTTCAGTCGGGCGAAAATGAAGTGGAGTTGAGATTTTGCTTGCTGCAGTCCGGAATGACTTCGTCCTCGGCTTCTTCCATTCGATGGGGCTGTGTATCGATGAGAAATCGGGAGTAATTATTTTTATTTTTGGTAAGTTGGAAGTAATCAGTACAGTGTGAGCCCTCTCAAAGGATTTTTCCGTAATTACTGCATTAAATCTGGACCAGTTCAGTGGTAGGGTTTGAAGATTCGGTCAGTGAGGACAGTGAGCAGCTAACGAATCCGTTTGAAGGTTCGTTCTGTGAAGGAGAAGCTGCCACTACCTACGGTAGCTGTGTTGAAACGTATATGTGTCTCTATTCAATGACAGGTATAAGGTCTGTGCATTTCAGGACATCTGAATTTTTGGTAAATTTTGTATAGCTAGCATCGTCGTGTTGGAGCGTTTTGTCAGGTAATCCTCCAACTGCCATATCTGCCCTATTAGACCTATCCAGGACTTAAAAACACTTTTGGTGATGTGTTCGTGTGTGTATTAACAGAATCCGATGCGTTGGAGCGCATTTCAGGACATCTGAATTTTTGTCTACTTTTGTATAGCTAGCATCGTCGTGTTGGACCGTTTTTTCAGGTAATCCTCCAACTGCCATATCTGCCCTATTAGACCTATCTAGGACTTAAAAACACTTTTGGTGATGTGTTCGTGCGTGTATTAACAGAATCAGATGCGTTGGAGCGCATTTCAGGACATCTGAATTTTTGGTAAATTTTGTATAGCTAGCATCGTCGTGTTGGAGCGTTTTGTCAGGTAATCCTCCAACTGCCATATCTGCCCTATTAGACCTATCTAGGACTTAAAAACACTTTTGGTGATGTGTTCGTGTGTGTATTAACAGAATCCGATGCGTTGGAGCGCATTTCAGGACATCTGAATTTTTGTCTACTTTTGTATAGCTAGCATCGTCGTGTTGGACCGTTTTGTCAGGTAATCCTCCAACTGCCATATCTGCCCTATTAGACCTATCCAGGACTTAAAAACACTTTTGGTGATGTGTTCGTGTGTGTATTAACAGAATCCGATGCGTTGGAGCGCATTTCAGAACATCTGAATTTTTGGTAAATTTTGTATAGCTAGCATCGTCGTGTTGGAGCGTTTTGTCAGGTAATCCTCCAACTGCCATATCTGCCCTAATAGACCTATCTAGGACTTAAAAACACTTTTGGTGATGTGTTCGTGCGTGTATCAACAGAATCCGATGCGTTGGAGCGCATTTCAGGACATCTGAATTTTTGGTAAATTTTGTATAGCTAGCATCGTCGTGTTGGAGCGTTTTGTCAGGTAATCCTCCAACTGCCATATCTGCCCTATTAGACCTATCTAGGACTTAAAAACACTTTTGGTGATGTGTTCGTGTGTGTATTAACAGAAGCCGATGCGTTGGAGCGCATTTCAGGACATCTGAATTTTTGTCTACTTTTGTATAGCTAGCATCGTCGTGTTGGACCGTTTTGTCAGGTAATCCTCCAACTGCCATATCTGCCCTATTAGACCTATCCAGGACTTAAAAACACTTTTGGTGATGTGTTCGTGTGTGTATTAACAGAATCCGATGCGTTGGAGCGCATTTCAGGACATCTGAATTGTTGTCTACTTTTGTATAGCTAGCATCGTCGTGTTGGAGCGTTTGGCAGGTAACCCTCCAACTGCCATATCTGCCCTATTATACCTATCCAGGACTTAAAAACACTTTTGGTGATGTGTTCGTGTGTGTATTAACAGAATCCGATGCGTTGGAGCGCATTTCAGGACATCTGAATTTTTGTCTACTTTGGATAGCTAGCATCGTCGTGTTGGAGCGTTTTGTCAGGTAATCCTCCAACTGCCATATCTGCCCTATTAGACCTATCTAGGACTTAAAAACACTTTTGGTGATGTGTTCGTGTGTGTATTAACAGAATCCGATGCGTTGGAGCGCATTTCAGGACATCTGAATTTTTGTCTACTTTTGTATAGCTAGCATCGTCGTGTTGGACCGTTTTGTCAGGTAATCCTCCAACTGCCATATCTGTCCTATTAGACCTATCCAGGACTTAAAAACACTTTTGGTGATGTGTTCGTGTGTGTATTAACAGAATCCGATGCGTTGGAGCGCATTTCAGGACATCTGAATTTTTGTCTACTTTTGTATAGCTAGCATCGTCGTGTTGGACCGTTTTGTCAGGTAATCCTCCAACTGCCATATCTGTCCTATTAGACCTATCCAGGACTTAAAAACACTTTTGGTGATGTGTTCGTGTGTGTATTAACAGAATCCGATGCGTTGGAGCGCATTTCAGGACATCTGAATTTTTGTCTACTTTTGTATAGCTAGCATCGTCGTGTCGGACCGTTTTGTCAGGTAATCCTCCAACTGCCATATCTGCCCTATTAGACTTATCTAGGACTTAAAAACACTTTTGGTGATGTGTTCGTGTGTGTATTAACAGAATCCGATGCGTTGGAGCGCATTTCAGGACATCTGAATTTTTGTCTACTTTGGATAGCTAGCATCGTCGTGTTGGAGCGTTTTGTCAGGTAATCCTCCATCTGCCATATCTGCCCTATTAGACCTATCTAGGACTTAAAAACACTTTTGGTGATGTGTTCGTGTGTGTATTAACAGAATCCGATGCGTTGGAGCGCATTTCAGGACATCTGAATTTTTGTCTACTTTTGTATAGCTAGCATCGTCGTGTTGGACCGTTTTGTCAGGTAATCCTCCAACTGCCATATCTGCCCTATTAGACCTATCTAGGACTTAAAAACACTTTTGGTGATGTGTTCGTGTGTGTATTAACAGAATCCGATGCGTTGGAGCGCATTTCAGGACATCTGAATTTTTGTCTACTTTGGATAGCTAGCATCGTCGTGTTGGAGCGTTTTGTCAGGTAATCCTCCATCTGCCATATCTGCCCTATTAGACCTATCTAGGACTTAAAAACACTTTTGGTGATGTGTTCGTGTGTGTATTAACAGAATCCGATGCGTTGGAGCGCATTTCAGGACATCTGAATTTTTGTCTACTTTTGTATAGCTAGCATCGTCGTGTTGGACCGTTTTGTCAGGTAATCCTCCAACTGCCATATCTGCCCTATTAGACCTATCCAGGACTTAAAAAAACTTTTGGTGATGTGTTCGTGTGTGTATTAACAGAATCCGATGCGTTGGAGCGCATTTCAGGACATCTGAATTTTTGTCTACTTTTGTATAGCTAGCATGGTCGTGTTGGACCGTTTTGTCAGGTAATCCTCCAACTGCCATATCTGCCCTATTAGACCTATCTAGGACTTAAAAACACTTTTGGTGATGTGTTCGTGTGTGTATTAACAGAATCCGATGCGTTGGAGCGCATTTCAGGACATCTGAATTTTTGGCTACTTTGGATAGCTAGCATCGTCGTGTTGGACCGTTTTGTCAGGTAATCCTCCAACTGCCATATCTGCCCTATTAGACCTATCCAGGACTTAAAAACACTTTTGGTGATGTGTTCGTGTGTGTATTAACAGAATCCGATGCGTTGGAGCGCATTTCAGGACATCTGAATTGTTGTCTACTTTTGTATAGCTAGCACCGTCGTGTTGGAGCGTTTGGCAGGTAATCCTCCAACTGCCATATCTGCCCTATTATACCTATCCAGGACTTAAAAACACTTTTGGTGATGTGTTCGTGTGTGTATTAACAGAATCCGATGCGTTGGAGCGCATTTCAGGACATCTGAATTTTTGTCTACTTTTGTATAGCTAGCATCGTCGTGTTGGACCGTTTTGTCAGGTAATCCTCCAACTGCCATATCTGCCCTATTAGACCTATCCAGGACTTAAAAACACTTTTGGTGATGTGTTCGTGTGTGTATTAACAGAATCCGATGCGTTGGAGCGCATTTCAGGACATCTGAATTGTTGTCTACTTTTGTATAGCTAGCATCGTCGTGTTGGAGCGTTTGGCAGGTAATCCTCCAACTGCCATATCTGCCCTATTATACCTATCCAGGACTTAAAAACACTTTTGGTGATGTGTTCGTGTGTGTATTAACAGAATCCGATGCGTTGGAGCGCATTTCAGGACATCTGAATTTTTGTCTACTTTGGATAGCTAGCATCGTCGTGTTGGAGCGTTTTGTCAGGTAATCCTCCAACTGCCATATCTGCCCTATTAGACCTATCTAGGACTTAAAAACACTTTTGGTGATGTGTTCGTGTGTGTATTAACAGAATCCGATGCGTTGGAGCGCATTTCAGGACATCTGAATTTTTGTCTACTTTTGTATAGCTAGCATCGTCGTGTTGGACCGTTTTGTCAGGTAATCCTCCAACTGCCATATCTGCCCTATTAGACCTATCTAGGACTTAAAAACACTTTTGGTGATGTGTTCGTGTGTGTATTAACAGAATCCGATGCGTTGGAGCGCATTTCAGGACATCTGAATTTTTGGTAAATTTTGTATAGCTAGCATCGTCGTGTTGGAGCGTTTTGTCAGGTAATCCTCCATCTGCCATATCTGCCCTATTAGACCTATCTAGGACTTAAAAACACTTTTGGTGATGTGTTCGTGTGTGTATTAACAGAATCCGATGCGTTGGAGCGCATTTCAGGACATCTGAATTTTTGTCTACTTTTGTATAGCTAGCATCGTCGTGTTGGACCGTTTTGTCAGGTAATCCTCCAACTGCCATATCTGCCCTATTAGACCTATCCAGGACTTAAAAACACTTTTGGTGATGTGTTCGTGCGTGTATTAACAGAATCCGATGCGTTGGAGCGCATTTCAGGACATCTGAATTTTTGTCTACTTTTGTATAGCTAGCATCGTCGTGTTGGAGCGTTTTGTCAGGTAATCCTCCATCTGCCATATCTGCCCTATTAGACCTATCTAGGACTTAAAAACACTTTTGGTGATGTGTTCGTGTGTGTATTAACAGAATCCGATGCGTTGGAGCGCATTTCAGGACATCTGAATTTTTGTCTACTTTTGTATAGCTAGCATCGTCGTGTTGGACCGTTTTGTCAGGTAATCCTCCAACTGCCATATCTGCCCTATTAGACCTATCTAGGACTTAAAAACACTTTTGGTGATGTGTTCGTGTGTGTATTAACAGAATCCGATGCGTTGGAGCGCATTTCAGGACATCTGAATTTTTGTCTACTTTTGTATAGCTAGCATCGTCGTGTTGGACCGTTTTGTCAGGTAATCCTCCAACTGCCATATCTGCCCTATTAGACCTATCTAGGACTTAAAAACACTTTTGGTGATGTGTTCGTGTGTGTATTAACAGAATCCGATGCGTTGGAGCGCATTTCAGGACATCTGAATTTTTGTCTACTTTTGTATAGCTAGCATCGTCGTGTTGGACCGTTTTGTCAGGTAATCCTCCAACTGCCATATCTGCCCTATTAGACCTATCCAGGACTTAAAAAAACTTTTGGTGATGTGTTCGTGTGTGTATTAACAGAATCCGATGCGTTGGAGCGCATTTCAGGACATCTGAATTTTTGTCTACTTTTGTATAGCTAGCATCGTCGTGTTGGACCGTTTTGTCAGGTAATCCTCCAACTGCCATATCTGCCCTATTAGACCTATCCAGGACTTAAAAAAACTTTTGATGATGTGTTCGTGTGTGTATTAACAGAATCCGATGCGTTGGAGCGCATTTCAGGACATCTGAATTTTTGTCTACTTTTGTATAGCTAGCATCGTCGTGTTGGACCGTTTTGTCAGGTAATCCTCCAACTGCCATATCTGCCCTATTAGACCTATCCAGGACTTAAAAAAACTTTTGGTGATGTGTTCGTGTGTGTATTAACAGAATCCGATGCGTTGGAGCGCATTTCAGGACATCTGAATTTTTGTCTACTTTTGTATAGCTAGCATCGTCGTGTTGGAGCGTTTTGTCAGGTAATCCTCCAACTGCCATATCTGCCCTATTAGACCTATCTAGGACTTAAAAACACTTTTGGTGATGTGTTCGTGTGTGTATTAACAGAATCCGATGCGTTGGAGCGCATTTCAGGACATCTGAATTTTTGTCTACTTTTGTATAGCTAGCATCGTCGTGTTGGACCGTTTTGTCAGGTAATCCTCCAACTGCCATATCTGCCCTATTAGACCTATCCAGGACTTAAAAAAACTTTTGGTGATGTGTTCGTGTGTGTATTAACAGAATCCGATGCGTTGGAGCGCATTTCAGGACATCTGAATTTTTGTCTACTTTTGTATAGCTAGCATCGTCGTGTTGGAGCGTTTTGTCAGGTAATCCTCCAACTGCCATATCTGCCATATTAGACCTATCCAGGACTTAAAAACACTTTTGGTGATGTGTTCGTGCGTGTATTAACAGAATCCGATGCGTTGGAGCGCATTTCAGGACATCTGAATTTTTGGTAAATTTTGTATAGCTAGCATCGTCGTGTTGGAGCGTTTTGTCAGGTAATCCTCCAACTGCCATATCTGCCCTATTAGACCTATCCAGGACTTAAAAACACTTTTGGTGATGTGTTCGTGTGTGTATTAACAGAATCCGATGCGTTGGAGCGCATTTCAGGACATCTGAATTTTTGTCTACTTTTGTATAGCTAGCATCGTCGTGTTGGACCGTTTTGTCAGGTAATCCTCCAACTGCCATATCTGCCCTATTAGACTTATCTAGGACTTAAAAACACTTTTGGTGATGTGTTCGTGTGTGTATTAACAGAATCCGATGCGTTGGAGCGCATTTCAGGACATCTGAATTTTTGTCTACTTTTGTATAGCTAGCATCGTCGTGTTGGAGCGTTTTGTCAGGTAATCCTCCAACTGCCTTATCTGCCCTATTAGACCTATCTAGGACTTAAAAACACTTTTGGTGATGTGTTCGTGTGTGTATTAACAGAATCCGATGCGTTGGAGCGCATTTCAGGACATCTGAATTTTTGTCTACTTTTGTATAGCTAGCATCGTCGTGTTGGAGCGTTTTGTCAGGTAATCCTCCAACTGCCATATCTGCCCTATTAGACCTATCCAGGACTTAAAAACACTTTTGGTGATGTGTTCGTGTGTGTATTAACAGAATCCGATGCGTTGGAGCGCATTTCAGGACATCTGAATTTTTGTCTACTTTTGTATAGCTAGCATCGTCGTGTTGGAGCGTTTTGTCAGGTAATCCTCCAACTGCCATATCTGCCCTATTAGACCTATCTAGGACTTAAAAACACTTTTGGTGATGTGTTCGTGTGTGTATTAACAGAATCCGATGCGTTGGAGCGCATTTCAGGACATCTGAATTTTTGTCTACTTTTGTATAGCTAGCATCGTCGTGTTGGAGCGTTTTGTCAGGTAATCCTCCAACTGCCATATCTGCCCTATTAGACCTATCCAGGACTTAAAAACACTTTTGGTGATGTGTTCGTGCGTGTATTAACAGAATCCGATGCGTTGGAGCGCATTTCAGGACATCTGAATTTTTGGTAAATTTTGTATAGCTAGCATCGTCGTGTTGGAGCGTTTTGTCAGGTAATCCTCCAACTGCCATATCTGCCCTATTAGACCTATCCAGGACTTGAAAACACTTTTGGTGATGTGTTCGTGTGTGTATTAACAGAATCCGATGCGTTGGAGCGCATTTCAGGACATCTGAATTTTTGTCTACTTTTGTATAGCTAGCATCGTCGTGTTGGAGCGTTTTGTCAGGTAATCCTCCAACTGCCATATCTGCCCTATTAGACCTATCCAGGACTTAAAAACACTTTTGGTGATGTGTTCGTGCGTGTATTAACAGAATCCGATGCGTTGGAGCGCATTTCAGGACATCTGAATTTTTGGTAAATTTTGTATAGCTAGCATCGTCGTGTTGGAGCGTTTTGTCAGGTAATCCTCCAACTGCCATATCTGCCCTATTAGACCTATCTAGGACTTAAAAACACTTTTGGTGATGTGTTCGTGTGTGTATTAACAGAATCCGATGCGTTGGAGCGCATTTCAGGACATCTGAATTTTTGTCTACTTTTGTATAGCTAGCATCGTCGTGTTGGAGCGTTTTGTCAGGTAATCCTCCAACTGCCATATCTGCCCTATTAGACCTATCCAGGACTTAAAAACACTTTTGGTGATGTGTTCGTGCGTGTATTAACAGAATCCGATGCGTTGGAGCGCATTTCAGGACATCTGAATTTTTGTCTACTTTTGTATAGCTAGCATCGTCGTGTTGGAGCGTTTTGTCAGGTAATCCTCCAACTGCCATATCTGCCCTATTAGACCTATCCAGGACTTAAAAACACTTTTGGTGATGTGTTCGTGTGTGTATTAACAGAATCCGATGCGTTGGAGCGCATTTCAGGACATCTGAATTGTTGTCTACTTTTGTATAGCTAGCATCGTCGTGTTGGAGCGTTTTGTCAGGTAATCCTCCAACTGCCATATCTGCCATATTAGACCTATCCAGGACTTAAAAACACTTTTGGTGATGTGTTCGTGCGTGTATTAACAGAATCCGATGCGTTGGAGCGCATTTCAGGACATCTGAATTTTTGGTAAATTTTGTATAGCTAGCATCGTCGTGTTGGAGCGTTTTGTCAGGTAATCCTCCAACTGCCATATCTGCCCTATTAGACCTATCTAGGACTTAAAAACACTTTTGGTGATGTGTTCGTGTGTGTATTAACAGAATCCGATGCGTTGGAGCGCATTTCAGGACATCTGAATTTTTGTCTACTTTTGTATAGCTAGCATCGTCGTGTTGGAGCGTTTTGTCAGGTAATCCTCCAACTGCCATATCTGCCCTATTAGACCTATCCAGGACTTAAAAACACTTTTGGTGATGTGTTCGTGCGTGTATTAACAGAATCCGATGCGTTGGAGCGCATTTCAGGACATCTGAATTTTTGGTAAATTTTGTATAGCTAGCATCGTCGTGTTGGAGCGTTTTGTCAGGTAATCCTCCAACTGCCATATCTGCCCTATTAGACCTATCCAGGACTTAAAAACACTTTTGGTGATGTGTTCGTGTGTGTATTAACAGAATCCGATGCGTTGGAGCGCATTTCAGGACATCTGAATTTTTGGTAAATTTTGTATAGCTAGCATCGTCGTGTTGGAGCGTTTTGTCAGGTAATCCTCCAACTGCCATATCTGCCCTATAAGACCTATCTAGGACTTAGGTTGCCCTATTAGACCTATCCAGGACTTAAAAACACTTTTGGTGATGTGTTCGTGCGTGTATTAACAGAATCCGATGCGTTGGAGCGCATTTCAGGACATCTGAATTTTTGTCTACTTTTGTATAGCTAGCATCGTCGTGTTGGAGCGTTTTGTCAGGTAATCCTCCAACTGCCATATCTGCCCTATTAGACCTATCTAGGACTTAAAAACACTTTTGGTGATGTGTTCGTGTGTGTATTAACAGAATCCGATGCGTTGGAGCGCATTTCAGGACATCTGAATTTTTGTCTACTTTTGTATAGCTAGCATCGTCGTGTTGGAGCGTTTTGTCAGGTAATCCTCCAACTGCCATATCTGCCCTATTAGACCTATCTAGGACTTAAAAACACTTTTGGTGATGTGTTCGTGTGTGTATTAACAGAATCCGATGCGTTGGAGCGCATTTCAGGACATCTGAATTTTTGGTAAATTTTGTATAGCTAGCATCGTCGTGTTGGAGCGTTTTGTCAGGTAATCCTCCAACTGCCATATCTGCCCTATTAGACCTATCTAGGACTTAAAAACACTTTTGGTGATGTGTTCGTGTGTGTATTAACAGAATCCGATGCGTTGGAGCGCATTTCAGGACATCTGAATTTTTGTCTACTTTTGTATAGCTGGCATCGTCGTGTTGGAGCGTTTTGTCAGGTAATCCTCCAACTGCCATATCTGCCATATTAGACCTATCCAGGACTTAAAAACACTTTTGGTGATGTGTTCGTGTGTGTATTAACAGAATCCGATGCGTTGGAGCGCATTTCAGGACATCTGAATTTTTGTCTACTTTTGTATAGCTGGCATCGTCGTGTTGGAGCGTTTTGTCAGGTAATCCTCCAACTGCCATATCTGCCATATTAGACCTATCCAGGACTTAAAAACACTTTTGGTGATGTGTTCGTGCGTGTATTAACAGAATCCGATGCGTTGGAGCGCATTTCAGGACATCTGAATTTTTGGTAAATTTTGTATAGCTAGCATCGTCGTGTTGGAGTGTTTTGTCAGGTAATCCTCCAACTGCCATATCTGCCCTATTAGACCTATCTAGGACTTAAAAACACTTTTGGTGATGTGTTCGTGTGTGTATTAACAGAATCCGATGCGTTGGAGCGCATTTCAGGACATCTGAATTTTTGTCTACTTTTGTATAGCTAGCATCGTCGTGTTGGACCGTTTTGTCAGGTAATCCTCCAACTGCCATATCTGCCCTATTAGACCTATCCAGGACTTAAAAACACTTTTGGTGATGCGTTCGTGTGTGTATTAACAGAATCCGATGCGTTGGAGCGCATTTCAGGACATCTGAATTGTTGTCTACTTTTGTATAGCTAGCATCGTCGTGTTGGAGCGTTTTGTCAGGTAATCCTCCAACTGCCATATCTGCCATATTAGACCTATCCAGGACTTAAAAACTCTTTTGGTGATGTGTTCGTGTGTGTATTAACAGAATCCGATGCGTTGGAGCGCATTTCAGGACATCTGAATTTTTGGTAAATTTTGTATAGCTAGCATCGTCGTGTTGGAGCGTTTTGTCAGGTAATCCTCCAACTGCCATATCTGCCCTATTAGACCTATCCAGGACTTAAAAACACTTTTGGTGATGTGTTCGTGCGTGTATTAACAGAATCCGATGCGTTGGAGCGCATTTCAGGACATCTGAATTTTTGGTAAATTTTGTATAGCTAGCATCGTCGTGTTGGAGCGTTTTGTCAGGTAATCCTCCAACTGCCATATCTGCCCTATTAGACCTATCTAGGACTTAAAAACACTTTTGGTGATGTGTTCGTGTGTGTATTAACAGAATCCGATGCGTTGGAGCGCATTTCAGGACATCTGAATTTTTGTCTACTTTTGTATAGCTAGCATCGTCGTGTTGGAGCGTTTTGTCAGGTAATCCTCCAACTGCCATATCTGCCCTATTAGACCTATCTAGGACTTAAAAACACTTTTGGTGATGTGTTCGTGTGTGTATTAACAAAATCCGATGCGTTGGAGCGCATTTCAGGACATCTGAATTTTTGGTAAATTTTGTATAGCTAGCATCGTCGTGTTGGAGCGTTTTGTCAGGTAATCCTCCAACTGCCATATCTGCCCTATTAGACCTATCCAGGACTTAAAAACACTTTTGGTGATGTGTTCGTGCGTGTATTAACAGAATCCGATGCGTTGGAGCGCATTTCAGGACATCTGAATTTTTGGTAAATTTTGTATAGCTAGCATCGTCGTGTTGGAGCGTTTTGTCAGGTAATCCTCCAACTGCCATATCTGCCCTATTAGACCTATCTAGGACTTAAAAACACTTTTGGTGATGTGTTCGTGTGTGTATTAACAGAATCCGATGCGTTGGAGCGCATTTCAGGACATCTGAATTTTTGTCTACTTTTGTATAGCTAGCATCGTCGTGTTGGAGCGTTTTGTCAGGTAATCCTCCAACTGCCATATCTGCCCTATTAGACCTATCCAGGACTTAAAAACACTTTTGGTGATGTGTTCGTGTGTGTATTAACAGAATCCGATGCGTTGGAGCGCATTTCAGGACATCTGAATTTTTGGTAAATTTTGTATAGCTAGCATCGTCGTGTTGGAGCGTTTTGTCAGGTAATCCTCCAACTGCCATATCTGCCATATTAGACCTGTCCAGGACTTAAAAACACTTTTGGTGATGTGTTCGTGTGTGTATTAACAGAATCCGATGCGTTGGAGCGCATTTCAGGACATCTGAATTTTTGGTAAATTTTGTATAGCTAGCATCGTCGTGTTGGAGCGTTTTGTCAGGTAATCCTCCAACTGCCATATCTGCCCTATTAGACCTATCCAGGACTTAAAAACACTTTTGGTGATGTGTTCGTGCGTGTATTAACAGAATCCGATGCGTTGGAGCGCATTTCAGGACATCTGAATTTTTGGTAAATTTTGTATAGCTAGCATCGTCGTGTTGAAGCGTTTTGTCAGGTAATCCTCCAACTGCCATATCTGCCCTATTAGACCTATCCAGGACTTAAAAACACTTTTGGTGATGTGTTCGTGCGTGTATTAACAGAATCCGATGCGTTGGAGCGCATTTCAGGACATCTGAATTTTTGGTAAATTTTGTATAGCTAGCATCGTCGTGTTGAAGCGTTTTGTCAGGTAATCCTCCAACTGCCATATCTGCCCTATTAGACCTATCCAGGACTTAAAAACACTTTTGGTGATGTGTTCGTGCGTGTATTAACAGAATCCGATGCGTTGGAGCGCATTTCAGGACATCTGAATTTTTGGTAAATTTTGTATAGCTAGCATCGTCGTGTTGAAGCGTTTTGTCAGGTAATCCTCCAACTGCCATATCTGCCATATTAGACCTGTCCAGGACTTAAAAACACTTTTGGTGATGTGTTCGTGTGTGTATTAACAGAATCCGATGCGTTGGAGCGCATTTCAGGACATCTGAATTTTTGGTAAATTTTGTATAGCTAGCATCGTCGTGTTGAAGCGTTTTGTCAGGTAATCCTCCAACTGCCATATCTGCCCTATTAGACCTATCCAGGACTTAAAAACACTTTTGGTGATGTGTTCGTGCGTGTATTAACAGAATCCGATGCGTTGGAGCGCATTTCAGGACATCTGAATTTTTGGTAAATTTTGTATAGCTAGCATCGTCGTGTTGGAGCGTTTTGTCAGGTAATCCTCCAACTGCCATATCTGCCCTATTAGACCTATCCAGGACTTAAAAACACTTTTGGTGATGTGTTCGTGTGTGTATTAACAGAATCCGATGCGTTGGAGCGCATTTCAGGACATCTGAATTTTTGGTAAATTTTGTATAGCTAGCATCGTCGTGTTGAAGCGTTTTGTCAGGTAATCCTCCAACTGCCATATCTGCCCTATTAGACCTATCCAGGACTTAAAAACACTTTTGGTGATGTGTTCGTGCGTGTATTAACAGAATCCGATGCGTTGGAGCGCATTTCAGGACATCTGAATTTTTGGTAAATTTTGTATAGCTAGCATCGTTGTGTTGGAGCGTTTTGTCAGGTAATCCTCCAACTGCCATATCTGCCCTATTAGACCTATCTAGGACTTAAAAACACTTTTGGTGATGTGTTCGTGTGTGTATTAACAGAATCCGATGCGTTGGAGCGCATTTCAGGACATCTGAATTTTTGTCTACTTTTGTATAGCTAGCATCGTCGTGTTGGAGCGTTTTGTCAGGTAATCCTCCAACTGCCATATCTGCCCTATTAGACCTATCCAGGACTTAAAAACACTTTTGGTGATGTGTTCGTGTGTGTATTAACAGAATCCGATGCGTTGGAGCGCATTTCAGGACATCTGAATTTTTGTCTACTTTTGTATAGCTAGCATCGTCGTGTTGGAGCGTTTTGTCAGGTAATCCTCCAACTGCCATATCTGCCCTATTAGACCTATCCAGGACTTAAAAACACTTTTGGTGATGTGTTCGTGCGTGTATTAACAGAATCCGATGCGTTGGAGCGCATTTCAGGACATCTGAATTTTTGGTAAATTTTGTATAGCTAGCATCGTCGTGTTGAAGCGTTTTGTCAGGTAATCCTCCAACTGCCATATCTGCCCTATTAGACCTATCCAGGACTTAAAAACACTTTTGGTGATGTGTTCGTGCGTGTATTAACAGAATCCGATGCGTTGGAGCGCATTTCAGGACATCTGAATTTTTGGTAAATTTTGTATAGCTAGCATCGTCGTGTTGAAGCGTTTTGTCAGGTAATCCTCCAACTGCCATATCTGCCATATTAGACCTGTCCAGGACTTAAAAACACTTTTGGTGATGTGTTCGTGTGTGTATTAACAGAATCCGATGCGTTGGAGCGCATTTCAGGACATCTGAATTTTTGGTAAATTTTGTATAGCTAGCATCGTCGTGTTGAAGCGTTTTGTCAGGTAATCCTCCAACTGCCATATCTGCCCTATTAGACCTATCCAGGACTTAAAAACACTTTTGGTGATGTGTTCGTGCGTGTATTAACAGAATCCGATGCGTTGGAGCGCATTTCAGGACATCTGAATTTTTGGTAAATTTTGTATAGCTAGCATCGTCGTGTTGGAGCGTTTTGTCAGGTAATCCTCCAACTGCCATATCTGCCCTATTAGACCTATCCAGGACTTAAAAACACTTTTGGTGATGTGTTCGTGTGTGTATTAACAGAATCCGATGCGTTGGAGCGCATTTCAGGACATCTGAATTTTTGGTAAATTTTGTATAGCTAGCATCGTCGTGTTGAAGCGTTTTGTCAGGTAATCCTCCAACTGCCATATCTGCCCTATTAGACCTATCCAGGACTTAAAAACACTTTTGGTGATGTGTTCGTGCGTGTATTAACAGAATCCGATGCGTTGGAGCGCATTTCAGGACATCTGAATTTTTGGTAAATTTTGTATAGCTAGCATCGTTGTGTTGGAGCGTTTTGTCAGGTAATCCTCCAACTGCCATATCTGCCCTATTAGACCTATCTAGGACTTAAAAACACTTTTGGTGATGTGTTCGTGTGTGTATTAACAGAATCCGATGCGTTGGAGCGCATTTCAGGACATCTGAATTTTTGTCTACTTTTGTATAGCTAGCATCGTCGTGTTGGAGCGTTTTGTCAGGTAATCCTCCAACTGCCATATCTGCCCTATTAGACCTATCCAGGACTTAAAAACACTTTTGGTGATGTGTTCGTGTGTGTATTAACAGAATCCGATGCGTTGGAGCGCATTTCAGGACATCTGAATTTTTGTCTACTTTTGTATAGCTAGCATCGTCGTGTTGGAGCGTTTTGTCAGGTAATCCTCCAACTGCCATATCTGCCCTATTAGACCTATCCAGGACTTAAAAACACTTTTGGTGATGTGTTCGTGTGTGTATTAACAGAATCCGATGCGTTGGAGCGCATTTCAGGACATCTGAATTTTTGGTAAATTTTGTATAGCTAGCATCGTCGTGTTGAAGCGTTTTGTCAGGTAATCCTCCAACTGCCATATCTGCCCTATTAGACCTATCCAGGACTTAAAAACACTTTTGGTGATGTGTTCGTGCGTGTATTAACAGAATCCGATGCGTTGGAGCGCATTTCAGGACATCTGAATTTTTGGTAAATTTTGTATAGCTAGCATCGTCGTGTTGAAGCGTTTTGTCAGGTAATCCTCCAACTGCCATATCTGCCCTATTAGACCTATCCAGGACTTAAAAACACTTTTGGTGATGTGTTCGTGCGTGTATTAACAGAATCCGATGCGTTGGAGCGCATTTCAGGACATCTGAATTTTTGTCTACTTTTGTATAGCTAGCATCGTCGTGTTGGACCGTTTTGTCAGGTAATCCTCCAACTGCCATATCTGCCCTATTAGACCTATCTAGGACTTAAAAACACTTTTGGTGATGTGTTCGTGTGTGTATTAACAGAATCCGATGCGTTGGAGCGCATTTCAGGACATCTGAATTTTTGTCTACTTTTGTATAGCTAGCATCGTCGTGTTGGAGCGTTTTGTCAGGTAATCCTCCAACTGCCATATCTGCCATATTAGACCTGTCCAGGACTTAAAAACACTTTTGGTGATGTGTTCGTGTGTGTATTAACAGAATCCGATGCGTTGGAGCGCATTTCAGGACATCTGAATTTTTGGTAAATTTTGTATAGCTAGCATCGTCGTGTTGGAGCGTTTTGTCAGGTAATCCTCCAACTGCCATATCTGCCCTATTAGACCTATCCAGGACTTAAAAACACTTTTGGTGATGTGTTCGTGCGTGTATTAACAGAATCCGATGCGTTGGAGCGCATTTCAGGACATCTGAATTTTTGGTAAATTTTGTATAGCTAGCATCGTCGTGTTGAAGCGTTTTGTCAGGTAATCCTCCAACTGCCATATCTGCCCTATTAGACCTATCCAGGACTTAAAAACACTTTTGGTGATGTGTTCGTGCGTGTATTAACAGAATCCGATGCGTTGGAGCGCATTTCAGGACATCTGAATTTTTGGTAAATTTTGTATAGCTAGCATCGTCGTGTTGAAGCGTTTTGTCAGGTAATCCTCCAACTGCCATATCTGCCCTATTAGACCTATCCAGGACTTAAAAACACTTTTGGTGATGTGTTCGTGCGTGTATTAACAGAATCCGATGCGTTGGAGCGCATTTCAGGACATCTGAATTTTTGGTAAATTTTGTATAGCTAGCATCGTCGTGTTGAAGCGTTTTGTCAGGTAATCCTCCAACTGCCATATCTGCCATATTAGACCTGTCCAGGACTTAAAAACACTTTTGGTGATGTGTTCGTGTGTGTATTAACAGAATCCGATGCGTTGGAGCGCATTTCAGGACATCTGAATTTTTGGTAAATTTTGTATAGCTAGCATCGTCGTGTTGAAGCGTTTTGTCAGGTAATCCTCCAACTGCCATATCTGCCCTATTAGACCTATCCAGGACTTAAAAACACTTTTGGTGATGTGTTCGTGCGTGTATTAACAGAATCCGATGCGTTGGAGCGCATTTCAGGACATCTGAATTTTTGGTAAATTTTGTATAGCTAGCATCGTCGTGTTGGAGCGTTTTGTCAGGTAATCCTCCAACTGCCATATCTGCCCTATTAGACCTATCCAGGACTTAAAAACACTTTTGGTGATGTGTTCGTGTGTGTATTAACAGAATCCGATGCGTTGGAGCGCATTTCAGGACATCTGAATTTTTGGTAAATTTTGTATAGCTAGCATCGTCGTGTTGAAGCGTTTTGTCAGGTAATCCTCCAACTGCCATATCTGCCCTATTAGACCTATCCAGGACTTAAAAACACTTTTGGTGATGTGTTCGTGCGTGTATTAACAGAATCCGATGCGTTGGAGCGCATTTCAGGACATCTGAATTTTTGGTAAATTTTGTATAGCTAGCATCGTTGTGTTGGAGCGTTTTGTCAGGTAATCCTCCAACTGCCATATCTGCCCTATTAGACCTATCTAGGACTTAAAAACACTTTTGGTGATGTGTTCGTGTGTGTATTAACAGAATCCGATGCGTTGGAGCGCATTTCAGGACATCTGAATTTTTGTCTACTTTTGTATAGCTAGCATCGTCGTGTTGGAGCGTTTTGTCAGGTAATCCTCCAACTGCCATATCTGCCCTATTAGACCTATCCAGGACTTAAAAACACTTTTGGTGATGTGTTCGTGTGTGTATTAACAGAATCCGATGCGTTGGAGCGCATTTCAGGACATCTGAATTTTTGTCTACTTTTGTATAGCTAGCATCGTCGTGTTGGAGCGTTTTGTCAGGTAATCCTCCAACTGCCATATCTGCCCTATTAGACCTATCCAGGACTTAAAAACACTTTTGGTGATGTGTTCGTGTGTGTATTAACAGAATCCGATGCGTTGGAGCGCATTTCAGGACATCTGAATTTTTGTCTACTTTTGTATAGCTAGCATCGTCGTGTTGGAGCGTTTTGTCAGGTAATCCTCCAACTGCCATATCTGCCCTATTAGACTTATCTAGGACTTAAAAACACTTTTGGTGATGTGTTCGTGTGTGTATTAACAGAATCCGATGCGTTGGAGCGCATTTCAGGACATCTGAATTTTTGTCTACTTTTGTATAGCTAGCATCGTCGTGTTGGAGCGTTTTGTCAGGTAATCCTCCAACTGCCATATCTGCCCTATTAGACTTATCTAGGACTTAAAAACACTTTTGGTGATGTGTTCGTGTGTGTATTAACAGAATCCGATGCGTTGGAGCGCATTTCAGGACATCTGAATTTTTGTCTACTTTTGTATAGCTAGCATCGTCGTGTTGGAGCGTTTTGTCAGGTAATCCTCCAACTGCCATATCTGCCCTATTAGACTTATCTAGGACTTAAAAACACTTTTGGTGATGTGTTCGTGTGTGTATTAACAGAATCCGATGCGTTGGAGCGCATTTCAGGACATCTGAATTTTTGTCTACTTTTGTATAGCTAGCATCGTCGTGTTGGAGCGTTTTGTCAGGTAATCCTCCAACTGCCATATCTGCCCTATTAGACTTATCTAGGACTTAAAAACACTTTTGGTGATGTGTTCGTGTGTGTATTAACAGAATCCGATGCGTTGGAGCGCATTTCAGGACATCTGAATTTTTGTCTACTTTTGTATAGCTAGCATCGTCGTGTTGGAGCGTTTTGTCAGGTAATCCTCCAACTGCCATATCTGCCCTATTAGACTTATCTAGGACTTAAAAACACTTTTGGTGATGTGTTCGTGTGTGTATTAACAGAATCCGATGCGTTGGAGCGCATTTCAGGACATCTGAATTTTTGTCTACTTTTGTATAGCTAGCATCGTCGTGTTGGAGCGTTTTGTCAGGTAATCCTCCAACTGCCATATCTGCCCTATTAGACTTATCTAGGACTTAAAAACACTTTTGGTGATGTGTTCGTGTGTGTATTAACAGAATCCGATGCGTTGGAGCGCATTTCAGGACATCTGAATTTTTGTCTACTTTTGTATAGCTAGCATCGTCGCGTTGGACCGTTTTGTCAGGTAATCCTCCAACTGCCATATCTGCCCTATTAGACCTATCCAGGACTTAAAAACACTTTTGGTGATGTGTTCGTGTGTGTATTAACAGAATCCGATGCGTTGGAGCACATTTCAGGACATCTGAATTTTTGTCTACTTTTGTATAGCTAGCATCGTCGTGTTGGAGCGTTTTGTCAGGTAATCCTCCAACTGCCATATCTGCCCTATTAGACCTATCCAGAACTTAAAAACACTTTTGGTGATGTGTTCGTGTGTGTATTAACAGAATCCGATGCGTTGGAGCGCATTTCAGGACATCTGAATTTTTGGTAAATTTTGTATAGCTAGCATCGTCGTGTTGGAGCGTTTTGTCAGGTAATCCTCCAACTGCCATATCTGCCCTATTAGACTTATCTAGGACTTAAAAACACTTTTGGTGATGTGTTCGTGTGTGTATTAACAGAATCCGATGCGTTGGAGCGCATTTCAGGACATCTGAATTTTTGTCTACTTTTGTATAGCTAGCATCGTCGTGTTGGACCGTTTTGTCAGGTAATCCTCCAACTGCCATATCTGCCCTATTAGACCTATCCAGGACTTAAAATCACTTTTGGTGATGTGTTCGTGTGTGTATTAACAGAATCCGATGCGTTGGAGCGCATTTCAGGACATCTGAATTTTTGTCTACTTTTGTATAGCTAGCATCGTCGTGTTGGACCGTTTTGTCAGGTAATCCTCCAACTGCCATATCTGCCCTATTAGACCTATCCAGGACTTAAAAACACTTTTGGTGATGTGTTCGTGTGTGTATTAACAGAATCCGATGCGTTGGAGCGCATTTCAGGACATCTGAATTTTTGTCTACTTTTGTATAGCTAGCATCGTCGTGTTGGACCGTTTTGTCAGGTAATCCTCCAACTGCCATATCTGCCCTATTAGACCTATCCAGGACTTAAAAACACTTTTGGTGATGTGTTCGTGTGTGTATTAACAGAATCCGATGCGTTGGAGCACATTTCAGGACATCTGAATTTTTGTCTACTTTTGTATAGCTAGCATCGTCGTGTTGGACCGTTTTGTCAGGTAATCCTCCAACTGCCATATCTGCCCTATTAGACCTATCCAGGACTTAAAAACACTTTTGGTGATGTGTTCGTGTGTGTATTAACAGAATCCGATGCGTTGGAGCCATAGCTAGCATCGTCGTGTTGGACCGTTTTGTCAGGTAATCCTCCAACTGCCATATCTGCCCTATTAGACTTATCCAGGACTTAAAAACACTTTTGGTGATGTGTTCGTGTGTGTATTAACAGAATCCGATGCGTTGGAGCGCATTTCAGGACATCTGAATTTTTGTCTACTTTTGTATAGCTAGCATCGTCGTGTTGGACCGTTTTGTCAGGTAATCCTCCAACTGCCATATCTGCCCTATTAGACCTATCCAGAACTTAAAAACACTTTTGGTGATGTGTTCGTGTGTGTATTAACAGAATCCGATGCGTTGGAGCGCATTTCAGGACATCTGAATTTTTGGTAAATTTTGTATAGCTAGCATCGTCTTGTTGGAGCGTTTTGTCAGGTAATCCTCCAACTGCCATATCTGCCCTATTAGACCTATCTAGGACTTAAAAACACTTTTGGTGATGTGTTCGTGTGTGTATTAACAGAATCCGATGCGTTGGAGTGCATTTCAGGACATCTGAATTTTTGTCTACTTTTGTATAGCTAGCATCGTCGTGTTGGACCGTTTTGTCAGGTAATCCTCCAACTGCCATATCTGCCCTATTAGACCTATCCAGGACTTAAAAACACTTTTGGTGATGTGTTCGTGTGTGTATTAACAGAATCCGATGCGTTGGAGCGCATTTCAGGACATCTGAATTTTTGTCTACTTTTGTATAGCTAGCATCGTCGTGTTGGAGCGTTTTGTCAGGTAATCCTCCAACTGCCATATCTGCCCTATTAGACCTATCCAGGACTTAAAAACACTTTTGGTGATGTGTTCGTGTGTGTATTAACAGAATCCGATGCGTTGGAGCACATTTCAGGACATCTGAATTTTTGTCTACTTTTGTATAGTCGTGTTGGAGCGTTTTGTCAGGTAATCCTCCAACTGCCATATCTGCCCTATTAGACCTATCCAGGACTTAAAAACACTTTTGGTGATGTGTTCGTGTGTGTATTAACAGAATCCGATGCGTTGGAGCGCATTTCAGGACATCTGAATTTTTGTCTACTTTTGTATAGCTAGCATCGTCGTGTTGGACCGTTTTGTCAGGTAATCCTCCAACTGCCATATCTGCCCTATTAGACCTATCCAGAACTTAAAAACACTTTTGGTGATTTGTTCGTGTGTGTATTAACAGAATCCGATGCGTTGGAGCGCATTTCAGGACATCTGAATTTTTGTCTACTTTTGTATAGCTAGCATCGTCGTGTTGGAGCGTTTTGTCAGGTAATCCTCCAACTGCCATATCTGCCCTATTAGACTTATCCAGGACTTAAAAACACTTTTGGTGATGTGTTCGTGTGTGTATTAACAGAATCCGATGCGTTGGAGCGCATTTCAGGACATCTGAATTTTTGTCTACTTTTGTATAGCTAGCATCGTCGTGTTGGAGCGTTTTGTCAGGTAATCCTCCAACTGCCATATCTGCCCTATTAGACTTATCCAGGACTTAAAAACACTTTTGGTGATGTGTTCGTGTGTGTATTAACAGAATCCGATGCGTTGGAGCGCATTTCAGGACATCTGAATTTTTGTCTACTTTTGTATAGCTAGCATCGTCGTGTTGGAGCGTTTTGTCAGGTAATCCTCCAACTGCCATATCTGCCCTATTAGACTTATCCAGGACTTAAAAACACTTTTGGTGATGTGTTCGTGTGTGTATTAACAGAATCCGATGCGTTGGAGCGCATTTCAGGACATCTGAATTTTTGTCTACTTTTGTATAGCTAGCATCGTCGTGTTGGACCGTTTTGTCAGGTAATCCTCCAACTGCCATATCTGCCCTATTAGACCTATCCAGAACTTAAAAACACTTTTGGTGATGTGTTCGTGTGTGTATTAACAGAATCCGATGCGTTGGAGCGCATTTCAGGACATCTGAATTATTGTCTACTTTTGTATAGCTAGCATCGTCGTGTTGGAGCGTTTTGTCAGGTAATCCTCCAACTGCCATATCTGCCCTATTAGACCTATCCAGGACTTAAAAACACTTTTGGTGATGTGTTCGTGTGTGTATTAACAGAATCCGATGCGTTGGAGCGCATTTCAGGACATCTGAATTTTTGTCTACTTTTGTATAGCTAGCATCGTCGTGTTGGACCGTTTTGTCAGGTAATCCTCCAACTGCCATATCTGCCCTATTAGACCTATCCAGAACTTAAAAACACTTTTGGTGATGTGTTCGTGTGTGTATTAACAGAATCCGATGCGTTGGAGCGCATTTCAGGACATCTGAATTTTTGGTAAATTTTGTATAGCTAGCATCGTCGTGTTGGAGCGTTTTGTCAGGTAATCCTCCAACTGCCATATCTGCCCTATTAGACCTATCTAGGACTTAAAAACACTTTTGGTGATGTGTTCGTGTGTGTATTAACAGAATCCGATGCGTTGGAGCGCATTTCAGGACATCTGAATTTTTGTCTACTTTTGTATAGCTAGCATCGTCGTGTTGGACCGTTTTGTCAGGTAATCCTCCAACTGCCATATCTGCCCTATTAGACCTATCCAGAACTTAAAAACACTTTTGGTGATGTGTTCGTGTGTGTATTAACAGAATCCGATGCGTTGGAGCGCATTTCAGGACATCTGAATTTTTGGTAAATTTTGTATAGCTAGCATCGTCGTGTTGGAGCGTTTTGTCAGGTAATCCTCCAACTGCCATATCTGCCCTATTAGACCTATCCAGGACTTAAAAACACTTTTGGTGATGTGTTCGTGTGTGTATTAACAGAATCCGATGCGTTGGAGCGCATTTCAGGACATCTGAATTTTTGGTAAATTTTGTATAGCTAGCATCGTCGTGTTGGAGCGTTTTGTCAGGTAATCCTCCAACTGCCATATCTGCCCTATTAGACCTATCTAGGACTTAAAAACACTTTTGGTGATGTGTTCGTGTGTGTATTAACAGAATCCGATGCGTTGGAGCGCATTTCAGGACATCTGAATTTTTGGTAAATTTTGTATAGCTAGCATCGTCGTGTTGGACCGTTTTGTCAGGTAATCCTCCAACTGCCATATCTGCCCTATTAGACTTATCCAGGACTTAAAAACACTTTTGGTGATGTGTTCGTGTGTGTATTAACAGAATCCGATGCGTTGGAGCGCATTTCAGGACATCTGAATTTTTGTCTACTTTTGTATAGCTAGCATCGTCGTGTTGGAGCGTTTTGTCAGGTAATCCTCCAACTGCCATATCTGCCCTATTAGACCTATCCAGGACTTAAAAACACTTTTGGTGATGTGTTCGTGTGTGTATTAACAGAATCCGATGCGTTGGAGCGCATTTCAGGACATCTGAATTTTTGTCTACTTTTGTATAGCTAGCATCGTCGTGTTGGAGCGTTTTGTCAGGTAATCCTCCAACTGCCATATCTGCCCTATTAGACCTATCCAGAACTTAAAAACACTTTTGGTGATGTGTTCGTGTGTGTATTAACAGAATCCGATGCGTTGGAGCGCATTTCAGGACATCTGAATTTTTGTCTACTTTTGTATAGCTAGCATCGTCGTGTTGGAGCGTTTTGTCAGGTAATCCTCCAACTGCCATATCTGCCCTATTAGACCTATCCAGGACTTAAAAACACTTTTGGTGATGTGTTCGTGTGTGTATTAACAGAATCCGATGCGTTGGAGCGCATTTCAGGACATCTGAATTTTTGGTAAATTTTGTATAGCTAGCATCGTCGTGTTGGAGCGTTTTGTCAGGTAATCCTCCAACTGCCATATCTGCCCTATTAGACCTATCTAGGACTTAAAAACACTTTTGGTGATGTGTTCGTGTGTGTATTAACAGAATCCGATGCGTTGGAGCGCATTTCAGGACATCTGAATTTTTGTCTACTTTTGTATAGCTAGCATCGTCGTGTTGGACCGTTTTGTCAGGTAATCCTCCAACTGCCATATCTGCCCTATTAGACCTATCTAGGACTTAAAAACACTTTTGGTGATGTGTTCGTGTGTGTATTAACAGAATCCGATGCGTTGGAGCGCATTTCAGGACATCTGAATTTTTGGTAAATTTTGTATAGCTAGCATCGTCGTGTTGGACCGTTTTGTCAGGTAATCCTCCAACTGCCATATCTGCCCTATTAGACTTATCCAGGACTTAAAAACACTTTTGGTGATGTGTTCGTGTGTGTATTAACAGAATCCGATGCGTTGGAGCGCATTTCAGGACATCTGAATTTTTGTCTACTTTTGTATAGCTAGCATCGTCGTGTTGGAGCGTTTTGTCAGGTAATCCTCCAACTGCCATATCTGCCCTATTAGACCTATCCAGGACTTAAAAACACTTTTGGTGATGTGTTCGTGTGTGTATTAACAGAATCCGATGCGTTGGAGCGCATTTCAGGACATCTGAATTTTTGTCTACTTTTGTATAGCTAGCATCGTCGTGTTGGAGCGTTTTGTCAGGTAATCCTCCAACTGCCATATCTGCCCTATTAGACCTATCCAGAACTTAAAAACACTTTTGGTGATGTGTTCGTGTGTGTATTAACAGAATCCGATGCGTTGGAGCGCATTTCAGGACATCTGAATTTTTGTCTACTTTTGTATAGCTAGCATCGTCGTGTTGGAGCGTTTTGTCAGGTAATCCTCCAACTGCCATATCTGCCCTATTAGACCTATCCAGGACTTAAAAACACTTTTGGTGATGTGTTCGTGTGTGTATTAACAGAATCCGATGCGTTGGAGCGCATTTCAGGACATCTGAATTTTTGTCTACTTTTGTATAGCTAGCATCGTCGTGTTGGAGCGTTTTGTCAGGTAATCCTCCAACTGCCATATCTGCCCTATTAGACCTATCCAGAACTTAAAAACACTTTTGGTGATGTGTTCGTGTGTGTATTAACAGAATCCGATGCGTTGGAGCGCATTTCAGGACATCTGAATTTTTGGTAAATTTTGTATAGCTAGCATCGTCGTGTTGGAGCGTTTTGTCAGGTAATCCTCCAACTGCCATATCTGCCCTATTAGACTTATCTAGGACTTAAAAACACTTTTGGTGATGTGTTCGTGTGTGTATTAACAGAATCCGATGCGTTCGAGCGCATTTCAGGACATCTGAATTTTTGTCTACTTTTGTATAGCTAGTATCGTCGTGTTGGACCGTTTTTTCAGGTAATCCTCCAACTGCCATATCTGCCCTATTAGACTTATCTAGGACTTAAAAACACTTTTGGTGATGTGTTCGTGTGTGTATTAACAGAATCCGATGCGTTGGAGCCATAGCTAGCATCGTCGTGTTGGACCGTTTTGTCAGGTAATCCTCCAACTGCCATATCTGCCCTATTAGACTTATCCAGGACTTAAAAACACTTTTGGTGATGTGTTCGTGTGTGTATTAACAGAATCCGATGCGTTGGAGCGCATTTCAGGACATCTGAATTTTTGTCTACTTTTGTATAGCTAGCATCGTCGTGTTGGACCGTTTTGTCAGGTAATCCTCCAACTGCCATATCTGCCCTATTAGACCTATCCAGAACTTAAAAACACTTTTGGTGATGTGTTCGTGTGTGTATTAACAGAATCCGATGCGTTGGAGCGCATTTCAGGACATCTGAATTTTTGTCTACTTTTGTATAGCTAGCATCGTCGTGTTGGAGCGTTTTGTCAGGTAATCCTCCAACTGCCATATCTGCCCTATTAGACCTATCCAGGACTTAAAAACACTTTTGGTGATGTGTTCGTGTGTGTATTAACAGAATCCGATGCGTTGGAGCGCATTTCAGGACATCTGAATTTTTGTCTACTTTTGTATAGCTAGCATCGTCGTGTTGGACCGTTTTGTCAGGTAATCCTCCAACTGCCATATCTGCCCTATTAGACCTATCCAGAACTTAAAAACACTTTTGGTGATGTGTTCGTGTGTGTATTAACAGAATCCGATGCGTTGGAGCGCATTTCAGGACATCTGAATTTTTGTCTACTTTTGTATAGCTAGTATCGTCGTGTTGGACCGTTTTTTCAGGTAATCCTCCAACTGCCATATCTGCCCTATTAGACTTATCTAGGACTTAAAAACACTTTTGGTGATGTGTTCGTGTGTGTATTAACAGAATCCGATGCGTTGGAGCCATAGCTAGCATCGTCGTGTTGGACCGTTTTGTCAGGTAATCCTCCTACTGCCATATCTGCCCTATTAGACTTATCCAGGACTTAAAAACACTTTTGGTGATGTGTTCGTGTGTGTATTAACAGAATCCGATGCGTTGGAGCGCATTTCAGGACATCTGAATTTTTGTCTACTTTTGTATAGCTAGCATCGTCGTGTTGGAGCGTTTTGTCAGGTAATCCTCCAACTGCCATATCTGCCCTATTAGACCTATCCAGGACTTAAAAACACTTTTGGTGATGTGTTCGTGTGTGTATTAACAGAATCCGATGCGTTGGAGCGCATTTCAGGACATCTGAATTTTTGTCTACTTTTGTATAGCTAGCATCGTCGTGTTGGACCGTTTTGTCAGGTAATCCTCCAACTGCCATATCTGCCCTATTAGACCTATCCAGAACTTAAAAACACTTTTGGTGATGTGTTCGTGTGTGTATTAACAGAATCCGATGCGTTGGAGCGCATTTCAGGACATCTGAATTTTTGGTAAATTTTGTATAGCTAGCATCGTCGTGTTGGACCGTTTTGTCAGGTAATCCTCCAACTGCCATATCTGCCCTATTAGACTTATCTAGGACTTAAAAACACTTTTGGTGATGTGTTCGTGTGTGTATTAACAGAATCCGATGCGTTGGAGCGCATTTCAGGACATCTGAATTTTTGTCTACTTTTGTATAGCTAGCATCGTCGTGTTGGACCGTTTTTTCAGGTAATCCTCCAACTGCCATATCTGCCCTATTAGACTTATCTAGGACTTAAAAACACTTTTGGTGATGCGTTCGTGTGTGTATTAACAGAATCCGATGCGTTGGAGCGCATTTCAGGACATCTGAATTTTTGTCTACTTTTGTATAGCTAGCATCGTCGTGTTGGACCGTTTTGTCAGGTAATTCTCCAACTGCCATATCTGCCCTATTAGACCTATCCAGGACTTAAAAACACTTTTGGTGATGTGTTCGTGTGTGTATTAACAGAATCCGATGCGTTGGAGCGCATTTCAGGACATCTGAATTTTTGTCTACTTTTGTATAGCTAGCATCGTCGTGTTGGACCGTTTTGTCAGGTAATCCTCCAACTGCCATATCTGCCCTATTAGACCTATCCAGGACTTAAAAACACTTTTGGTGATGTGTTCGTGTGTGTATTAACAGAATCCGATGCGTTGGAGCGCATTTCAGGACATCTGAATTTTTGTCTACTTTTGTATAGCTAGCATCGTCGTGTTGGAGCGTTTTGTCAGGTAATCCTCCAACTGCCATATCTGCCATATTAGACCTATCCAGGACTTAAAAACACTTTTGGTGATGTGTTCGTGTGTGTATTAACAGAATCCGATGCGTTGGAGCGCATTTCAGGACATCTGAATTTTTGTCTACTTTTGTATAGCTAGCATCGTCGTGTTGGAGCGTTTTGTCAGGTAATCCTCCAACTGCCATATCTGCCCTATTAGACCTATCCAGAACTTAAAAACACTTTTGGTGATGTGTTCGTGTGTGTATTAACAGAATCCGATGCGTTGGAGCGCATTTCAGGACATCTGAATTTTTGGTAAATTTTGTATAGCTAGCATCGTCGTGTTGGAGCGTTTTGTCAGGTAATCCTCCAACTGCCATATCTGCCCTATTAGACTTATCTAGGACTTAAAAACACTTTTGGTGATGTGTTCGTGTGTGTATTAACAGAATCCGATGCGTTGGAGCGCATTTCAGGACATCTGAATTTTTGTCTACTTTTGTATAGCTAGCATCGTCGTGTTGGAGCGTTTTGTCAGGTAATCCTCCAACTGCCATATCTGCCCTATTAGACCTATCCAGAACTTAAAAACACTTTTGGTGATGTGTTCGTGTGTGTATTAACAGAATCCGATGCGTTGGAGCGCATTTCAGGACATCTGAATTTTTGTCTACTTTTGTATAGCTAGCATCGTCGTGTTGGACCGTTTTGTCAGGTAATCCTCCAACTGCCATATCTGCCCTATTAGACCTATCCAGGACTTAAAAACACTTTTGGTGATGTGTTCGTGTGTGTATTAACAGAATCCGATGCGTTGGAGCGCATTTCAGGACATCTGAATTTTTGTCTACTTTTGTATAGCTAGCATCGTCGTGTTGGACCGTTTTTTCAGGTAATCCTCCAACTGCCATATCTGCCCTATTAGACTTATCTAGGACTTAAAAACACTTTTGGTGATGTGTTCGTGTGTGTATTAACAGAAACCGAAGCGTTTGAGCGCATTTCAGGACATCTGAATTTTTGTCTACTTTTGTATAGCTAGCATCGTCGTGTTGGAGCGTTTTGTCAGGTAATCCTCCAACTGCCATATCTGCCATATTAGACCTATCCAGGACTTAAAAACACTTTTGGTGATGTGTTCGTGTGTGTATTAACAGAATCCGATGCGTTGGAGCGCATTTCAGGACATCTGAATTTTTGGTAAATTTTGTATAGCTAGCATCGTCGTGTTGCACCGTTTTGTCAGGTAATCCTCCAACTGCCATATCTGCCCTATTAGACCTATCCAGGACTTAAAAACACTTTTGGTGATGTGTTCGTGTGTGTATTAACAGAATCCGATGCGTTGGAGCGCATTTCAGGACATCTGAATTTTTGTCTACTTTTGTATAGCTAGCATCGTCGTGTTGGAGCGTTTTGTCAGGTAATCCTCCAACTGCCATATCTGCCCTATTAGACCTATCCAGGACTTAAAAACACTTTTGGTGATGTGTTCGTGTGTGTATTAACAGAATCCGATGCGTTGGAGCGCATTTCAGGACATCTGAATTTTTGTCTACTTTTGTATAGCTAGCATCGTCGTGTTGGACCGTTTTGTCAGGTAATCCTCCAACTGCCATATCTGCCCTATTAGACCTATCCAGGACTTAAAAACACTTTTGGTGATGTGTTCGTGTGTGTATTAACAGAATCCGATGCGTTGGAGCGCATTTCAGGACATCTGAATTTTCGTCTACTTTTGTATAGCTAGCATCGTCGTGTTGGACCGTTTTGTCAGGTAATCCTCCAACTGCCATATCTGCCCTATTAGACCTATCCAGGACTTAAAAACA
Organism: Eristalis intricaria; assembly: GCA_964034865.1. Taxonomy (NCBI): domain Eukaryota; kingdom Metazoa; phylum Arthropoda; class Insecta; order Diptera; family Syrphidae; genus Eristalis; species Eristalis intricaria. The sequence goes on from OZ035875.1 coordinate 43,914,150, forward strand.
CTTTTGGTGATGTGTTCGTGTGTGTATTAACAGAATCCGATGCGTTGGAGCGCATTTCAGGACATCTGAATTTTTGTCTACTTTTGTATAGCTAGCATCGTCGTGTTGGACCGTTTTGTCAGGTAATCCTCCAACTGCCATATCTGCCCTATTAGACCTATCCAGGACTTAAAAACACTTTTGGTGATGTGTTCGTGTATGTATTAACAGAATCCGATGCGTTGGAGCGCATTTCAGGACATCTGAATTTTTGGTAAATTTTGTATAGCTAGCATCGTCGTGTTGCACCGTTTTGTCAGGTAATCCTCCAACTGCCATATCTGCCCTATTAGACCTATCCAGGACTTAAAAACACTTTTGGTGATGTGTTCGTGTGTGTATTAACAGAATCCGATGCGTTGGAGCGCATTTCAGGACATCTGAATTTTTGTCTACTTTTGTATAGCTAGCATCGTCGTGTTGGAGCGTTTTGTCAGGTAATCCTCCAACTGCCATATCTGCCCTATTAGACCTATCCAGGACTTGAAAACACTTTTGGTGATGTGTTCGTGTGTGTATTAACAGAATCCGATGCGTTGGAGCGCATTTCAGGACATCTGAATTTTTGGTAAATTTTGTATAGCTAGCATCGTCGTGTTGCACCGTTTTGTCAGGTAATCCTCCAACTGCCATATCTGCCCTATTAGACCTATCCAGGACTTAAAAACACTTTTGGTGATGTGTTCGTGTGTGTATTAACAGAATCCGATGCGTTGGAGCGCATTTCAGGACATCTGAATTTTTGTCTACTTTTGTATAGCTAGCATCGTCGTGTTGGACCGTTTTGTCAGGTAATCCTCCAACTGCCATATCTGCCCTATTAGACCTATCCAGGACTTAAAAACACTTTTGGTGATGTTTTCGTGTGTGTATTAACAGAATCCGATGCGTTGGAGCGCATTTCAGGACATCTGAATTTTTGGTAAATTTTGTATAGCTAGCATCGTCGTGTTGCACCGTTTTGTCAGGTAATCCTCCAACTGCCATATCTGCCCTATTAGACCTATCCAGGACTTAAAAACGCTTTTGGTGATGTGTTCGTGTGTGTATTAACAGAATCCGATGCGTTGGAGCGCATTTCAGGACATCTGAATTTTTGTCTACTTTTGTATAGCTAGCATCGTCGTGTTGGACCGTTTTGTCAGGTAATCCTCCAACTGCCATATCTGCCCTATTAGACCTATCCAGGACTTAAAAACACTTTTGGTGATGTGTTCGTGTGTGTATTAACAGAATCCGATGCGTTGGAGCGCATTTCAGGACATCTGAATTTTTGTCTACTTTTGTATAGCTAGCATCGTCGTGTTGGACCGTTTTTTCAGGTAATCCTCCAACTGCCATATCTGCCCTATTAGACTTATCTAGGACTTAAAAACACTTTTGGTGATGTGTTCGTGTGTGTATTAACAGAATCCGATGCGTTGGAGCGCATTTCAGGACATCTGAATTTTTGTCTACTTTTGTATAGCTAGCATCGTCGTGTTGGAGCGTTTTGTCAGGTAATCCTCCAACTGCCATATCTGCCCTATTAGACCTATCCAGGACTTAAAAACACTTTTGGTGATGTGTTCGTGTGTGTATTAACAGAATCCGATGCGTTGGAGCGCATTTCAGGACATCTGAATTTTTGTCTACTTTTGTATAGCTAGCATCGTCGTGTTGGACCGTTTTGTCAGGTAATCCTCCAACTGCCATATCTGCCCTATTAGACCTATCCAGGACTTAAAAACACTTTTGGTGATGTGTTCGTGTGTGTATTAACAGAATCCGATGCGTTGGAGCGCATTTCAGGACATCTGAATTTTTGGTAAATTTTGTATAGCTAGCATCGTCGTGTTGGAGCGTTTTGTCAGGTAATCCTCCAACTGCCATATCTGCCCTATTAGACCTATCTAGGACTTAAAAACACTTTTGGTGATGTGTTCGTGTGTGTATTAACAGAATCCGATGCGTTTGAGCGCTTTTCAGGACATCTGAATTTTTGTCTACTTTTGTATAGCTAGCATCGTCGTGTTGGAGCGTTTTGTCAGGTAATCCTCCAACTGCCATATCTGCCATATTAGACCTATCCAGGACTTAAAAACACTTTTGGTGATGTGTTCGTGTGTGTATTAACAGAATCCGATGCGTTGGAGCGCATTTCAGGACATCTGAATTTTTGGTAAATTTTGTATAGCTAGCATCGTCGTGTTGGACCGTTTTGTCAGGTAATCCTCCAACTGCCATATCTGCCCTATTAGACCTATCCAGGACTTAAAAACACTTTTGGTGATGTGTTCGTGTGTGTATTAACAGAATCCGATGCGTTGGAGCGCATTTCAGGACATCTGAATTTTTGTCTACTTTTGTATAGCTAGCATCGTCGTGTTGGACCGTTTTGTCAGGTAATCCTCCAACTGCCATATCTGCCCTATTAGACCTATCCAGGACTTAAAAACACTTTTGGTGATGTGTTCGTGTGTGTATTAACAGAATCCGATGCGTTGGAGCGCATTTCAGGACATCTGAATTTTTGTCTACTTTTGTATAGCTAGCATCGTCGTGTTGGACCGTTTTGTCAGGTAATCCTCCAACTGCCATATCTGCCCTATTAGACCTATCCAGGACTTAAAAACACTTTTGGTGATGTGTTCGTGTGTGTATTAACAGAATCCGATGCGTTGGAGCGCATTTCAGGACATCTGAATTTTTGGTAAATTTTGTATAGCTAGCATCGTCGTGTTGGAGCGTTTTGTCAGGTAATCCTCCAACTGCCATATCTGCCCTATTAGACCTATCCAGGACTTAAAAACACTTTTGGTGATGTGTTCGTGTGTGTATTAACAGAATCCGATGCGTTGGAGCGCATTTCAGGACATCTGAATTTTTGTCTACTTTTGTATAGCTAGCATCGTCGTGTTGGACCGTTTTGTCAGGTAATCCTCCAACTGCCATATCTGCCCTATTAGACCTATCCAGGACTTAAAAACACTTTTGGTGATGTGTTCGTGTGTGTATTAACAGAATCCGATGCGTTGGAGCGCATTTCAGGACATCTGAATTTTTGGTAAATTTTGTATAGCTAGCATCGTCGTGTTGGAGCGTTTTGTCAGGTAATCCTCCAACTGCCATATCTGCCCTATTAGACCTATCTAGGACTTAAAAACACTTTTGGTGATGTGTTCGTGTGTGTATTAACAGAATCCGATGCGTTTGAGCGCTTTTCAGGACATCTGAATTTTTGTCTACTTTTGTATAGCTAGCATCGTCGTGTTGGAGCGTTTTGTCAGGTAATCCTCCAACTGCCATATCTGCCATATTAGACCTATCCAGGACTTAAAAACACTTTTGGTGATGTGTTCGTGTGTGTATTAACAGAATCCGATGCGTTGGAGCGCATTTCAGGACATCTGAATTTTTGTCTACTTTTGTACAGCTAGCATCGTCGTGTTGGAGCGTTTTGTCAGGTAATCCTCCAACTGCCATATCTGCCATATTAGACCTATCCAGGACTTAAAAACACTTTTGGTGATGTGTTCGTGTGTGTATTAACAGAATCCGATGCGTTGGAGCGCATTTCAGGACATCTGAATTTTTGTCTACTTTTGTATAGCTAGCATCGTCGTGTTGGACCGTTTTGTCAGGTAATCCTCCAACTGCCATATCTGCCCTATTAGACTTATCTAGGACTTAAAAACACTTTTGGTGATGTGTTCATGTGTGTATTAACAGAATCCGATGCGTTGGAGCGCATTTCAGGACATCTGAATTTTTGTCTACTTTTGTATAGCTAGCATCGTCGTGTTGGAGCGTTTTGTCAGGTAATCCTCCAACTGCCATATCTGCCCTATTAGACCTATCTAGGACTTAAAAACACTTTTGGTGATGTGTTCGTGTGTGTATTAACAGAATCCGATGCGTTTGAGCGCATTTCAGGACATCTGAATTTTTGTCTACTTTTGTATAGCTAGCATCGTCGTGTTGGAGCGTTTTGTCAGGTAATCCTCCAACTGCCATATCTGCCATATTAGACCTATCCAGGACTTAAAAACACTTTTGGTGATGTGTTCGTGTGTGTATTAACAGAATCCGATGCGTTGGAGCGCATTTCAGGACATCTGAATTTTTGTCTACTTTTGTATAGCTAGCATCGTCGTGTTGGAGCGTTTTGTCAGGTAATCCTCCAACTGCCATATCTGCCCTATTAGACCTATCCAGAACTTAAAAACACTTTTGGTGATGTGTTCGTGTGTGTATTAACAGAATCCGATGCGTTGGAGCGCATTTCAGGACATCCGAATTTTTGTCTACTTTTGTATAGCTAGCATCGTCGTGTTGGACCGTTTTGTCAGGTAATCCTCCAACTGCCATATCTGCCCTATTAGACCTATCTAGGACTTAAAAACACTTTTGGTGATGTGTTCGTGTGTGTATTAACAGAATCCGATGCGTTTGAGCGCATTTCAGGACATCTGAATTTTTGTCTACTCTTGTATAGCTAGCATCGTCGTGTTGGAGCGTTTTGTCAGGTAATCCTCCAACTGCCATATCTGCCCTATTAGACCTATCTAGGACTTAAAAACACTTTTGGTGATGTGTTCGTGTGTGTATTAACAGAATCCGATGCGTTGGAGCGCATTTCAGGACATCTGAATTTTTGTCTACTTTTGTATAGCTAGCATCGTCGTGTTGGAGCGTTTTGTCAGGTAATCCTCCAACTGCCATATCTGCCATATTAGACCTATCCAGGACTTAAAAACACTTTTGGTGATGTGTTCGTGTGTGTATTAACAGAATCCGATGCGTTGGAGCGCATTTCAGGACATCTGAATTTTTGTCTACTTTTGTATAGCTAGCATCGTCGTGTTGGAGCGTTTTGTCAGGTAATCCTCCAACTGCCATATCTGCCCTATTAGACTTATCTAGGACTTAAAAACACTTTTGGTGATGTGTTCGTGTGTGTATTAACAGAATCCGATGCGTTGGAGCGCATTTCAGGACATCTGAATTTTTGTCTACTTTTGTATAGCTAGCATCGTCGTGTTGGAGCGTTTTGTCAGGTAATCCTGCAACTGCCATATCTGCACTATTAGACCTATCCAGAACTTAAAAACACTTTTGGTGATGTGTTCGTGTGTGTATTAACAGAATCCGATGCGTTGGAGCGCATTTCAGGACATCCGAATTTTTGTCTACTTTTGTATAGCTAGCATCGTCGTGTTGGACCGTTTTTTCAGGTAATCCTCCAACTGCCATATCTGCCCTATTAGACTTATCTAGGACTTAAAAACACTTTTGGTGATGTGTTCATGTGTGTATTAACAGAATCCGATGCGTTGGAGCGCATTTCAGGACATCTGAATTTTTGTCTACTTTTGTATAGCTAGCATCGTCGTGTTGGAGCGTTTTGTCAGGTAATCCTCCAACTGCCATATCTGCCCTATTAGACCTATCTAGGACTTAAAAACACTTTTGGTGATGTGTTCGTGTGTGTATTAACAGAATCCGATGCGTTTGAGCGCATTTCAGGACATCTGAATTTTTGTCTACTTTTGTATAGCTAGCATCGTCGTGTTGGAGCGTTTTGTCAGGTAATCCTCCAACTGCCATATCTGCCCTATTAGACCTATCCAGAACTTAAAAACACTTTTGGTGATGTGTTCGTGTGTGTATTAACAGAATCCGATGCGTTGGAGCGCATTTCAGGACATCAGAATTTTTGTCTACTTTTGTATAGCTAGCATCGTCGTGTTGGACCGTTTTTTCAGGTAATCCTCCAACTGCCATATCTGCCCTATTAGACCTATCCAGGACTTAAAAACACTTTTGGTGATGTGTTCGTGTGTGTATTAACAGAATCCGATGCGTTGGAGCGCATTTCAGGACATCTGAATTTTTGTCTACTTTTGTATAGCTAGCATCGTCGTGTTGGACCGTTTTTTCAGGTAATCCTCCAACTGCCATATCTGCCCTATTAGACTTATCTAGGACTTAAAAACACTTTTGGTGATGTGTTCGTGTGTGTATTAACAGAATCCGATGCGTTGGAGCGCATTTCAGGACATCTGAATTTTTGTCTACTTTTGTATAGCTAGCATCGTCGTGTTGGACCGTTTTGTCAGGTAATCCTCCAACTGCCATATCTGCCCTATTAGACCTATCCAGGACTTAAAAACACTTTTGGTGATGTGTTCGTGTGTGTATTAACAGAATCCGATGCGTTGGAGCGCATTTCAGGACATCTGAATTTTTGTCTACTTTTGTATAGCTAGCATCGTCGTGTTGGACCGTTTTTTCAGGTAATCCTCCAACTGCCATATCTGCCCTATTAGACTTATCTAGGACTTAAAAACACTTTTGGTGATGTGTTCGTGTGTGTATTAACAGAATCCGATGCGTTGGAGCGCATTTCAGGACATCTGAATTTTTGTCTACTTTTGTATAGCTAGCATCGTCGTGTTGGAGCGTTTTGTCAGGTAATCCTCCAACTGCCATATCTGCCATATTAGACCTATTCAGGACTTAAAAACACTTTTGGTGATGTGTTCGTGTGTGTATTAACAGAATCCGATGCGTTGGAGCGCATTTCAGGACATCTGAATTTTTGTCTACTTTTGTATAGCTAGCATCGTCGTGTTGGAGCGTTTTGTCAGGTAATCCTCCAACTGCCATATCTGCCCTATTAGACCTATCTAGGACTTAAAAACACTTTTGGTGATGTGTTCGTGTGTGTATTAACAGAATCCGATGCGTTTGAGCGCATTTCAGGACATCTGAATTTTTGTCTACTTTTGTATAGCTAGCATCGTCGTGTTGGAGCGTTTTGTCAGGTAATCCTCCAACTGCCATATCTGCCATATTAGACCTATCCAGGACTTAAAAACACTTTTGGTGATGTGTTCGTGTGTGTATTAACAGAATCCGATGCGTTGGAGCGCATTTCAGGACATCTGAATTTTTGTCTACTTTTGTATAGCTAGCATCGTCGTGTTGGAGCGTTTTGTCAGGTAATCCTCCAACTGCCATATCTGCCATATTAGACCTATCCAGGACTTAAAAACACTTTTGGTGATGTGTTCGTGTGTGTATTAACAGAATCCGATGCGTTGGAGCGCATTTCAGGACATCTGAATTTTTGTCTACTTTTGTATAGCTAGCATCGTCGTGTTGGACCGTTTTTTCAGGTAATCCTCCAACTGCCATATCTGCCCTATTAGACCTATCCAGGACTTAAAAACACTTTTGGTGATGTGTTCGTGTGTGTATTAACAGAATCCGATGCGTTGGAGCGCATTTCAGGACATCTGAATTTTTGGTAAATTTTGTATAGCTAGCATCGTCGTGTTGGACCGTTTTGTCAGGTAATCCTCCAACTGCCATATCTGCCCTATTAGACCTATCCAGGACTTAAAAACGCTTTTGGTGATGTGTTCGTGTGTGTATTAACAGAATCCGATGCGTTGGAGCGCATTTCAGGACATCTGAATTTTTGTCTACTTTTGTATAGCTAGCATCGTCGTGTTGGACCGTTTTGTCAGGTAATCCTCCAACTGCCATATCTGCCCTATTAGACCTATCCAGGACTTAAAAACACTTTTTGGTGATGTGTTCGTGTGTGTATTAACAGAATCCGATGCGTTGGAGTGCATTTCAGGACATCTGAATTTTTGGTAAATTTTGTATAGCATCGTCGTGTTGGACCGTTTTGTCAGGTAATCCTCCAACTGCCATATCTGCCCTATTAGACCTATCCAGGACTTAAAAACACTTTTGGTGATGTGTTCGTGTGTGTATTAACAGAATCCGATGCGTTGGAGCGCATTTCAGGACATCTGAATTTTTGGTAAATTTTGTATAGCATCGTCGTGTTGGACCGTTTTGTCAGGTAATCCTCCAACTGCCATATCTGCCCTATTAGACCTATCCAGGACTTAAAAACACTTTTGGTGATGTGTTCGTGTGTGTATTAACAGAATCCGATGCGTTGGAGCGCATTTCAGGACATCTGAATTTTTGTCTACTTTTGTATAGCTAGCATCGTCGTGTTGGATCGTTTTGTCAGGTAATCCTCCAACTGCCATATCTGCCCTATTAGACCTATCCAGGACTTAAAAACACTTTTGGTGATGTGTTCGTGTGTGTATTAACAGAATCCGATGCGTTTGAGCGCATTTCAGGACATCTGAATTTTTGTCTACTTTGTATAGCTAGCATCGTCGTGTTGGAGCGTTTTGTCAGGTAATCCTCCAACTGCCATATCTGCCCTATTAGACCTATCCAGGACTTAAAAACACTTTTGGTGATGTGTTCGTGTGTGTATTAACAGAATCCGATGCGTTGGAGCGCATTTCAGGACATCTGAATTTTTGTCTACTTTTGTATAGCTAGCATCGTCGTGTTGGAGCGTTTTGTCAGGTAATCCTCCAACTGCCATATCTGCCCTATTAGACCTATCCAGAACTTAAAAACACTTTTGGTGATGTGTTCGTGTGTGTATTAACAGAATCCAATGCGTTGGAGCGCATTTCAGGACATCTGAATTTTTGTCTACTTTTGTATAGCTAGCATCGTCGTGTTGGACCGTTTTTTCAGGTAATCCTCCAACTGCCATATCTGCCCTATTAGACTTATCTAGGACTTAAAAACACTTTTGGTGATGTGTTCGTGTGTGTATTAACAGAAACCGATGCGTTTGAGCGCATTTCAGGACATCTGAATTTTTGTCTACTTTTGTATAGCTAGCATCGTCGTGTTGGAGCGTTTTGTCAGGTAATCCTCCAACTGCCATATCTGCCATATTAGACCTATCCAGGACTTAAAAACACTTTTGGTGATGTGTTCGTGTGTGTATTAACAGAATCCGATGCGTTGGAGCGCATTTCAGGACATCTGAATTTTTGTCTACTTTTGTATAGCTAGCATCGTCGTGTTGGACCGTTTTTTCAGGTAATCCTCCAACTGCCATATCTGCCCTATTAGACCTATCCAGGACTTAAAAACACTTTTGGTGATGTGTTCGTGTGTGTATTAACAGAATCCGATGCGTTGGAGCGCATTTCAGGACATCTGAATTTTTGTCTACTTTTGTATAGCTAGCATCGTCGTGTTGGACCGTTTTTTCAGGTAATCCTCCAACTGCCATATCTGCCCTATTAGACTTATCTAGGACTTAAAAACACTTTTGGTGATGTGTTCGTGTGTGTATTAACAGAAACCGATGCGTTTCAGCGCATTTCAGGACATCTGAATTTTTGTCTACTTTTGTATAGCTAGCATCGTCGTGTTGGAGCGTTTTGTCAGGTAATCCTCCAACTGCCATATCTGCCATATTAGACCTATCCAGGACTTAAAAACACTTTTGGTGATGTGTTCGTGTGTGTATTAACAGAATCCGATGCGTTGGAGCGCATTTCAGGACATCTGAATTTTTGTCCACTTTTGTATAGCTAGCATCGTCGTGTTGGACCGTTTTGTCAGGTAATCCTCCAACTGCCATATCTGCCCTATTAGACCTATCCAGGACTTAAAAACACTTTTGGTGATGTGTTCGTGTGTGTATTAACAGAATCCGATGCGTTGGAGCGCATTTCAGGACATCTGAATTTTTGGTAAATTTTGTATAGCATCGTCGTGTTGGACCGTTTTGTCAGGTAATCCTCCAACTGCCATATCTGCCCTATTAGACCTATCCAGGACTTAAAAACACTTTTGGTGATGTGTTCGTGTGTGTATTAACAGAATCCGATGCGTTGGAGCGCATTTCATGACATCTGAATTTTTGTCTACTTTTGTATAGCTAGCATCGTCGTGTTGGATCGTTTTGTCAGGTAATCCTCCAACTGCCATATCTGCCCTATTAGACCTATCAAGGACTTAAAAACACTTTTGGTGATGTGTTCGTGTGTGTATTAACAGAATCCGATGCGTTGGAGCGCATTTCAGGACATCTGAATTTTTGTCTACTTTGTATAGCTAGCATCGTCGTGTTGGACCGTTTTGTCAGGTAATCCTCCAACTGCCATATCTGCCCTATTAGACCTATCCAGGACTTAAAAACACTTTTGGTGATGTGTTCGTGTGTGTATTAACAGAATCCGATGCGTTGGAGCGCATTTCAGGACATCTGAATTTTTGCCTACTTTGTATAGCTAGCATCGTCGTGTTGGACCGTTTTGTCAGGTAATCCTCCAACTGCCATATCTGCCCTATTAGACCTATCCAGGACTTAAAAACACTTTTGGTGATGTGTTCGTGTGTGTATTAACAGAATCCGATGCGTTGGAGCGCATTTCAGGACATCTGAATTTTTGTCTACTTTTGTATAGCTAGCATCGTCGTGTTGGACCGTTTTGTCAGGTAATCCTCCAACTGCCATATCTGCCCTATTAGATCTATCCAGGACTTAAAAACACTTTTGGTGATGTGTTCGTGTGTGTATTAACAGAATCCGATGCGTTGGAGCGCATTTCAGGACATCTGAATTTTTGTCTACTTTTGTATAGCTAGCATCGTCGTGTTGGACCGTTTTGTCAGGTAATCCTCCAACTGCCATATCTGCCCTATTAGATCTATCCAGGACTTAAAAACACTTTTGGTGATGTGTTCGTGTGTGTATTAACAGAATCCGATGCGTTGGAGCGCATTTCAGGACATCTGAATTTTTGTCCACTTTTGTATAGCTAGCATCGTCGTGTTGGACCGTTTTGTCAGGTAATCCTCCAACTGCCATATCTGCCCTATTAGACCTATCCAGGACTTAAAAACACTTTTGGTGATGTGTTCGTGTGTGTATTAACAGAATCCGATGCGTTGGAGCGCATTTCAGGACATCTGAATTTTTGGTAAATTTTGTATAGCATCGTCGTGTTGGACCGTTTTGTCAGGTAATCCTCCAACTGCCATATCTGCCCTATTAGACCTATCCAGGACTTAAAAACACTTTTGGTGATGTGTTCGTGTGTGTATTAACAGAATCCGATGCGTTGGAGCGCATTTCAGGACATCTGAATTTTTGTCTACTTTTGTATAGCTAGCATCGTCGTGTTGGATCGTTTTGTCAGGTAATCCTCCAACTGCCATATCTGCCCTATTAGACCTATCAAGGACTTAAAAACACTTTTGGTGATGTGTTCGTGTGTGTATTAACAGAATCCGATGCGTTGGAGCGCATTTCAGGACATCTGAATTTTTGTCTACTTTGTATAGCTAGCATCGTCGTGTTGGACCGTTTTGTCAGGTAATCCTCCAACTGCCATATCTGCCCTATTAGACCTATCCAGGACTTAAAAACACTTTTGGTGATGTGTTCGTGTGTGTATTAACAGAATCCGATGCGTTGGAGCGCATTTCAGGACATCTGAATTTTTGCCTACTTTGTATAGCTAGCATCGTCGTGTTGGACCGTTTTGTCAGGTAATCCTCCAACTGCCATATCTGCCCTATTAGACCTATCCAGGACTTAAAAACACTTTTGGTGATGTGTTCGTGTGTGTATTAACAGAATCCGATGCGTTGGAGCGCATTTCAGGACATCTGAATTTTTGTCTACTTTTGTATAGCTAGCATCGTCGTGTTGGACCGTTTTGTCAGGTAATCCTCCAACTGCCATATCTGCCCTATTAGATCTATCCAGGACTTAAAAACACTTTTGGTGATGTGTTCGTGTGTGTATTAACAGAATCCGATGCGTTGGAGCGCATTTCAGGACATCTGAATTTTTGTCTACTTTTGTATAGCTAGCATCGTCGTGTTGGACCGTTTTGTCAGGTAATCCTCCAACTGCCATATCTGCCCTATTAGATCTATCCAGGACTTAAAAACACTTTTGGTGATGTGTTCGTGTGTGTATTAACAGAATCCGATGCGTTGGAGCGCATTTCAGGACATCTGAATTTTTGGTAAATTTTGTATAGCTAGCATCGTCGTGTTGGACCGTTTTGTCAGGTAATCCTCCAACTGCCATATCTGCCCTATTAGACCTATCCAGGACTTAAAAACGCTTTTGGTGATGTGTTCGTGTGTGTATTAACAGAATCCGATGCGTTGGAGCGCATTTCAGGACATCTGAATTTTTGGTAAATTTTGTATAGCTAGCATCGTCGTGTTGGAGCGTTTTGTCAGGTAATCCTCCAACTGCCATATCTGCCCTATTAGACCTATCCAGGACTTAAAAACACTTTTGGTGATGTGTTCGTGTGTGTATTAACAGAATCCGATGCGTTGGAGCGCATTTCAGGACATCTGAATTTTTGGTAAATTTTGTATAGCTAGCATCGTCGTGTTGGACCGTTTTGTCAGGTAATCCTCCAACTGCCATATCTGCCCTATTAGACCTATCCAGGACTTAAAAACGCTTTTGGTGATGTGTTCGTGTGTGTATTAACAGAATCCGATGCGTTGGAGCGCATTTCAGGACATCTGAATTTTTGGTAAATTTTGTATAGCTAGCATCGTCGTGTTGGAGCGTTTTGTCAGGTAATCCTCCAACTGCCATATCTGCCCTATTAGACCTATCCAGGACTTAAAAACACTTTTGGTGATGTGTTCGTGTGTGTATTAACAGAATCCGATGCGTTGGAGCGCATTTCAGGACATCTGAATTTTTGTCTACTTTTGTATAGCTAGCATCGTCGTGTTGGACCGTTTTGTCAGGTAATCCTCCAACTGCCATATCTGCCCTATTAGACCTATCCAGGACTTAAAAACACTTTTGGTGATGTGTTCGTGTGTGTATTAACAGAATCCGATGCGTTAGAGCGCATTTCAGGACATCTGAATTTTTGTCTACTTTTGTATAGCATCGTCGTGTTGGACCGTTTTGTCAGGTAATCCTCCAACTGCCATATCTGCCCTATTAGACCTATCCAGGACTTAAAAACACTTTTGGTGATGTGTTCGTGTGTGTATTAACAGAATCCGATGCGTTGGAGCGCATTTCAGGACATCTGAATTTTTGTCTACTTTTGTATAGCTAGCATCGTCGTGTTGGAGCGTTTTGTCAGTTAATACTCCAACTGCCATATCTGCCCTATTAGACCTATCCAGGACTTAAAAACACTTTTGGTGATGTGTTCGTGTGTGTATTAACAGAATCCGATGCGTTGGAGCGCATTTCAGGACATCTGAATTTTTGTCTACTTTTGTATAGCTAGCATCGTCGTGTTGGAGCGTTTTGTCAGTTAATACTCCAACTGCCATATCTGCCCTATTAGACCTATCCAGGACTTAAAAACACTTTTGGTGATGTGTTCGCGTGTGTATTAACAGAATCCGATGCGTTGGAGCGCATTTCAGGACATCTGAATTTTTGTCTACTTTTGTATAGCTAGCATCGTCGTGTTGGACCGTTTTGTCAGGTAATCCTCCAACTGCCATATCTGCCCTATTAGACCCATCCAGGACTTAAAAACACTTTTGGTGATGTGTTCGTGTGTGTATTAACAGAATCCGATGCGTTGGAGCGCATTTCAGGACATCTGAATTTTTGTCTACTTTTGTATAGCTAGCATCGTCGTGTTGGAGCGTTTTGTCAGTTAATACTCCAACTGCCATATCTGCCCTATTAGACCTATCCAGGACTTAAAAACACTTTTGGTGATGTGTTCGTGTGTGTATTAACAGAATCCGATGCGTTGGAGCGCATTTCAGGACATCTGAATTTTTGTCTACTTTTGTATAGCTAGCATCGTCGTGTTGGACCGTTTTGTCAGGTAATCCTCCAACTGCCATATCTGCCCTATTAGACCCATCCAGGACTTAAAAACACTTTTGGTGATGTGTTCGTGTGTGTATTAACAGAATCCGATGCGTTAGAGCGCATTTCAGGACATCTGAATTTTTGTCTACTTTTGTATAGCATCGTCGTGTTGGAGCGTTTTGTCAGGTAATACTCCAACTGCCATATCTGCCCTATTAGACCTATCCAGGACTTAAAAACACTTTTGGTGATGTGTTCGTGTGTGTATTAACAGAATCCGATGCGTTGGAGCGCATTTCAGGACATCTGAATTTTTGGTAAATTTTGTATGGCTAGCATCGTCGTGTTGGAGCGTTTTGTCACGTAATCCTCCAACTGCCATATCTGCCCTATTAGACCTATCCAGGACTTAAAAACACTTTTGGTGATGTGTTCGTGTGTGTATTAACAGAATCCGATGCGTTGGAGCGCATTTCAGGACATCTGAATTTTTGTCTACTTTTGTATAGCTAGCATCGTCGTGTTGGACCGTTTTGTCAGGTAATCCTCCAACTGCCATATCTGCCCTATTAGACCTATCCAGGACTTAAAAACACTTTTGGTGATGTGTTCGTGTGTGTATTAACAGAATCCGATGCGTTGGAGCGCATTTCAGGACATCTGAATTTTTGTCTACTTTTGTATAGCTAGCATCGTCGTGTTGGAGCGTTTTGTCAGTTAATACTCCAACTGCCATATCTGCCCTATTAGACCTATCCAGGACTTAAAAACACTTTTGGTGATGTGTTCGCGTGTGTATTAACAGAATCCGATGCGTTGGAGCGCATTTCAGGACATCTGAATTTTTGTCTACTTTTGTATAGCTAGCATCGTCGTGTTGGACCGTTTTGTCAGGTAATCCTCCAACTGCCATATCTGCCCTATTAGACCCATCCAGGACTTAAAAACACTTTTGGTGATGTGTTCGTGCGTGTATTAACAGAATCCGATGCGTTGGAGCGCATTTCAGGACATCTGAATTTTTGGTAAATTTTGTATAGCTAGCATCGTCGTGTTGGAGCGTTTTGTCACGTAATCCTCCAACTGCCATATCTGCCCTATTAGACCTATCCAGGACTTAAACTCCAACTGCCATATCTGCCCTATTAGACCTATCCAGGACTTAAAAACACTTTTGGTGATGTGTTCGTGTGTGTATTAACAGAATCCGATGCGTTGGAGCGCATTTCAGGACATCTGAATTTTTGTCTACTTTTGTATAGCTAGCATCGTCGTGTTGCACCGTTTTGTCAGGTAATCCTCCAACTGCCATATCTGCCCTATTAGACCTATCCAGGACTTAAAAACACTTTTGGTGATGTGTTCGTGTGTGTATTAACAGAATCCGATGCGTTGGAGCGCATTTCAGGACATCTGAATTTTTGTCTACTTTTGTATAGCTAGCATCGTCGTGTTGGACCGTTTTGTCAGGTAATCCTCCAACTGCCATATCTGCCCTATTAGACCTATCCAGGACTTAAAAACACTTTTGGTGATGTGTTCGTGTGTGTATTAACAGAATCCGATGCGTTGGAGCGCATTTCAGGACATCTGAATTTTTGTCTACTTTTGTATAGCTATCGTCGTGTTGGAGCGTTTTGTCAGGTAATCCTCCAACTGCCATGTCTGCCCTATTAGACCTATCTAGGACTTAAAAACACTTTTGGTGATGTGTTCGTGTGTGTATTAACAGAATCCGATGCGTTGGAGCGCATTTCAGGACATCTGAATTTTTGTCTACTTTTGTATAGCTAGCATCGTCGTGTTGGACCGTTGTGTCAGGTAATCCTCCAACTGCCATATCTGCCCTATTAGACCTATCCAGGTCTTAAAAACACTTTTGGTGATGTGTTCGTGTGTGTATTAACAGAATCCGATGCGTTGGAGCGCATTTCAGGACATCTGAATTTTTGGTAAATTTTGTATAGCTAGCATCGTCGTGTTGGAGCGTTTTGTCAGGTAATCCTCCAACTGCCATATCTGCCCTATTAGACCTATCCAGGACTTAAAAACACTTTTGGTGATATGTTCGTGCGTGTATTAACAGAATCCGATGCGTTGGAGCGCATTTCAGGACATCTGAATTTTTGGTAAATTTTGTATAGCTAGCATCGTCGTGTTGGACCGTTTTGTCAGGTAGTCCTCCAACTGCCATATCTGCCCTATTAGACCTATCCAGGACTTAAAAACACTTTTGGTGATGTGTTCGTGTGTGTATTAACAGAATCCGATGCGTTGGAGCGCATTTCAGGACATCTGAATTTTTGTCTACTTTTGTATAGCTAGCATCGTCGTGTTGGACCGTTTTGTCAGGTAATCCTCCAACTGCCATATCTGCCCTATTAGACCTATCCAGGACTTAAAAACACTTTTGGTGATGTGTTCGTGTGTGTATTAACAGAATCCGATGCGTTGGAGCGCATTTCAGGACATCTGAATTTTTGTCTACTTTTGTATAGCTAGCATCGTCGTGTTGGACCGTTTGGTCAGGTAATCCTCCAACTGCCATATCTGCCCTATTAGACCTATCCAGGACTTAAAAACACTTGTGGTGATGTGTTCGTGTGTGTATTAACAGAATCCGATGCGTTGGAGCGCATTTCAGGACATCTGAATTTTTGGTAAATTTTGTATAGCTAGCATCGTCGTGTTGGACCGTTTTGTCAGGTAATCCTCCAACTGCCATATCTGCCCTATTAGACTTATCCAGGACTTAAAAACACTTTTGGTGATGTGTTCGTGTGTGTATTAACAGAATCCGATGCGTTGGAGCGCATTTCAGGACATCTGAATTTTTGTCTACTTTTGTATAGCTAGCATCGTCGTGTTGGAGCGTTTTGTCACGTATTCCTCCAACTGCCATATCTGCCCTATTAGACCTATCCAGGACTTAAAAACACTTTTGGTGATGTGTTCGTGTGTGTATTAACAGAATCCGATACGTTGGAGCGCATTTCAGGACATCTGAATTTTTGTCTACTTTTGTATAGCTAGCATCGTCGTGTTGGAGCGTTTTGTCAGGTAATACTCCAACTGCCATATCTGCCCTATTAGACCTATCCAGGACTTAAAAACACTTTTGGTGATGTGTTCGTGTGTGTATTAACAGAATCCGATGCGTTGGAGCGCATTTCAGGACATCTGAATTTTTGGTAAATTTTGTATAGCTAGCATCGTCGTGTTGGAGCGTTTTGTCAGGTAATCCTCCAACTGCCATATCTGCCCTATTAGACCTATCCAGGACTTAAAAACACTTTTGGTGATGTGTTCGTGTGTGTATTAACAGAATCCGATGCGTTGGAGCGCATTTCAGGACATCTGAATTTTTGTCTACTTTTGTATAGCTAGCATCGTCGTGTTGGACCGTTTGGTCAGGTAATCCTCCAACTGCCATATCTGCCCTATTAGACCTATCCAGGACTTAAAAACACTTTTGGTGATGTGTTCGTGTGTGTATTAACAGAATCCGATGCGTTGGAGCGCATTTCAGGACATCTGAATTTTTGGTAAATTTTGTATAGCTAGCATCGTCGTGTTGGAGCGTTTTGTCACGTAATCCTCCAACTGCCATATCTGCCCTATTAGACCTATCCAGGACTTAAAAACACTTTTGGTGATGTGTTCGTGTGTGTATTAACAGAATCCGATGCGTTGGAGCGCATTTCAGGACATCTGAATTTTTGGTAAATTTTGTATAGCTAGCATCGTCGTGTTGGAGCGTTTTGTCACGTAATCCTCCAACTGCCATATCTGCCCTATTAGACCTATCCAGGACTTAAACTCCAACTGCCATATCTGCCCTATTAGACCTATCCAGGACTTAAAAACACTTTTGGTGATGTGTTCGTGTGTGTATTAACAGAATCCGATGCGTTGGAGCGCATTTCAGGACATCTGAATTTTTGGTAAATTTTGTATAGCTAGCATCGTCGTGTTGGAGCGTTTTGTCACGTAATCCTCCAACTGCCATATCTGCCCTATTAGACCTATCCAGGACTTAAACTCCAACTGCCATATCTGCCCTATTAGACCTATCCAGGACTTAAAAACACTTTTGGTGATGTGTTCGTGTGTGTATTAACAGAATCCGATGCGTTGGAGCGCATTTCAGGACATCTGAATTTTTGTCTACTTTTGTATAGCTATCGTCGTGTTGGAGCGTTTTGTCAGGTAATACTCCAACTGCCATATCTGCCCTATTAGACCTATCCAGGACTTAAAAACACTTTTGGTGATGTGTTCGTGTGTGTATTAACAGAATCCGATGCGTTGGAGCGCATTTCAGGACATCTGAATTTTTGGTAAATTTTGTATAGCTAGCATCGTCGTGTTGGAGCGTTTTGTCAGGTAATCCTCCAACTGCCATGTCTGCCCTATTAGACCTATCTAGGACTTAAAAACACTTTTGGTGATGTGTTCGTGTGTGTATTAACAGAATCCGATGCGTTGGAGCGCATTTCAGGACATCTGAATTTTTGTCTACTTTTGTATAGCTAGCATCGTAGTGTTGGACCGTTTTGTCAGGTAATCCTCCAACTGCCATATCTGCCCTATTAGACCTATCCAGGACTTAAAAACACTTTTGGTGATGTGTTCGTGTGTGTATTAACAGAATCCGATGCGTTGGAGCGCATTTCAGGACATCTGAATTTTTGGTAAATTTTGTATAGCTAGCATCGTCGTGTTGGAGCGTTTTGTCAGGTAATCCTCC
Organism: Eristalis intricaria; assembly: GCA_964034865.1. NCBI lineage: Eukaryota > Metazoa > Arthropoda > Insecta > Diptera > Syrphidae > Eristalis > Eristalis intricaria. Next base: position 43,932,614 of record OZ035875.1, read on the forward strand.
AACTGCCATGTCTGCCCTATTAGACCTATCTAGGACTTAAAAACACTTTTGGTGATGTGTTCGTGTGTGTATTAACAGAATCCGATGCGTTGGAGCGCATTTCAGGACATCTGAATTTTTGTCTACTTTTGTATAGCTAGCATCGTCGTGTTGGACCGTTTTGTCAGGTAATCCTCCAACTGCCATATCTGCCCTATTAGACCTATCCAGGACTTAAAAACACTTTTGGTGATGTGTTCGTGTGTGTATTAACAGAATCCGATGCGTTGGAGCGCATTTCAGGACATCTGAATTTTTGTCTACTTTTGTATAGCTAGCATCGTCGTGTTGGAGCGTTTTGTCAGGTAATCCTCCAACTGCCATATCTGCCCTATTAGACTTATCTAGGACTTAAAAACACTTTTGGTGATGTGTTCGTGTGTGTATTAACAGAATCCGATGCGTTGGAGCGCATTTCAGGACATCTGAATTTTTGTCTACTTTTGTATAGCTAGCATCGTCGTGTTGGACCGTTTGGTCAGGTAATCCTCCAACTGCCATATCTGCCCTATTAGACCTATCCAGGACTTAAAAACACTTTTGGTGATGTGTTCGTGTGTATATTAACAGAATCCGATGCGTTGGAGCGCATTTCAGGACATCTGAATTTTTGTCTACTTTTGTATAGCTAGCATCGTCGTGTTGGACCGTTTTGTCAGGTAATCCTCCAACTGCCATATCTGCCCTATTAGACCTATCCAGGACTTAAAAACACTTTTGGTGATGTGTTCGTGCGTGTATTAACAGAATCCGATGCGTTGGAGCGCATTTCAGGACATCTGAATTTTTGGTAAATTTTGTATAGCTAGCATCGTCGTGTTGGAGCGTTTTGTCAGGTAATCCTCCAACTGCCATGTCTGCCCTATTAGACCTATCTAGGACTTAAAAACACTTTTGGTGATGTGTTCGTGTGTGTATTAACAGAATCCGATGCGTTGGAGCGCATTTCAGGACATCTGAATTTTTGTCTACTTTTGTATAGCTAGCATCGTAGTGTTGGACCGTTTTGTCAGGTAATCCTCCAACTGCCATATCTGCCCTATTAGACCTATCCAGGACTTAAAAACACTTTTGGTGATGTGTTCGTGTGTGTATTAACAGAATCCGATGCGTTGGAGCGCATTTCAGGACATCTGAATTTTTGTCTACTTTTGTATAGCTAGCATCGTCGTGTTGGAGCGTTTTGTCAGGTAATACTCCAACTGCCATATCTGCCCTATTAGACCTATCCAGGACTTAAAAACACTTTTGGTGATGTGTTCGTGTGTGTATTAACAGAATCCGATGCGTTGGAGCGCATTTCAGGACATCTGAATTTTTGGTAAATTTTGTATAGCTAGCATCGTCGTGTTGGAGCGTTTTGTCAGGTAATCCTCCAACTGCCATGTCTGCCCTATTAGACCTATCTAGGACTTAAAAACACTTTTGGTGATGTGTTCGTGTGTGTATTAACAGAATCCGATGCGTTGGAGCGCATTTCAGGACATCTGAATTTTTGTCTACTTTTGTATAGCTAGCATCGTAGTGTTGGACCGTTTTGTCAGGTAATCCTCCAACTGCCATATCTGCCCTATTAGACCTATCCAGGACTTAAAAACACTTTTGGTGATGTGTTCGTGTGTGTATTAACAGAATCCGATGCGTTGGAGCGCATTTCAGGACATCTGAATTTTTGTCTACTTTTGTATAGCTAGCATCGTCGTGTTGGAGCGTTTTGTCAGGTAATACTCCAACTGCCATATCTGCCCTATTAGACCTATCCAGGACTTAAAAACACTTTTGGTGATGTGTTCGTGTGTGTATTAACAGAATCCGATGCGTTGGAGCGCATTTCAGGACATCTGAATTCTTGTCTACTTTTGTATAGCTAGCATCGTCGTGTTGGATCGTTTTGTCAGGTAATCCTCCAACTGCCATATCTGCCCTATTAGACCTATCCAGGACTTAAAAACACTTTTGGTGATGTGTTCGTGTGTGTATTAACAGAATCCGATGCGTTGGAGCGCATTTCAGGACATCTGAATTTTTGTCTACTTTTGTATAGCTAGCATCGTCGTGTTGGACCGTTTGGTCAGGTAATCCTCCAACTGCCATATCTGCCCTATTAGACCTATCCAGGACTTAAAAACACTTTTGGTGATGTGTTCGTGTGTGTATTAACAGAATCCGATGCGTTGGAGCGCATTTCAGGACATCTGAATTTTTGTCTACTTTTGTATAGCTAGCATCGTCGTGTTGGACCGTTTTGTCAGGTAATCCTCCAACTGCCATATCTGCCCTATTAGACCTATCCAGGACTTAAAAACACTTTTGGTGATGTGTTCGTGTGTGTATTAACAGAATCCGATGCGTTGGAGCGCATTTCAGGACATCTGAATTTTTGTCTACTTTTGTATAGCTAGCATCGTCGTGTTGGAGCGTTTTGTCAGGTAATCCTCCAACTGCCATATCTGCCCTATTAGACTTATCTAGGACTTAAAAACACTTTTGGTGATGTGTTCGTGTGTGTATTAACAGAATCCGATGCGTTGGAGCGCATTTCAGGACATCTGAATTTTTGTCTACTTTTGTATAGCTAGCATCGTCGTGTTGGACCGTTTGGTCAGGTAATCCTCCAACTGCCATATCTGCCCTATTAGACCTATCCAGGACTTAAAAACACTTTTGGTGATGTGTTCGTGTGTATATTAACAGAATCCGATGCGTTGGAGCGCATTTCAGGACATCTGAATTTTTGTCTACTTTTGTATAGCTAGCATCGTCGTGTTGGACCGTTTTGTCAGGTAATCCTCCAACTGCCATATCTGCCCTATTAGACTTATCTAGGACTTAAGAACACTTTTGGTGATGTGTTCGTGTGTGTATTAACAGAATCCGATGCGTTGGAGCGCATTTCAGGACATCTGAATTTTTGTCTACTTTTGTATAGCTAGCATCGTCGTGTTGGACCGTTTGGTCAGGTAATCCTCCAACTGCCATATCTGCCCTATTAGACCTATCCAGGACTTAAAAACACTTTTGGTGATGTGTTCGTGTGTGTATTAACAGAATCCGATGCGTTGGAGCGCATTTCAGGACATCTGAATTTTTGTCTACTTTTGTATACTAGCATCGTCGTGTTGGACCGTTTTGTCAGGTAATCCTCCAACTGCCATATCTGCCCTATTAGACCTATCCAGGACTTAAAAACACTTTTGGTGATGTGTTCGTGTGTGTATTAACAGAATCCGATGCGTTGGAGCGCATTTCAGGACATCTGAATTTTTGTCTACTTTTGTATAGCTAGCATCGTCGTGTTGGAGCGTTTTGTCAGGTAATCCTCCAACTGCCATATCTGCCCTATTAGACTTATCTAGGACTTAAAAACACTTTTGGTGATGTGTTCGTGTGTGTATTAACAGAATCCGATGCGTTGGAGCGCATTTCAGGACATCTGAATTTTTGTCTACTTTTGTATAGCTAGCATCGTCGTGTTGGACCGTTTGGTCAGGTAATCCTCCAACTGCCATATCTGCCCTATTAGACCTATCCAGGACTTAAAAACACTTTTGGTGATGTGTTCGTGTGTATATTAACAGAATCCGATGCGTTGGAGCGCATTTCAGGACATCTGAATTTTTGTCTACTTTTGTATAGCTAGCATCGTCGTGTTGGACCGTTTTGTCAGGTAATCCTCCAACTGCCATATCTGCCCTATTAGACTTATCTAGGACTTAAGAACACTTTTGGTGATGTGTTCGTGTGTGTATTAACAGAATCCGATGCGTTGGAGCGCATTTCAGGACATCTGAATTTTTGTCTACTTTTGTATAGCTAGCATCGTCGTGTTGGAGCGTTTTGTCAGGTAATACTCCAACTGCCATATCTGCCCTATTAGACCTATCCAGGACTTAAAAACACTTTTGGTGATGCGTTCGTGTGTGTATTAACAGAATCCGATGCGTTGGAGCGCATTTCAGGACATCTGAATTTTTGTCTACTTTTGTATAGCTAGCATCGTCGTGTTGGACCGTTTTGTCAGGTAATCCTCCAACTGCCATATCTGCCCTATTAGACCTATCCAGGACTTAAAAACACTTTTGGTGATGTGTTCGTGCGTGTATTAACAGAATCCGATGCGTTGGAGCGCATTTCAGGACATCTGAATTTTTGTCTACTTTTGTATAGCTAGCATCGTCGTGTTGGACCGTTTTGTCAGGTAATCCTCCAACTGCCATATCTGCCCTATTAGACCTATCCAGGACTTAAAAACACTTTTGGTGATGTGTTCGTGCGTGTATTAACAGAATCCGATGCGTTGGAGCGCATTTCAGGACATCTGAATTTTTGGTAAATTTTGTATAGCTAGCATCGTCGTGTTGGAGCGTTTTGTCAGGTAATCCTCCAACTGCCATGTCTGCCCTATTAGACCTATCTAGGACTTAAAAACACTTTTGGTGATGTGTTCGTGTGTGTATTAACAGAATCCGATGCGTTGGAGCGCATTTCAGGACATCTGAATTTTTGTCTACTTTTGTATAGCTAGCATCGTAGTGTTGGACCGTTTTGTCAGGTAATCCTCCAACTGCCATATCTGCCCTATTAGACCTATCCAGGACTTAAAAACACTTTTGGTGATGTGTTCGTGTGTGTATTAACAGAATCCGATGCGTTGGAGCGCATTTCAGGACATCTGAATTTTTGTCTACTTTTGTATAGCTAGCATCGTCGTGTTGGAGCGTTTTGTCAGGTAATCCTCCAACTGCCATATCTGCCCTATTAGACTTATCTAGGACTTAAAAACACTTTTGGTGATGTGTTCGTGTGTGTATTAACAGAAGCCGATGCGTTGGAGCGCATTTCAGGACATCTGAATTTTTGTCTACTTTTGTATAGCTAGCATCGTCGTGTTGGACCGTTTGGTCAGGTAATCCTCCAACTGCCATATCTGCCCTATTAGACCTATCCAGGACTTAAAAACACTTTTGGTGATGTGTTCGTGTGTATATTAACAGAATCCGATGCGTTGGAGCGCATTTCAGGACATCTGAATTTTTGTCTACTTTTGTATAGCTAGCATCGTCGTGTTGGACCGTTTGGTCAGGTAATCCTCCAACTGCCATATCTGCCCTATTAGACCTATCCAGGACTTAAAAACACTTTTGGTGATGTGTTCGTGTGTATATTAACAGAATCCGATGCGTTGGAGCGCATTTCAGGACATCTGAATTTTTGTCTACTTTTGTATAGCTAGCATCGTCGTGTTGGACCGTTTTGTCAGGTAATCCTCCAACTGCCATATCTGCCCTATTAGACTTATCTAGGACTTAAGAACACTTTTGGTGATGTGTTCGTGTGTGTATTAACAGAATCCGATGCGTTGGAGCGCATTTCAGGACATCTGAATTTTTGTCTACTTTTGTATAGCTAGCATCGTCGTGTTGGACCGTTTGGTCAGGTAATCCTCCAACTGCCATATCTGCCCTATTAGACCTATCCAGGACTTAAAAACACTTTTGGTGATGTGTTCGTGTGTGTATTAACAGAATCCGATGCGTTGGAGCGCATTTCAGGACATCTGAATTTTTGTCTACTTTTGTATACTAGCATCGTCGTGTTGGACCGTTTTGTCAGGTAATCCTCCAACTGCCATATCTGCCCTATTAGACCTATCCAGGACTTAAAAACACTTTTGGTGATGTGTTCGTGTGTGTATTAACAGAATCCGATGCGTTGGAGCGCATTTCAGGACATCTGAATTTTTGTCTACTTTTGTATAGCTAGCATCGTCGTGTTGGAGCGTTTTGTCAGGTAATCCTCCAACTGCCATATCTGCCCTATTAGACTTATCTAGGACTTAAAAACACTTTTGGTGATGTGTTCGTGTGTGTATTAACAGAATCCGATGCGTTGGAGCGCATTTCAGGACATCTGAATTTTTGTCTACTTTTGTATAGCTAGCATCGTCGTGTTGGACCGTTTGGTCAGGTAATCCTCCAACTGCCATATCTGCCCTATTAGACCTATCCAGGACTTAAAAACACTTTTGGTGATGTGTTCGTGTGTATATTAACAGAATCCGATGCGTTGGAGCGCATTTCAGGACATCTGAATTTTTGTCTACTTTTGTATAGCTAGCATCGTCGTGTTGGACCGTTTTGTCAGGTAATCCTCCAACTGCCATATCTGCCCTATTAGACTTATCTAGGACTTAAGAACACTTTTGGTGATGTGTTCGTGTGTGTATTAACAGAATCCGATGCGTTGGAGCGCATTTCAGGACATCTGAATTTTTGTCTACTTTTGTATAGCTAGCATCGTCGTGTTGGAGCGTTTTGTCAGGTAATACTCCAACTGCCATATCTGCCCTATTAGACCTATCCAGGACTTAAAAACACTTTTGGTGATGCGTTCGTGTGTGTATTAACAGAATCCGATGCGTTGGAGCGCATTTCAGGACATCTGAATTTTTGTCTACTTTTGTATAGCTAGCATCGTCGTGTTGGACCGTTTTGTCAGGTAATCCTCCAACTGCCATATCTGCCCTATTAGACCTATCCAGGACTTAAAAACACTTTTGGTGATGTGTTCGTGTGTGTATTAACAGAATCCGATGCGTTGGAGCGCATTTCAGGACATCTGAATTTTTGTCTACTTTTGTATAGCTAGCATCGTCGTGTTGGACCGTTTTGTCAGGTAATCCTCCAACTGCCATATCTGCCCTATTAGACCTATCCAGGACTTAAAAACACTTTTGGTGATGTGTTCGTGCGTGTATTAACAGAATCCGATGCGTTGGAGCGCATTTCAGGACATCTGAATTTTTGTCTACTTTTGTATAGCTAGCATCGTCGTGTTGGACCGTTTTGTCAGGTAATCCTCCAACTGCCATATCTGCCCTATTAGACCTATCCAGGACTTAAAAACACTTTTGGTGATGTGTTCGTGCGTGTATTAACAGAATCCGATGCGTTGGAGCGCATTTCAGGACATCTGAATTTTTGGTAAATTTTGTATAGCTAGCATCGTCGTGTTGGAGCGTTTTGTCAGGTAATCCTCCAACTGCCATGTCTGCCCTATTAGACCTATCTAGGACTTAAAAACACTTTTGGTGATGTGTTCGTGTGTGTATTAACAGAATCCGATGCGTTGGAGCGCATTTCAGGACATCTGAATTTTTGTCTACTTTTGTATAGCTAGCATCGTAGTGTTGGACCGTTTTGTCAGGTAATCCTCCAACTGCCATATCTGCCCTATTAGACTTATCTAGGACTTAAAAACACTTTTGGTGATGTGTTCGTGTGTGTATTAACAGAAGCCGATGCGTTGGAGCGCATTTCAGGACATCTGAATTTTTGTCTACTTTTGTATAGCTAGCATCGTCGTGTTGGACCGTTTGGTCAGGTAATCCTCCAACTGCCATATCTGCCCTATTAGACCTATCCAGGACTTAAAAACACTTTTGGTGATGTGTTCGTGTGTGTATTAACAGAATCCGATGCGTTGGAGCGCATTTCAGGACATCTGAATTTTTGTCTACTTTTGTATAGCTAGCATCGTCGTGTTGGACCGTTTTGTCAGGTAATCCTCCAACTGCCATATCTGCCCTATTAGACCTATCCAGGACTTAAAAACACTTTTGGTGATGTGTTCGTGTGTGTATTAACAGAATCCGATGCGTTGGAGCGCATTTCAGGACATCTGAATTTTTGTCTACTTTTGTATAGCTAGCATCGTCGTGTTGGAGCGTTTTGTCAGGTAATCCTCCAACTGCCATATCTGCCCTATTAGACTTATCTAGGACTTAAAAACACTTTTGGTGATGTGTTCGTGTGTGTATTAACAGAATCCGATGCGTTGGAGCGCATTTCAGGACATCTGAATTTTTGTCTACTTTTGTATAGCTAGCATCGTCGTGTTGGAGCGTTTTGTCAGGTAATCCTCCAACTGCCATATCTGCCCTATTAGACCTATCCAGGACTTAAAAACACTTTTGGTGATGTGTTCGTGTGTGTATTAACAGAATCCGATGCGTTGGAGCGCATTTCAGGACATCTGAATTTTTGTCTACTTTTGTATAGCTAGCATCGTCGTGTTGGACCGTTTTGTCAGGTAATCCTCCAACTGCCATATCTGCCCTATTAGACCTATCCAGGACTTAAAAACACTTTTGGTGATGTGTTCGTGTGTGTATTAACAGAATCCGATGCGTTGGAGCGCATTTCAGGACATCTGAATTTTTGGTAAATTTTGTATAGCTAGCATCGTCGTGTTGGAGCGTTTTGTCACGTATTCCTCCAACTGCCATATCTGCCCTATTAGACCTATCCAGGACTTAAAAACACTTTTGGTGATGTGTTCGTGTGTGTATTAACAGAATCCGATGCGTTGGAGCGCATTTCAGGACATCTGAATTTTTGTCTACTTTTGTAAAGCTAGCATCGTCGTGTTGGAGCGTTTTGTCAGGTAATCCTCCAACTGCCATATCTGCCCTATTAGACCTATCCAGGACTTAAAAAAACATTTGGTGATGTGTTAGTGTGTGTATTAACAGAATCCGATGCGTTGGAGCGCATTTCAGGACATCTGAATTTTTGGTAAATTTTGTATAGCTAGCATCGTCGTGTTGGAGCGTTTTGTCACGTATTCCTCCAACTGCCATATCTGCCCTATTAGACCTATCCAGGACTTAAAAACACTTTTGGTGATGTGTTCGTGTGTGTATTAACAGAATCCGATGCGTTGGAGCGCATTTCAGGACATCTGAATTTTTGTCTACTTTTGTAAAGCTAGCATCGTCGTGTTGGAGCGTTTTGTCAGGTAATCCTCCAACTGCCATATCTGCCCTATTAGACCTATCCAGGACTTAAAAACACTTTTGGTGATGTGTTAGTGTGTGTATTAACAGAATCCGATGCGTTGGAGCGCATTTCAGGACATCTGAATTTTTGGTAAATTTTGTATAGCTAGCATCGTCGTGTTGGACCGTTTTGTCAGGTAATCCTCCAACTGCCATATCTGCCCTATTAGACCTATCCAGGACTTAAAAACACTTTTGGTGATGTGTTCGTGTGTGTATTAACAGAATCCGATGCGTTGGAGCGCATTTCAGGACATCTGAATTTTTGTCTACTTTTGTATAGCTAGCATCGTCGTGTTGGACCGTTTTGTCAGGTAATCCTCCAACTGCCATATCTGCCCTATTAGACCTATCCAGGACTTAAAAACACTTTTGGTGATGTGTTCGTGTGTGTATTAACAGAATCCGATGCGTTGGAGCGCATTTCAGGACATCTGAATTTTTGTCTACTTTTGTATAGCTAGCATCGTCGTGTTGGACCGTTTTGTCAGGTAATCCTCCAACTGCCATATCTGCCCTATTAGACCTATCCAGGACTTAAAAACACTTTTGGTGATGTGTTCGTGTGTGTATTAACAGAATCCGATGCGTTGGAGCTGTAATCCTCCAACTGCCATATCTGCCCTATTAGACCTATCCAGGACTTAAAAACACTTTTGGTGATGTGTTCGTGTGTGTATTAACAGAATCCGATGCGTTGGAGCGCATTTCAGGACATCTGAATTTTTGTCTACTTTTGTATAGCTAGCATCGTAGTGTTGGAGCGTTTTGTCAGGTAATACTCCAACTGCCATATCTGCCCTATTAGACCTATCCAGGACTTAAAAACACTTTTGGTGATGTGTTCGTGTGTGTATTAACAGAATCCGATGCGTTGGAGCGCATTTCAGGACATCTGAATTTTTGGTAAATTTTGTATAGCTAGCATCGTCGTGTTGGAGCGTTTTGTCAGGTAATCCTCCAACTGCCATATCTGCCCTATTAGACCTATCCAGGACTTAAAAACACTTTTGGTGATGTGTTCGTGTGTGTATTAACAGAATCCGATGCGTTGGAGCGCATTTCAGGTCATCTGAATTTTTGGTAAATTTTGTATAGCTAGCATCGTCGTGTTGGACCGTTTTGTCAGGTAATCCTCCAACTGCCATATCTGCCCTATTAGACCTATCCAGGACTTAAAAACACTTTTGGTGATGTGTTCGTGTGTGTATTAACAGAATCCGATGCGTTGGAGCGCATTTCAGGACATCTGAATTTTTGTCTACTTTTGTATAGCTAGCATCGTCGTGTTGGAGCGTTTTGTCAGGTAAGACTCCAACTGCCATATCTGCCCTATTAGACCTATCCAGGACTTAAAAACACTTTTGGTGATGTGTTCGTGTGTGTATTAACAGAATCCGATGCGTTGGAGCGCATTTCAGGACATCTGAATTTTTGTCTACTTTTGTATAGCTAGCATCGTCGTGTTGGGCCGTTTTGTCAGGTAATCCTCCAACTGCCATATCTGCCCTATTAGACCTATCTAGGACTTAAAAACACTTTTGGTGATGTGTTCGTGTGTGTATTAACAGAATCCGATGCGTTGGAGCGCATTTCAGGACATCTGAATTTTTGGTAAATTTTGTATAGCTAGCATCGTCGTGTTGGACCGTTTTGTCAGGTAATCCTCCAACTGCCATATCTGCCCTATTAGACCTATCCAGGACTTAAAAACACTTTTGGTGATGTGTTCGTGTGTGTATTAACAGAATCCGATGCGTTGGAGCGCATTTCAGGACATCTGAATTTTTGTCTACTTTTGTATAGCTAGCATCGTAGTGTTGGAGCGTTTTGTCAGGTAATACTCCAACTGCCATATCTGCCCTATTAGACCTATCCAGGACTTAAAAACACTTTTGGTGATGTGTTCGTGTGTGTATTAACAGAATCCGATGCGTTGGAGCGCATTTCAGGACATCTGAATTTTTGTCTACTTTTGTATAGCTAGCATCGTAGTGTTGGAGCGTTTTGTCAGGTAATCCTCCAACTGCCATATCTGCCCTATTAGACCTATCCAGGACTTAAAAACACTTTTGGTGATGTGTTCGTGTGTGTATTAACAGAATCCGATGCGTTGGAGCGCATTTCAGGACATCTGAATTTTTGTCTACTTTTGTATAGCTAGCATCGTCGTGTTGGACCGTTTTGTCAGGTAATCCTCCAACTGCCATATCTGCCCTATTAGACTTATCTAGGACTTAAGAACACTTTTGGTGATGTGTTCGTGTGTGTATTAACAGAATCCGATGCGTTGGAGCGCATTTCAGGACATCTGAATTTTTGGTAAATTTTGTATAGCTAGCATCGTCGTGTTGGAGCGTCTTGTCAGGTAATCCTCCAACTGTCATATCTGCCCTATTAGACCTATCCAGGACTTAAAAACACTTTTGGTGATGTGTTCGTGTGTGTATTAACAGAATCCGATGCGTTGGAGCGCATTTCAGGACATCTGAATTTTTGGTAAATTTTGTATAGCTAGCATCGTCGTGTTGGAGCGTTTTGTCAGGTAATCCCCCAACTGCCATATCTGCCCTATTAGACCTATCCAGGACTTAAAAACACTTTTGGTGATGTGTTCGTGTGTGTATTAACAGAATCCGATGCGTTGGAGCGCATTTCAGGACATCTGAATTTTTGTCTACTTTTGTATAGCTAGCATCGTCGTGTTGGACCGTTTGGTCAGGTAATCCTCCAACTGCCATATCTGCCCTATTAGACCTATCCAGGACTTAAAAACACTTTTGGTGATGTGTTCGTGTGTGTATTAACAGAATCCGATGCGTTGGAGCGCATTTCAGGACATCTGATTTCTTGTCTACTTTTGTATAGCTAGCATCGTCGTGTTGGACCGTTTGGTCAGGTAATCCTCCAACTGCCATATCTGCCCTATTAGACCTATCCAGGACTTAAAAACACTTTTGGTGATGTGTTCGTGTGTGTATTAACAGAATCCGATGCGTTGGAGCGCATTTCAGGACATCTGAATTTTTGGTAAATTTTGTATAGCTAGCATCGTCGTGTTGGACCGTTTTGTCAGGTAATCCTCCAACTGCCATATCTGCCCTATTAGACCTATCCAGGACTTAAAAACACTTTTGGTGATGTGTTCGTGTGTGTATTAACAGAATCCGATGCGTTGGAGCGCATTTCAGGACATCTGAATTTTTGGTAAATTTTGTATAGCTAGCATCGTCGTGTTGGAGCGTTTTGTCAGGTAATCCCCCAACTGCCATATCTGCCCTATTAGACCTATCCAGGACTTAAAAACACTTTTATTGATGTGTTCGTGTGTGTATTAACAGAATCCGATGCGTTGGAGCGCATTTCAGGACATCTGAATTTTTGTCTACTTTTGTATAGCTAGCATCGTCGTGTTGGACCGTTTTGTCAGGTAATCCTCCAACTGCCATATCTGCCCTATTAGACCTATCCAGGACTTAAAAACACTTTTGGTGATGTGTTCGTGTGTGTATTAACAGAATCCGATGCGTTGGAGCGCATTTCAGGACATCTGAATTTTTGTCTACTTTTGTATAGCTAGCATCGTCGTGTTGGACCGTTTTGTCAGGTAATCCTCCAACTGCCATATCTGCCCTATTAGACCTATCCAGGACTTGAAAACACTTTTGGTGATGTGTTCGTATGTGTATTAACAGAATCCGATGCGTTGGAGCGCATTTCAGGACATCTGAATTTTTGGTAAATTTTGTATAGCTAGCATCGTCGTGTTGGAGCGTTTTGTCAGGTAATCCTCCAACTGCCATATCTGCCCTATTAGACTTATCTAGGACTTAAAAACACTTTTGGTGATGTGTTCGTGTGTGTATTAACAGAATCCGATGCGTTGGAGCGCATTTCAGGACATCTGAATTTTTGGTAAATTTTGTATAGCTAGCATCGTCGTGTTGGACCGTTTTGTCAGGTAATCCTCCAACTGCCATATCTGCCCTATTAGACCTATCCAGGACTTGAAAACACTTTTGGTGATGTGTTCGTGTGTGTATTAACAGAATCCGATGCGTTGGAGCGCATTTCAGGACATCTGAATTTTTGGTAAATTTTGTATAGCTAGCATCGTCGTGTTGGACCGTTTTGTCAGATAATCCTCCAACTGCCATATCTGCCCTATTAGACCTATCCAGGACTTAAAAACACTTTTGGTGATGTGTTCGTGTGTGTATTAACAGAATCCGATGCGTTGGAGCGCATTTCAGGACATCTGAATTTTTGTCTACATCGTCGTGTTGGACCGTTTTGTCAGGTAATCCTCCAACTGCCATATCTGCCCTATTAGACCTATCCAGGACTTGAAAACACTTTTGGTGATGTGTTCGTGTGTGTATTAACAGAATCCGATGCGTTGGAGCGCATTTCAGGACATCTGAATTTTTGGTAAATTTTGTATAGCTAGCACCGTCGTGTTGGACCGTTTTGTCAGGTAATCCTCCAACTGCCATATCTGCCCTATTAGACCTATCCAGGACTTAAAAACACTTTTGGTGATGTGTTCTTGTTTGTATTAACAGAATCCGATGCGTTGGAGCGCATTTCAGGACATTCAGCATCGTCGTGTTGGAGCGTTTTGTCAGGTAATCCTCCAAATGCCATATCTGCCCTATTAGACTTATCTAGGACTTAAAAACACTTTTGGTGATGTGTTCGTGTGTGTATTAACAGAATCCGATGCGTTAGAGCGCATTTCAGGACATCTGAATTTTTGTCTACTTTTGTATAGCTAGCATCGTCGTGTTGGAGCGTTTTGTCAGGTAATCCTCCAACTGCCATATCTGCCCTATTAGACCTATCCAGGACTTAAAAACACTTTTGGTGATGTGTTCGTGTGTGTATTAACAGAATCCGATGCGTTGGAGCGCATTTCAGGACATCTGAATTTTTGTCTACTTTTGTATAGCTAGCATCGTCGTGTTGGAGCGTTTTGTCAGGTAAGACTCCAACTGCCATATCTGCCCTATTAGACCTATCCAGGACTTAAAAACACTTTTGGTGATGTGTTCGTGTGTGTATTAACAGAATCCGATGCGTTGGAGCGCATTTCAGGACATCTGAATTTTTGTCTACTTTTGTATAGCTAGCATCGTCGTGTTGGGCCGTTTTGTCAGGTAATCCTCCAACTGCCATATCTGCCCTATTAGACCTATCTAGGACTTAAAAACACTTTTGGTGATGTGTTCGTGTGTGTATTAACAGAATCCGATGCGTTGGAGCGCATTTCAGGACATCTGAATTTTTGGTAAATTTTGTATAGCTAGCATCGTCGTGTTGGACCGTTTTGTCAGGTAATCCTCCAACTGCCATATCTGCCCTATTAGACCTATCCAGGACTTAAAAACACTTTTGGTGATGTGTTCGTGTGTGTATTAACAGAATCCGATGCGTTGGAGCGCATTTCAGGACATCTGAATTTTTGTCTACTTTTGTATAGCTAGCATCGTAGTGTTGGAGCGTTTTGTCAGGTAATACTCCAACTGCCATATCTGCCCTATTAGACCTATCCAGGACTTAAAAACACTTTTGGTGATGTGTTCGTGTGTGTATTAACAGAATCCGATGCGTTGGAGCGCATTTCAGGACATCTGAATTTTTGTCTACTTTTGTATAGCTAGCATCGTAGTGTTGGAGCGTTTTGTCAGGTAATCCTCCAACTGCCATATCTGCCCTATTAGACCTATCCAGGACTTAAAAACACTTTTGGTGATGTGTTCGTGTGTGTATTAACAGAATCCGATGCGTTGGAGCGCATTTCAGGACATCTGAATTTTTGTCTACTTTTGTATAGCTAGCATCGTCGTGTTGGACCGTTTTGTCAGGTAATCCTCCAACTGCCATATCTGCCCTATTAGACTTATCTAGGACTTAAGAACACTTTTGGTGATGTGTTCGTGTGTGTATTAACAGAATCCGATGCGTTGGAGCGCATTTCAGGACATCTGAATTTTTGGTAAATTTTGTATAGCTAGCATCGTCGTGTTGGAGCGTCTTGTCAGGTAATCCTCCAACTGTCATATCTGCCCTATTAGACCTATCCAGGACTTAAAAACACTTTTGGTGATGTGTTCGTGTGTGTATTAACAGAATCCGATGCGTTGGAGCGCATTTCAGGACATCTGAATTTTTGGTAAATTTTGTATAGCTAGCATCGTCGTGTTGGAGCGTTTTGTCAGGTAATCCCCCAACTGCCATATCTGCCCTATTAGACCTATCCAGGACTTAAAAACACTTTTGGTGATGTGTTCGTGTGTGTATTAACAGAATCCGATGCGTTGGAGCGCATTTCAGGACATCTGAATTTTTGTCTACTTTTGTATAGCTAGCATCGTCGTGTTGGACCGTTTGGTCAGGTAATCCTCCAACTGCCATATCTGCCCTATTAGACCTATCCAGGACTTAAAAACACTTTTGGTGATGTGTTCGTGTGTGTATTAACAGAATCCGATGCGTTGGAGCGCATTTCAGGACATCTGAATTTTTGGTAAATTTTGTATAGCTAGCATCGTCGTGTTGGACCGTTTTGTCAGGTAATCCTCCAACTGCCATATCTGCCCTATTAGACCTATCCAGGACTTAAAAACACTTTTGGTGATGTGTTCGTGTGTGTATTAACAGAATCCGATGCGTTGGAGCGCATTTCAGGACATCTGAATTTTTGGTAAATTTTGTATAGCTAGCATCGTCGTGTTGGAGCGTTTTGTCAGGTAATCCCCCAACTGCCATATCTGCCCTATTAGACCTATCCAGGACTTAAAAACACTTTTATTGATGTGTTCGTGTGTGTATTAACAGAATCCGATGCGTTGGAGCGCATTTCAGGACATCTGAATTTTTGTCTACTTTTGTATAGCTAGCATCGTCGTGTTGGACCGTTTTGTCAGGTAATCCTCCAACTGCTATATCTGCCCTATTAGACCTATCCAGGACTTAAAAACACTTTTGGTGATGTGTTCGTGTGTGTATTAACAGAATCCGATGCGTTGGAGCGCATTTCAGGACATCTGAATTTTTGTCTACATCGTCGTGTTGGACCGTTTTGTCAGGTAATCCTCCAACTGCCATATCTGCCCTATTAGACCTATCCAGGACTTAAAAACACTTTTGGTGATGTGTTCGTGTGTGTATTAACAGAATCCGATGCGTTGGAGCGCATTTCAGGACATCTGAATTTTTGTCTACATCGTCGTGTTGGACCGTTTTGTCAGGTAATCCTCCAACTGCCATATCTGCCCTATTAGACCTATCCAGGACTTGAAAACACTTTTGGTGATGTGTTCGTGTGTGTATTAACAGAATCCGATGCGTTGGAGCGCATTTCAGGACATCTGAATTTTTGGTAAATTTTGTATAGCTAGCACCGTCGTGTTGGACCGTTTTGTCAGGTAATCCTCCAACTGCCATATCTGCCCTATTAGACCTATCCAGGACTTAAAAACACTTTTGGTGATGTGTTCGTGTGTGTATTAACAGAATCCGATGCGTTGGAGCGCATTTCAGGACATCTGAATTTTTGTCTACTTTTGTATAGCTAGCATCGTCGTGTTGGACCGTTTTGTCAGGTAATCCTCCAACTGCTATATCTGCCCTATTAGACCTATTCAGGACTTAAAAACACTTTTGGTGATGTGTTCGTGTGTGTATTAACAGAATCCGATGCGTTGGAGCGCATTTCAGGACATCTGAATTTTTGTCTACATCGTCGTGTTGGACCGTTTTGTCAGGTAATCCTCCAACTGCCATATCTGCCCTATTAGACCTATCCAGGACTTGAAAACACTTTTGGTGATGTGTTCGTGTGTGTATTAACAGAATCCGATGCGTTGGAGCGCATTTCAGGACATCTGAATTTTTGTCTACTTTTGTATAGCTAGCATCGTCGTGTTGGACCGTTTTGTCAGGTAATCCTCCAACTGCCATATCTGCCCTATTAGACCTATCCAGGACTTAAAAACACTTTTGGTGATGTGTTCGTGTGTGTATTAACAGAATCCGATGCGTTGGAGCGCATTTCAGGACATCTGAATTATTGGTAAATTTTGTATAGCTAGCATCGTCGTGTTGGACCGTTTTGTCAGGTAATCCTCCAACTGCCATATCTGCCCTATTAGACCTATCCAGGACTTAAAAACACTTTTGGTGATGTGTTCGTGTGTGTATTAACAGAATCCGATGCGTTGGAGCGCATTTCAGGACATCTGAATTTTTGGTAAATTTTGTATAGCTAGCATCGTCGTGTTGCACCGTTTTGTCAGGTAATCCTCCAACTGCCATATCTGCCCTATTAGACCTATCCAGGACTTAAAAACACTTTTGGTGATGTGTTCGTGTGTGTATTAACAGAATCCGATGCGTTGGAGCGCATTTCAGGACATCTGAATTTTTGGTAAATTTTGTATAGCTAGCATCGTCGTGTTGGACCGTTTTGTCAGGTAATCCTCCAACTGCCATATCTGCCCTATTAGACATATCCAGGACTTAAAAACACTTTTGGTGATGTGTTCGTGTGTGTATTAACAGAATCCGATGCGTTGGAGCGCATTTCAGGACATCTGAATTTTTGGTAAATTTTGTATAGCTAGCATCGTCGTGTTGGAGCGTTTTGTCAGGTAATCCTCCAACTGTCATATCTGCCCTATTAGACCTATTCAGGACTTAAAAACACTTTTGGTGATGTGTTCGTGTGTGTATTAACAGAATCCGATGCGTTGGAGCGCATTTCAGGACATCTGAATTTTTGGTAAATTTTGTATAGCTAGCATCGTCGTGTTGGAGCGTTTTGTCAGGTAATCCCCCAACTGCCATATCTGCCCTATTAGACCTATCCAGGACTTAAAAACACTTTTGGTGATGTGTTCGTGTGTGTATTAACAGAATCCGATGCGTTGGAGCGCATTTCAGGACATCTGAATTTTTGTCTACTTTTGTATAGCTAGCATCGTCGTGTTGGACCGTTTGGTCAGGTAATCCTCCAACTGCCATATCTGCCCTATTAGACCTATCCAGGACTTAAAAACACTTTTGGTGATGTGTTCGTGTGTGTATTAACAGAATCCGATGCGTTGGAGCGCATTTCAGGACATCTGAATTTTTGTCTACTTTTGTATAGCTAGCATCGTCGTGTTGGACCGTTTGGTCAGGTAATCCTCCAACTGCCATATCTGCCCTATTAGACCTATCCAGGACTTAAAAACACTTTTGGTGATGTGTTCGTGTGTGTATTAACAGAATCCGATGCGTTGGAGCGCATTTCAGGACATCTGAATTTTTGGTAAATTTTGTATAGCTAGCATCGTCGTGTTGGACCGTTTTGTCAGGTAATCCTCCAACTGCCATATCTGCCCTATTAGACCTATCCAGGACTTAAAAACACTTTTGGTGATGTGTTCGTGTGTGTATTAACAGAATCCGATGCGTTGGAGCGCATTTCAGGACATCTGAATTTTTGGTAAATTTTGTATAGCTAGCATCGTCGTGTTGGAGCGTTTTGTCAGGTAATCCCCCAACTGCCATATCTGCCCTATTAGACCTATCCAGGACTTAAAAACACTTTTATTGATGTGTTCGTGTGTGTATTAACAGAATCCGATGCGTTGGAGCGCATTTCAGGACATCTGAATTTTTGTCTACTTTTGTATAGCTAGCATGGTCGTGTTGGACCGTTTTGTCAGGTAATCCTCCAACTGCCATATCTGCCCTATTAGACCTATCCAGGACTTAAAAACACTTTTGGTGATGTGTTCGTGTGTGTATTAACAGAATCCGATGCGTTGGAGCGCATTTCAGGACATCTGAATTTTTGTCTACTTTTGTATAGCTAGCATCGTCGTGTTGGACCGTTTTGTCAGGTAATCCTCCAACTGCCATATCTGCCCTATTAGACCTATCCAGGACTTGAAAACACTTTTGGTGATGTGTTCGTGTGTGTATTAACAGAATCCGATGCGTTGGAGCGCATTTCAGGACATCTGAATTTTTGGTAAATTTTGTATAGCTAGCATCGTCGTGTTGGACCGTTTTGTCAGGTAATCCTCCAACTGCCATATCTGCCCTATTAGACCTATCCAGGACTTGAAAACACTTTTGGTGATGTGTTCGTGTGTGTATTAACAGAATCCGATGCGTTGGAGCGCATTTCAGGACATCTGAATTTTTGGTAAATTTTGTATAGCTAGCATCGTCGTGTTGGACCGTTTTGTCAGATAATCCTCCAACTGCCATATCTGCCCTATTAGACCTATCCAGGACTTAAAAACACTTTTGGTGATGTGTTCGTGTGTGTATTAACAGAATCCGATGCGTTGGAGCGCATTTCAGGACATCTGAATTTTTGTCTACATCGTCGTGTTGGACCGTTTTGTCAGGTAATCCTCCAACTGCCATATCTGCCCTATTAGACCTATCCAGGACTTGAAAACACTTTTGGTGATGTGTTCGTGTGTGTATTAACAGAATCCGATGCGTTGGAGCGCATTTCAGGACATCTGAATTTTTGGTAAATTTTGTATAGCTAGCACCGTCGTGTTGGACCGTTTTGTCAGGTAATCCTCCAACTGCCATATCTGCCCTATTAGACCTATCCAGGACTTAAAAACACTTTTGGTGATGTGTTCTTGTGTGTATTAACAGAATCCGATGCGTTGGAGCGCATTTCAGGACATTCAGCATCGTCGTGTTGGACCGTTTTGTCAGGTAATCCTCCAACTGCCATATCTGCCCTATTAGACTTATCTAGGACTTAAAAACACTTTTGGTGATGTGTTCGTGTGTGTATTAACAGAATCCGATGCGTTAGAGCGCATTTCAGGACATCTGAATTTTTGTCTACTTTTGTATAGCTAGCATCGTCGTGTTGGAGCGTTTTGTCAGGTAATCCTCCAACTGCCATATCTGCCCTATTAGACCTATCCAGGACTTAAAAACACTTTTGGTGATGTGTTCGTGTGTGTATTAACAGAATCCGATGCGTTGGAGCGCATTTCAGGACATCTGAATTTTTGTCTACTTTTGTATAGCTAGCATCGTCGTGTTGGACCGTTTTGTCAGGTAATCCTCCAACTGCTATATCTGCCCTATTAGACCTATCCAGGACTTAAAAACACTTTTGGTGATGTGTTCGTGTGTGTATTAACAGAATCCGATGCGTTGGAGCGCATTTCAGTACATCTGAATTTTTGTCTACTTTTGTATAGCTAGCATCGACGTGTTGGACCGTTTTGTCAGGTAATCCTCCAACTGCCATATCTGCCCTATTAGACCTATCCAGGACTTAAAAACACTTTTGGTGATGTGTTCGTGTGTGTATTAACAGAATCCGATGCGTTGGAGCGCATTTCAGGACATCTGAATTTTTGTCTACATCGTCGTGTTGGACCGTTTTGTCAGGTAATCCTCCAACTGCCATATCTGCCCTATTAGACCTATCCAGGACTTGAAAACACTTTTGGTGATGTGTTCGTGTGTGTATTAACAGAATCCGATGCGTTGGAGCGCATTTCAGGACATCTGAATTTTTGTCTACTTTTGTATAGCTAGCATCGTCGTGTTGGACCGTTTTGTCAGGTAATCCTCCAACTGCCATATCTGCCCTATTAGACCTATCCAGGACTTAAAAACACTTTTGGTGATGTGTTCTTGTGTGTATTAACAGAATCCGATGCGTTGGAGCGCATTTCAGGACATTCAGCATCGTCGTGTTGGACCGTTTTGTCAGGTAATCCTCCAACTGCCATATCTGCCCTATTAGACTTATCTAGGACTTAAAAACACTTTTGGTGATGTGTTCGTGTGTGTATTAACAGAATCCGATGCGTTAGAGCGCATTTCAGGACATCTGAATTTTTGTCTACTTTTGTATAGCTAGCATCGTCGTGTTGGACCGTTTTGTCAGGTAATCCTCCAACTGCCATATCTGCCCTATTAGACCTATCCAGGACTTAAAAACACTTTTGGTGATGTGTTCGTGTGTGTATTAACAGAATCCGATGCGTTGGAGCGCATTTCAGGACATCTGAATTTTTGTCTACTTTTGTATAGCTAGCATCGTCGTGTTGGACCGTTTTGTCAGGTAATCCTCCAACTGCCATATCTGCCCTATTAGACCTATCCAGGACTTAAAAACACTTTTGGTGATGTGTTCGTGTGTGTATTAACAGAATCCGATGCGTTGGAGCGCATTTCAGGACATCTGAATTTTTGGTAAATTTTGTATAGCTAGCATCGTCGTGTTGGACCGTTTTGTCATGTAATCCTCCAACAGCCATATCTGCCCTATTAGACCTATCCAGGACTTAAAAACACTTTTGGTGATGTGTTCGTGTGTGTATTAACAGAATCCGATGCGTTGGAGCGCATTTCAGGACATCTGAATTTTTGTCTACTTTTGTATAGCTAGCATCGTCGTGTTGGACCGTTTTGTCAGGTAATCCTCCAACTGCCATATCTGCCCTATTAGACCTATCCAGGACTTAAAAACACTTTTGGTGATGTGTTCGTGTGTGTATTAACAGAATCCGATGCGTTGGAGCGCATTTCAGGACATCTGAATTTTTGGTAAATTTTGTATAGCTAGCATCGTCGTGTTGGACCGTTTTGTCATGTAATCCTCCAACAGCCATATCTGCCCTATTAGACCTATCCAGGACTTAAAAACACTTTTGGTGATGTGTTCGTGTGTGTATTAACAGAATCCGATGCGTTGGAGCGCATTTCAGGACATCTGAATTTTTGTCTACTTTTGTATAACTAGCATCGTCGTGTTGGACCGTTTTGTCAGGTAATCCTCCAACTGCCATATCTGCCCTATTAGACCTATCCAGGACTTAAAAACACTTTTGGTGATGTGTTCGTGTGTGTATTAACAGAATCCGATGCGTTGGAGCGCATTTCAGGACATCTGAATTTTTGTCTACTTTTGTATAGCTAGCATCGTCGTGTTGGACCGTTTTGTCAGGTAATCCTCCAACTGCCATATCTGCCCTATTAGACCTATCCAGGACTTAAAAACACTTTTGGTGATGTGTTCGTGTGTGTATTAACAGAATCCGATGCGTTGGAGCGCATTTCAGGACATCTGAATTTTTGGTAAATTTTGTATAGCTAGCATCGTCGTGTTGGACCGTTTTGTCATGTAATCCTCCAACAGCCATATCTGCCCTATTAGACCTATCCAGGACTTAAAAACACTTTTGGTGATGTGTTCGTGTGTGTATTAACAGAATCCGATGCGTTGGAGCGCATTTCAGTACATCTGAATTTTTGTCTACTTTTGTATAGCTAGCACCGTCGTGTTGGAGCGTTTTGTCAGGTAATCCTCCAACTGCCATATCTGCCCTATTAGACCTATCCAGGACTTAAAAACACTTTTGGTGATGTGTTCGTGTGTGTATTAACAGAATCCGATGCGTTGGAGCGCATTTCAGGACATCTGAATTTTTGTCTACATCGTCGTGTTGGACCGTTTTGTCAGGTAATCCTCCAACTGCCATATCTGCCCTATTAGACCTATCCAGGACTTGAAAACACTTTTGGTGATGTGTTCGTGTGTGTATTAACAGAATCCGATGCGTTGGAGCGCATTTCAGGACATCTGAATTTTTGTCTACTTTTGTATAGCTAGCATCGTCGTGTTGGACCGTTTTGTCAGGTAATCCTCCAACTGCCATATCTGCCCTATTAGACCTATCCAGGACTTAAAAACACTTTTGGTGATGTGTTCTTGTGTGTATTAACAGAATCCGATGCGTTGGAGCGCATTTCAGGACATTCAGCATCGTCGTGTTGGACCGTTTTGTCAGGTAATCCTCCAACTGCCATATCTGCCCTATTAGACTTATCTAGGACTTAAAAACACTTTTGGTGATGTGTTCGTGTGTGTATTAACAGAATCCGATGCGTTGGAGCGCATTTCAGGACAACTGAATTTTTGTCTGCTTTTGTATAGCTAGCATCGTCGTGTTGGACCGTTTTGTCAGGTAATCCTCCAACTGCCATATCTGCCCTATTAGACCTATCCAGGACTTAAAAACACTTTTGGTGATGTGTTCGTGTGTGTATTAACAGAATCCGATTCGTTGGAGCGCATTTCAGGACATCTGAATTTTTGGTAAATTTTGTATAGCTAGCATCGTCGTGTTGCACCGTTTTGTCAGGTAATCCTCCAACTGCCATATCTGCCCTATTAGACCTATCCAGGACTTAAAAACACTTTTGGTGATGTGTTCGTGTGTGTATTAACAGAATCCGATGCGTTGGAGCGCATTTCAGGACATCTGAATTTTTGTCTACTTTTGTATAGCTAGCATCGTCGTGTTGGACCGTTTTGTCAGGTAATCCTCCAACTGCCATATCTGCCCTATTAGACCTATCCAGGACTTAAAAACACTTTTGGTGATGTGTTCGTGTGTGTATTAACAGAATCCGATGCGTTGGAGCGCATTTCAGGACATCTGAATTTTTGTCTACTTTTGTATAGCTGGCATCGTCGTGTTGGAGCGTTTTGTCAGGTAATCCTCCAACTGCCATATCTGCCCTATTAGACCTATCCAGGACTTAAAAACACTTTTGGTGATGTGTTCGTGTGTGTATTAACAGAATCCGATGCGTTGGAGCGCATTTCAGGACATCTGAATTTTTGTCTACTTTTGTATAGCTAGCATCGTCGTGTTGGAGCGTTTTGTCAGGTAATCCTCCAACTGCCATATCTGCCCTATTAGACCTATCCAGGACTTAAAAACACTTTTGGTGATGTGTTCGTGTGTGTATTAACAGAATCCGATGCGTTGGAGCGCATTTCAGGACATCTGAATTTTTGTCTACTTTTGTATAGCTAGCATCGTCGTGTTGGAGCGTTTTGTCAGGTAATCCTCCAACTGCCATATCTGCCCTATTAGACTTATCTAGGACTTAAAAACACTTTTGGTGATGTGTTCGTGTGTGTATTAACAGAATCCGATGCGTTGGAGCGCATTTCAGGACATCTGAATTTTTGGTAAATTTTGTATAGCTAGCATCGTCGTGTTGGAGCGTTTTGTCAGGTAATCCTCCAACTGCCATATCTGCCCTATTAGACTTATCTAGGACTTAAAAACACTTTTGGTGATGTGTTCGTGTGTGTATTAACAGAATCCGATGCGTTGGAGCACATTTCAGGACATCTGAATTTTTGTCTACTTTTGTATAGCTAGCATCGTCGTGTTGGAGCGTTTTGTCAGGTAATCCTCCAACTGCCATATCTGCCCTATTAGACCTATCCAGGACTTAAAAACACTTTTGGTGATGTGTTCGTGTGTGTATTAACAGAATCCGATGCGTTGGAGCGCATTTCAGGACATCTGAATTTTTGTCTACTTTTGTATAGCTAGCATCGTCGTGTTGGACCGTTTTGTCAGGTAATCCTCCAACTGCCATATCTGCCCTATTAGACCTATCCAGGACTTAAAAACACTTTTGGTGATGTGTTCGTGTGTGTATTAACAGAATCCGATGCGTTGGAGCGCATTTCAGGACATCTGAATTTTTGGTAAATTTTGTATAGCTAGCATCGTCGTGTTGCACCGTTTTGTCAGGTAATCCTCCAACTGCCATATCTGCCCTATTAGACCTATCCAGGACTTAAAAACACTTTTGGTGATGTGTTCGTGTGTGTATTAACAGAATCCGATGCGTTGGAGCGCATTTCAGGACATCTGAATTTTTGGTAAATTTTGTATAGCCAGCATCGTCGTGTTGCACCGTTTTGTCAGGTAATCCTCCAACTGCCATATCTGCCCTATTAGACCTATCCAGGACTTAAAAACACTTTTGGTGATGTGTTCGTGTGTGTATTAACAGAATCCGATGCGTTGGAGCGCATTTCAGGACATCTGAATTATTGGTAAATTTTGTATAGCTAGCATCGTCGTGTTGGACCGTTTTGTCATGTAATCCTACAACTGCCATATCTGCCCTATTAGACCTATCCAGGACTTAAAAACACTTTTGGTGATGTGTTCGTGTGTGTATTAACAGAATCCGATGCGTTGGAGCGCATTTCAGGACATCTGAATTTTTGTCTACTTTTGTATAGCTAGCATCGTCGTGTTGGAGCGTTTTGTCAGGTAATCCTCCAACTGCCATATCTGCCCTATTAGACCTATCCAGGACTTAAAAACACTTTTGGTGATGTGTTCGTGTGTGTATTAACAGAATCCGATGCGTTGGAGCGCATTTCAGGACATCTGAATTTTTGTCTACTTTTGTATAGCTAGCATCGTCGTGTTGGACCGTTTTGTCAGGTAATCCTCCAACTGCCATATCTGCCCTATTAGACCTATCCAGGACTTAAAAACACTTTTGGTGATGTGTTCGTGTGTGTATTAACAGAATCCGATGCGTTGGAGCGCATTTCAGGACATCTGAATTTTTGGTAAATTTTGTATAGCTAGCATCGTCGTGTTGCACCGTTTTGTCAGGTAATCCTCCAACTGCCATATCTGCCCTATTAGACCTATCCAGGACTTAAAAACACTTTTGGTGATGTGTTCGTGTGTGTATTAACAGAATCCGATGCGTTGGAGCGCATTTCAGGACATCTGAATTTTTGTCTACTTTTGTATAGCTAGCATCGTCGTGTTGGACCGTTTTGTCAGGTAATCCTCCAACTGCCATATCTGCCCTATTAGACCTATCCAGGACTTAAAAACACTTTTGGTGATGTGTTCGTGTGTGTATTAACAGAATCCGATGCGTTGGAGCGCATTTCAGGACATCTGAATTTTTGTCTACTTTTGTATAGCTGGCATCGTCGTGTTGGAGCGTTTTGTCAGGTAATCCTCCAACTGCCATATCTGCCCTATTAGACCTATCCAGGACTTAAAAACACTTTTGGTGATGTGTTCGTGTGTGTATTAACAGAATCCGATGCGTTGGAGCGCATTTCAGGACATCTGAATTTTTGTCTACTTTTGTATAGCTAGCATCGTCGTGTTGGAGCGTTTTGTCAGGTAATCCTCCAACTGCCATATCTGCCCTATTAGACCTATCCAGGACTTAAAAACACTTTTGGTGATGTGTTCGTGTGTGTATTAACAGAATCCGATGCGTTGGAGCGCATTTCAGGACATCTGAATTTTTGTCTACTTTTGTATAGCTAGCATCGTCGTGTTGGAGCGTTTTGTCAGGTAATCCTCCAACTGCCATATCTGCCCTATTAGACTTATCTAGGACTTAAAAACACTTTTGGTGATGTGTTCGTGTGTGTATTAACAGAATCCGATGCGTTGGGGCGCATTTCAGGACATCTGAATTATTGGTAAATTTTGTATAGCTAGCATCGTCGTGTTGGAGCGTTTTGTCAGGTAATCCTCCAACTGCCATATCTGCCCTATTAGACCTATCCAGGACTTAAAAACACTTTTGGTGATGTGTTCGTGTGTGTATTAACAGAATCCGATGCGTTGGAGCGCATTTCAGGACATCTGAATTTTTGTCTACTTTTGTATAGCTAGCATCGTCGTGTTGGAGCGTTTTGTCAGGTAATCCTCCAACTGCGATATCTGCCCTATTAGACCTATCCAGGACTTAAAAACACTTTTGGTGATGTGTTCGTGTGTGTATTAACAGAATCCGATGCGTTGGAGCGCATTTCAGGACATCTGAATTTTTGGTAAATTTTGTATAGCTAGCATCGTCGTGTTGCACCGTTTTGTCAGGTAATCCTCCAACTGCGATATCTGCCCTATTAGACCTATCCAGGACTTAAAAACACTTTTGGTGATGTGTTCGTGTGTGTATTAACAGAATCCGATGCGTTGGAGCGCATTTCAGGACATCTGAATTTTTGGTAAATTTTGTATAGCTAGCATCGTCGTGTTGCACCGTTTTGTCAGGTAATCCTCCAACTGCCATATCTGCCCTATTAGACCTATCCAGGACTTAAAAACACTTTTGGTGATGTGTTCGTGTGTGTATTAACAGAATCCGATGCGTTGGAGCGCATTTCAGGACATCTGAATTTTTGGTAAATTTTGTATAGCTAGCATCGTCGTGTTGGACCGTTTTGTCAGGTAATCCTCCAACTGCCATATCTGCCCTATTAGACTTATCTAGGACTTAAAAACACTTTTGGTGATGTGTTCGTGTGTGTATTAACAGAATCCGATGCGTTGGAGCGCATTTCAGGACATCTGAATTTTTGGTAAATT
Source organism: Eristalis intricaria (assembly GCA_964034865.1). NCBI lineage: Eukaryota > Metazoa > Arthropoda > Insecta > Diptera > Syrphidae > Eristalis > Eristalis intricaria. The sequence goes on from OZ035875.1 coordinate 43,959,719, forward strand.
TTGTATAGCTAGCATCGTCGTGTTGGACCGTTTTGTCAGGTAATCCTCCAACTGCCATATCTGCCCTATTAGACCTATCCAGGACTTAAAAACATTTTTGGTGATGTGTTCGTGTGTGTATTAACAGAATCCGATGCGTTGGAGCGCATTTCAGGACATCTGAATTTTTGGTAAATTTTGTATAGCTAGCATCGTCGTGTTGGACCGTTTTGTCAGGTAATCCTCCAACTGCCATATCTGCCCTATTAGACCTATCCAGGACTTAAAAACACTTTTGGTGATGTGTTCGTGTGTGTATTAACAGAATCCGATGCGTTGGAGCGCATTTCAGGACATCTGAATTTTTGTCTACTTTTGTATAGCTAGCATCGTCGTGTTGGACCGTTTTGTCAGGTAATCCTCCAACTGCCATATCTGCCCTATTAGACCTATCCAGGACTTAAAAACATTTTTGGTGATGTGTTCGTGTGTGTATTAACAGAATCCGATGCGTTGGAGCGCATTTCAGGACATCTGAATTTTTGGTAAATTTTGTATAGCTAGCATCGTCGTGTTGGACCGTTTTGTCAGGTAATCCTCCAACTGCCATATCTGCCCTATTAGACCTATCCAGCACTTAAAAACACTTTTGGTGATGTGTTCGTGTGTGTATTAACAGAATCCGATGCGTTGGAGCGCATTTCAGGACATCTGAATTTTTGGTAAATTTTGTATAGCTAGCATCGTCGTGTTGCACCGTTTTGTCAGGTAATCCTCCAACTGCCATATCTGCCCTATTAGACCTATCCAGGACTTAAAAACACTTTTGGTGATGTGTTCGTGTGTGTATTAACAGAATCCGATGCGTTGGAGCGCATTTCAGGACATCTGAATTTTTGTCTACTTTTGTATAGCTAGCATCGTCGTGTTGGACCGTTTTGTCAGGTAATCCTCCAACTGCCATATCTGCCCTATTAGACCTATCCAGGACTTAAAAACACTTTTGGTGATGTGTTCGTGTGTGTATTAACAGAATCCGATGCGTTGGTGCGCATTTCAGGACATCTGAATTTTTGGTAAATTTTGTATAGCTAGCATCGTCGTGTTGCACCGTTTTGTCAGGTAATCCTCCAACTGCGCTATCTGCCCTATTAGACCTATCCAGGACTTAAAAACACTTTTGGTGATGTGTTCGTGTGTGTATTAACAGAATCCGATGCGTTGGAGCGCATTTCAGGACATCTGAATTTTTGTCTACTTTTGTATAGCTAGCATCGTCGTGTTGGACCGTTTTGTCAGGTAATCCTCCAACTGCCATATCTGCCCTATTAGACCTATCCAGGACTTAAAAACACTTTTGGTGATGTGTTCGTGTGTGTATTAACAGAATCCGATGCGTTGGAGCGCATTTCAGGACATCTGAATTTTTGGTAAATTTTGTATAGCTAGCATCGTCGTGTTGGACCGTTTTGTCAGGTAATCCTCCAACTGCCATATCTGCCCTATTAGACCTATCCAGGACTTAAAAACATTTTTGGTGATGTGTTCGTGTGTGTATTAACAGAATCCGATGCGTTGGAGCGCATTTCAGGACATCTGAATTTTTGGTAAATTTTGTATAGCTAGCATCGTCGTGTTGGACCGTTTTGTCAGGTAATCCTCCAACTGCCATATCTGCCCTATTAGACCTATCCAGGACTTAAAAACACTTTTGGTGATGTGTTCGTGTGTGTATTAACAGAATCCGATGCGTTGGAGCGCATTTCAGGACATCTGAATTTTTGTCTACTTTTGTATAGCTAGCATCGTCGTGTTGGACCGTTTTGTCAGGTAATCCTCGAACTGCCATATCTGCCCTATTAGACCTATCCAGGACTTAAAAACATTTTTGGTGATGTGTTCGTGTGTGTATTAACAGAATCCGATGCGTTGGAGCGCATTTCAGGACATCTGAATTTTTTTTAAATTTTGTATAGCTAGCATCGTCGTGTTGGACCGTTTTGTCAGGTAATCCTCCAACTGCCATATCTGCCCTATTAGACCTATCCAGGACTTAAAAACACTTTTGGTGATGTGTTCGTGTGTGTATTAACAGAATCCGATGCGTTGGAGCGCATTTCAGGACATCTGAATTTTTGGTAAATTTTGTATAGCTAGCATCGTCGTGTTGCACCGTTTTGTCAGGTAATCCTCCAACTGCCATATCTGCCCTATTAGACCTATCCAGGACTTAAAAACACTTTTGGTGATGTGTTCGTGTGTGTATTAACAGAATCCGATGCGTTGGAGCGCATTTCAGGACATCTGAATTTTTTTTAAATTTTGTATAGCTAGCATCGTCGTGTTGGACCGTTTTGTCAGGTAATCCTCCAACTGCCATATCTGCCCTATTAGACCTATCCAGGACTTAAAAACATTTTTGGTGATGTGTTCGTGTGTGTATTAACAGAATCCGATGCGTTGGAGCGCATTTCAGGACATCTGAATTTTTTTTAAATTTTGTATAGCTAGCATCGTCGTGTTGGACCGTTTTGTCAGGTAATCCTCCAACTGCCATATCTGCCCTATTAGACCTATCCAGGACTTAAAAACACTTTTGGTGATGTGTTCGTGTGTGTATTAACAGAATCCGATGCGTTGGAGCGCATTTCAGGACATCTGAATTTTTGTCTACTTTTGTATAGCTAGCATCGTCGTGTTGGAGCGTTTTGTCAGGTAATCCTCCAACTGCCATATCTGCCCTAGTAGACCTATCCAGGACTTAAAAACACTTTTGGTGATGTGTTCGTGTGTGTATTAACAGAATCCGATGCGTTGGAGCGCATTTCAGGACATCTGAATTTTTGGTAAATTTTGTATAGCTAGCATCGTCGTGTTGGAGCGTTTTGTCAGGTAATCCTCCAACTGCCATATCTGCCCTATTAGACCTATCCAGGACTTAAAAACACTTTTGGTGATGTGTTCGTGTGTGTATTAACAGAATCCGATGCGTTGGAGCGCATTTCAGGACATCTGAATTTTTGTCTACTTTTGTATAGCTAGCATCGTCGTGTTGGACCGTTTTGTCAGGTAATCCTCCAACTGCCATATCTGCCCTATTAGACCTATCCAGGACTTAAAAACACTTTTGGTGATGTGTTCGTGTGTGTATTAACAGAATCCGATGCGTTGGAGCGCATTTCAGGACATCTGAATTTTTGGTAAATTTTGTATAGCTAGCATCGTCGTGTTGCACCGTTTTGTCAGGTAATCCTCCAACTGCGATATCTGCCCTATTAGACCTATCCAGGACTTAAAAACACTTTTGGTGATGTGTTCGTGTGTGTATTAACAGAATCCGATGCGTTGGAGCGCATTTCAGGACATCTGAATTTTTGGTAAATTTTGTATAGCTAGCATCGTCGTGTTGCACCGTTTTGTCAGGTAATCCTCCAACTGCCATATCTGCCCTATTAGACCTATCCAGGACTTAAAAACACTTTTGGTGATGTGTTCGTGTGTGTATTAACAGAATCCGATGCGTTGGAGCGCATTTCAGGACATCTGAATTTTTGTCTACTTTTGTATAGCTAGCATCGTCGTGTTGGAGCGTTTTGTCAGGTAATCCTCCAACTGCCATATCTGCCCTATTAGACCTATCCAGGACTTAAAAACACTTTTGGTGATGTGTTCGTGTGTGTATTAACAGAATCCGATGCGTTGGAGCGCATTTCAGGACATCTGAATTTTTGTCTACTTTTGTATAGCTAGCATCGTCGTGTTGGACCGTTTTGTCAGGTAATCCTCCAACTGCCATATCTGCCCTATTAGACCTATCCAGGACTTAAAAACATTTTTGGTGATGTGTTCGTGTGTGTATTAACAGAATCCGATGCGTTGGAGCGCATTTCAGGACATCTGAATTTTTGGTAAATTTTGTATAGCTAGCATCGTCGTGTTGGACCGTTTTGTCAGGTAATCCTCCAACTGCCATATCTGCCCTATTAGACCTATCCAGGACTTAAAAACACTTTTGGTGATGTGTTCGTGTGTGTATTAACAGAATCCGATGCGTTGGAGCGCATTTCAGGACATCTGAATTTTTGGTAAATTTTGTATAGCTAGCATCGTCGTGTTGCACCGTTTTGTCAGGTAATCCTCCAACTGCGATATCTGCCCTATTAGACCTATCCAGGACTTAAAAACACTTTTGGTGATGTGTTCGTGTGTGTATTAACAGAATCCGATGCGTTGGAGCGCATTTCAGGACATCTGAATTTTTGGTAAATTTTGTATAGCTAGCATCGTCGTGTTGCACCGTTTTGTCAGGTAATCCTCCAACTGCCATATCTGCCCTATTAGACCTATCCAGGACTTAAAAACACTTTTGGTGATGTGTTCGTGTGTGTATTAACAGAATCCGATGCGTTGGAGCGCATTTCAGGACATCTGAATTTTTGTCTACTTTTGTATAGCTAGCATCGTCGTGTTGGAGCGTTTTGTCAGGTAATCCTCCAACTGCCATATCTGCCCTATTAGACCTATCCAGGACTTAAAAACACTTTTGGTGATGTGTTCGTGTGTGTATTAACAGAATCCGATGCGTTGGAGCGCATTTCAGGACATCTGAATTTTTGTCTACTTTTGTATAGCTAGCATCGTCGTGTTGGACCGTTTTGTCAGGTAATCCTCCAACTGCCATATCTGCCCTATTAGACCTATCCAGGACTTAAAAACATTTTTGGTGATGTGTTCGTGTGTGTATTAACAGAATCCGATGCGTTGGAGCGCATTTCAGGACATCTGAATTTTTGGTAAATTTTGTATAGCTAGCATCGTCGTGTTGGACCGTTTTGTCAGGTAATCCTCCAACTGCCATATCTGCCCTATTAGACCTATCCAGGACTTAAAAACACTTTTGGTGATGTGTTCGTGTGTGTATTAACAGAATCCGATGCGTTGGAGCGCATTTCAGGACATCTGAATTTTTGGTAAATTTTGTATAGCTAGCATCGTCGTGTTGCACCGTTTTGTCAGGTAATCCTCCAACTGCCATATCTGCCCTATTAGACCTATCCAGGACTTAAAAACACTTTTGGTGATGTGTTCGTGTGTGTATTAACAGAATCCGATGCGTTGGAGCGCATTTCAGGACATCTGAATTTTTGTCTACTTTTGTATAGCTAGCATCGTCGTGTTGGACCGTTTTGTCAGGTAATCCTCCAACTGCCATATCTGCCCTATTAGACCTATCCAGGACTTAAAAACACTTTTGGTGATGTGTTCGTGTGTGTATTAACAGAATCCGATGCGTTGGAGCGCATTTCAGGACATCTGAATTTTTGGTAAATTTTGTATAGCTAGCATCGTCGTGTTGCACCGTTTTGTCAGGTAATCCTCCAACTGCGATATCTGCCCTATTAGACCTATCCAGGACTTAAAAACACTTTTGGTGATGTGTTCGTGTGTGTATTAACAGAATCCGATGCGTTGGAGCGCATTTCAGGACATCTGAATTTTTGGTAAATTTTGTATAGCTAGCATCGTCGTGTTGCACCGTTTTGTCAGGTAATCCTCCAACTGCCATATCTGCCCTATTAGACCTATCCAGGACTTAAAAACACTTTTGGTGATGTGTTCGTGTGTGTATTAACAGAATCCGATGCGTTGGAGCGCATTTCAGGACATCTGAATTTTTGTCTACTTTTGTATAGCTAGCATCGTCGTGTTGGACCGTTTTGTCAGGTAATCCTCCAACTGCCATATCTGCCCTATTAGACCTATCCAGGACTTAAAAACATTTTTGGTGATGTGTTCGTGTGTGTATTAACAGAATCCGATGCGTTGGAGCGCATTTCAGGACATCTGAATTTTTGTCTACTTTTGTATAGCTAGCATCGTCGTGTTGGACCGTTTTGTCAGGTAATCCTCCAACTGCCATATCTGCCCTATTAGACCTATCCAGGACTTAAAAACACTTTTGGTGATGTGTTCGTGTGTGTATTAACAGAATCCGATGCGTTGGAGCGCATTTCAGGACATCTGAATTTTTGGTAAATTTTGTATAGCTAGCATCGTCGTGTTGCACCGTTTTGTCAGGTAATCCTCCAACTGCGATATCTGCCCTATTAGACCTATCCAGGACTTAAAAACACTTTTGGTGATGTGTTCGTGTGTGTATTAACAGAATCCGATGCGTTGGAGCGCATTTCAGGACATCTGAATTTTTGGTAAATTTTGTATAGCTAGCATCGTCGTGTTGCACCGTTTTGTCAGGTAATCCTCCAACTGCCATATCTGCCCTATTAGACCTATCCAGGACTTAAAAACACTTTTGGTGATGTGTTCGTGTGTGTATTAACAGAATCCGATGCGTTGGAGCGCATTTCAGGACATCTGAATTTTTGTCTACTTTTGTATAGCTAGCATCGTCGTGTTGGACCGTTTTGTCAGGTAATCCTCCAACTGCCATATCTGCCCTATTAGACCTATCCAGGACTTAAAAACATTTTTGGTGATGTGTTCGTGTGTGTATTAACAGAATCCGATGCGTTGGAGCGCATTTCAGGACATCTGAATTTTTGGTAAATTTTGTATAGCTAGCATCGTCGTGTTGGACCGTTTTGTCAGGTAATCCTCCAACTGCCATATCTGCCCTATTAGACCTATCCAGGACTTAAAAACACTTTTGGTGATGTGTTCGTGTGTGTATTAACAGAATCCGATGCGTTGGAGCGCATTTCAGGACATCTGAATTTTTGGTAAATTTTGTATAGCTAGCATCGTCGTGTTGCACCGTTTTGTCAGGTAATCCTCCAACTGCCATATCTGCCCTATTAGACCTATCCAGGACTTAAAAACACTTTTGGTGATGTGTTCGTGTGTGTATTAACAGAATCCGATGCGTTGGAGCGCATTTCAGGACATCTGAATTTTTGTCTACTTTTGTATAGCTAGCATCGTCGTGTTGGACCGTTTTGTCAGGTAATCCTCCAACTGCCATATCTGCCCTATTAGACCTATCCAGGACTTAAAAACACTTTTGGTGATGTGTTCGTGTGTGTATTAACAGAATCCGATGCGTTGGAGCGCATTTCAGGACATCTGAATTTTTGGTAAATTTTGTATAGCTAGCATCGTCGTGTTGCACCGTTTTGTCAGGTAATCCTCCAACTGCGATATCTGCCCTATTAGACCTATCCAGGACTTAAAAACACTTTTGGTGATGTGTTCGTGTGTGTATTAACAGAATCCGATGCGTTGGAGCGCATTTCAGGACATCTGAATTTTTGGTAAATTTTGTATAGCTAGCATCGTCGTGTTGCACCGTTTTGTCAGGTAATCCTCCAACTGCGATATCTGCCCTATTAGACCTATCCAGGACTTAAAAACACTTTTGGTGATGTGTTCGTGTGTGTATTAACAGAATCCGATGCGTTGGAGCGCATTTCAGGACATCTGAATTTTTGTCTACTTTTGTATAGCTAGCATCGTCGTGTTGGACCGTTTTGTCAGGTAATCCTCCAACTGCCATATCTGCCCTATTAGACCTATCCAGGACTTAAAAACACTTTTGGTGATGTGTTCGTGTGTGTATTAACAGAATCCGATGCGTTGGAGCGCATTTCAGGACATCTGAATTTTTGGTAAATTTTGTATAGCTAGCATCGTCGTGTTGGAGCGTTTTGTCAGGTAATCCTCCAACTGCGATATCTGCCCTATTAGACCTATCCAGGACTTAAAAACACTTTTGGTGATGTGTTCGTGTGTGTATTAACAGAATCCGATGCGTTGGAGCGCATTTCAGGACATCTGAATTTTTGTCTACTTTTGTATAGCTAGCATCGTCGTGTTGCACCGTTTTGTCAGGTAATCCTCCAACTGCCATATCTGCCCTATTAGACCTATCCAGGACTTAAAAACACTTTTGGTGATGTGTTCGTGTGTGTATTAACAGAATCCGATGCGTTGGAGCGCATTTCAGGACATCTGAATTTTTGTCTACTTTTGTATAGCTAGCATCGTCGTGTTGGACCGTTTTGTCAGGTAATCCTCCAACTGCCATATCTGCCCTATTAGACCTATCCAGGACTTAAAAACATTTTTGGTGATGTGTTCGTGTGTGTATTAACAGAATCCGATGCGTTGGAGCGCATTTCAGGACATCTGAATTTTTGTCTACTTTTGTATAGCTAGCATCGTCGTGTTGGACCGTTTTGTCAGGTAATCCTCCAACTGCCATATCTGCCCTATTAGACCTATCCAGGACTTAAAAACACTTTTGGTGATGTGTTCGTGTGTGTATTAACAGAATCCGATGCGTTGGAGCGCATTTCAGGACATCTGAATTTTTGGTAAATTTTGTATAGCTAGCATCGTCGTGTTGCACCGTTTTGTCAGGTAATCCTCCAACTGCGATATCTGCCCTATTAGACCTATCCAGGACTTAAAAACACTTTTGGTGATGTGTTCGTGTGTGTATTAACAGAATCCGATGCGTTGGAGCGCATTTCAGGACATCTGAATTTTTGGTAAATTTTGTATAGCTAGCATCGTCGTGTTGCACCGTTTTGTCAGGTAATCCTCCAACTGCCATATCTGCCCTATTAGACCTATCCAGGACTTAAAAACACTTTTGGTGATGTGTTCGTGTGTGTATTAACAGAATCCGATGCGTTGGAGCGCATTTCAGGACATCTGAATTTTTGTCTACTTTTGTATAGCTAGCATCGTCGTGTTGGAGCGTTTTGTCAGGTAATCCTCCAACTGCCATATCTGCCCTATTAGACCTATCCAGGACTTAAAAACACTTTTGGTGATGTGTTCGTGTGTGTATTAACAGAATCCGATGCGTTGGAGCGCATTTCAGGACATCTGAATTTTTGTCTACTTTTGTATAGCTAGCATCGTCGTGTTGGACCGTTTTGTCAGGTAATCCTCCAACTGCCATATCTGCCCTATTAGACCTATCCAGGACTTAAAAACATTTTTGGTGATGTGTTCGTGTGTGTATTAACAGAATCCGATGCGTTGGAGCGCATTTCAGGACATCTGAATTTTTGGTAAATTTTGTATAGCTAGCATCGTCGTGTTGGACCGTTTTGTCAGGTAATCCTCCAACTGCCATATCTGCCCTATTAGACCTATCCAGGACTTAAAAACACTTTTGGTGATGTGTTCGTGTGTGTATTAACAGAATCCGATGCGTTGGAGCGCATTTCAGGACATCTGAATTTTTGGTAAATTTTGTATAGCTAGCATCGTCGTGTTGCACCGTTTTGTCAGGTAATCCTCCAACTGCCATATCTGCCCTATTAGACCTATCCAGGACTTAAAAACACTTTTGGTGATGTGTTCGTGTGTGTATTAACAGAATCCGATGCGTTGGAGCGCATTTCAGGACATCTGATTTTTTGTCTACTTTTGTATAGCTAGCATCGTCGTGTTGGACCGTTTTGTCAGGTAATCCTCCAACTGCCATATCTGCCCTATTAGACCTATCCAGGACTTAAAAACACTTTTGGTGATGTGTTCGTGTGTGTATTAACAGAATCCGATGCGTTGGAGCGCATTTCAGGACATCTGAATTTTTGGTAAATTTTGTATAGCTAGCATCGTCGTGTTGCACCGTTTTGTCAGGTAATCCTCCAACTGCGATATCTGCCCTATTAGACCTATCCAGGACTTAAAAACACTTTTGGTGATGTGTTCGTGTGTGTATTAACAGAATCCGATGCGTTACAGCGCATTTCAGGACATCTGAATTTTTGGTAAATTTTGTATAGCTAGCATCGTCGTGTTGCACCGTTTTGTCAGGTAATCCTCCAACTGCCATATCTGCCCTATTAGACCTATCCAGGACTTAAAAACACTTTTGGTGATGTGTTCGTGTGTGTATTAACAGAATCCGATGCGTTGGAGCGCATTTCAGGACAACTGAATTTTTGGTAAATTTTGTATAGCTAGCATCGTCGTGTTGCACCGTTTTGTCAGGTAATCCTCCAACTGCGATATCTGCCCTATTAGACCTATCCAGGACTTAAAAACACTTTTGGTGATGTGTTCGTGTGTGTATTAACAGAATCCGATGCGTTGGAGCGCATTTCAGGACATCTGAATTTTTGGTAAATTTTGTATAGCTAGCATCGTCGTGTTGGACCGTTTTGTCAGGTAATCCTCCAACTGCCATATCTGCCCTATTAGACCTATCCAGGACTTAAAAACATTTTTGGTGATGTGTTCGTGTGTGTATTAACAGAATCCGATGCGTTGGAGCGCATTTCAGGACATCTGAATTTTTGGTAAATTTTGTATAGCTAGCATCGTCGTGTTGGACCGTTTTGTCAGGTAATCCTCCAACTGCCATATCTGCCCTATTAGACCTATCCAGGACTTAAAAACACTTTTGGTGATGTGTTCGTGTGTGTATTAACAGAATCCGATGCGTTGGAGCGCATTTCAGGACATCTGAATTTTTGTCTACTTTTGTATAGCTAGCATCGTCGTGTTGGACCGTTTTGTCAGGTAATCCTCCAACTGCCATATCTGCCCTATTAGACCTATCCAGGACTTAAAAACACTTTTGGTGATGTGTTCGTGTGTGTATTAACAGAATCCGATGCGTTGGAGCGCATTTCAGGACATCTGAATTTTTGTCTACTTTTGTATAGCTAGCATCGTCGTGTTGGACCGTTTTGTCAGGTAATCCTCCAACTGCCATATCTGCCCTATTAGACCTATCCAGGACTTAAAAACATTTTTGGTGATGTGTTCGTGTGTGTATTAACAGAATCCGATGCGTTGGAGCGCATTTCAGGACATCTGAATTTTTGGTAAATTTTGTATAGCTAGCATCGTCGTGTTGGACCGTTTTGTCAGGTAATCCTCCAACTGCCATATCTGCCCTATTAGACCTATCCAGGACTTAAAAACACTTTTGGTGATGTGTTCGTGTGTGTATTAACAGAATCCGATGCGTTGGAGCGCATTTCAGGACATCTGAATTTTTGGTAAATTTTGTATAGCTAGCATCGTCGTGTTGCACCGTTTTGTCAGGTAATCCTCCAACTGCCATATCTGCCCTATTAGACCTATCCAGGACTTAAAAACACTTTTGGTGATGTGTTTGTGTGTGTATTAACAGAATCCGATGCGTTGGAGCGCATTTCAGGACATCTGAATTTTTGTCTACTTTTGTATAGCTAGCATCGTCGTGTTGGACCGTTTTGTCAGGTAATCCTCCAACTGCCATATCTGCCCTATTAGACCTATCCAGGACTTAAAAACACTTTTGGTGATGTGTTCGTGTGTGTATTAACAGAATCCGATGCGTTGGAGCGCATTTCAGGACATCTGAATTTTTGGTAAATTTTGTAAAGCTAGCATCGTCGTGTTGCACCGTTTTGTCAGGTAATCCTCCAACTGCCATATCTGCCCTATTAGACCTATCCAGGACTTAAAAACACTTTTGGTGATGTGTTCGTGTGTGTATTAACAGAATCCGATGCGTTGGAGCGCATTTCAGGACATCTGAATTTTTGTCTACTTTTGTATAGCTAGCATCGTCGTGTTGGAGCGTTTTGTCAGGTAATCCTCCAACTGCCATATCTGCCCTATTAGACCTATCCAGGACTTAAAAACACTTTTGGTGATGTGTTCGTGTGTGTATTAACAGAATCCGATGCGTTGGAGCGCATTTCAGGACATCTGAATTTTTGTCTACTTTTGTATAGCTAGCATCGTCGTGTTGGACCGTTTTGTCAGGTAATCCTCCAACTGCCATATCTGCCCTATTAGACCTATCCAGGACTTAAAAACATTTTTGGTGATGTGTTCGTGTGTGTATTAACAGAATCCGATGCGTTGGAGCGCATTTCAGGACATCTGAATTTTTGGTAAATTTTGTATAGCTAGCATCGTCGTGTTGGACCGTTTTGTCAGGTAATCCTCCAACTGCCATATCTGCCCTATTAGACCTATCCAGGACTTAAAAACACTTTTGGTGATGTGTTCGTGTGTGTATTAACAGAATCCGATGCGTTGGAGCGCATTTCAGGACATCTGAATTTTTGGTAAATTTTGTATAGCTAGCATCGTCGTGTTGCACCGTTTTGTCAGGTAATCCTCCAACTGCCATATCTGCCCTATTAGACCTATCCAGGACTTAAAAACACTTTTGGTGATGTGTTCGTGTGTGTATTAACAGAATCCGATGCGTTGGAGCGCATTTCAGGACATCTGAATTTTTGTCTACTTTTGTATAGCTAGCATCGTCGTGTTGGACCGTTTTGTCAGGTAATCCTCCAACTGCCATATCTGCCCTATTAGACCTATCCAGGACTTAAAAACACTTTTGGTGATGTGTTCGTGTGTGTATTAACAGAATCCGATGCGTTGGAGCGCATTTCAGGACATCTGAATTTTTGGTAAATTTTGTATAGCTAGCATCGTCGTGTTGCACCGTTTTGTCAGGTAATCCTCCAACTGCGATATCTGCCCTATTAGACCTATCCAGGACTTAAAAACACTTTTGGTGATGTGTTCGTGTGTGTATTAACAGAATCCGATGCGTTGGAGCGCATTTCAGGACATCTGAATTTTTGGTAAATTTTGTATAGCTAGCATCGTCGTGTTGCACCGTTTTGTCAGGTAATCCTCCAACTGCCATATCTGCCCTATTAGACCTATCCAGGACTTAAAAACACTTTTGGTGATGTGTTCGTGTGTGTATTAACAGAATCCGATGCGTTGGAGCGCATTTCAGGACATCTGAATTTTTGGTAAATTTTGTATAGCTAGCATCGTCGTGTTGGACCGTTTTGTCAGGTAATCCTCCAACTGCCATATCTGCCCTATTAGACCTATCCAGGACTTAAAAACATTTTTGGTGATGTGTTCGTGTGTGTATTAACAGAATCCGATGCGTTGGAGCGCATTTCAGGACATCTGAATTTTTGGTAAATTTTGTATAGCTAGCATCGTCGTGTTGGACCGTTTTGTCAGGTAATCCTCCAACTGCCATATCTGCCCTATTAGACCTATCCAGGACTTAAAAACACTTTTGGTGATGTGTTCGTGTGTGTATTAACAGAATCCGATGCGTTGGAGCGCATTTCAGGACATCTGAATTTTTGTCTACTTTTGTATAGCTAGCATCGTCGTGTTGGAGCGTTTTGTCAGGTAATCCTCCAACTGCCATATCTGCCCTATTAGACCTATCCAGGACTTAAAAACACTTTTGGTGATGTGTTCGTGTGTGTATTAACAGAATCCGATGCGTTGGAGCGCATTTCAGGACATCTGAATTTTTGTCTACTTTTGTATAGCTAGCATCGTCGTGTTGGACCGTTTTGTCAGGTAATCCTCCAACTGCCATATCTGCCCTATTAGACCTATCCAGGACTTAAAAACATTTTTGGTGATGTGTTCGTGTGTGTATTAACAGAATCCGATGCGTTGGAGCGCATTTCAGGACATCTGAATTTTTGGTAAATTTTGTATAGCTAGCATCGTCGTGTTGGACCGTTTTGTCAGGTAATCCTCCAACTGCCATATCTGCCCTATTAGACCTATCCAGGACTTAAAAACACTTTTGGTGATGTGTTCGTGTGTGTATTAACAGAATCCGATGCGTTGGAGCGCATTTCAGGACATCTGAATTTTTGGTAAATTTTGTATAGCTAGCATCGTCGTGTTGCACCGTTTTGTCAGGTAATCCTCCAACTGCCATATCTGCCCTATTAGACCTATCCAGGACTTAAAAACACTTTTGGTGATGTGTTCGTGTGTGTATTAACAGAATCCGATGCGTTGGAGCGCATTTCAGGACATCTGAATTTTTGTCTACTTTTGTATAGCTAGCATCGTCGTGTTGGACCGTTTTGTCAGGTAATCCTCCAACTGCCATATCTGCCCTATTAGACCTATCCAGGACTTAAAAACACTTTTGGTGATGTGTTCGTGTGTGTATTAACAGAATCCGATGCGTTGGAGCGCATTTCAGGACATCTGAATTTTTGGTAAATTTTGTATAGCTAGCATCGTCGTGTTGGACCGTTTTGTCATGTAATCCTCCAACTGCCATATCTGCCCTATTAGACCTATCCAGGACTTAAAAACACTTTTGGTGATGTGTTCGTGTGTGTATTAACAGAATCCGATGCGTTGGAGCGCATTTCAGGACATCTGAATTATTGGTAAATTTTGTATAGCTAGCATCGTCGTGTTGGACCGTTTTGTCATGTAATCCTCCAACTGCCATATCTGCCCTATTAGACCTATCCAGGACTTAAAAACACTTTTGGTGATGTGTTCGCGTGTGTATTAACAGAATCCGATGCGGTGGAGCGCATTTCAGGACATCTGAATTTTTGTCTACTTTTGTATAGCTAGCATCGTCGTGTTGGACCGTTTTGTCAGGTAATCCTCCAACTGCCATATCTGCCCTATTAGACCTATCCAGGACTTAAAAACACTTTTGGTGATGTGTTCGTGTGTGTATTAACAGAATCCGATGCGTTGGAGCGCATTTCAGGACATCTGAATTTCTATCTACTTTTGTATAGCTAGCATCGTCGTGTTGGTAATCCTCCAACTGCCATATCTGCCCTATTAGACCTATCCAGGACTTAAAAACACTTTTGGTGATGTGTTCGTGTGTGTATTAACAGAATCCGATGCGTTGGAGCGCATTTCAGGACATCTGAATTTTTGTCTACTTTTGTATAGCTAGCATCGTCGTGTTGGAGCGTTTTGTCAGGTAATCCTCCAACTGCCATATCTGCCCTATTAGACCTATCCAGGACTTAAAAACACTTTTGGTGATGTGTTCGTGTGTGTATTAACAGAATCCGATGCGTTGGAGCGCATTTCAGGACATCTGAATTTTTGTCTACTTTTGTATAGCTAGCATCGTCGTGTTGGAGCGTTTTGTCAGGTAATCCTCCAACTGCCATATCTGCCCTATTAGACCTATCCAGGACTTAAAAACACTTTTGGTGATGTGTTCGTGTGTGTATTAACAGAATCCGATGCGTTGGAGCGCATTTAAGGACATCTGAATTTTTGTCTACTTTTGTATAGCTAGCATCGTCGTGTTGGAGCGTTTTGTCAGGTAATCCTCCAACTGCCATATCTGCCCTATTAGACCTATCCAGGACTTAAAAACACTTTTGGTGATGTGTTCGTGTGTGTATTAACAGAATCCGATGCGTTGGAGCGCATTTCAGGACATCTGAATTTTTGTCTACTTTTGTATAGCTAGCATCGTCGTGTTGGACCGTTTTGTCAGGTAATCCTCCAACTGCCATATCTGCCCTATTAGACCTATCCAGGACTTAAAAAAACTTTTGGTGATGTGTTCGTGTGTGTATTAACAGAATCCGATGCGTTGGAGCGCATTTCAGGACATCTGAATTTTTGTCTACTTTTGTATAGCTAGCATCGTCGTGTTGGACCGTTTTGTCAGGTAATCCTCCAACTGCCATATCTGCCCTATTAGACCTATCTAGGACTTAAAAACACTTTTGGTGATGTGTTCGTGTGTGTATTAACAGAATCCGATGCGTTGGAGCGCATTTCAGGACATCTGAATTTATGTCTACTTTGGATAGCTAGCATCGTCGTGTTGGAGCGTTTTGTCAGGTAATCCTCCATCTGCCATATCTGCCCTATTAGACCTATCTAGGACTTAAAAACACTTTTGGTGATGTGTTCGTGTGTGTATTAACAGAATCCGATGCGTTGGAGCGCATTTCAGGACATCTGAATTTTTGTCTACTTTTGTATAGCTAGCATCGTCGTGTTGGACCGTTTTGTCAGGTAATCCTCCAACTGCCATATCTGCCCTATTAGACCTATCCAGGACTTAAAAAAACTTTTGGTGATGTGTTCGTGTGTGTATTAACAGAATCCGATGCGTTGGAGCGCATTTCAGGACATCTGAATTTTTGTCTACTTTTGTATAGCTAGCATCGTCGTGTTGGACCGTTTTGTCAGGTAATCCTCCAACTGCCATATCTGCCCTATTAGACCTATCTAGGACTTAAAAACACTTTTGGTGATGTGTTCGTGTGTGTATTAACAGAATCCGATGCGTTGGAGCGCATTTCAGGACATCTGAATTTATGTCTACTTTGGATAGCTAGCATCGTCGTGTTGGAGCGTTTTGTCAGGTAATCCTCCAACTGCCATATCTGCCCTATTAGACCTATCCAGGACTTAAAAACACTTTTGGTGATGTGTTCGTGCGTGTATTAACAGAATCCGATGCGTTGGAGCGCATTTCAGGACATCTGAATTTTTGTCTACTTTTGTATAGCTAGCATCGTCGTGTTGGACCGTTTTGTCAGGTAATCCTCCAACTGCCATATCTGCCCTATTAGACCTATCTAGGACTTAAAAACACTTTTGGTGATGTGTTCGTGTGTGTATTAACAGAATCCGATGCGTTGGAGCGCATTTCAGGACATCTGAATTTATGTCTACTTTGGATAGCTAGCATCGTCGTGTTGGAGCGTTTTGTCAGGTAATCCTCCAACTGCCATATCTGCCCTATTAGACCTATCCAGGACTTAAAAACACTTTTGGTGATGTGTTCGTGCGTGTATTAACAGAATCCGATGCGTTGGAGCGCATTTCAGGACATCTGAATTTTTGTCTACTTTTGTATAGCTAGCATCGTCGTGTTGGAGCGTTTTGTCAGGTAATCCTCCAACTGCCATATCTGCCCTATTAGACCTATCCAGGACTTAAAAACACTTTTGGTGATGTTTTCGTGTGTGTATTAACAGAATCCGATGCGTTGGAGCGCATTTCAGGACATCTGAATTTTTGGTAAATTTTGTATAGCTAGCATCGTCGTGTTGGAGCGTTTTGTCAGGTAATCCTCCAACTGCCATATCTGCCCTATTAGACCTATCCAGGACTTAAAAACACTTTTGGTGATGTGTTCGTGTGTGTATTAACAGAATCCGATGCGTTGGAGCGCATTTCAGGACATCTGAATTTTTGGTAAAATTTGTATAGCTAGCATCGTCGTGTTGCACCGTTTTGTCAGGTAATCCTCCAACTGCCATATCTGCCCTATTAGACTTATCTAGGACTTAAAAACACTTTTGGTGATGTGTTCGTGTGTGTATTAACAGAATCCGATGCGTTGGAGCGCATTTCAGGACATCTGAATTTTTGTCTACTTTTGTATAGCTAGCATCGTCGTGTTGGACCGTTTTGTCAGGTAATCCTCCAACTGCCATATCTGCCCTATTAGACTTATCTAGGACTTAAAAACACTTTTGGTGATGTGTTCGTGTGTGTATTAACAGAATCCGATGCGTTGGAGCGCATTTCAGGACATCTGAATTTTTGGTAAATTTTGTATAGCTAGCATCGTCGTGTTGGACCGTTTTGTCAGGTAATCCTCCAACTGCCATATCTGCCCTATTAGACTTATCTAGGACTTAAAAACACTTTTGGTGATGTGTTCGTGTGTGTATTAACAGAATCCGATGCGTTGGAGCGCATTTCAGGACATCTGAATTTTTGTCTACTTTTGTATAGCTAGCATCGTCGTGTTGGACCGTTTTGTCAGGTAATCCTCCAACTGCCATATCTGCCCTATTAGACCTATCCAGGACTTAAAAACACTTTTGGTGATGTGTTCGTGTGTGTATTAACAGAATCTGATGCGTTGGAGCGCATTTCAGGACATCTGAATTTTTGTCTACTTTTGTATAGCTAGCATCGTCGTGTTGGACCGTTTTGTCAGGTAATCCTCCAACTGCCATATCTGCCCTATTAGACCTATCCAGGACTTAAAAACACTTTTGGTGATGTGTTCGTGTGTGTATTAACAGAATCCGATGCGTTGGAGCGCATTTCAGGACATCTGAATTTTTGGTAAATTTTGTATAGCTAGCATCGTCGTGTTGGACCGTTTTGTCAGGTAATCCTCCAACTGCCATATCTGCCCTATTAGACTTATCTAGGACTTAAAAACACTTTTGGTGATGTGTTCGTGTGTGTATTAACAGAATCCGATGCGTTGGAGCGCATTTCAGGACATCTGAATTTTTGGTAAATTTTGTATAGCTAGCATCGTCGTGTTGGACCGTTTTGTCAGGTAATCCTCCAACTGCCATATCTGCCCTATTAGACCTATCCAGGACTTAAAAACACTTTTGATGATGTGTTCGTGTGTGTATTAACAGAATCCGATGCGTTGGAGCGCATTTCAGGACATCTGAATTTTTGGTAAATTTTGTATAGCTAGCATCGTCGTGTTGGAGCGTTTTGTCAGGTAATCCTCCAACTGCCATATCTGCCCTATTAGATTTATCTAGGACTTAAAAACACTTTTGGTGATGTGTTCGTGTGTGTATTAACAGAATCCGATGCGTTGGAGCGCATTTCAGAACATCTGAATTTTTGGTAAATTTTGTATAGCTAGCATCGTCGTGTTGGACCGTTTTGTCATGTAATCCTCCAACTGCCCTATCTGCCCTATTAGACCTATCCAGGACTTAAAAACACTTTTGGTGATGTGTTCGTGTGTGTATTAACAGAATCCGATGCGTTGGAGCGCATTTCAGGACATCTGAATTTTTGTCTACTTTTGTATAGCTAGCATCGTCGTGTTGGACCGTTTTGTCAGGTAATCCTCCAACTGCCATATCTGCCCTATTAGACTTATCTAGGACTTAAAAACACTTTTGGTGATGTGTTCGTGTGTGTATTAACAGAATCCGATGCGTTGGAGCGCATTTCAGGACATCTGAATTTTTGTCTACTTTTGTATAGCTAGCATCGTCGTGTTGGACCGTTTTGTCAGGTAATCCTCCAACTGCCATATCTGCCCTATTAGACCTATCCAGGACTTAAAAACACTTTTGGTGATGTGTTCGTGTGTGTATTAACAGAATCCGATGCGTTGGAGCGCATTTCAGGACATCTGCATTTTTGTCTACTTTTGTATAGCTAGCATCGTCGTGTTGGAGCGTTTTGTCAGGTAATCCTCCAACTGCCATATCTGCCCTATTAGACTTATCTAGGACTTAAAAACACTTTTGGTGATGTGTTCGTGTGTGTATTAACAGAATCCGATGCGTTGGAGCGCATTTCAGAACATCTGAATTTTTGGTAAATTTTGTATAGCTAGCATCGTCGTGTTGGACCGTTTTGTCATGTAATCCTCCAACTGCCATATCTGCCCTATTAGACCTATCCAGGACTTAAAAACACTTTTGGTGATGTGTTCGTGTGTGTATTAACAGAATCCGATGCGTTGGAGCGCATTTCAGGAAATCTGAATTTTTGTCTACTTTTGTATAGCTAGCATCGTCGTGTTGGACCGTTTTGTCAGGTAATCCTCCAACTGCCATATCTGCCCTATTAGACCTATCCAGGACTTAAAAACACTTTTGGTGATGTGTTCGTGTGTGTATTAACAGAATCCGATGCGTTGGAGCGCATTTCAGGACATCTGAATTTTTGGTAAATTTTGTATAGCTAGCATCGTCGTGTTGCACCGTTTTGTCAGGTAATCCTCCAACTGCCATATCTGCCCTATTAGACCTATCCAGGACTTAAAAACACTTTTGGTGATGTGTTCGTGTGTGTATTAACAGAATCCGATGCGATGGAGCGCATTTCAGGACATCTGAATTTTTGTCTACTTTTGTATAGCTAGCATCGTCGTGTTGGAGCGTTTTGTCAGGTAATACTCCAACTGCCATATCTGCCCTATTAGACCTATCCAGGACTTAAAAACACTTTTGGTGATGTGTTCGTGTGTGTATTAGCAGAATCCGATGCGTTGGAGCGCATTTCAGGACATCTGAATTTTTGTCTACTTTTGTATAGCTAGCATCATCGTGTTGGAGCGTTTTGTCAGGTAATCCTCCAACTGCCATATCTGCCCTATTAGACCTATCCAGGACTTAAAAACACTTTTGGTGATGTGTTCGTGTGTGTATTAACAGAATCCGATGCGTTGGAGCGCATTTCAGGACATCTGAATTTTTGGTAAATTTTGTATAGCTAGCATCGTCGTGTTGCACCGTTTTGTCAGGTAATCCTCCAACTGCGATATCTGCCCTATTAGACCTATCCAGGACTTAAAAACACTTTTGGTGATGTGTTCGTGTGTGTATTAACAGAATCCGATGCGTTGGAGCGCATTTCAGGACATCTGAATTTTTGGTAAATTTTGTATAGCTAGCATCGTCGTGTTGCACCGTTTTGTCAGGTAATCCTCCAACTGCCATATCTGCCCTATTAGACCTATCCAGGACTTAAAAACACTTTTGGTGATGTGTTCGTGTGTGTATTAACAGAATCCGATGCGTTGGAGCGCATTTCAGGACATCTGAATTTTTGTCTACTTTTGTATAGCTAGCATCGTCGTGTTGGACCGTTTTGTCAGGTAATCCTCCAACTGCCATATCTGCCCTATTAGACCTATCCAGGACTTAAAAACATTTTTGGTGATGTGTTCGTGTGTGTATTAACAGAATCCGATGCGTTGGAGCGCATTTCAGGACATCTGAATTTTTGGTAAATTTTGTATAGCTAGCATCGTCGTGTTGGACCGTTTTGTCAGGTAATCCTCCAACTGCCATATCTGCCCTATTAGACCTATCCAGGACTTAAAAACACTTTTGGTGATGTGTTCGTGTGTGTATTAACAGAATCCGATGCGTTGGAGCGCATTTCAGTACATCTGAATTTTTGTCTACTTTTGTATAGCTAGCATCGTCGTGTTGGACCGTTTTGTCAGGTAATCCTCCAACTGCCATATCTGCCCTATTAGACCTATCCAGGACTTAAAAACACTTTTGGTGATGTGTTCGTGTGTGTATTAACAGAATCCGATGCGTTGGAGCGCATTTCAGTACATCTGAATTTTTGTCTACTTTTGTATAGCTAGCATCGTCGTGTTGGACCGTTTTGTCAGGTAATCCTCCAACTGCCATATCTGCCCTATTAGACCTATCCAGGACTTAAAAACACTTTTGGTGATGTGTTCGTGTGTGTATTAACAGAATCCGGTGCGTTGGAGCGCATTTCAGGACATCTGAATTTTTGTCTACTTTTGTATAGCTAGCATCGTCGTGTTGGACCGTTTTGTCAGGTAATCCTCCAACTGCCATATCTGCCCTATTAGACCTATCCAGGACTTAAAAACACTTTTGGTGATGTGTTCGTGTGTGTATTAACAGAATCCGGTGCGTTGGAGCGCATTTCAGGACATCTGAATTTTTGTCTACTTTTGTATAGCTAGCATCGTCGTGTTGGACCGTTTTGTCAGGTTATCCTCCAACTGCCATATCTGCCCTATTAGACCTATCCAGGACTTAAAAACACTTTTGGTGATGTGTTCGTGTGTGTATTAACAGAATCCGATGCGTTGGAGCGCATTTCAGTACATCTGAATTTTTGTCTACTTTTGTATAGCTAGCATCGTCGTGTTGGACCGTTTTGTCAGGTAATCCTCCAACTGCCATATCTGCCCTATTAGACCTATCCAGGACTTAAAAACACTTTTGGTGATGTGTTCGTGTGTGTATTAACAGAATCCGATGCGTTGGAGCGCATTTCAGGACATCTGAATTTTTGGTAAATTTTGTATAGCTGGCATCGTCGTGTTGGAGCGTTTTGTCAGGTAATCCTCCAACTGCCATATCTGCCCTATTAGACCTATCCAGGACTTAAAAACACTTTTGGTGATGTGTTCGTGTGTGTATTAACAGAATCCGGTGCGTTGGAGCGCATTTCAGGACATCTGAATTTTTGTCTACTTTTGTATAGCTAGCATCGTCGTGTTGGACGGTTTTGTCAGGTAATCCTCCAACTGCCATATCTGCCCTATTAGACCTATCCAGGACTTAAAAACACTTTTGGTGATGTGTTCGTGTGTGTATTAACAGAATCCGATGCGTTGGAGCGCATTTCAGGACATCTGAATTTTTGTCTACTTTTGTATAGCTAGCATCGTCGTGTTGGACCGTTTTGTCAGGTAATCCTCCAACTGCCATATCTGCCCTATTAGACCTATCCAGGACTTAAAAACACTTTTGGTGATGTGTTCGTGTGTGTATTAACAGAATCCGGTGCGTTGGAGCGCATTTCAGGACATCTGAATTTTTGTCTACTTTTGTATAGCTAGCATCGTCGTGTTGGACCGTTTTGTCAGGTAATCCTCCAACTGCCATACCTGCCCTATTAGACCTATCCAGGACTTAAAACCACTTTTGGTGATGTGTTCGTGTGTGTATTAACAGAATCCGGTGCGTTGGAGCGCATTTCAGGACATCTGAATTTTTGTCTACTTTTGTATAGCTAGCATCGTCGTGTTGGACCGTTTTGTCAGGTTATCCTCCAACTGCCATATCTGCCCTATTAGACCTATCCAGGACTTAAAAACACTTTTGGTGATGTGTTCGTGTGTGTATTAACAGAATCCGATGCGTTGGAGCGCATTTCAGTACATCTGAATTTTTGTCTACTTTTGTATAGCTAGCATCGTCGTGTTGGACCGTTTTGTCAGGTAATCCTCCAACTGCCATATCTGCCCTATTAGACCTATCCAGGACTTAAAAACACTTTTGGTGATGTGTTCGTGTGTGTATTAACAGAATCCGATGCGTTGGAGCGCATTTCAGGACATCTGAATTTTTGGTAAATTTTGTATAGCTGGCATCGTCGTGTTGGAGCGTTTTGTCAGGTAATCCTCCAACTGCCATATCTGCCCTATTAGACCTATCCAGGACTTAAAAACACTTTTGGTGATGTGTTCGTGTGTGTATTAACAGAATCCGGTGCGTTGGAGCGCATTTCAGGACATCTGAATTTTTGTCTACTTTTGTATAGCTAGCATCGTCGTGTTGGAGCGTTTTGTCAGGTAATCCTCCAACTGCCATATCTGCCCTATTAGACTTATCTAGGACTTAAAAACACTTTTGGTGATGTGTTCGTGTGTGTATTAACAGAATCCGATGCGTTGGAGCGCATTTCAGGACATCTGAATTTTTGTCTACTTTTGTATAGCTAGCATCGTCGTGTTGGAGCGTTTTGTCAGGTAATCCTCCAACTGCCATATCTGCCCTATTAGACTTATCTAGGACTTAAAAACACTTTTGGTGATGTGTTCGTGTGTGTATTAACAGAATCCGATGCGTTGGAGCGCATTTCAGGACATCTGAATTTTTGTCTACTTTTGTATAGCTAGCATCGTCGTGTTGGACCGTTTTGTCATGTAATCCTCCAACTGCCATATCTGCCCTATTAGACCTATCCAGGACTTAAAAACACTTTTGGTGATGTGTTCGTGTGTGTATTAACAGAATCCGATGCGTTGGAGCGCATTTCAGGACATCTGCATTTTTGTCTACTTTTGTATAGCTAGCATCGTCGTGTTGGAGCGTTTTGTC
This sequence comes from Eristalis intricaria, assembly GCA_964034865.1. Lineage (NCBI taxonomy): Eukaryota > Metazoa > Arthropoda > Insecta > Diptera > Syrphidae > Eristalis > Eristalis intricaria. The sequence continues at coordinate 43,983,103 of OZ035875.1, forward strand.
AGGTAATCCTCCAACTGCCCTATCTGCCCTATTAGACCTATCCAGGACTTAAAAACACTTTTGGTGATGTGTTCGTGTGTGTATTAACAGAATCCGATGCGTTGGAGCGCATTTCAGTACATCTGAATTTTTGTCTACTTTTGTATAGCTAGCATCGTCGTGTTGGACCGTTTTGTCAGGTAATCCTCCAACTGCCATATCTGCCCTATTAGACCTATCCAGGACTTAAAAACACTTTTGGTGATGTGTTCGTGTGTGTATTAACAGAATCCGATGCGTTGGAGCGCATTTCAGGACATCTGAATTTTTGTCTACTTTTGTATAGCTAGCATCGTCGTGTTGGACCGTTTTGTCAGGTAATCCTCCAACTGCCATATCTGCCCTATTAGACCTATCCAGGACTTAAAAACACTTTTGGTGATGTGTTCGTGTGTGTATTAACAGAATCCGATGCGTTGGAGCGCATTTCAGGACATCTGAATTTTTGTCTACTTTTGTATAGCTAGCATCGTCGTGTTGGACCGTTTTGTCAGGTAATCCTCCAACTGCCATATCTGCCCTATTAGACCTATCCAGGACTTAAAAACACTTTTGGTGATGTGTTCGTGTGTGTATTAACAGAATCCGATGCGTTGGAGCGCATTTCAGGACATCTGAATTTTTGTCTACTTTTGTATAGCTAGCATCGTCGTGTTGGAGCGTTTTGTCAGGTAATCCTCCAACTGCCATATCTGCCCTATTAGACTTATGTAGGACTTAAAAACACTTTTGGTGATGTGTTCGTGTGTGTATTAACAGAATCCGATGCGTTGGAGCGCATTTCAGGACATCTGAATTTTTGTCTACTTTTGTATAGCTAGCATCGTCGTGTTGGACCGTTTTGTCATGTAATCCTCCAACTGCCATATCTGCCCTATTAGATCTATCCAGGACTTAAAAACACTTTTGGTGATGTGTTCGTGTGTGTATTAACAGAATCCGATGCGTTGGAGCGCATTTCAGGACATCTGAATTTTTGTCTACTTTTGTATAGCTGGCATCGTCGTGTTGGACCGTTTTGTCAGGTAATCCTCCAACTGCCATATCTGCCCTATTAGACCTATCCAGGACTTAAAAACACTTTTGGTGATGTGTTCGTGCGTGTATTAACAGAATCCGATGCGTTGGAGTGCATTTCAGGACATCTGAATTTTTGTCTACTTTTGTATAGCTAGCATCGTCGTGTTGGAGCGTTTTGTCACGTAATCCTCCAACTGCCATATCTGCCCTATTAGACCTATCCAGGACTTAAAAACACTTTTGGTGATGTGTTCGTGTGTGTATTAACAGAATCCGATGCGTTGGAGCGCATTTCAGGACATCTGAATTTTTGTCTACTTTTGTATAGCTAGCATCGTCGTGTTGGACCGTTTTGTCAGGTAATCCTCCAACTGCCATATCTGCCCTATTAGACCTATCCAGGACTTAAAAACACTTTTGGTGATGTGTTCGTGTGTGTATTAACAGAATCCGATGCGTTGGAGCGCATTTCAGGACATCTGAATTTTTGTCTACTTTTGTATAGCTAGCATCGTCGTGTTGGACCGTTTTGTCAGGTAATCCTCCAACTGCCATATCTGCCCTATTAGACCTATCCAGGACTTAAAAACACTTTTGGTGATGTGTTCGTGTGTGTATTAACAGAATCCGATGCGTTGGAGCGCATTTCAGGACATCTGAATTTTTGGTAAATTTTGTATAGCTAGCATCGTCGTGTTGGAGCGTTTTGTCAGGTAATCCTCCAACTGCCATATCGACCCTATTAGACCTATCCAGGACTTAAAAACACTTTTGGTGATGTGTTCGTGTGTGTATTAACAGAATCCGATGCGTTGGAGCGCATTTCAGGACATCTGAATTTTTGTCTACTTTTGTATAGCTAGCATCGTCGTGTTGGAGCGTTTTGTCAGGTAATCCTCCAACTGCCATATCTGCCCTATTAGACCTGTCCAGGAGTTAAAAACACTTTTGGTGATGTGTTCGTGTGTGTATTAACAGAATCCGATGCGTTGGAGCGCATTTCAGGACATCTGAATTTTTGTCTACTTTTGTATAGCTAGCATCGTCGTGTTGGAGCGTTTTGTCAGGTAATCCTCCAACTGCCATATCTGCCCTATTAGACCTATCCAGGACTTAAAAACACTTTTGGTGATGTGTTCGTGTGTGTATTAACAGAATCCGATGCGTTGGAGCGCATTTCAGGACATCTGCATTTTTGTCTACTTTTGTATAGCTAGCATCGTCGTGTTGGAGCGTTTTGTCAGGTAATCCTCCAACTGCCCTATCTGCCCTATTAGACCTATCCAGGACTTAAAAACACTTTTGGTGATGTGTTCGTGTGTGTATTAACAGAATCCGATGCGTTGGAGCGCATTTCAGGACATCTGAATTTTTTGCTACTTTTGTATAGCTAGCATCATCGTGTTGGAGCGTTTTGTCAGGTAATCCTCCAACTGCCATATCTGCCCTATTAGACCTATCCAGGACTTAAAAACACTTTTGGTGATGTGTTCGTGTGTGTATTAACAGAATCCGATGCGTTGGAGCGCATTTCAGGACATCTGAATTTTTGTCTACTTTTGTATAGCTAGCATCGTCGTGTTGGACCGTTTTGTCAGGTAATCCTCCAACTGCCATATCTGCCCTATTAGACCTATCCAGGACTTAAAAACACTTTTGGTGATGTGTTCTTGTGTGTATTAACAGAATCCGATGCGTTGGAGCGCATTTCAGGACATCTGAATTTTTGGTAAATTTTGTATAGCTAGCATCGTCGTGTTGGAGCGTTTTGTCAGGTAATCCTCCAACTGCCATATCTGCCCTATTAGACTTATCTAGGACTTAAAAACACTTTTGGTGATGTGTTCGTGTGTGTATTAACAGAATCAGATGCGTTGGAGCGCATTTCAGGACATCTGAATTTTTGGTAAATTTTGTATAGCTAGCATCGTCGTGTTGGACCGTTTTGTCAGGTAATCCTCCAACTGCCATATCTGCCCTATTAGACCTATCCAGGACTTAAAAACACTTTTGGTGATGTGTTCGTGTGTGTATTAACAGAATCCGATGCGTTGGAGCGCATTTCAGGACATCTGAATTTTTGTCTACTTTTGTATAGCTAGCATCGTCGTGTTGGACCGTTTTGTCAGGTAATCCTCCAACTGCCATATCTGCCCTATTAGACCTATCCAGGACTTAAAAACACTTTTGGTGATGTGTTCGTGTGTGTATTAACAGAATCCGATGCGTTGGAGCGCATTTCAGGACATCTGAATTTTTGTCTACTTTTGTATAGCTAGCATCGTCGGGTTGGACCGTTTTGTCAGGTAATCCTCCAACTGCCATATCTGCCCTATTAGACCTATCCAGGACTTAAAAACACTTTTGGTGATGTGTTCGTGTGTGTATTAACAGAATCCGATGCGTTGGAGCGCATTTCAGGACATCTGAATTTTTGTCTACTTTTGTATAGCTAGCATCGTCGTGTTGGACCGTTTTGTCAGGTAATCCTCCAACTGCCATATCTGCCCTATTAGACCTATCCAGGACTTAAAAACACTTTTGGTGATGTGTTCGTGTGTGTATTAACAGAATCCGATGCGTTGGAGCGCATTTCAGGACATCTGAATTTTTGGTAAATTTTGTATAGCTAGCATCGTCGTGTTGGACCGTTTTGTCATGTAATCCTCCAACTGCCATATCTGCCCTATTAGACCTATCCAGGACTTAAAAACACTTTTGGTGATGTGTTCGTGTGTGTATTAACAGAATCCGATGCGTTGGAGCGCATTTCAGGACATCTGCATTTTTGTCTACTTTTGTATAGCTAGCATCATCGTGTTGGAGCGTTTTGTCAGGTAATCCTCCAACTGCCATATCTGCCCTATTAGACCTATCCAGGACTTAAAAACACTTTTGGTGATGTGTTCGTGTGTGTATTAACAGAATCCGATGCGTTGGAGCGCATTTCAGGACATCTGAATTTTTGTCTACTTTTGTATAGCTAGCATCGTCGTGTTGGACCGTTTTGTCAGGTTATCCTCCAACTGCCATATCTGCCCTATTAGACCTATCCAGGACTTAAAAACACTTTTGGTGATGTGTTCGTGTGTGTATTAACAGAATCCGATGCGTTGGAGCGCATTTCAGGACATCTGAATTTTTGTCTACTTTTGTATAGCTAGCATCGTCGTGTTGGACCGTTTTGTTAGGTAATCCTCCAACTGCCATATCTGCCCTATTAGACTTATCTAGGACTTAAAAACACTTTTGGTGATGTGTTCGTGTGTGTATTAACAGAATCAGATGCGTTGGAGCGCATTTCAGGACATCTGAATTTTTGGTAAATTTTGTATAGCTAGCATCGTCGTGTTGGAGCGTTTTGTCAGGTAATCCTCCAACTGCCATATCTGCCCTATTAGACTTATCTAGGACTTAAAAACACTTTTGGTGATGTGTTCGTGTGTGTATTAACAGAATCCGATGCGTTGGAGCGCATTTCAGAACATCTGCATTTTTGGTAAATTTTGTATAGCTAGCATCGTCGTGTTGGACCGTTTTGTCATGTAATCCTCCAACTGCCATATCTGCCCTATTAGACCTATCCAGGACTTAAAAACACTTTTGGTGATGTGTTCGTGTGTGTATTAACAGAATCCGATGCGTTGGAGCGCATTTCAGGACATCTGAATTTTTGTCTACTTTTGTATAGCTAGCATCGTCGTGTTGGACCGTTTTGTCAGGTTATCCTCCAACTGCCATATCTGCCCTATTAGACCTATCCAGGACTTAAAAACACTTTTGGTGATGTGTTCGTGTGTGTATTAACAGAATCCGATGCGTTGGAGCGCATTTCAGTACATCTGAATTTTTGTCTACTTTTGTATAGCTAGCATCGTCGTGTTGGACCGTTTTGTCAGGTAATCCTCCAACTGCCATATCTGCCCTATTAGACCTATCCAGGACTTAAAAACACTTTTGGTGATGTGTTCGTGTGTGTATTAACAGAATCCGATGCGTTGGAGCGCATTTCAGGACATCTGAATTTTTGTCTACTTTTGTATAGCTAGCATCGTCGTGTTGGACCGTTTTGTCAGGTAATCCTCCAACTGCCATATCTGCCCTATTAGACCTATCCAGGACTTAAAAACACTTTTGGTGATGTGTTCGTGTGTGTATTAACAGAATCCGATGCGTTGGAGCGCATTTCAGGACATCTGAATTTTTGTCTACTTTTGTATAGCTAGCATCGTCGTGTTGGACCGTTTTGTCAGGTAATCCTCCAACTGCCATATCTGCCCTATTAGACCTATCCAGGACTTAAAAACACTTTTGGTGATGTGTTCGTGTGTGTATTAACAGAATCCGATGCGTTGGAGCGCATTTCAGGACATCTGAATTTTTGTCTACTTTTGTATAGCTAGCATCGTCGTGTTGGACCGTTTTGTCAGGTTATCCTCCAACTGCCATATCTGCCCTATTAGACCTATCCAGGACTTAAAAACACTTTTGGTGATGTGTTCGTGTGTGTATTAACAGAATCCGATGCGTTGGAGCGCATTTCAGGACATCTGAATTTTTGGTAAATTTTGTATAGCTAGCATCGTCGTGTTGGAGCGTTTTGTCAGGTAATCCTCCAACTGCCATATCTGCCCTATTAGACCTATCCAGGACTTAAAAACACTTTTGGTGATGTGTTCGTGTGTGTATTAACAGAATCCGATGCGTTGGAGCGCATTTCAGGACATCTGAATTTTTGTCTACTTTTGTATAGCTGGCATCGTCGTGTTGGAGCGTTTTGTCAGGTAATCCTCCAACTGCCATATCTGCCCTATTAGACTTATGTAGGACTTAAAAACACTTTTGGTGATGTGTTCGTGTGTGTATTAACAGAATCCGATGCGTTGGAGCGCATTTCAGGACATCTGAATTTTTGTCTACTTTTGTATAGCTAGCATCGTCGTGTTGGACCGTTTTGTCAGGTAATCCTCCAACTGCCATATCTGCCCTATTAGACCTATCCAGGACTTAAAAACACTTTTGGTGATGTGTTCGTGCGTGTATTAACAGAATCCGATGCGTTGGAGCGCATTTCAGGACATCTGAATTTTTGGTAAATTTTGTATAGCTAGCATCGTCGTGTTGGAGCGTTTTGTCAGGTAATCCTCCAACTGCCATATCTGCCCTATTAGACTTATGTAGGACTTAAAAACACTTTTGGTGATGTGTTCGTGTGTGTATTAACAGAATCCGATACGTTGGAGCGCATTTCAGGACATCTGAATTTTTGTCTACTTTTGTATAGCTAGCATCGTCGTGTTGGACCGTTTTGTCAGGTAATCCTCCAACTGCCATATCTGCCCTATTAGACCTATCCAGGACTTAAAAACACTTTTGGTGATGTGTTCGTGTGTGTATTAACAGAATCCGATGCGTTGGAGCGCATTTCAGGACATCTGAATTTTTGGTAAATTTTGTATAGCTAGCATCGTCGTGTTGGAGCGTTTTGTCAGGTAATACTCCAACTGCCATATCTGCCCTATTAGACCTATCCAGGACTTAAAAACACTTTTGGTGATGTGTTCGTGTGTGTATTAACAGAATCCGATGCGTTGGAGCGCATTTCAGGACATCTGAATTTTTGTCTACTTTTGTATAGCTAGCATCGTCGTGTTGGACCGTTTTGTCAGGTAATCCTCCAACTGCCATATCTGCCCTATTAGACCTATCCAGGACTTAAAAACACTTTTGGTGATGTGTTCGTGTGTGTATTAACAGAATCCGATGCGTTGGAGCGCATTTCAGGACATCTGAATTTTTGTCTACTTTTGTATAGCTAGCATCGTCGTGTTGGACCGTTTTGTCAGGTAATCCTCCAACTGCCATATCTGCCCTATTAGACCTATCCAGGACTTAAAAACACTTTTGGTGATGTGTTCGTGTGTGTATTAACAGAATCCGATGCGTTGGAGCGCATTTCAGGACATCTGAATTTTTGTCTACTTTTGTATAGCTAGCATCGTCGTGTTGGACCGTTTTGTCAGGTAATCCTCCAACTGCCATATCTGCCCTATTAGACCTATCCAGGACTTAAAAACACTTTTGGTGATGTTTTCGTGTGTGTATTAACAGAATCCGATGCGTTGGAGCGCATTTCAGGACATCTGAATTTTTGTCTACTTTTGTATAGCTAGCATCGTCGTGTTGGAGCGTTTTGTCAGGTAATACTCCAACTGCCATATCTGCCCTATTAGACCTATCCAGGACTTAAAAACACTTTTGGTGATGTGTTCGTGTGTGTATTAACAGAATCCGATGCGTTGGAGCGCATTTCAGGACATCTGAATTTTTGTCTACTTTTGTATAGCTAGCATCGTCGTGTTGGAGCGTTTTGTCAGGTAATACTCCAACTGCCATATCTGCCCTATTAGACCTATCCAGGACTTAAAAACACTTTTGGTGATGTGTTCGTGTGTGTATTAACAGAATCCGATGCGTTGGAGCGCATTTCAGGACATCTGAATTTTTGTCTACTTTTGTATAGCTAGCATCGTCGTGTTGGACCGTTTTGTCAGGTAATCCTCCAACTGCCATATCTGCCCTATTAGACCTATCCAGGACTTAAAAACACTTTTGGTGATGTTTTCGTGTGTGTATTAACAGAATCCGATGCGTTGGAGCGCATTTCAGGACATCTGAATTTTTGTCTACTTTTGTATAGCTAGCATCGTCGTGTTGGAGCGTTTTGTCAGGTAATCCTCCAACTGCCAAATCTGCCCTATTAGACCTATCCAGGACTTAAAAACACTTTTGGTGATGTGTTCGTGTGTGTATTAACAGAATCCGATGCGTTGGAGCGCATTTCAGGACATCTGAATTTTTGGTAAATTTTGTATAGCTAGCATCGTCGTGTTGGAGCGTTTTGTCAATTAATCCTCCAACTGCCATATCTGCCCTATTAGACCTATCCAGGACTTAAAAACACTTTTGGTGATGTGTTCGTGTGTGTATTAACAGAATCCGATGCGTTGGAGCGCATTTCAGGACATCTGAATTTTTGGTAAATTTTGTATAGCTAGCATCGTCGTGTTGGAGCGTTTTGTCAGGTAATCCTCCAACTGCCATATCTGCCCTATTAGACCTATCCAGGACTTAAAAACACTTTTGGTGATGTGTTCGTGTGTGTATTAACAGAATCCGATGCGTTGGAGCGCATTTCAGGACATCTGAATTTTTGTCTACTTTTGTATAGCTAGCATCGTCGTGTTGGAGCGTTTTGTCAGGTAATACTCCAACTGCCATATCTGCCCTATTAGACCTATCCAGGACTTAAAAACACTTTTGGTGATGTGTTCGTGTGTGTATTAACAGAATCCGATGCGTTGGAGCGCATTTCAGGACATCTGAATTTTTGTCTACTTTTGTATAGCTAGCATCGTCGTGTTGGAGCGTTTTGTCAGGTAATCCTCCAACTGCCATATCTGCCCTATTAGACCTATCCAGGACTTAAAAACACTTTTGGTGATGTGTTCGTGTGTGTATTAACAGAATCCGATGCGTTGGAGCGCATTTCAGGACATCTGAATTTTTGTCTACTTTTGTATAGCTAGCATCGTCGTGTTGGACCGTTTTGTCAGGTAATCCTCCAACTGCCAAATCTGCCCTATTAGACCTATCCAGGACTTAAAAACACTTTTGGTGATGTGTTCGTGTGTGTATTAACAGAATCCGATGCGTTGGAGCGCATTTCAGGACATCTGAATTTTTGGTAAATTTTGTATAGCTAGCATCGTCGTGTTGGAGCGTTTTGTCAGGTAATCCTCCAACTGCCATATCTGCCCTATTAGACCTATCCAGGACTTAAAAACACTTTTGGTGATGTGTTCGTGTGTGTATTAACAGAATCCGATGCGTTGGAGCGCATTTCAGGACATCTGAATTTTTGGTAAATTTTGTATAGCTAGCATCGTCGTGTTGGAGCGTTTTGTCACGTAATCCTCCAACTGCCATATCTGCCCTATTAGACCTATCCAGGACTTAAAAACACTTTTGGTGATGTGTTCGTGTGTGTATTAACAGAATCCGATGCGTTGGAGCGCATTTCAGGACATCTGAATTTTTGTCTACTTTTGTATAGCATCGTCGTGTTGGACCGTTTTATCAGGTAATCCTCCAACTGCCATATCTGCCCTATTGGACCTATCCAGGACTTAAAAACACTTTTGGTGATGTGTTCGTGTGTGTATTAAAAGAATCCGATGCGTTGGAGCGTATTTCAGGACATCTGAATTTTTGTCTACTTTTGTTAGCTAGCATCGTCGTGTTGGAGCGTTTTGTCAGGTAATACTCCAACTGCCATATCTGCCCTATTAGACCTATCCAGGACTTAAAAACACTTTTGGTGATGTGTTCGTGTGTGTATTAACAGAATCCGATGCGTTGGAGCGCATTTCAGGACATCTGAATTTTTGTCTACTTTTGTATAGCTAGCATCGTCGTGTTGGACCGTTTGGTCAGGTGATCCTCCAACTGCCATATCTGCCCTATTAGACCTATCCAGGACTTAAAAACACTTTTGGTGATGTGTTCGTGTGTGTATTAACAGAATCCGATGCGTTGGAGCGCATTTCAGCACATCTGAATTTTTGTCTACTTTTGTATAGCTAGCATCGTCGTGTTGGACCGTTTTGTCAGGTAATCCTCCAACTGCCATATCTGCCCTATTAGACCTATCCAGGACTTAAAAACACTTTTGGTGATGTGTTCGTGTGTGTATTAACAGAATCCGATGCGTTGGAGCGCATTTCAGGACATCTGAATTTTTGGTAAATTTTATATAGCTAGCATCGTCGTGTTGGACCGTTTTGTCAGGTAATCCTCCAACTGCCATATCTGCCCTATTAGACCTATCCAGGACTTAAAAACACTTTTGGTGATGTGTTCGTGTGTGTATTAACAGAATCCGATGCGTTGGAGCGCATTTCAGGACATCTGAATTTTTGTCTACTTTTGTATAGCTAGCATCGTCGTGTTGGAGCGTTTTGTCAGGTAATCCTCCAACTGCCATATCTGCCCTATTAGACCTATCCAGGACTTAAAAACACTTTTGGTGATGTGTTCGTGTGTGTATTAACAGAATCCGATGCGTTGGAGCGCATTTCAGGACATCTGAATTTTTGGTAAATTTTGTATAGCTAGCATCGTCGTGTTGGAGCGTTTTGTCACGTAATCCTCCAACTGCCATATCTGCCCTATTAGACCTATCCAGGACTTAAAACCACTTTTGGTGATGTGTTCGTGTGTGTATTAACAGAATCCGATGCGTTGGAGCGCATTTCAGGACATCTGAATTTTTGGTAAATTTTATATAGCTAGCATCGTCGTGTTGGACCGTTTTGTCAGGTAATCCTCCAACTGCCATATCTGCCCTATTAGACCTATCCAGGACTTAAAAACACTTTTGGTGATGTGTTCGTGTGTGTATTAACAGAATCCGATGCGTTGGAGCGCATTTCAGGACATCTGAATTTTTGTCTACTTTTGTTAGCTAGCATCGTCGTGTTGGAGCGTTTTGTCAGGTAATACTCCAACTGCCATATCTGCCCTATTAGACCTATCCAGGACTTAAAAACACTTTTGGTGATGTGTTCGCGTGTGTATTAACAGAATCCGATGCGTTGGAGCGCATTTCAGGACATCTGAATTTTTGTCTACTTTTGTATAGCTAGCATCGTCGTGTTGGACCGTTTTGTCAGGTAATCCTCCAACTGCCATATCTGCCCTATTAGACCTATCCAGGACTTAAAAACACTTTTGGTGATGTGTTGTGTGTGTATTAACAGAATCCGATGCGTTGGAGCGCATTTCAGGACATCTGAATTTTTGGTAAATTTTATATAGCTAGCATCGTCGTGTTGGACCGTTTTGTTAGGTAATCCTCCAACTGCCATATCTGCCCTATTAGACCCATCCAGGACTTAAAAACACTTTTGGTGATGTGTTCGTGTGTGTATTAACAGAATCCGATGCGTTGGAGCGCATTTCAGTACATCTGAATTTTTGTCTACTTTTGTATAGCTAGCACCGTCGTGTTGGAGCGTTTTGTCAGGTAATCCTCCAACTGCCATATCTGCCCTATTAGACTTATCTAGGACTTAAAAACACTTTTGGTGATGTGTTCGTGTGTGTATTAACAGAATCCGATGCGTTGGAGCGCATTTCAGGACATCTGAATTTTTGTCTACTTTTGTATAGCTAGCATCGTCGTGTTGGACCGTTTGGTCAGGTAATCCTCCAACTGCCATATCTGCCCTATTAGACCTATCCAGGACTTAAAAACACTTTTGGTGATGTGTTCGTGTGTGTATTAACAGAATCCGATGCGTTGGAGCGCATTTCAGGACATCTGAATTTTTGTCTACTTTTGTATAGCTAGCATCGTCGTGTTGGACCGTTTGGTCAGGTAATCCTCCAACTGCCATATCTGCCCTATTAGACCTATCCAGGACTTAAAAACACTTTTGGTGATGTGTTCGTGTGTGTATTAACAGAATCCGATGCGTTGGAGCGCATTTCAGGACATCTGAATTTTTGGTAAATTTTATATAGCTAGCATCGTCGTGTTGGACCGTTTTGTCAGGTAATCCTCCAACTGCCATATCTGCCCTATTAGACCTATCCAGGACTTAAAAACACTTTTGGTGATGTGTTCGTGTGTGTATTAACAGAATCCGATGCGTTGGAGCGCATTTCAGGACATCTGAATTTTTGGTAAATTTTATATAGCTAGCATCGTCGTGTTGGACCGTTTTGTCAGGTAATCCTCCAACTGCCATATCTGCCCTATTAGACCCATCCAGGACTTAAAAACACTTTTGGTGATGTGTTCGTGTGTGTATTAACAGAATCCGATGCGTTGGAGCGCATTTCAGGACATCTGAATTTTTGTCTACTTTTGTATAGCTAGCATCGTCGTGTTGGACCGTTTGGTCAGGTAATCCTCCAACTGCCATATCTGCCCTATTAGACCTATCCAGGACTTAAAAACACTTTTGGTGATGTGTTCGTGTGTGTATTAACAGAATCCGATGCGTTGGAGCGCATTTCAGGACATCTGAATTTTTGTCTACTTTTGTATAGCTAGCATCGTCGTGTTGGAGCGTTTTGTCAGGTAATCCTCCAACTGCCATATCTGCCCTATTAGACTTATATAGGACTTAAAAACACTTTTGGTGATGTGTTCGTGTGTGTATTAACAGAATCCGATGCGTTGGAGCGCATTTCAGGACATCTGAATTTTTGGTAAATTTTGTATAGCTAGCATCGTCGTGTTGGACCGTTTTGTCAGGTAATCCTCCAATTGCCATATCTGCCCTATTAGACCTATCCAGGACTTAAAAACACTTTTGGTGATGTGTTCGTGTGTGTATTAACAGAATCCGATGCGTTGGAGCGCATTTCAGGACATCTGAATTTTTGGTAAATTTTATATAGCTAGCATCGTCGTGTTGGACCGTTTTGTCAGGTAATCCTCCAACTGCCATATCTGCCTTATTAGACCTATCCAGGACTTAGAAACACTTTTGGTGATGTGTTCGTGTGTGTATTAACAGAATCCGATGCGTTGGAGCGCATTTCAGGACATCTGAATTTTTGTCTACTTTTGTATAGCTAGCATCGTCGTGTTGGAGCGTTTTGTTAGGTAATCCTCCAACTGCCATATCTGCCCTATTAGACTTATCCAGGACTTAAAAACACTTTTGGTGATGTGTGCGTGTGTGTATTAACAGAATCCGATGCGTTGGAGCGCATTTCAGGACATCTGAATTTTTGGTAAATTTTATATAGCTAGCATCGTCGTGTTGGACCGTTTTGTCAGGTAATCCTCCAACTGCCATATCTGCCCTATTAGACCCATCCAGGACTTAAAAACACTTTTGGTGATGTGTTCGTGTGTGTATTAACAGAATCCGATGCGTTGGAGCGCATTTCAGGACATCTGAATTTTTGTCTACTTTTGTATAGCTAGCATCGTCGTGTTGGAGCGTTTTGTTAGGTAATCCTCCAACTGCCATATCTGCCCTATTAGACTTATCCAGGACTTAAAAACACTTTTGGTGATGTGTTCGTGTGTGTATTAACAGAATCCGATGCGTTGGAGCGCATTTCAGGACATCTGAATTTTTGTCTACTTTTGTATAGCTAGCATCGTCGTGTTGGACCGTTTTGTCAGGTAATCCTCCAACTGCCATATCTGCCCTATTAGACCTATCCAGGACTTAAAAACACTTTTGGTGATGTGTTCGTGTGTGTATTAACAGAATCCGATGCGTTGGAGCGCATTTCAGGACATCTGAATTTTTGGTAAATTTTGTATAGCTAGCATCGTCGTGTTGGAGCGTTTTGTCAGGTAATCCTCCAACTGCCATATCTGCCCTATTAGACCTATCCAGGACTTAAAAACACTTTTGGTGATGTGTTCGTGTGTGTATTAACAGAATCCGATGCGTTGGAGCGCATTTCAGGACATCTGAATTTTTGTCTACTTTTGTATAGCTAGCATCGTCGTGTTGGAGCGTTTTGTCAGGTAATCCTCCAACTGCCATATCTGCCCTATTAGACCTATCCAGGACTTAAAAACACTTTTGGTGATGTGTTCGTGTGTGTATTAACAGAATCCGATGCGTTGGAGCGCATTTCAGGACATCTGAATTTTTGGTAAATTTTATATAGCTAGCATCGTCGTGTTGGACCGTTTTGTCATGTAATCCTCCAACTGCCATATCTGCCCTATTAGACCTATCCAGGACTTAAAAACACTTTTGGTGATGTGTTCGTGTGTGTATTAACAGAATCCGATGCGTTGGAGCGCATTTCAGGACATCTGAATTTTTGGTAAATTTTGTATAGCTAGCATCGTCGTGTTGGAGCGTTTTGTCAGGTAATCCTCCAACTGCCATATCTGCCCTATTAGACCTATCTAGGACTTAAAAACACTTTTGGTGATGTGTTCGTGTGTGTATTAACAGAATCCGATGCGTTGGAGCGCATTTCAGGACATCTGAATTTTTGGTAAATTTTGTATAGCTAGCATCGTCGTGTTGGACCGTTTTGTCAGGTAATCCTCCAACTGCCATATCTGCCCTATTAGACCTATCCAGGACTTAAAAACACTTTTGGTGATGCGTTCGTGTGTGTATTAACAGAATCCGATGCGTTGGAGCGCATTTCAGGACATCTGAATTTTTGGTAAATTTTATATAGCTAGCATCGTCGTGTTGGACCGTTTTGTCAGGTAATCCTCCAACTGCCATATCTGCCCTATTAGACTTATCCAGGACTTAAAAACACTTTTGGTGATGTGTTCGTGTGTGTATTAACAGAATCCGATGCGTTGGAGCGCATTTCAGGACATCTGAATTTTTGGTAAATTTTATATAGCTAGCATCGTCGTGTTGGACCGTTTTGTCAGGTAATCCTCCAACTGCCATATCTGCCCTATTAGACCTATCCAGGACTTAAAAACACTTTTGGTGATGTGTTCGTGTGTGTATTAACAGAATCCGATGCGTTGGAGCGCATTTCAGGACATCTGAATTTTTGTCTACTTTTGTATAGCTAGCATCGTCGTGTTGGAGCGTTTTGTTAGGTAATCCTCCAACCGCCATATCTGCCCTATTAGACTTATCCAGGACTTAAAAACACTTTTGGTGATGTGTTCGTGTGTGTATTAACAGAATCCGATGCGTTGGAGCGCATTTCAGGACATCTGAATTTTTGGTAAATTTTGTATAGCTAGCATCGTCGTGTTGGAGCGTTTTGTCAGGTAATCCTCCAACTGCCATATCTGCCCTATTAGACCTATCCAGGACTTAAAAACACTTTTGGTGATGTGTTCGTGTGTGTATTAACAGAATCCGATGCGTTGGAGCGCATTTCAGGACATCTGAATTTTTGGTAAATTTTGTATAGCTAGCATCGTCGTGTTGGAGCGTTTTGTCAGGTAATCCTCCAACTGCCATATCTGCCCTATTAGACCTATCTAGGACTTAAAAACACTTTTGGTGATGTGTTCGTGTGTGTATTAACAGAATCCGATGCGTTGGAGCGCATTTCAGGACATCTGAATTTTTGGTAAATTTTGTATAGCTAGCATCGTCGTGTTGGACCGTTTTGTCAGGTAATCCTCCAACTGCCATATCTGCCCTATTAGACCTATCCAGGACTTAAAAACACTTTTGGTGATGCGTTCATGTGTGTATTAACAGAATCCGATGCGTTGGAGCGCATTTCAGGACATCTGAATTTTTGGTAAATTTTATATAGCTAGCATCGTCGTGTTGGACCGTTTTGTCAGGTAATCCTCCAACTGCCATATCTGCCCTATTAGACCTATCCAGGACTTAAAAACACTTTTGGTGATGTGTTCGTGTGTGTATTAACAGAATCCGATGCGTTGGAGCGCATTTCAGGACATCTGAATTTTTGGTAAATTTTATATAGCTAGCATCGTCGTGTTGGACCGTTTTGTCAGGTAATCCTCCAACTGCCATATCTGCCCTATTAGACCTATCCAGGACTTAAAAACACTTTTGGTGATGTGTTCGTGTGTGTATTAACAGAATCCGATGCGTTGGAGCGCATTTCAGGACATCTGAATTTTTGTCTACTTTTGTATAGCTAGCATCGTCGTGTTGGAGCGTTTTGTTAGGTAATCCTCCAACCGCCATATCTGCCCTATTAGACTTATCCAGGACTTAAAAACACTTTTGGTGATGTGTTCGTGTGTGTATTAACAGAATCCGATGCGTTGGAGCGCATTTCAGGACATCTGAATTTTTGGTAAATTTTGTATAGCTAGCATCGTCGTGTTGGAGCGTTTTGTCAGGTAATCCTCCAACTGCCATATCTGCCCTATTAGACCTATCCAGGACTTAAAAACACTTTTGGTGATGTGTTCGTGTGTGTATTAACAGAATCCGATGCGTTGGAGCGCATTTCAGGACATCTGAATTTTTGTCTACTTTTGTATAGCTAGCATCGTCGTGTTGGACCGTTTTGTCAGGTAATCCTCCAACTGCCATATCTGCCCTATTAGACCTATCCAGGACTTAAAAACACTTTTGGTGATGTGTTCGTGTGTGTATTAACAGAATCCGATGCGTTGGAGCGCATTTCAGGACATCTGAATTTTTGGTAAATTTTGTATAGCTAGCATCGTCGTGTTGGACCGTTTTGTCAGGTAATCCTCCAACTGCCATATCTGCCCTATTAGACCTATCCAGGACTTAAAAACACTTTTGGTGATGTGTTCGTGTGTGTATTAACAGAATCCGATGCGTTGGAGCGCATTTCAGGACATCTGAATTTTTGTCTACTTTTGTATAGCTAGCATCGTCGTGTTGGAGCGTTTTGTTAGGTAATCCTCCAACTGCCATATCTGCCCTATTAGACTTATCCAGGACTTAAAAACACTTTTGGTGATGTGTTCGTGTGTGTATTAACAGAATCCGATGCGTTGGAGCGCATTTCAGGACATCTGAATTTTTGTCTACTTTTGTATAGCTAGCATCGTCGTGTTGGAGCGTTTTGTTAGGTAATCCTCCAACTGCCATATCTGCCCTATTAGACTTATCCAGGACTTAAAAACACTTTTGGTGATGTGTTCGTGTGTGTATTAACAGAATTCGATGCGTTGGAGCGCATTTCAGGACATCTGAATTTTTGGTAAATTTTGTATAGCTAGCATCGTCGTGTTGGAGCGTTTTGTCAGGTAATCCTCCAACTGCCATATCTGCCCTATTAGACCTATCCAGGACTTAAAAACACTTTTGGTGATGTGTTCGTGTGTGTATTAACAGAATCCGATGCGTTGGAGCGCATTTCAGGACATCTGAATTTTTGTCTACTTTTGTATAGCTAGCATCGTCGTGTTGGACCGTTTTGTCAGGTAATCCTCCAACTGCCATATCTGCCCTATTAGACCTATCCAGGACTTAAAAACACTTTTGGTGATGTGTTCGTGTGTGTATTAACAGAATCCGATGCGTTGGAGCGCATTTCAGGACATCTGAATTTTTGGTAAATTTTGTATAGCTAGCATCGTCGTGTTGGAGCGTTTTGTCAGGTAATCCTCCAACTGCCATATCTGCCCTATTAGACCTATCCTGGACTTAAAAAACACTTTTGGTGATGTGTTGGTGTGTGTATTAACAGAATTCGATGCGTTGGAGCGCATTTCAGGACATCTGAATTTTTGGTAAATTTTGTATAGCTAGCATCGTCGTGTTGGAGCGTTTTGTCAGGTAATCCTCCAACTGCCATATCTGCCCTATTAGACCTATCCAGGACTTAAAAACACTTTTGGTGATGTGTTCGTGTGTGTATTAACAGAATTCGATGCGTTGGAGCGCATTTCAGGACATCTGAATTTTTGGTAAATTTTGTATAGCTAGCATCGTCGTGTTGGAGCGTTTTGTCAGGTAATCCTCCAACTGCCATATCTGCCCTATTAGACCTATCCAGGACTT
Organism: Eristalis intricaria; assembly: GCA_964034865.1. Classification (NCBI taxonomy): domain Eukaryota; kingdom Metazoa; phylum Arthropoda; class Insecta; order Diptera; family Syrphidae; genus Eristalis; species Eristalis intricaria. The sequence continues at coordinate 44,000,670 of OZ035875.1, forward strand.
AAAAACACTTTTGGTGATGTGTTCATGTGTGTATTAACAGAATCCGATGCGTTGGAGCGCATTTCAGGACATCTGAATTTTTGTCTACTTTTGTATAGCTAGCATCGTCGTGTTGGACCGTTTTGTCAGGTAATCCTCCAACTGCCATATCTGCCCTATTAGACCTATCCAGGACTTAAAAACACTTTTGGTGATGTGTTCGTGTGTGTATTAACAGAATCCGATGCGTTGGAGCGCATTTCAGGACATCTGAATTTTTGGTAAATTTTGTATAGCTAGCATCGTCGTGTTGGAGCGTTTTGTCAGGTAATCCTCCAACTGCCATATCTGCCCTATTAGACCTATCCTGGACTTAAAAAACACTTTTGGTGATGTGTTCGTGTGTGTATTAACAGAATCCGATGCGTTGGAGCGCATTTCAGGACATCTGAATTTTTGGTAAATTTTGTATAGCTAGCATCGTCGTGTTGGAGCGTTTTGTCAGGTAATCCTCCAACTGCCATATCTGCCCTATTAGACCTATCCTGGACTTAAAAAACACTTTTGGTGATGTGTTCGTGTGTGTATTAACAGAATCCGATGCGTTGGAGCGCATTTCAGGACATCTGAATTTTTGGTAAATTTTATATAGCTAGCATCGTCGTGTTGGACCGTTTTGTCAGGTAATCCTCCAACTGCCATATCTGCCCTATTAGACCTATCTAGGACTTAAAAACACTTTTGGTGATGTGTTCGTGTGTGTATTAACAGAATCCGATGCGTTGGAGCGCATTTCAGGACATCTGAATTTTTGGTAAATTTTGTATAGCTAGCATCGTCGTGTTGGAGCGTTTTGTCAGGTAATCCTAAAACTGCCATATCTGCCCTATTAGACCTATCTAGGACTTAAAAACACTTTTGGTGATGTGTTCGTGTGTGTATTAACAGAATCCGATGCGTTGGAGCGCATTTCAGGACATCTGAATTTTTGGTAAATTTTGTATAGCTAGCATCGTCGTGTTGGAGCGTTTTGTCAGGTAATCCTCCAACTGCCATATCTGCCCTATTAGACCTATCCAGGACTTAAAAACACTTTTGGTGATGTGTTCGTGTGTGTATTAACAGAATCCGATGCGTTGGAGCGCATTTCAGGACATCTGAATTTTTGTCTACTTTTGTATAGCTAGCATCGTCGTGTTGGACCGTTTTGTCAGGTAATCCTCCAACTGCCATATCTGCCCTATTAGACTTATCTAGGACTTAAAAACACTTTTGGTGATGTGTTCGTGTGTGTATTAACAGAATCCGATGCGTTGGAGCGCATTTCAGGACATCTGAATTTTTGTCTACTTTTGTATAGCTAGCATCGTCGTGTTGGAGCGTTTTGTCAGGTAATCCTCCAACTGCCATATCTGCCCTATTAGACCTATCCAGGACTTGAAAACACTTTTGGTGATGTGTTCGTGTGTGTATTAACAGAATCCGATGCGTTGGAGCGCATTTCAGGACATCTGAATTTTTGGTAAATTTTGTATAGCTAGCATTGTCGTGTTGGACCGTTTTGTCAGGTAATCCTCCAACTGCCATATCTGCCCTATTAGACCTATCCAGGACTTAAAAACACTTTTGGTGATGTGTTATTGTGTGTATTAACAGAATCCGATGCGTTGGAGCGCATTTCAGGACATCTGAATTATTGGTAAATTTTGTATACCTAGCATCGTCGTGTTGGAGCGTTTTGTCAGGTAATCCTCCAACTGCCATATCTGCCCTATTAGACCTATCCAGGACTTAAAAACACTTTTGGTGATGTGTTCGTGTGTGTATTAACAGAATCCGATGCGTTGGAGCGCATTTCAGGACATCTGAATTTTTGGTAAATTTTGTATAGCTAGCATCGTCGTGTTGGAGCGTTTTGTCAGGTAATCCTCCAACTGCCATATCTGCCCTATTAGACCTATCCAGGACTTAAAAACACTTTTGGTGATGTGTTCGTGTGTGTATTAACAGAATCCGATGCGTTGGAGCGCATTTCAGGACATCTGAATTTTTGGTAAATTTTGTATAGCTAGCATCGTCGTGTTGCACCGTTTTGTCAGGTAATCCTCCAACTGCCATATCTGCCCTATTAGACCTATCCAGGACTTAAAAACACTTTTGGTGATGTGTTCGTGTGTGTATTAACAGAATCCGATGCGTTGGAGCGCATTTCAGGACATCTGAATTTTTGTCTACTTTTGTATAGCTAGCATCGTCGTGTTGGAGCGTTTTGTCAGGTAATCCTCCAACTGCCATATCTGCCCTATTAGACTTATCTAGGACTTAAAAACACTTTTGGTGATGTGTTCGTGTGTGTATTAACTGAATCCGATGCGTTGGAGCGCATTTCAGGACATCTGAATTTTTGTCTACTTTTGTATAGCTAGCATCGTCGTGTTGGAGCGTTTTGTCAGGTAATCCTCCAACTGCCATATCTGCCCTATTAGACCTATCCAGGACTTAAAAACACTTTTGGTGATGTGTTCGTGTGTGTATTAACAGAATCCGATGCGTTGGAGCGCATTTCAGGACATCTGAATTTTTGGTAAATTTTGTATAGCTAGCATCGTCGTGTTGGACCGTTTTGTCATGTAATCCTCCAACTGCCATATCTGCCCTATTAGACCTATCCAGGACTTAAAAACACTTTTGGTGATGTGTTCGTGTGTGTATTAACAGAATCCGATGCGTTGGAGCGCATTTCAGGACATCTGAATTTTTGTCTACTTTTGTATAGCTTGCATCGTCGTGTTGGAGCGTTTTGTCAGGTAATCCTCCAACTGCCATATCTGCCCTATTAGACCTATCCAGGACTTAAAAACACTTTTGGTGATGTGTTCGTGTGTGTATTAACAGAATCCGATGCGTTGGAGCGCATTTCAGGACATCTGAATTTTTGGTAAATTTTGTATAGCTAGCATCGTCGTGTTGGACCGTTTTGTCATGTAATCCTCCAACTGCCATATCTGCCCTATTAGACCTATCCAGGACTTAAAAACACTTTTGGTGATGTGTTCGTGTGTGTATTAACAGAATCCGATGCGTTGGAGCGCATTTCAGGACATCTGAATTTTTGTCTACTTTTGTATAGCTAGCATCGTCGTGTTGGAGCGTTTTGTCAGGTAATCCTCCAACTGCCATATCTGCCCTATTAGACTTATCTAGGACTTAAAAACACTTTTGGTGATGTGTTCGTGTGTGTATTAACAGAATCCGATGCGTTGGAGCGCATTTCAGGACATCTGAATTTTTGTCTACTTTTGTATAGCTAGCATCGTCGTGTTGGAGCGTTTTGTCAGGTAATCCTCCAACTGCCATATCTGCCCTATTAGACCTATCCAGGACTTAAAAACACTTTTGGTGATGTGTTCGTGTGTGTATTAACAGAATCCGATGCGTTGGAGCGCATTTCAGGACATCTGAATTTTTGGTAAATTTTGTATAGCTAGCATCGTCGTGTTGGACCGTTTTGTCAGGTAATCCTCCAACTGCCATATCTGCCCTATTAGACCTATCCAGGACTTAAAAACACTTTTGGTGATGTGTTCGTGTGTGTATTAACAGAATCCGATGCGTTGGAGCGCATTTCAGGACATCTGAATTATTGGTAAATTTTGTATAGCTAGCATCGTCGTGTTGGAGCGTTTTGTCAGGTAATCCTCCAACTGCCATATCTGCCCTATTAGACCTATCCAGGACTTAAAAACACTTTTGGTGATGTGTTCGTGTGTGTATTAACAGAATCCGATGCGTTGGAGCGCATTTCAGGACATCTGAATTTTTGTCTACTTTTGTATAGCTAGCATCGTCGTGTTGGAGCGTTTTGTCAGGTAATCCTCCAACTGCCATATCTGCCCTATTAGACTTATCTAGGACTTAAAAACACTTTTGGTGATGTGTTCGTGTGTGTATTAACAGAATCCGATGCGTTGGAGCGCATTTCAGGCCATCTGAATTTTTGTCTACTTTTGTATAGCTAGCATCGTCGTGTTGGACCGTTTTGTCAGGTAATCCTCCAACTGCCATATCTGCCCTATTAGACCTATCCAGGACTTAAAAACACTTTTGGTGATGTGTTCGCGTGTGTATTAACAGAATCCGATGCGTTGGAGCGCATTTCAGGACATCTGAATTTTTGTCTACTTTTGTATAGCTAGCATCGTCGTGTTGGACCGTTTTGTCAGGTAATCCTCCAACTGCCATATCTGCCCTATTAGACCTATCCAGGACTTAAAAACACTTTTGGTGATGTGTTGTGTGTGTATTAACAGAATCCGATGCGTTGGAGCGCATTTCAGGACATCTGAATTTTTGTCTACTTTTGTATAGCTAGCATCGTCGTGTTGGAGCGTTTTGTCAGGTAATCCTCCAACTGCCATATCTGCCCTATTAGACCTATCCAGGAACTTAAAAACACTTTTGGTGATGTGTTCGTGTGTGTATTAACAGAATCCGATGCGTTGGAGCGCATTTCAGGACATCTGAATTTTTGGTAAATTTTGTATAGCTAGCATCGTCGTGTTGGACCGTTTTGTCAGGTAATCCTCCAACTGCCATATCTGCCCTATTAGACCTATCCAGGACTTAAAAACACTTTTGGTGATGTGTTCGTGTGTGTATTAACAGAATCCGATGCGTTGGAGCGCATTTCAGGACATCTGAATTTTTGGTAAATTTTGTATAGCTAGCATCGTCGTGTTGGACCGTTTTGTCATGTAATCCTCCAACTGCCATATCTGCCCTATTAGACCTATCCAGGACTTAAAAACACTTTTGGTGATGTGTGCGTGTGTGTATTAACAGAATCCGATGCGTTGGAGCGCATTTCAGGACATCTGAATTTTTGTCTACTTTTGTATAGCTAGCATCGTCGTGTTGGACCGTTTTGTCAGGTAATCCTCCAACTGCCATATCTGCCCTATTAGACCTATCCAGGACTTAAAAACACTTTTGGTGATGTGTTCGCGTGTGTATTAACAGAATCCGATGCGTTGGAGCGCATTTCAGGACATCTGAATTTTTGTCTACTTTTGTATAGCTAGCATCGTCGTGTTGGACCGTTTTGTCAGGTAATCCTCCAACTGCCATATCTGCCCTATTAGACCTATCCAGGACTTAAAAACACTTTTGGTGATGTGTTGTGTGTGTATTAACAGAATCCGATGCGTTGGAGCGCATTTCAGGACATCTGAATTTTTGTCTACTTTTGTATAGCTAGCATCGTCGTGTTGGAGCGTTTTGTCAGGTAATCCTCCAACTGCCATATCTGCCCTATTAGACCTATCCAGGAACTTAAAAACACTTTTGGTGATGTGTTCGTGTGTGTATTAACAGAATCCGATGCGTTGGAGCGCATTTCAGGACATCTGAATTTTTGGTAAATTTTGTATAGCTAGCATCGTCGTGTTGGACCGTTTTGTCAGGTAATCCTCCAACTGCCATATCTGCCCTATTAGACCTATCCAGGACTTAAAAACACTTTTGGTGATGTGTTCGTGTGTGTATTAACAGAATCCGATGCGTTGGAGCGCATTTCAGGACATCTGAATTTTTGGTAAATTTTGTATAGCTAGCATCGTCGTGTTGGACCGTTTTGTCATGTAATCCTCCAACTGCCATATCTGCCCTATTAGACCTATCCAGGACTTAAAAACACTTTTGGTGATGTGTGCGTGTGTGTATTAACAGAATCCGATGCGTTGGAGCGCATTTCAGGACATCTGAATTTTTGGTAAATTTTGTATAGCTAGCATCGTCGTGTTGGACCGTTTTGTCATGTAATCCTCCAACTGCCATATCTGCCCTATTAGACCTATCCAGGACTTAAAAACACTTTTGGTGATGTGTTCGTGTGTGTATTAACAGAATCCGATGCGTTGGAGCGCATTTCAGGACATCTGAATTATTGGTAAATTTTGTATAGCTAGCATCGTCGTGTTGGAGCGTTTTGTCAGGTAATCCTCCAACTGCCATATCTGCCCTATTAGACCTATCCAGGACTTAAAAACACTTTTGGTGATGTGTTCGTGTGTGTATTAACAGAATCCGATGCGTTGGAGCGCATTTCAGGACATCTGAATTTTTGTCTACTTTTGTATAGCTAGCATCGTCGTGTTGGACCGTTTTGTCAGGTAATCCTCCAACTGCCATATCTGCCCTATTAGACCTATCCAGGACTTAAAAACACTTTTGGTGATGTGTTCGTGTGTGTATTAACAGAATCCGATGCGTTGGAGCGCATTTCAGGACATCTGAATTTTTGGTAAATTTTGTATAGCTAGCATCGTCGTGTTGGACCGTTTTGTCAGGTAATCCTCCAACTGCCATATCTGCCCTATTAGACCTATCCAGGACTTAAAAACACTTTTGGTGATGTGTTCGTGTGTGTATTAACAGAATCCGATGCGTTGGAGCGCATTTCAGGACATCTGAATTTTTGTCTACTTTTGTATAGCTAGCATCGTCGTGTTGGAGCGTTTTGTCAGGTAATCCTCCAACTGCCATATCTGCCCTATTAGACTTATCTAGGACTTAAAAACACTTTTGGTGATGTGTTCGTGTGTGTATTAACAGAATCCGATGCGTTGGAGCGCATTTCAGGACATCTGAATTTCTATCTACTTTTGTATAGCTAGCATCGTCGTGTTGGAGCGTTTTGTCAGGTAATCCTCCAACTGCCATATCTGCCCTATTAGACCTATCCAGGACTTAAAAACACTTTTGGTGATGTGTTCGTGTGTGTATTAACAGAATCCGATGCGTTGGAGCGCATTTCAGGACATCTGAATTTTTGTCTACTTTTGTATAGCTAGCATCGTCGTGTTGGAGCGTTTTGTCAGGTAATCCTCCAACTGCCATATCTGCCCTATTAGACCTATCCAGGACTTAAAAACACTTTTGGTGATGTGTTCGTGTGTGTATTAACAGAATCCGATGCGTTGGAGCGCATTTCAGGACATCTGAATTTTTGGTAAATTTTGTATAGCTAGCATCGTCGTGTTGGAGCGTTTTGTCAGGTAATCCTCCAACTGCCATATCTGCCCTATTAGACCTATCCAGGACTTAAAAACACTTTTGGTGATGTGTTCGTGTGTGTATTAACAGAATCCGATGCGTTGGAGCGCATTTCAGGACATCTGAATTTTTGGTAAATTTTGTATAGCTAGCATCGTCGTGTTAGAGCGTTTTGTCAGGTAATCCTCCAACTGCCATATCTGCCCTATTAGACTTATCTAGGACTTAAAAACACTTTTGGTGATGTGTTCGTGTGTGTATTAACAGAAGCCGATGCGTTGGAGCGCATTTCAGGACATCTGAATTTTTGTCTACTTTTGTATAGCTAGCATCGTCGTGTTGGAGTGTTTTGTCAGGTAATCCTCCAACTGCCATATCTGCCCTATTAGACCTATCCAGGACTTAAAAACACTTTTGGTGATGTATCGTGTGTGTATTAACAGAATCCGATGCGTTGGAGCGCATTTCAGGACATCTGAATTTTTGGTAAATTTTGTATAGCTAGCATCGTCGTGTTGGAGCGTTTTGTCAGGTAATCCTCCAACTGCCATATCTGCCCTATTAGACTTATCTAGGACTTAAAAACACTTTTGGTGATGTGTTCGTGTGTGTATTAACAGAAGCCGATGCGTTGGAGCGCATTTCAGGACATCTGAATTTTTGTCTACTTTTGTATAGCTAGCATCGTCGTGTTGGAGCGTTTTGTCAGGTAATCCTCCAACTGCCATATCTGCCCTATTAGACCTATCCAGGACTTAAAAACACTTTTGGTGATGTGTTCGTGTGTGTATTAACAGAATCCGATGCGTTGGAGCGCATTTCAGGACATCTGAATTTTTGGTAAATTTTGTATAGCTAGCATCGTCGTGTTGGAGCGTTTTGTCAGGTAATCCTCCAACTGCCATATCTGCCCTATTAGACTTATCTAGGACTTAAAAACACTTTTGGTGATGTGTTCGTGTGTGTATTAACAGAAGCCGATGCGTTGGAGCGCATTTCAGGACATCTGAATTTTTGTCTACTTTTGTATAGCTAGCATCGTCGTGTTGGAGCGTTTTGTCAGGTAATCCTCCAACTGCCATATCTGCCCTATTAGACCTATCCAGGACTTAAAAACACTTTTGGTGATGTGTTCGTGTGTGTATTAACAGAATCCGATGCGTTGGAGCGCATTTCAGGACATCTGAATTTTTTTCTTCTTTTGTATAGCTAGCATCATCGTGTTGGAGCGTTTTGTCAGGTAATCCTCCAACTGCCATATCTGCCCTATTAGACCTATCCAGGACTTAAAAACACTTTTGGTGATGTGTTCGTGTGTGTATTAACAGAATCCGATGCGTTGGAGCGCATTTCAGGACATCTGAATTTTTGTCTACTTTTGTATAGCTAGCATCGTCGTGTTGGAGCGTTTTGTCAGGTAATCCTCCAACTGCCATATCTGCCCTATTAGACCTATCCAGGACTTAAAAACACTTTTGGTGATGTGTTCGTGTGTGTATTAACAGAATCCGATGCGTTGGAGCGCATTTCAGGACATCTGAATTTTTGTCTACTTTTGTATAGCTAGCATCGTCGTGTTGGACCGTTTTGTCATGTAATCCTCCAACTGCCATATCTGCCCTATTAGACCTATCCAGGACTTAAAAACACTTTTGGTGATGTGTTCGTGTGTGTATTAACAGAATCCGATGCGTTGGAGCGCATTTCAGGACATCTGAATTTTTGTCTACTTTTGTATAGCTAGCATCGTCGTGTTGGAGCGTTTTGTCAGGTAATCCTCCAACTGCCATATCTGCCCTATTAGACCTATCCAGGACTTAAAAACAATTTTGGTGATGTGTTCGTGTGTGTATTAACAGAATCCGATGCGTTGGAGCGCATTTCAGGACATCTGAATTTTTGGTAAATTTTGTATAGCTAGCATCGTCGTGTTGCACCGTTTTGTCAGGTAATCCTCCAACTGCCATATCTTCCCTATTAGACCTATCCAGGACTTAAAAACACTTTTGGTGATGTGTTCGTGTGTGTATTAACAGAATCCGATGCGTTGGAGCGCATTTCAGGACATCTGAATTTTTGTCTACTTTTGTATAGCTAGCATCGTCGTGTTGGAGCGTTTTGTCAGGTAATCCTCCAACTGCCATATCTGCCCTATTAGACTTATCTAGGACTTAAAAACACTTTTGGTGATGTGTTCGTGTGTGTATTAACTGAATCCGATGCGTTGGAGCGCATTTCAGGACATCTGAATTTTTGTCTACTTTTGTATAGCTAGCATCGTCGTGTTGGAGCGTTTTGTCAGGTAATCCTCCAACTGCCATATCTGCCCTATTAGACCTATCCAGGACTTAAAAACACTTTTGGTGATGTGTTCGTGTGTGTATTAACAGAATCCGATGCGTTGGAGCGCATTTCAGGACATCTGAATTTTTGTATACTTTTGTATAGCTTGCATCGTCGTGTTGGAGCGTTTTGTCAGGTAATCCTCCAACTGCCATATCTGCCCTATTAGACCTATCCAGGACTTAAAAACACTTTTGGTGATGTGTTCGTGTGTGTATTAACAGAATCCGATGCGTTGGAGCGCATTTCAGGACATCTGAATTTTTGGTAAATTTTGTATAGCTAGCATCGTCGTGTTGGACCGTTTTGTCATGTAATCCTCCAACTGCCATATCTGCCCTATTAGACCTATCCAGGACTTAAAAACACTTTTGGTGATGTGTTCGTGTGTGTATTAACAGAATCCGATGCGTTGGAGCGCATTTCAGGACATCTGAATTTTTGTCTACTTTTGTATAGCTAGCATCGTCGTGTTGGAGCGTTTTGTCAGGTAATCCTCCAACTGCCATATCTGCCCTATTAGACCTATCCAGGACTTAAAAACACTTTTGGTGATGTGTTCGTGTGTGTATTAACAGAATCCGATGCGTTGGAGCGCATTTCAGGACATCTGAATTATTGGTAAATTTTGTATAGCTAGCATCGTCGTGTTGGAGCGTTTTGTCAGGTAATCCTCCAACTGCCATATCTGCCCTATTAGACCTATCCAGGACTTAAAAACACTTTTGGTGATGTGTTCGTGTGTGTATTAACAGAATCCGATGCGTTGGAGCGCATTTCAGGCCATCTGAATTTTTGTCTACTTTTGTATAGCTAGCATCGTCGTGTTGGACCGTTTTGTCAGGTAATCCTCCAACTGCCATATCTGCCCTATTAGACCTATCCAGGACTTAAAAACACTTTTGGTGATGTGTTCGTGTGTGTATTAACAGAATCCGATGCGTTGGAGCGCATTTCAGGACATCTGAATTTTTGGTAAATTTTGTATAGCTAGCATCGTCGTGTTGGACCGTTTTGTCAGGTAATCCTCCAACTGCCATATCTGCCCTATTAGACCTATCCAGGACTTAAAAACACTTTTGGTGATGTGTTCGTGTGTGTATTAACAGAATCCGATGCGTTGGAGCGCATTTCAGGACATCTGAATTTTTGGTAAATTTTGTATAGCTAGCATCGTCGTGTTGGACCGTTTTGTCATGTAATCCTCCAACTGCCATATCTGCCCTATTAGACCTATCCAGGACTTAAAAACACTTTTGGTGATGTGTGCGTGTGTGTATTAACAGAATCCGATGCGTTGGAGCGCATTTCAGGACATCTGAATTTTTGGTAAATTTTGTATAGCTAGCATCGTCGTGTTGGACCGTTTGTCATGTAATCCTCCAACTGCCATATCTGCCCTTTTAGACCTATCCAGGACTTAAAAACACTTTTGGTGATGTGTTCGTGTGTGTATTAACAGAATCCGATGCGTTGGAGCGCATTTCAGGACATCTGAATTATTGGTAAATTTTGTATAGCTAGCATCGTCGTGTTGGAGCGTTTTGTCAGGTAATCCTCCAACTGCCATATCTGCCCTATTAGACCTATCCAGGACTTAAAAACACTTTTGGTGATGTGTTCGTGTGTGTATTAACAGAATCCGATGCGTTGGAGCGCATTTCAGGACATCTGAATTTTTGTCTACTTTTGTATAGCTAGCATCGTCGTGTTGGACCGTTTTGTCAGGTAATCCTCCAACTGCCATATCTGCCCTATTAGACCTATCCAGGACTTAAAAAAACTTTTGGTGATGTGTTCGTGTGTGTATTAACAGAATCCGATGCGTTGGAGCGCATTTCAGGACATCTGAATTATTGGTAAATTTTGTATAGCTAGCATCGTCGTGTTGGACCGTTTTGTCATGTAATCCTCCAACTGCCATATCTGCCCTATTAGACCTATTCAGCACTTAAAAACACTTTTGGTGATGTGTTCGTGTGTGTATTAACAGAATCCGATGCGTTGGAGCGCATATCAGGACATCTGAATTTTTGGTAAATTTTGTATAGCTAGCATCGTCGTGTTGGACCGTTTTGTCATGTAATCCTCCAACTGCCATATCTGCCCTATTAGACCTATCCAGGACTTAAAAACACTTTTGGTGATGTGTTCGTGTGTGTATTAACAGAATCCGATGCGTTGGAGCGCATTTCAGGACATCTGAATTTTTGTCTACTTTTGTATAGCTAGCATCGTCGTGTTGGACCGTTTTGACAGGTAATCCTCCAACTGCCATATCTGCCCTATTAGACCTATCCAGGACTTAAAAAAACTTTTGGTGATGTGTTCGTGTGTGTATTAACAGAATCCGATGCGTTGGAGCGCATTTCAGGACATCTGAATTATTGGTAAATTTTGTATAGCTAGCATCGTCGTGTTGGACCGTTTTGTCATGTAATCCTCCAACTGCCATATCTGCCCTATTAGACCTCTTCAGCACTTAAAAACACTTTTGGTGATGTGTTCGTGTGTGTATTAACAGAATCCGATGCGTTGGAGCGCATATCAGGACATCTGAATTTTTGGTAAATTTTGTATAGCTAGCATCGTCGTGTTGGACCGTTTTGTCATGTAATCCTCCAACTGCCATATCTGCCCTATTAGACCTATCCAGGACTTAAAAACACTTTTGGTGATGTGTTCGTGTGTGTATTAACAGAATCCGATGCGTTGGAGCGCATTTCAGGACATCTGAATTTTTGGTAAATTTTGTATAGCTAGCATCGTCGTGTTGGACCGTTTTGTCATGTAATCCTCCAACTGCCATATCTGCCCTATTAGACCTATCCAGGACTTAAAAACACTTTTGGTGATGTGTGCGTGTGTGTATTAACAGAATCCGATGCGTTGGAGCGCATTTCAGGACATCTGAATTTTTGGTAAATTTTGTATAGCTAGCATCGTCGTGTTGGACCGTTTTGTCATGTAATCCTCCAACTGCCATATCTGCCCTATTAGACCTATCCAGGACTTAAAAACACTTTTGGTGATGTGTTCGTGTGTGTATTAACAGAATCCGATGCGTTGGAGCGCATTTCAGGACATCTGAATTTTTGGTAAATTTTGTATAGCTAGCATCGTCGTGTTGGAGCGTTTTGTCAGGTAATCCTCCAACTGCCATATCGACCCTATTAGACCTATCCAGGACTTAAAAACACTTTTGGTGATGTGTTCGTGTGTGTATTAACAGAATCCGATGCGTTGGAGCGCATTTCAGGACATCTGAATTTTTGGTAAATTTTGTATAGCTAGCATCGTCGTGTTGGAGCGTTTTGTCAGGTAATCCTCCAACTGCCATATCGACCCTATTAGACCTATCCAGGACTTAAAAACACTTTTGGTGATGTGTTCGTGTGTGTATTAACAGAATCCGATGCGTTGGAGCGCATTTCAGGACATCTGAATTTTTGGTAAATTTTGTATAGCTAGCATCGTCGTGTTGGACCGTTTTGTCAGGTAATCCTCCAACTGCCATATCTGCCCTATTAGACCTATCCAGGACTTAAAAACACTTTTGGTGATGTGTTCGTGTGTGTATTAACAGAATCCGATGCGTTGGAGCGCATTTCAGGACATCTGAATTTTTGTCTACTTTTGTATAGCTAGCATCGTCGTGTTGGAGCGTTTTGTCAGGTAATCCTCCAACTGCCATATCTGCCCTATTAGACCTATCCAGGACTTAAAAACACTTTTGGTGATGTGTTCGTGTGTGTATTAACAGAATCCGATGCGTTGGAGCGCATTTCAGGACATCTGAATTTTTGTCTACTTTTGTATAGCTAGCATCGTCGTGTTGGAGCGTTTTGTCAGGTAATCCTCCAACTGCCATATCTGCCCTATTAGACCTATCCAGGACTTAAAAACACTTTTGGTGATGTGTTCGTGTGTGTATTAACAGAATCCGATGCGTTGGAGCGCATTTCAGGACATCTGAATTTTTGTCTACTTTTGTATAGCTAGCATCGTCGTGTTGGAGCGTTTTGTCAGGTAATCCTCCAACTGCCATATCTGCCCTATTAGACCTATCCAGGACTTAAAAACACTTTTGGTGATGTGTTCGTGTGTGTATTAACAGAATCCGATGCGTTGGAGCGCATTTCAGGACATCTGAATTTTTGGTAAATTTTGTATAGCTAGCATCGTCGTGTTGGAGCGTTTTGTCAGGTAATCCTCCAACTGCCATATCTGCCCTATTAGACCTATCCAGGACTTAAAAACACTTTTGGTGATGTGTTCGTGTGTGTATTAACAGAATCCGATGCGTTGGAGCGCATTTCAGGACATCTGAATTTTTGGTAAATTTTGTATAGCTAGCATCGTCGTGTTGGAGCGTTTTGTCAGGTAATCCTCCAACTGCCATATCTGCCCTATTAGACTTATCTAGGACTTAAAAACACTTTTGGTGATGTGTTCGTGTGTGTATTAACAGAAGCCGATGCGTTGGAGCGCATTTCAGGACATCTGAATTTTTGTCTACTTTTGTATAGCTAGCATCGTCGTGTTGGAGCGTTTTGTCAGGTAATCCTCCAACTGCCATATCTGCCCTATTAGACCTATCCAGGACTTAAAAACACTTTTGGTGATGTGTTCGTGTGTGTATTAACAGAATCCGATGCGTTGGAGCGCATTTCAGGACATCTGAATTTTTGGTAAATTTTGTATAGCTAGCATCGTCGTGTTGGAGCGTTTTGTCAGGTAATCCTCCAACTGCCATATCTGCCCTATTAGACTTATCTAGGACTTAAAAACACTTTTGGTGATGTGTTCGTGTGTGTATTAACAGAAGCCGATGCGTTGGAGCGCATTTCAGGACATCTGAATTTTTGTCTACTTTTGTATAGCTAGCATCGTCGTGTTGGAGCGTTTTGTCAGGTAATCCTCCAACTGCCATATCTGCCCTATTAGACCTATCCAGGACTTAAAAACACTTTTGGTGATGTGTTCGTGTGTGTATTAACAGAATCCGATGCGTTGGAGCGCATTTCAGGACATCTGAATTTTTGGTAAATTTTGTATAGCTAGCATCGTCGTGTTGGAGCGTTTTGTCAGGTAATCCTCCAACTGCCATATCTGCCCTATTAGACTTATCTAGGACTTAAAAACACTTTTGGTGATGTGTTCGTGTGTGTATTAACAGAAGCCGATGCGTTGGAGCGCATTTCAGGACATCTGAATTTTTGTCTACTTTTGTATAGCTAGCATCGTCGTGTTGGAGCGTTTTGTCAGGTAATCCTCCAACTGCCATATCTGCCCTATTAGACCTATCCAGGACTTAAAAACACTTTTGGTGATGTGTTCGTGTGTGTATTAACAGAATCCGATGCGTTGGAGCGCATTTCAGGACATCTGAATTTTTGTCTTCTTTTGTATAGCTAGCATCATCGTGTTGGAGCGTTTTGTCAGGTAATCCTCC